>CM067486.1:17296244-17517053 GCA_034552555.1 Semaprochilodus insignis
ATATATATATATATATATATATATATATATATATATATATATATATGCAGTTTGAATTTAAATAATCAAACACTTTTGCGCCTTTGATTGGTAGTATGTTAGTATAGATATATAGTATGTTGGATAATGATTTAACTGTCAACAATTCTTTTAACCCTAATTAATACAGTGTGTAGCTTCTCATGTCTTAACATTGATGTGAGAAGACGTATCCTGTGGTCATGGAAAAGATGCTACCATGTTTCAGAAGGGTCAAATTAATGGCCTGAATCAAGCAAAGAAAACAACTAAGGAGAATGACTGGAATTGGGTTAAGAACTGTCCAACCCATTATTAATACCTGGAAGGACAGTGGTGAACCATGTGGCTATGTTTATTAGTGATCGCAAGATCATTCCCACATGCATAATGTGACAAGCACTCACAGGATTCTGACTAAACAGCTGTGTGACCATAAGAAAACCAGTCACTTTGCTGGGGAACATTAAGATTGGGCTTTGGAGAAATCTTTTGGATGAATCATTTTCATGCATGAATTGGCCACCAGAGCCCTATACCCCATTGAAAGTCTTTGGGACATGCTGGAGAAGAATTTAAGAGTGCTTATACTCTCATGGCATTAATACAAGATCATGCCCAAAATGTAATGCACCTCTGCATGGCAATAAATGTTGACATTTTATGTTTTTCAAACAGTGTCACAGTGAATAAGCGTTGTAATCAAAGCTAAAGGTGGTTCAATGAAATATTAGTTTCATATATATTTACACACTGTTCTTTGTTTGCAAAGTAACCCAAAGGTGTGATTTTGAATTGAATAAAACACCCTATGCATGCGTATAGAAGCTAGATTAATGTAATCAACGAATGGACCCAACCAAGGAATAAGTGCCAGTTTAAAATATTGTGCTTGCCAGTGTGTAACCTCTGACTGTTCTTTGCTTTTCTAGGAAGCGTCCCCTGTCTCCACCGACCAAATCTTCTGGTAAAGGCCCTGCTGCTTCCACAGGAAAACCTGCTGCACCTGGGGCAGGTTCTGGCTCTGCCTCCGGCTCCGGCTCAGGAAAACCCAGCAGCACCTTGTCCCGTCGTGAGGAGCTGCTGAAGCAGCTTAAGGCTGTGGAGGACGCCATTGCCCGCAAAAGAGCTAAGATCCCGGGAAAGTAAAACACAGGCTGTCCTGACATCTGTCACCCAAGGACACAATGTCTCCTCTAGAAATGGGGGAAAAACTAGTCACAGTCTTCAAGTCACAGGCCATCCCATATACACCCTGGAACGCAAAGACCACTGATACATTTCTGCCTGTTTGCCCTCACAAAGATGTTGTCTAGATTTTATATAATGATACAGTAGTGAGGGGACAATTACACCCCTTGTCTGTTTTTGAACGAAGATGGAATCTTTACTGTAGTGTAGTGGAGGAAAACGTACATCCCCCCCTGCTAGTTTTCGCTCCACTTCCCTTCTCTTCCCATCTGCGGTCTTTTTCGTTAGTAGCCTGTATCTTGCTCTGCTATTTCGAGGGGAGGCTAAACTTTTGACCATCCTGGACAGCTGCATCTGTGCCCCTGGTTTTGTGTCCCTCACTTTGGCATCCATCTCACCTCTTCAGAGTTGCTCTCTCAGGACCTCTGTACTGTGGTCCCATTTTACACAAAGAGCTCTTTATCTAGTTCTGTATGTTCAGCATTTCTCGCCTGTGTTCTGTTTCTCACCATGTACAAATATTGTAAACCAGATGACAAAACCACCGGTCTCTTCAAGTGTATGAATCTAGAGAACAAATGACAGTGATGTGAAGTATTGCTTTTATAAGATCTGTATTGATTTTTGTCCCCTAGCTCTTCACGTAAAAAAATTTATTTTATTTTGTCCCTTATTTTTAGTTGAGTGTGAGAGGTTGTCATTGGGACACTCGGAGATAAGGAAGAATTCCGTCTTTGCTTTTTGTGACATAAAAAGCTTCTAAATAAACTATTTTGATAAAGAGAATAGACTGGTATATTTTTCTCATGTGTCTCAGACTGTGAAAATAAATGCAAATGTCTCCATTTTTTGACCTTATATATAGTACAGTTAATAATTCAGAGAGTACCCTTTGTTATTTCTAGTCAGCATGGTAATAAAGTACATTCATTTATCCAGACACTTAGTTACGTAATAAACAGGACTCCCATTACCCTCTGTGCTGTTGCCCAAATTCTGTGAAACCCTGTCTCGTTACAGATGCGTCCATTAGAAACTTGATGTGAAGTTTCCCCAAAAGTGGATTGGTCGTGGGGTCTGATTGAGTGGCTCTGTGAAGATGCAGAATGTTGTTCATCTTAAAGAGAGAATTGCTAAAACTTGTGCAAAATTCAGCCAGAGGTTTTGGTGAAAGTTTATTAGAAATGGGAGAAAGGAACAGCCTTAACACTCGCCCATGTCAGATCACATATCTGTACACACCCTTAGCCTAATACTTGGTTGATGCACCTTTGGCAGCAATTACAGCTTTAAGACATCATGGGCCACTTAAGGACAATCTCAGACATTCTTCAGAGCCACTGTTCTCTTGGCTGTGTGCTTTGGGTCGTTGTCATGTTGGAAGGTAGACCTTCGTCACAGGCTGAGGTTATGTTGGAAGGTAAACCTTCGTTCCAGGCTGAGGTCCAGAGTGCTTTGGAGCAGGTTTTCTTCAAGGATCTCAGTTTGCTTGCCCCTATTCATCATTCCCTCTATCGGTACTAGCTGCCCTAGTCCCACTGCTGAAAAACATTCCCACATCAGGATGCTGCCACCATCATGCTTCACTGAGGGGCTGGCATTAGCCAGGTGATGAGCGGTGCCTGGTTTCCTCCAAATGTGATGCTTGGTATTCAGGCCAAAAAGTTCAATTTTGGTCTCATCAGACCAGAGAATCTTGTTTCTCCTGCTTTGAGAGTTGTCTATGTGCCTTTTGGCAAACTCCAAGCTCGGCTGGCCATGTGCTTTTTACTAAACAGGTGGTTTCCGTCTGGTCACTCTACCATAGAGGCATGATTTGTGGCGTGATTCCATAATAAGTCTGTAACGTAATAAAACATGGGGAAAGTGAAATTTGTGTGCAGACTTTCCATTTTGACTGTATATTGACATGAAGCACACCACTGTTTTTCTGGTGAAGTCCTCTACCTGTTTAAAAGGTCACACACCTACCTTCCGATTTCAAAAACTGTTAATAGATTATAAAGTGACGTTACTACAGGGGAATACCCACACCTGTACAAGTTGTTAGGTGTTATCTTGTCAGTGAGGTTCAACGCTGGCCAGTGTGATTTATCAGTGTTTGAATTAAGTATGATAGTGGGTGCCAGATGGATCGTAGATTCCATTTCCAGCCATTTAACAGTCTTCATCCACAGTGCCGCGTGTGTACCAGGAAAATGCCACAGAAAGCATAACCATCCACAATGGACAGTGCAGGGGCCGGTGACATCTGACTAGAATTGCAAGTTTTGACTTTTAAAGTTTTGACTTTTAAAAATGAGTAAATATATATATTCCTATTCATAATATAAGGTGATCAGACCATGCTCAGTACTGTATTACAAAGATGTTTGCCGTGCCAGCTTTGAGACATCTATGGCAAGGAATTAGTGTTTTGCATAATTGTGGTTGAAGTTTTGGCCTGTTCCTCTTGGCAAATGGTCTTCAATTGCCCAAGGTTCCCTCTGATGGAACTATGCTCCATTATTTTTTTTGTGGAATTCATAGCAGGAGATTGGTCTTCACTTTATGCTTTTGAATACATGCGCTTGGGACATATTAGTGCAAAGTCAAAAGACATTGGCCTGTATTCGTGCAGCTTCTATGACTTTACTAACGGGAACAGATCCTAGATCAGTAATCTGAGAGCCTTCATAAAAACGGGCTATCGTGTAAATACGAAGTGGATACATGCCCTGGTGTTATATTAATAAAACAAACAAAAACAAATGTGTCTGAATATGTTCCGCCATACCTTTCTCCTTTTTTCCTAACACTAAATAATGTAGAACTAAATAATGTAGAACTTGTAGCAATGTACAACTTTTTACGCAACATTTCTGTAGCACTGTTTAAGCTGGAATCTTTATACTAGGGAAGGGGCTGTAACTTATTAAGGTACATTTGTCTGGCCAAGTCAAACAGGATGATGCATTTGTGTAATTTCCCTAAATTACCGCATGCAGCTTGGATGTCCACAACCGTCATACGGCAGGTGCCATGCTCAAGGACAATAACACCAGAGCACCAGGGTGTTGGTCATGCCTTTATCCAGTTTTGCTTTATGGTCAGTTTGAACAGGATATTACTGAAGGAGCTGTGTACTGTGAATTCTAGAAGGTAATTAATTTGCTAAAAGCAATGTTGTTAAGGATTGGCTTTCAGTGCTTCCAGTGTAGTTAGCATGGTCAAGCTCAATGCTATACAAATTTTAAAAAACAGGTAATAAAATAAAAATACAATCTTTTGAGGTTTATGAGTATCTAGAGAATATTTTAAAATTATATGAAGTATTGGTTATAGCTTCCTACATCAGAAAATGTAGCTTGTATCTATTGAGTGGGAAACATTCAGGGGCTTCCATTCCTGCATAACACTGCTGTGTCCATGACATGAAAATACCCAGGCCTTGGTTAGAAATGAAAGGGAAAGTTCTGCATGGAAAGATGTCAGTGAAACTATTGTTGTTTTCTTTAGCTATTCTTTTGTACCTGGTTGTAATATCATTAAATAATTTAGTCTAAAATGAATCATCTAAACCTTAATCATCTAAACTGCTTATCCTCCTGGGTCAGGGGAGGATTGCTGAAGTCTATCGCTCATTGCGCAGAAGTCAGGAAACACCCTGCACAGGTCACCAGTCTCACCAACTTACTTCACAGCTTTTTTTAATTAACCTGAGGGAGTAGGAGTTTATTGGTGCATGTTTATTTAATTCATTATTTATTATTGTTTCTTTGCAGTGTACCCTGACAGACTCCTGACAGTCTTTTGAACTTTATGCTGGGAACAATCTGCATGGTCTTTTTCTTCTTTAACCCAGAAGACACAATGTCCATTACTCCTCTCACAATCTGAAAGGCCACCTCATCAGACCACAAAGCGTGTTTGCACCATGTATTCTCTGTTTCAGATGCTTAAGATGATCTTGTGGAGTGAACAGTGAACAGTTTTTAACTTTAAAATTACTCATGAGCCTGTATAGTGGCGTGGATCACAAAAGCATGGCAGCGTTTAATGTAATACCTTTAAAGGGATTAAAGGTTTCCCTGAATTTCTGAATGATATTATGCACCAAAGAGGAGACAGTACCTAAAACACTTGCAGCTGCACGTTGAGGAACTGTTTTTAATGTTAATGTGGGTTACATTATTTGCTATTTTTTGGCAAGGTAATAATCCTCATTTGCATTACACCCATGGATCCAACGAAGCTCCATATTGCTTGTTGCCTTATAGCAGGCTGTCTAAGACCTGCTCTTGGGGTAGTGGATATCCTGCTAGTTGTATAACACAGTTTAAGGTTAGGACTGGCCAAAGGCTAAACTTGGTCAAGAATGCATTAACACTATTGAAAAGGTGGCTGAAAGCCCCCCGAGAGCACAGTGGGCAATTCTGTCAATGCTTTTTTTTTTCTTTTTTTTTTTGTAGAGATTGTGAGTGTTCATTAAATATTTGCATCAACAAATGATTATAATATCTATCTACTGACTGTATTATTGATGTTGGGTTTTTTGCAGGTTTCACAGTAGAATAACTCTAAGGTGATGCCTCAAAAGTACAAAGTGACTGAGTGCATCTATTCAGGAAGCTTTGTTAACAACAAGGAGACAAGAGAAAATTACTTCTTCCTAACAAGGCCCTCTGAAACCTGACCTGCAGAAATATTTTTAGAGATCATGTATGAAGAAGTGCAAATCATCTACAGAGAACACACTTTGCACACTTTAATGCACAATTGCTGATTACATGCTGAAATTAACATTTTGGGGGAAAATTAAACATGTGGTCTCTGCAAATAAATGGAACTTGTACACTCCAAAGAATTCCTTTTGATATGTTAACCTATTTTAACTTAGAAGAGCACCAAAACATGTCATTTGACTGGGGATGGTCAAGCTTTTGTATACAACTGTATTGACTCTGTTTGGTTTTTCATAACAATTAATTTTTCCCATAATAATAGTTTCATGAAAAGAATGCATATTCTAACCAACTTTATTGTATTATGAATTTAAAAAATGATCTTTAATTTAATTTAATTTTATTTTATTTTCAGTAACAGTCTTTACTTAGTATTTTGAGTAATTATTTTTAATAGCCTACTACCAGACAAATTAGAGGAGTTAGATGTAGTATAATATTGTGAATTGTGTGAATGTGATTGCAGTGTATTCCTCCCTACTTTCACAACATATATATACGATTTCATAGTGTATGATTCACGTATTGTATTTTTGAGCAAATTACATAATGTTTGACAGTTGACCCAATGTAACAATAATAATTGAACTGAAATGCTGTTCTTGTCACTATTTTGAGTATAAGGAAAGGAAAGAAAGAGGTTTGATTCTGTTGTTGTCAGATCGTTTTTGCCTTTTAATGGTTGCATTTAGTTTGAATGTTTTTCTGTGTGCATAAAACAGTGTTTCCACAGGATTCCCCATGGGCGTGTGCATGCTGACAAGAAAGGAACACCTGTTTCTGCTTCACGTGATAACTGTGCTTTTCCTGAGCACTACTCTGTTTCTCTAAGAACTTCCTCCCAGTTACATCCTAAAACATACTGCAGACCATTATTACCCAGGCTTGTTCTGCCTGGTGTTTTTATTAACATGTGTGGATTCCATTTCACTTCCTTTCCAGAGTTTCAGTTTTGGATGATGTCAGAAAATACAATCAGGGCAGCCGGCGTGACAATTTGTTTTTTTTTTCAGATTATTATAACTTTCATATTCATATTCATATTGGGTATAATACAGTTACTGAACACCTCAAAATAGTTATCCAATACTTAAAGACTAATCTAAATGACTTCAGTTTATTAAAAATGATAAAATGTACAAAATTAATTATTTAAGTAGTAGTAGAACATAATACTTTAATATTTATAAATGTACTTGTAAGATATTTTAGAATTAAAGCCAGAGCCTTCATAATTACCCTGGTGAATGGTTGTGTTAAAGAGGCTTGATGTCTGATGTCTCAGACTGATGTCTCAGTGTGAAAATCAAATCTACTTTACCAGATCCGTCAAGGAGAGCAGAATGCTCTTATGAAGTCTGAGGAACTTTCTGAGTTATGTGTTCAGATTTTGTACAGAAAGCAATGGTGTGACTGCCTACAGTCACAGGACAGCTGGGATTTTTTTCTCTAATGATTTGAAAAATATCTCTGATATAATATGCAAATGTATGCAGACTTTCAGTTTTTATTTTAGTATATGCTTCAGGGTGGACCAGAACTTTCAGAATGTGGTGGCAGGGTAAGACCCAAGAAATCTATGCTTTGGTTTTTGTTCTGTACACAACTATATGTCTAGCATTTCCATATGAATCAAATATTGCATCAATCCAACTACTGCTAAGTAAAATGCAAGACAAAACTGTGCTGATGTAACATACACCCACCTGCCACTTCATTATGTGCACTTAGTGTCCATTTTATCAGCTCTACTTACCAGAAGTGCACTGTGTAGTCATACAGTTACAGACTGTAGTCCGTCTGTTTGTCTGAATACTTTAATCCCTTTTCACCCTGCTCTTTAGTCATCAGGGCCCCCACAGCACTATTAGAGAGCAGGTATGATTTGGGTGGTGGATCTACCAACCAAATCATGCTTGCACTCTAATAGTCCTGTGCCTTCCTGTGGACAGTGAGTGTAGATACAAGGAGGTGTACCTAATGAAGTGGCCGGTGTGTGTATTTTAGTCATTCATGAGGAAAGGATGTATTTGAATGAAATAAACTAAATGCATCACTTTTTGCAGTTCACTACTGTAAGATGTCATACACACTGACATGGAAGATTTCAATACAAAAGAGTTAATCATTAATGTAGAGTCATTAGTCCCTCATAACTTGGTATTGGTAACTACCTCGATGATTGGTAACTACCTCGATGACAGATCTTCACCATAAAACATAACTGATGCTTTATTAATAGGATTGGCTAATGGTGGCTGACTGTCTTATTTTCCATAACTGGGGTGGCCTGAAAGAAAGGTGATGCTTCATTCCAGCGTGGCACTGGTTACTTTGTGTCTATGTCACCTACACATGAAACAAGCTAAACAAATAAACAAGCCCATAAACCACAGTGAGGTCAGTAAAAGACTACTGACCTGTTTTCTAGGGGCCTACTGCCAGATTAGGTGTATGTTCAAACCATCTCACTCTGGCTTCTTTCTTGAGTCTGATTCAACATTGTCTGATTCAATATTCAGATGCTCTGAAGAGGAGGGAGAGTTACAGCTCTGCTGCCTACAATTGGGGCTTGACTTCTCAATCTTTTTCTAAGGTGAACTTGCATGTAATGGATGCTTAAACATAGTTCTCCTTTGAATCAGGTGGCAATAAAGGTTTTATTGCTATTGGGACATAGATGTCTACCAACACTTTCCAGACTTTATTGTTATGAAGATCTACCAACAACAATAAATAGAAGAGTATATTGTCTTCCAAAATACATATTACAGACTTCCTGGAGTTTTATAAATGTTCATTTAGCAATCCAGTATTTTTATTTGTACTGCTCTATTACTGCTTCTTTATATTGTGTTTTAGTCTTTTGTTGTTTTATTTATATCTAGCTAATCTTTCAGCTTGGTTCAATCTTTCTGTAAGCAGCTCAGCTGTGTTTAAAATGCATGTGATTTAGAACCTGCTGGGGCACACAGTTCATAGCTAAATACATTTAGTTTCACAAACTATAAAATCAGAAGGAAACCCTCAGGGCACTCGCTTTGCATTTCTGTGTGTGTGAAGTTATTTTTTTCCCTCATTAAATATATTGTAATGCTCATGCTTGCTGTTGTTAAACTGCAAATTGCCATTGATAAGTTTTGGATTGAACAGAAGGGTTACGTTCTAGAAATGGTTGGCAGAAAATTGTCCAATAAAGATTTTTCTCTGTCATAACGTGTAAAATTAACCACCAACCAAACAGGGAAACTGCTAGAAAAGGTAAATTTTATGTTGACATATCTGATTCAGATAAACATTTAGAATTTCTTTTACAACCTTCAAGTATTTAATCTAGAACAGCCAACAAACGTTCATGTTATCGCTATTAGCTTAGTGATAATATACTGCTAGAATCCCATAAGGTTGGTACAGTCTGCATGATGTTACATTGTTTGAAATAAGGAATGTGCAGTAAGTGTTTCCCAGGGGCTAGTACATGTTTGTACCCAATGATTTAAACATGAGTAATAAAAAAGGCTAAAAACAACACAGGGTGTGTGGAGTCATTACAACTTAAAAAAAAATTGAATTTCACAGGAACATAGTTGAGTTCTCTACTTAAAGGTCCTGAAATGTATCATTAAGGGTATCAGCCCAGCAACAGTTTCAGACCTTTAATCTGAGCGTAGATGTTATTTTTTCATTTTTGACATGGTCTGAAGCACTAATGCTCACAGTTCACTACTAAACTAACCACAAATAAACTTGTGATGTGACCTATCAGGCCCTAGATGAGTTGGTATGGCAAAGAGGTGTGTCAAATTCCTGGAGGGTTACTGTCCAAAACAGTTTAAGAACAGAATACCTCTGACATAACCTTTTTTTTTAAATATGCTTTTCATTTTCCTTTTGAAGAAATGTGAGAGTTTGGTTTGCATGTATTTGTATTATATTCCCAGAAAAGCAAGTAGGAAAGACGAATTGTAAGGCTAGATGTTTGTATCCACTGGATAATTGGATACTGCCTAGAGGTTTCATTACACAATAAGGCGTGTTGCTTAAACTGGTTTGCCGCTAACAAAGAAAAGGCCACTTAATACCTTGCATGTGTGCGTTCTCTTTATCTGAACTCCATCTAAAACTTTTAAAATATTAGACATGTTTTGTAAATCCTCCTCCTCACAAAACAGGATTTGGGGTCGGTGAATCCTGCCCTATGTTTATACAGTTAAAACTGGTTTTGGGTTGAATGTGTTTACTCTGTTTCTTCCTTCCTTGAATTTTTATATTCCCCTTCTACCTTGTATTGAATTACAAGCCTGTGGCCACACCCCCATCCCCAAACAGAAGAGGAAATTACATTTCTGGGGGGATCCCTTAAGTTTCTAAATATAGCATGCCTCTCTGTTTCTATTTATAGACTATAGTGATTTTCCTGGCTTTATCTCGTTTACTATTGCATCACCAATGCGGAATTTATCACACATTTAACAGCCACCGTGACTTTTTGTCTGACAGCTCTATGAACTGAAAGTTCCATGGCATTTCATGTTACTCATTCCCTTTCTTTTATTGTATGCCAAATTAGTGGACAACTTCAGTCTAGCTATTGTTCTGCACTTCAACTTTCTGAACTGCTTTTGTCAAAGGATATTGTGTTGGAAGTTATAAAGGGAATATAGAAGTTTTGCACTGAAAAGAAACCAACAGATATAAAGTCCACTAATAATGCAGGCCATGTGAGCTCATTTTTCCCTCTATTGAAAAATACCGTTGATATTAGGGAAAGTCCCAAATAGTCTTTTCTTTTAAAAATGCTTGTTCCCCAAAATGAATAGCCACATTTTCTCTTTATTTATGGGCCACAACATCAATCAGACAAGCCCCGCATGGTCACCAGAACTATTATGTTTCTATTCCTTCTCGCACACTATCACTGTTAACTCACTGGTCAGGAATACAATGTAATGGTTCATCTGATTATCAAACCAGGAAGGTCATGGTTGATGTGCATTGTATTGGTGTCAGGCATTCCCTTTACAGAAACCATTTTTTAAATTTGACCCCACTCTGGCTTTCCCCATGAATATTTTAGCTATGTGAAGATGCCTCTGTTCCTCTGCAGGTGCCTGTAGATACTGGTTTGTCTGGTAGGGTATCTTCTGATAACCTCGTTAAGATAATAAAAGCATTTTTTTAAGTGAACGCATTTGACACTAAGCACAATCAGGTGCATTTAACTCATCCTGTAACCACTAAGATGCATACTCAGTTTTAAAGAATGCAGTAATTTAATCACGTGAACATCTCAGTAGTAATGAGCTGTCCCTTTATTCTGTGTTCTGACATATGGAAAGGTCACATCTAAACAATAAATTACAGTTGAACTTGACCTTCTGTTACCACCATCCCTGTTCCTACAGCAGTGATCTTGCTGCATTCTTTCAGAAGGAATGTCAAAATACAGGTGTTCACACAAATGTGTGGTTGTCTAAGACTGAGTGGTGTGTCCAAGAACGAGGAATAACCCTGTATGTTCAAACAAAGCAAAACAGCATGAGTCATGATTATGGAAGATACTAGTGATTAAGTTGTGAGTTCCATTGTTGCAATTGCACATCCGGCGAGGTAATAATGAATATATGTATAAAGAATGATAAACAGGAACACCATTAGTACTCTGTCAATAGGCGTCTTATACAGTTGCAAAAAAAAAGTTGAGTTTACCTGGATTTCATTAGCAAAATGTGATCTGCTCAGTATCTAAGTCACATTAGTAAACAAATACAATCTACTAAACTACCAACACACAAACAGTTGTACTTTTCATGTCTTTTACTGGGCACTTCTGCAGTGCCCATGGGAAAAAGTAAGTGAACCCTTAATAATCTGTAAATCTCCCCTTTTACAGGATCATCTCCACCAAACACTTTCTGTAGCTACAATTAAGATTTGCACAACACTGAGGATGAATGTTGGACCATTCCCCCCTGCAAATGTGTTTCAGTTCATCAGTATTTCTGGGATGCCTTGCTTGCCCAACCCTCTTTGGGTCTTAACACAGCAATTCAATAGGGTTAAGTTCAGGACTCTCATTCGGCCATTCCAAAACACAAATCTTTACAAATCTTTTCCTACCATTCTGTAGTTGATTTCCTTGCGTGCTTTGGTTCACTGCCTTGTTGCATCATCCAGCGTCTCTTCAGCTTGAGGTCATGGATTGCTGTCCTTACATTCTCCTCTAAAATGTTTTGATATACCTTTGAATTAATAGTTCAAACAATGATTCCAAAGCATCCAGGGCTTGAAGCAGCATAAACAGCCATAAACCATGATAATCCCTCCACCGTGCTTCACAGTTGGGATGAGGTTTTGCGGTTGACATAGCACTGTGCATTTATGCTACAAAGTTCCATGTATCTGTCCTATCTGTGTATCTGCCCATAGAACATTTTCTCAGAACCATTGTGGAACAATCAGGTGATCTTCAACAAGTTTTTTTTGGACAGTGGTAACTTACTTTGGTATGGGCTCAGGGTCATTGTGGTAAACTTGTCAGATCTCCTCACCAGCTGTCTGACACATGGGAGTGCCAGAACACTGCAGTGCTGAAATCTCTAATAAATATTTTATGGACATTTGTGAATCCTATGAAACTATGTTATACCTTTGTCACAATGTTTTTTTCCACATATGTCCAGGCTCTACCTTGCACTCAGTCATCTGCACCCTGTCTTGGCTAATAATGTACCCCATACATGTGATTATTGTTTACTTTCACATGCAAAGTATATTCCATCAGCTTTTCCAGGAGTCCTTTCACATGCTGAATTCATGTTGGAAGGGAGACTAGATCAATACTTTGATCCATTATTATTCTCTCATATATGTGTCTGATCATCTCATTTGCTTGGTACATATATGAGAGAATAATAATAACACATATATGAGAGAATAATAATGGATCAAAGTATTGATCTAGTCTCCCTTCCAACATGAATGCAACATGTGAAAGGACTCCTGGAAAAGTTAGAGGACAGGTTAGCATGTTCATATGGCATCATTATATAATCGTAGCGATCAGAAGCGGTGGAGAAAGTAGTTTTCCACTCATTCTACTCCCTTCTGTTCAAGGTTATAGTCACTCATAATGTGAATGGCACCTTGCAGTGCAAGAAAAACAGGAACCTTCCTGAATGTTCTGTGATCACTGGTATGCTACTCAGTTCACTGTACTCTGATTAACTGTCTGCATAACCCTACCTGAACAAATATCACACAAGACACAGCCTATTATGGATGAGGTTTTCCGAGCAAATGGCCACGCTGATCAGCATGAAATTGTCATCGCTGCAAATTTGGTCTGGACATTCTGGAAATTGATGTTGGTGTGATGGTTCAGAAGGACAGAGCATATTCTGATAATCTTGCTGTGTGCACCCATCCAGAAAAGACCATCCACACAGTTCCTGCATGAATATTGCCTGTGTTTGGGTGTGAGAGATGATTTTATATGTGTGTAGGTGTCATTTTTTTCAGTCACTTTACAGCCACCTCTTTACAAGATCATTTTAATATCTTCCAAAGTGAATGGTTTTCCTCCATCTAGGTGTAAATTCTTTCCTCCCTACCTGTGGGTGTTTTGATGTGTATGGCCATGTGTTAGTTTGTGTGTGTTTTATGGCTGAATTTGCATGAATCCAGTGTCTGGTTAGAGAGACAGAACAGAGCTTTGTGTAGGTGTGCAGAGGTGTGCAGCCTGTGCGGGCGTGCGGATGGACTCTGGGGAAAATCTCAGGCCTCTCCTGGTTTTCCAGAGGTCTGGTATAAAAGAACGTTTGTTGATCAAGTAACTAGTGTTAACCTTTGACATTTAAACTTCCCGAAGGGAGATTCTGAATCCCATTTAGCACCTTACAATACTTTCAGATAAGCATTAAGCTATGTGATAGATGCTTTTGGTTTATTTCAGGATATAACTATGTAAGTTGTTGCATAAGACATTTTAATGCTGTTTTATTTTCTTTCTTTTTTTTTTTATTCAAATTTAACTATTGTAAACAATCCTGAGCTCTTAGCAAGCTTTGCTGAACTTAGTAAGCTATGTACTGATTCTGCTGATGGGGGAACACAGCAAAAATGCTTATTACATTGTAAGTGTAAGTACTGAGCATCTACACAAAAAGCAATTGTAAACTGATTTAGTTATTTTTAAGGTATAGGACTACAAATCAAAAGTAATGGCCTGATGATGGCCACTTAATTGGTTTATAGATTTATGTATTGGTTTATGTATGTGCCACTGACTGAAACTTTCTGAGAATTTTCTGTAATTTGCCACAATTACATGACAACATAAAAAATAATAAATTAATAATACATATTTATATTAATATGCAGTATTTTGTTAAAGACCTTGACCTCTGTGGCAGTACTGTTGCTGTAACTGCATCTGGATTGCTGAGAAACATCATCCATATCTGTAAATATCATATAGCAACATAGTCCAATATGACAGCAGAAAAGTTATATAGAGGGGTTGGTGGTTTCATACCTCTGGCCTTTCCTATGCAAAATGTTTAATGGCATAAGCTTTGTGTGCTTCCCTTCTTTTGAATAAAACTTTCCCTTGTCCCCAGGTGCTCCTGAGCAATGGTTATGTGCTAGAAGATATGTCTGCCTAAATGTTCTTAAGATATTTGCCAGTGGGTACTCTTGATCTTTCAAAACAGGAGAGCTTCAAGATCCCTTTGTGTACATAGATAAGAACCTGAATATCTACACAAAAGAAACTGCATTTACTGAGTGTTACCTTCATATTCTGCTGACATAGTAATCCAACTCCAGCTTCATGTGTTGTAAATGGTGGGCGATGGGAAACAAAAAAATATATAGCATAATCTAAGCAACAAAGACAGGAAACATCTCCAAATATCAGTTTTTGTAGCTATTACAAGATACCTGGGACATATAGAATCCAAAGGGAATGGGATTGAATTCAAAATGGCCAAAAAGAGTGCCGATGGCAGATTTATGATAAACTTCTTTAAAACCTTTTACTTAAGTCAAAGGCAGTGTTGTGGTGCTTTTCCTGCTCACAACACTGATTTAAGGGATCCTCTCTGTAAGGTAGTGAACATTAATGTGACTTTGCATTAAGCTGGTTATAAAATTGGCACGTTTTTGTCCTCACACATGTCCTGCAGCTCAACCTTTTACTTGATGTGTGCTTTTACAGACTCAAACTGATTAACTAAATGCTGATTATGAAAGTTCCAATAAGCATCTGCACAGCAGTGTCAAGACTGTACAGCACATGATCATAACTATGGCTGGGGTACTCATCTGATCCTTGGCAGTTTGGTAAGGCATTCTTCCATAAGGACTCTGCCTGTTGAGTTGGAAACAGAGCTGGACCATACTGTTCACAGAACTTACTGTAATATTGACCAGTAACATTCAAGAAACCCAGAATCAATTATTCTATGTGCATTGAAATGTTTTGATCTAGCAGAGGGAAAGCAGACAACTTTCATCAAATCATTGTTAAAGGAACATCATGGGAACTACTCAGGGATGGTTATTACTGCCACACCAATTGGTGCTATTGTGTACTAGAAAGGATGTGACCGCACGTTCACACTAGCAGATGAAAACCTGGTGTCCAATCATTTTCTATGGGAGCATGTAATTTGTAGTCATGATTTAGTGGCAAAAGACACAGCAATGGAGTGACAAGTGACTTACATGAAACAACAAAAGCAACTTCACATCCACAAACGTAACTGAGGCAACATTAGATATTAGATGCTTGCATACTGTGAGACCGTAAATCTGGGACAGCCAGATTCTTCAAATACTCTTAAAATACTCTTTCAAGACAGTGTCTGGAATGTCAAGCTTAGATAGTCATGGCTAGTCATGGCCACCTTTGTTGAGTACAAGACAAGTCAAAGACCAACACTAGTCAAGACAGAGTCAATAAGCGAGACCAGGTCATTAACAAACAACAAAAAAAGTTCTTTTAAGACCAGGTCTCAATTAGTCTGAAGCTTTGTTTTGCTTTTTTTTTTTTTTTTTGCTTTAGTTCAGACTGGCCCACTTTAACAAATAAGCTGGTGATTATGAGTCAGTGCACACCAGGGATCGTTAAAAATAATATTTAAACAATCGTTAAAAACAATGAATTTTAATAAATATTAATAATTATAAATAATATATAATAATTGAATAATACATTTTTGGGAGTACCTAGTTTTCCAAATCAGAAAGCTGGGCGAAAATCACAAGATTGCAGTCCCCCCATGTGTCTGCCAACTTGCCACATGACAGGGGTCTTTACAAAGAGGTCCAAATATGGGTGTTAGAGCCCCAGACATGTCCAAAAACCCCAGGTAATCTAAATCTGTGCTTTCTTTCAATGTAGGTTAATATTTCTCTTGTGGGCAAACATCATTGAACCTCATGTCCAAAGCATGTCCTGTGGATAACATTCCAATGCTGAATGAATGACAGATGTTTTGTTTGGGCACTTGTCAGTGAGTCATTGATCCTAATTTTTGTTCAATTATAGTCTATTGTTGGGCTTTTATGGGCTAGATTTGTTGATGACATTTGTTGATGTCATTGCAATTCATAATTCACAGATGTCATTGCAATTCATACAGGAAAAGCCTTGAAGAAAGACAAGCCATTTAAATACAAGAAGAAGACTATTGACTCCTTCGACCTCTTGCCCAAGTCAACACCCCATAAATGCACCATCTGTCAGTCCTACAAGGACATCAAACTCAAACTGTTCAGCTAGGTAGCTGCTCACGATGACAAGAATATTTTTATGCCGTTTGTTGTAAAAGAGGTACTTCCCTGCAGATTTCTCCCAATACAGGTGAGAAGCACTAGTAAACAGCCATCTAAATGTAAAGGTCAAGCAGTCCAATCCAGAGTGTACATTTTGGGTTCTCCATACAGACATGTGCATGTGGTTAGGCCATGCAGCGTGGTTAGGCCGTTGGTAAGAAGGGTTTCCGGAAATCCTCCCAGAGAGAAACTGTTTCTTCAACACAGCTTCTTCTCTATATACTGTGTTTACACGTGTAAAGTGTGAAAGACTACATTCATCAGGGTCCTTCAAATTTCAGATGCTCCTAAAACAGGTATAAATTTAAGCCTCCAGACAGTTATGACCAATGACCTGATTCTTTTCCTAACAATTGAAATTAGCCTCACCTAACAGACTCAGCTAGTATATGTATATGGAAGGAAATGGAAGGAAGTGCTGAATTGCAATGCTATTCAAAAGAAAGATGTAGGTTACCAGGAACAATACGTGATGATAGGTTTAGACTAATATGGGCAATATTTATTTAGCTACACATACACAAGTAGTGTCTCTCTGTATGGCGTTGGGCCACTGTATTTGCTATCGCGACATGCATATATCTTAACATGCAGTTGTAGAGGTTTTTAATGGTGTCCTGTGATAATCCATCCCATACGGCTTGAATATTCTCTCACAGGTCCTGCAGATTTTGCGGTAGGGGTGGAGGTGGAGTGACACCAGGCTTTCATCTTAGTGCTGCAACAAACCGTTCATCTTAATGCTGAACAGTGCCTCCACATGCAGATTTGTTGGTCAGTTCCACCAAGACAAATACGGGACTCGTCACTGAAAATGACCTGCTGCCATTCTGAGTCACTAAATGACACCATTACAGTCTTTGGCGATGTTGACGTGGTGTTAAGGGCAGTCACTGTAACAGTCTGCATGCATAGTCATGAAACCATCTGCCAATGGTCCTGGCACAAACAGGATGACTCATGGAGGGCATCACTGCTCACTGAATGTCCGCAATTGTGATTGGTGGTTCATGCTGTTCATGTTGGTTCTCTCTCTCTGTGATTTGTGTAGGTCTCTGAGATCGTTCATGCTGCTGGAGCATGCTTTCTTCTATCCGCTGCCGCCAACAACATCAACTGGTATGGCACACAATATGTCGATAAGACCATCCAGCAAGAGTCAAAATGGAAAGCATGCACAACAGAACGACCTTATGTAGTCAGTCAGGTACAGCAATAAGGCCCATCCTTCCTTACGTCACATACACAGCTCAGTGGGAAACTTGAATCATTCACATGTCTCATGATGTCAAACCTACCCATCAAGTTTCATTCCTGTCAGTTGATTCCTTCTGTGTGCAGCCTTTATTTCAATGAGTGTAATAAAATATAAATAAAATATAAATGACTTTAAACTACACACTAAAACAAAACAAATGTTGATTACATTGCAAAAGGTAGTACGTACTAATAAACAGTAAACTGCAGTTACCTATTTATAATAAGCTCCTGATATAAAATAAAATAATATGTGAATAGCTTACTTTTACGTTTATGGTATTTGGCTGACTCTTTTTCAGAGCGACATACAATTTGATCATTTCTTACACAGGTAGGTTAAGGTACTGTTAGGGGTCTTGCCCAAGGACACTTATTGTTAGAGTGTAGCGTGCCTGGATAAAGTTTATTCATTGTGCTATAAAATCACCTGCAGCTCCATTCATCAAAGGTTTCTTCATTTTTTAAAGACAAATTATCTGAAAACTGGAGAATGTTAGCATCATGTTGCAGTTATGTTATCTGCAAGATGATTTTTTTTTAATGTGATTCCAAACTTTTGAGGTGTAATGCATGTAGTGTATCTGATGAATTTCAAACATTAGATGTCCAGTTCAGGGGCTCTGAACACTCTGGGTCGCTGTGTAAGCCATTCAGACTATGCACACTTATGATGGTCAGTTTCTTAATTTCCCACTATTCACAAATGTGCCTTCGTTAGTCCAGGGTTTTCCTTTTTATGTTTTTGTCATAAATACTGTTTATCTAACTTTACACTATTAAGAGTTTAGTAGGTACCTTCTGTCTCCAGCCTTTGTTTAGAAAATGAATTGTAATGAAAAATGGAAAGTCCAGGGATGTATACTGTGTGCACATGACCCTCATGCACATAGGAAGTGACCATGAAGGTTGCAGTCTGTCTAAAATAGTAAACAGCTTGTTTATCCTTCATCTTGTTTCTCTTTATTTTGTGTCTCAAAATGTTTGACCACTTAATACTTAAGACCCTAAAATGTGTTTCATTAAAAAAAAAAGTTTTAATTATTGAATTTATTGAGTGTCACAGTTCAAGTTTAATATTCAGCTATAAATGGTCTTTTTTCTGGAAATAAAATCAATGTAGTTTTATATTCATTTAGAGGCACAATGTTACTGAGCTGGTGTTAAATGCTTTGTTTTGGTGTTTGTTGGCATTTGACATGGAACCCTTTTACTGCTCTGTTTGTTTGTATGTTGTGGGTGGTGATGTCCCTGTTCTCCACTACAGTTAAGTCATGGACAGATATGCAGGTAATGTCTCCTATAGCCATGTCTTTGTAATGTGTGCGGCACGTGGTTTTGGATTGTCTTGTTGAAAAATACAGGATGTCCCTTGAAAAGACATCTGTATGAAAGCAGCATAAGCTGCTCTAAGACCTCAGTGTACTTTGTTCACATTAATGCTGCATCACAGAAGTGTAAATTACCTTTGCCAAGGGCACTGACACACTGACCACATACTATGCCAGAATCTGGCTTTTAGACTTGTTACTGATAACAGACTGGATGGTCGTACACGGCATCCATTACTTCCAAAAAAGGTCTGGAATACTGATTTGTCTGACCACAATACACATTTCCACTGTCCATTCCACAAACCATTGCAGATGCCTTTAGAGCCCAGAGAGAGAAGTTGCTGCTGCTTCTGGACATGGTTAACATAAGGCATCTGTTTTGCACAGTAATGTTTTAAGTGGCATTTGTGAATGTAACTCTGTATTGTAGTGCTTAACAAAGGCTTGCCAAAGTAATCCTTCACCCATGTGGTCATTTTAGCTACTGTTGAATGACGGTTCTTGAAGCAGTGCTGTCTGGGGTATTGAAGATCATGGGTGTTCAGCTTAGGCTTGTGATCTTTATGTCCTGAAATTCCTCTCGATTCCTAGAATAGTTTAATGTTATTATGCACTGTAGTGGGAAAAATATACAAATCCCTTCTAATCTTTCTTTCAGGAACATTGTTTTTGAACATTTCAAACATTTTCTCACACATTTGTTGACAAACTGGAAATCCTCTACCCATCTTTGCTCTTCAAAAAGTCAGCCTTTCATGGAAACTGCTTTTGTACCAAAGCATGATTACTATTTCAAATTGCATCATCTAGTTTTTTTTTTTGGAATGTGTTTCAGGCCTAAAATGCAGGAATGAATGTATGAAATCAAATGAAGTTGCCCAGACAAAACATGAAATATCTTGGGTTCACACTGTCTGCAATGAAATCAGTGTAAGAAACACTGCATTTTTTGTATTTGCATTTTCCATATTGTCACATATTGTTTCCGAGTTTGGGTTTGAGTACTCAGTTTGTCTACCATTAATTAGAGCTTCAACTCTTTTCAGGAGACTTGCTTTCAGATTTCAAAGAAAGCAGGGATAGTTTTCCACTTGTTCTGTCTTTCCAATCTGCCTTTTCTACATTTCTATTGAACAAAATAAACACAATTACCAATTTAAACACATCAGTCCTAAAACAATACTCTCAGATGTCCAGCATGTATACTAGTGCAAATTTTCTTCTTTTTCACCTGTTTTCTTTTCACAATAACAGTTTACCACAGCAGTATGTAAGATTATTAGCATAAAACCTTGCAAAATTAACTGAAATTATCAACAGAATGTGAAGAAATAACAGTTTTGACGGTATGTCAAAGACATCTATGTATCATGCTGCAGAGGTATCTGTTGAAGTTAGCATGCTAACCAGAAAGCCCTGTCCCGTCCTGTCTTGTATTACTACTTTGTTCCTGAAGAGGCAATAGGGAATCACTGTTAATGTCGAGCTTGAAAACAAAGAAAACAAGTGACGAAAAAATAGCTCCAGGAAGCTCTTGGCGAGTAAAGGGAAGAAGTTTGAAGCTGAACTCGCTACAGTTCTTCAGATTGGCAAGTTAAAGGGGAGAAGTGAAGAAGGGGGAGGAGGGACTGTGTGGGGTATGAACTTGGCAGATTACACCATCTTACACATTACTCCTTTACTGCTTATCTGATGCTGACGGTGTTGGTGGCCAACAGGTCTTGCGCGGTTCTCATTTTCTCTCCATTTCCTAATTATTTTTTTAACTTGTTTTTCTATGTATTTTGTCTGCTACCTTATGCAACAACTTTCTACTCGCCACATTCACAGTGTTAGTTCTTTGTTAACTTAATGAAGTATTTTGGTCCACCACTGGCAGATTTACCCAGAAGCAACTTAAAGAGCTTCTAAATAAACTATTTTCATAAAGTCATTTGACTGATGCGTCCTCCTCCAAGTCCAAGTCAGTCCATGACAAAGACTGGCAAGGGTCTTTAAGACAACTGACACAAATGACAATGCCTTCAGAAATAATCTAATGATTTCTGGAACTGAAAATACATGTCTATTATTTGTAGTTCATTTTATGTAATATGTATTATGTATTATGTAATCATCCCTGTATTTAAAGTATTACAAGTATCACAAGTATTACAGCACTACTGTTGTTTTGTTGTTTTGGGTGAAAAACACATGAGTTAAATTCTTGAAGCATTCAGTGTAAAATTGGCCAATCGTGAATTGTATTTCCCCATGGAAAACTAGGTAGATTTAGCTAAATTAGCTAATTAAATTAATCATCGGCATAATTACAAAGTGACAGAGGAATGAACCAATCATGACTCATTATCCAATAGGTGGGACCAGTTTTGAGAACGTCACTGTAGATGTGAAAGTCCAGGATATGTCACTGACAGCAAATACCAGCGGCAGCCTAATCAATGTGTTGTTAGAATTGGAAATGCCAGGGTGCTCTACTGAAAGAACCACTACGACACTACTACAGGGCTTCAAGTAAAACATGCAATGTCTTAAAGAGGCTTCAAATGTCTGTGCTTACCATAGAACAGTTCCATGTCCAATGTCCATGACTATTAGCTTAGCAGTAACAAACTAGTGGAATCCCTTTGGGATGCTATCAGAAATGAGCTTTGTTACAGAGGTGGGGTTTTCCTCATAACCTAACTAACTGAAGGCCTAGCTCTAATAGTCCAGGTTTACCACTGCTATCACCTTATTACTGAAATGTAATGTTTTTAGGATTTTTTAGGATTTTTAGGATTTTCATTAGTGATGATGCAGTGATGAGGAACTGTGTAGTGGAGCATGTACTGTGTGGTGGAGTATGATGAACTGTGTGGTAAACCATTGTAAATCATAGATGCATGATGATTATACACTGACAATTCATCATGCTTTGGTGATTCTGTGGAAGTTTGTGTAACGTCTGATGTAGTGGAAAGCACAATTCAGCTCATCAAGCTCAGCAACAATGATGATGCTTTTAGAAAATCTGCATTTATTTTCCACAATGAAATCAGAAGACAATGAGCAACGCCAGTCAGACTGGTGGCGAGTCATTAAGCCTTTGGGCTAATGTTTCACATTTGACAGCAATGGAAATCAACATTTTGACGTACATTATGGCTCTGTAAGAAGAATGTATTGTTTTCAAAGACTTAGCCATGCTGTGTCAGAACTCACACTTGCCTTTTCATGGATAAAAAGGCTTTTCTTCAGCATTTCCTTCAGGGAAATGTTTATGAGATATTTACATAGGTCTTTGGAGACCTTTGTTAAGGAGGTTATGAAAGTCTTATGTTGTGTAATGGGGAAATGTGTTGGAGGCAGTGTGGAGCAGACGTGTCTGAGGTGTACTGTACAAATGTTGAAGAGGAGCTGAAAGGGGCCGAGAGGGACCATGCAGGGCTGAGAGGAGTGAAGCGGTTGGGACAGAATGCATAGGCACCTAACTGATCTAAATAAAATGACTAACCTGTAATAAGTCTTAAAGACACTACCAGCCTCAGAACAGACACACAGACCTGAAATTATATAAACAGTGCTGTAGACAGATAATAGATGTGAAAGCATCAAAATGCACCTGTTACAGAAACTGCCTGCATAAAGGGGAAGTCGACCCATTTTTCAAAATTTCTATATAATCTGGTCATTGAAATGTAGACAAAGTCATTCATGGTGTTCTGCTGTAAAAGGATTAACTGTAGAGCTCTTACAGATGTCTTTACAGTGGTGGTGATAGGAACCAGGTCTCCGATGTCTACAAATACAAATATTTCATGTATTATCCAAAAACACCAGAGAAACTACAGACATTTTATGTGTAAACATATGTTTATATGTTGATGATGGTAGAATAGGCATACATCTTAAAAACATCTTTTCTTTGGTGACTATTATGCCTCACAACACCATGCACATATGCCTCTGCCACCAATGAATTAAAATTAACTGATGAAAAAACATTTTAAGGCAAAACTATCAAAAAAGCATTTAAATGTGCATCTATCCATTTTGGTGTAGGGAGGCATTAACTTCCTTAGATGTCTGGTTCCCATCACCACCACTGTAAACAATTCTGGCTAAAAAAAGTATTTATTTATTTATTTATTTATTTATTGCTTTCCTTGAATGTAGCATTTCACATAATTCCACTCTGGATGGAAATCGATGGAGTTTGCCCTTAAAAGGGGCTGAGAGAATACCAATCACAGGTGGCAAGTATGGACCAGAGTAGCCAGTTATGATGGTACGGGCACTTCCAAAGAAACAGCAATGGCAATGAGTAGCCAATGTCAACCTGTCAGGGCTGATCAGCTACATCTGAGATATAAAATTTTTGGCCAAACTATTAATTTCAATGATTTGTAATGGTAAATAGTAGCTCTTACAAGACTGTAACACTGGAGCTGATGATGGATTTTTGATGGGATAAAAGTATCTGGTTTTCCTTATGAGACTAAGTTCCGGACTTTCACTCAGATTTCTGTCCTGATACCACTGATTGGTTCTCAGGAGCATCCATCATAAAGCAAGAAACGATGGCTTTTCATGTGTATATGCGTTGAAGTTCATAAACACAGCCGTGGCTCCTCTTACTTCACAGCTGTGGGATCTCTGATGAGGGAAGAGGAAGCAGTAAAGGAATAATTAATCGTGACTTCCATTTCCTCCTCTTAGCGCTGATCGGATTTTCCCAGGTACCTGCTAGACTATATAATGCCTGCGCCTCTCTGCTCAGGTGAGAAGCACTCAACGCTCGAATTCAGCTTTTTAACTAGGCTTTAACAGCCGCAGACAAGTCATGTGGGTAAGTAGCCTGCAGTGAGTTTTGCGACTTGACGTCGCTTTCAGTCCGGTTGGTTTTACACAGCCTCCTGTAACGGGAAGCCAGGATGGCTGTGTTTATAATAGAGGCTATGCTTGTCTTCTAACGTATTTAACTGTGTTCTCTGCGTTTTCCAGTCTCCTCTATTGTTCGGAGCCCTGTTCGTCCTCCTCACGGACCTGACGGTAGCGCATGAAAAACACACGTCCTGCCTCCCCGAGGATGTGCTGCTTAAACGTGTGGAGAAGCTGTTGCACCGCTCGGTCTGGAAGATTGAAAGGATGCCGGGACAGCCAGCCGCTGCATCTGATGATCTGTCCTGCTCCGACTTCAGCCGCACGCAGTTCACAGCAGATATCCGGAACCGCTCGATCTCACCTTGGCGCTTAATGTAAGTAACATACTTAGCACGCCATACACCACATTAGGGTCGTTGTACACGCGCGTCAGATAAAGACAAACTCAGTCTTTTATTGCATTTCAGTTCTTTTAACTTCATTAACTCTCATCGGCTCGTTCAGCGAGATAGACACTGTAGCCTAGTGTCCTGAACTGAAACAACTACCGAACAACGCCAGAACTGTAACCGAGCTGTGTAATCCCTGAGCGGTTTGTCTGATGAGCGTCGTTGAACCAAAAAACTCGCTGCTGATTGGCTGTCTAAATTAGACGTATTTAGTGTGTTATGAATGCAGATTAATGGCCACTTTTGTAGGCTATAAAAATACAGTCAGATTATTATGTCTTTAAAACATTTATTCACAGAAATACAAACTTTTGTGTATACTTGTGTGTGTGTGTGTGTGTGTGTGTGTGTGTGTGTGTGTGTATATGTTGTATATATAAGTTGTGCATTATAAGGCATTTTCAGGTATATGAATTGGGGACCTGTATGTTCATGACCTCATCATTGTATACCCTTTTTTTTTTTTTTTTTTTTTTTTTTGCAGAACCCACTCTGACCCTGACCTGTACCCACAAACATACGAGGAGGCAGAGTGCCTGTGCTCAGGATGCATCATTGAAGGTGTGGAAAGCTCAGACTACAACTCCTATCCGGTGGAAAGATCTGTGATGTTTCTGAGAAAGGTCCCATGCACGGCCGACCCTCAGAAATATTCTTTAGTCATTGAGCATAAAACGATACCTGTTGCATGCACTTGTGTGATGCCCAGACAGTGACCTCTTGTAGAGGCTAACACTGATCAAGACAAAATAAGTTGAGATGTGTCTCATATAATAGTTGTGTTTGTTTTAAAATGCAAATGATGTAAGTTATTTTATTTCTAAATAACACTGTTATGCTTATGTGTCATAAGCTGATGATATACTACATGTTCTACATGAATTTAGAAGACCACTGAACTGCAGTAACTCTTCTGTGTAAGACATGGGTCTGTTTCTGTTGTTGTGCATACACTACTGTTTATTTATTCTGTAATTTATTGACTATTTATTTAAATTATTGGGATTTTTTTCACTTTTTTTTTTGGAGATTTTGTAAAACAAAATATGGTGAATGCTTTGTATGGAATGAGTTTATATTTATTAATTAATTTAATGTATAGTATTACCAGAGAAAGTATGATTTAGGACATTGGATGTTATGAGGTGAAATTCGCCATTATATGCTGTTCAAATACTGTATTTATTAATCTAATAAAAGCGATGTTTCTGATTTGTTCACAGTAGTGATATTTCTCCATGTTCACAGTAATGATCCAGAAAATATTTCCATGCACTCTTAATAATAACAATTATGGTGTGATTCAAAAGGTAAAAAGAATCATCTTTCACTGGGAATAGTCACATTTTTAGCAAGTTGTAAGTAACTTCAGCCCAAGGGAAGCAAGAGGTCAGATCTCCCCCTGCTGTTTGCATTCATGACGTAAGCCAGTGGTTCCCAACCCTGCAGGGAAAGTTTCCCAGCTGCTCCCAACACACCCGATAATTTATCAACTAATTAACAAGCCTTAAGAATCCTGAGCTGAAATGGTTGTGTCAGAGCAGGAAAACACAGACTTAGGACTGGGGTTGGTAAACTGTGACGTAGGCTAAAAATGAATTTGAGGTGTTACAGGTTATGCAACATGACGTTCCGCATCACTCCCACGTTTATTTATATGCCACGCTATCTGAATGATCCGAATGACAAACTGACAGTGAAAAACAGAAATACGGGTTAGGGTGGGTTTCCCCAAAATGGACTACAACGTTTGTCGCGGGAATGACGTCAGTATCACACCCTTATGTAGCACATAAATAACTTTATCTTCAGATAAAGTGTGTGGACCTTTTGGAACGAGATGTACTTACTGATTTTTCTATTTCATAAAGTACTTCATATTGGTGGTGTTTATGGTTAAATGAGCTTTCCCTCAGTTGATTTTGGCTGAGTAAATGATGATTTTTGTGTTTATGAATAATAAGATAATGATAAAAAGAGCCGCCAGTATAAGTACAAGTATAAAACAAAAAGGACTTTTACTTTGCCCTTCGGGGATGGTTGTGCTCGCTGACGTCATTGTTACGTTTAATCCGTGCGACCGCGTTGAACAGTGGCGGAACGATAAACTGAGAGAAATGAGTGCAGCGCTGATCAGCGCTCTGAGTTTTCTCACCAAACCTGTGAGAGGTACGACACGGACATGTTTAATAACCAGAGATCTTGTCCCAGTGGAAATCTAGTGTTTAGGGTTCCGTACGGTGTTCCACACGAATCCAGACTTTGACACAAGCATGTAACGTGCTGAGCTGTTACGAAGCTGTTTAGCTAATAGTCTCCAAGTGAACGAACCTGGGACATTTCGGTTTTTTCACAAGCTAAAGTTACAAGGATGATTTAAGATAGATGCCGTTTAAGTTCTTCACTTAAGAAGGAATGAGTTCCACAGTCTACAGAAGCAGTGTTTTTGTATTAGCTGAAGAAGTAGTAAATCTGAAATGCCCCGGTTACATGGTGTTCTTCGTTAGATCAGATTCCCATTTAGTGTAGAACAGAGAGTACTGATGGAGCTGGTTGTTGGCAAACTTCAACAGTATGCTGCTCAGCTGGATGAGATTGTATAACTAATAGAATGTCCACTCTCCACAATATCAAAGTTGTTCATTGTGAAATTACAATATCACAATTTTTGCGTTCTTTTATGAACCTCTTTCATTATTTTTTTCCCCCAGAGACTCATTTGAGTGGTGCACAAACAACACAACATGAAGCACTTCTTTGTGCCCTTCAGAAGAATCAGGCTGAATTGAGGGAGCACCTGTTGACTGGTGGAGAGCTGGAAGAAGCCCGTCAGTTACTGGAGGAAGTGAGGAGGGAGGTGGTATGGTTCTGCTCTGACACCGAGGACCTAACTTGGAGCTTTGTGCAGGAATGCCTCCTGCTGCTGCTCTGCTTGGCACGCCACCTTACCCGCCTCCTGGAAGCCTTTAAGCGTGACCCATGCCGTGTAGCTCCAAACCCCCGCACCCCCGAAGCAGCCCCACCCTTACCTCCAGATGTCCTGAGTGTGGCTCAGCAGAAGACCCTGGGCACTGTGCTGCAGTTCCTTGTCACGCTGGGCCTTTGCCCGTATCTAGCCCCTGGTGTAGGGGTGGGACTAGAATGGCGGTCTGCATTTGGAGCTGCAGTAGAGGGAGCAGTGCGTCGCGAGGTCGCTCCCCCATGTGATCGCCGGCTTCTAGTCACCACTACTGTTCTAATGGAAGTGGCTGCACTGTCATCTCTGGCTACTCTGGTGTTTACTCGCCACCTAGGAGATCTAATGGCAGCACTGTGCCAGTTAGGCTATCGACCCCATCGCCCTGAAGGGGAAGGATCTGAGAGCAGTAAGGTATGGAGCCAAGAGATGTGTCCGAAGTTTACCTATTTAGTTTTGCACTAGGGCTACAAGGCTAACGTAGCTAATAAGTGATTTATCAAGTTTGTCAAGCTCATTACCAGTGTGCAATTTACGTGCTCACACCGTGGAGTGAACGATTAATAGTGCACTATTCTGTTTATGACAGCATAACAGCCTTAAGCAGTATTAAACAAATGCATAAAAATAGTGGTATGTCGTTTTAATAGGTGGTGTATATTCTTTTAGTACTTGTTAGCTGTATTACCCTTGTAGCTGTAGTAAAACCAAGGATGCCAAATTCGGACATGAAACAGGCCTCCATAGACTGTAGTTGGTATACGGCAAAAAGTAGCAGTTTAAATTTTTCACCAAACTTTTGCTGTAACACTGATGTCAGTTACAGTTAAGCAAGAATTGATTGCCTAGGTACTCATAACTGAAATGTACTTCCTGATCTAATGAGTGAATGCTTTTGTGTGATGATGCTTCTAACACAGGGAATTACAGTAGAAGAGCGGAAGAGTTGCAAACAAGCTCTTCAAGATCTTTTAGGAAGAGTTTATCAGCCAATCGTCATAAAGGAGCTGCTAGTTCTGCAGGGGGGTCCTAAGGTGTGCACTTTTACTCTCAACTTTACAGTCTCTTCACTCTTTGCCTGTCATTTTGGTGTAGGGGTAAAATGCTGAACATGGTGTCTGCATGCAGATAGAATATAATAATTTAAAAGTCAGAGGTGTTTGTGTGTGAGAGAGAGAGTTTTTCAGGCCATGTCATACATCTTTATGTATAAATGTCACACAGGAGACCCAGAATGGGGTCTCAAGTGCAAAATCAGCATTGTACTGATGATGTAATGACAATTCACATGACAATTTATTGTAGATAATTCACTCACATTCTTCACCAAGTATCTAGTCCATGTCCTCTTTCAATCAAGTCCCAATCGTCAGGTTCGTCCACTCGGAGAGGGGATTCGAAGCACAACTGATTACTCCATAACTTGCTTAATTAATTTTATAAACACTGAATTAAAAAAAGAAAAACCTTTGTACACATACTTTTTAATAATTCGTTAAAAAATGCCTCTTGTATGCAAACTTCAGAATGACTAAGTAATATATTCATATTATAATATGAAAATATTATATATTGCCCAAACTAACCTCTTGCCCAACTTGTATCTTTCCAGATGGCTCCAGGCTCTAGTGGAAAGGGTGGCAGAACCCTCAGCCAGGCTCCCCCATGGCTGAGGCGTCTATGTGGGCAGCTGCTCTCTGAGAGGCTGATGCAGCCGCATGGGGTCCAAGCTGTGGTTAGGGCCATTCTAGAGGGAGCTGGAGGCAAGAAAGTATTTTAATTATGGTTTGGTCAAATAAAGAAGTTGGTGAAGATAGGAGATCCTTTGTACTAATAATTCACTATGGGTGTTATTAATTTTAAACAATCATTTTCAGAATCCTTTTCATATTTTTGTTGGGTTTTCTTCTGGCAATTGAAGAGCAGTAATTAAATTTGCATCCAGCACAGTATATGTGGCCATAGCATCAGTCATAGTATCAGGCTGTACATCTTTGCATAATTGTGTGTTTATTGATCATGTGGCTGTGGTTGTCTGTCAATATTTTGGCCACTAGGTGGAGACTCAGACTGGAGAAAATGTGATGCTGTGGCCAAGATACTGGCAACCTGCCCGCAGCAGTCCCTCTCTGCTGAGAGCTATTACAGTCGAGTGTGCCCACAGGTGAATACAAATTCAGTGAACTGGTGAACCAAAGCTGAATTTCTATGATGTGGAGAAGTTTAGAGGCATCAGCCTTCTTGGAATTCTGTCAGTTTTTTTTTTTCAAATTTTATACCAACATGAATTAAATGGTTTAGATGTAAATAGTTGTACAGAATTTGTGGTGTGAACTTCTGGAGAAACATACAGAGTCAGAATTGTTCACAGTGCTGATGCTATGAAAGATGATTAAGACGTCTGATGTGTTTAAAACCTCGAGCATGCACACAGAAAGGGCAGCTAGTGGACCGCTAGGAGATATTCGCTGAATTTGACAGCAAGTGTATTGGGTTAACATTGTGTGCTGCGTCTTTAACTGCATTGGTGAACATGGATCTTGAGACCACAGAGCATGCACAGGACAAGTGCTGGTTTCAGTACAGGGTTGTGGTTATCACTCTGCAAAATCTACATAATACCTTGGGGTATTTCCTTCACCTTGTAAAGACACTGATCAGAAACAGTTATACTGTGTTGTGTTTATAGTTAATTAGACACATAAGAATGTCGTAATCTTTTAGGAAAAGGTTTTAACCAGATTGCATTGTTGTCTTTAGGTGCTAGAGCTTCTGCATTTCAAGGATAAGGTAACTGCAGGACAGTTCCAGCGAGTGGCCACAACAGTAGCTCTTACAATGGTCCAGGACCAGCCTGAGTTTGCCCAGCGCTTCCTGTTGTCTCCTCTTCTCTCACCGCTACAGCACTGTGCAACAGTCCCAGGTCTGTGCGAGTGTGTGTGCAGTTTGCTTGACCAGCTCTTAGTAGAGTGACTAATTGACTATAGATCTCTCTGCTGTTAAAGTGTCCAGCAAGGCCTACAGTAGCTTGACTGATGGAGCTGGGTCATCATGTTATCCACACTCATCTCCTCAATCCTGAGTGGAAATGTTTCTGTCGTTGACTCTCTGCTTCTTTCTTTTTTATTATCATTTCATATTTAGAAGCACCCAGTGTTGCAGAGGACATATCCCAGGATACAGTGCCTGAGTGGGAGCTGACCCGCTGTGTGGAGGATGTATACAAAGTGAGCAAATTTTCCACCCTGAAGCATGTTAAACTAAGCATATACCTTTAAAGACTACAGTGAAATGTCGTTGTGTGTTGTTTAATAGGTGTGTTTTAGTGTTTTTAGGTTTGCACCCATCTGTTCCCAACATGTGTGATAGGATCTGATTACTACCAGCCAGTAGCTCGGCAAAAGACAGTTAGAGGAGGCAAAGAAGCAAAAGACAGTTAAAGGGGGAAATGTTAATTTGACGAACATGTTTTTTTAAAATCGTGCTTGTGGTACAGCATGCCCACAGATCTTTATCACATCTGGTTTAATCAGTTTTCTTTGGTTTTTTTGGGGTTTTTTTTTGCTTGAGGCTGACTTATCATAGTAGTTTTATGTTTTAGGTACCGTAAGTGGTCATCATTTATTTGACATGCCCTTTTCCAACCTCTCTCTGTATCTTAGAATCTTAACAGGCTGTTAAGGTAAAGGAGCTCTGTTCTGACTGAGTGTCCTGTATTTTGCTTCATTCAAAAAGCAGTAAGAGCTGAAACACCTCATATAATTTCAGTGTGAATGGGCAGGCCTAAACTGCTGTAGACCAAATAGATGTATGTATGTAAATAAGGTGCCACTCTTAATGTCACATATACAATAAAACAGTGAACAATGAACCAGGCTATTTTTGCAGCTTAGTGTCCATAACCCATGGACTGCATGTACATCCTTGAAGTTGCATGGATTTTGCAACTTGAACAATGTTTGTGTATTTGGTTTTCCATGATATTGACTATGTAAATAGATTTTACGATAATTCAGTTTAAGGTCATAGTCCAAAATGTCTTTTTTTTTTTTTTAGTATTATGTGTATTAAATTATAAGATTATGCCTAAGAACTCCCCACCCCCACACTGATGTCATTATTACTGTCCTCCCCCACTGATGTCAACCTTCTGTAAAGCACTTTGAGCTGCCAATGGTCTGAAAGGTGATTTATAAATAAACATTATTATTATTATTAAAATGTGTTGATATTTTCAGAACTGTTCTAAAACTGTCGTAATGCTTATGTTTTAAATGACTCATTTTTAATTATTGTAGTAAAATTGTGACAAACTGAAGTAATTCTGCTATAGAACTGTATATTTGTCCTTTTATTAATCACATTTTTTTCATTGCCCACAGATTTATGTGGTGGGTAACAGGCTGTCAGGAACACTGCTGAGTGCTCTGATGGATGTAGTTCCAACAGTCTTCAGCCTGTTATGTTTCACCAAACAAAATGTCTCTCACCTACGGTTAGTATGAACATCGCGATTCTAATGCTATAGAATGTTGGAAACGTTAAGTGTATGTTTCACTTATTGTGCATAAGGTAATTCTAAAGAAGCAAGCTTCAGACACCAAACATGTCTTGGACTGTCAACTGTATTTTAAGTAACTGGAGCATTAAGCAAATCTGATTGAGCTGTAAAACCGGTGCGCCTATGTTAATTATGCTCTACAGCGCCCCCTGTCAGGAGATCCTGCTGTGGTACCTGTCTCATACTGAGACTTCTTCAGCACTCTCTCTGCTCAAAGACCTGTGTGTCCTGCAGAAAGATGGTACCGGAGTCACACCTGGCTTCCAGTTCGCACCTGGCAGTGAAGGCGGAGCCAGGCTCACTCGACGAGAGCCAGTAAGGTAAATGGCATGCTACTTTATCATTTGGCATCAAGTCATTAAAGTGGATTAAAAATTATGTTCTCTTTTTCTCTCCTTTCTAAAATAGTGATGAGGATGATGCTCTGTATGAGAAGGTGTCTGGGGAGCAGTGGAGAGTGGAGTGTCTTGTGCAGCTGATGGCTGAGATGAAGGACAGTGACCTGCCTGGTGATTTCTTTCTATCACTGCTGCAGGTACATGTCGTCCCTCTGCTGAGCAGCATTTATGGCTATATTTACAGTACAGGGCTGAATGTGTACAGACCTGTATGTGTCAGACCATATATGTGTAAGATCTGATTTTTTTTTATCAATCACTCTTAAATGCAGCTGTGCAAATCACCAGCATATTATTTTATCATTTATTGGGCTCCACACACAGAAGTAGCGTCTCTCAGTATGGCTTCAGGCCGCCACGTTTGCTAATGCAACAAGTCAGACTTCTGGGCATGTAGTTGTGTACGGTTCCTAATGGTATCCTGCGATAATCGATCTCATGCAGCTTGAATATTATTATCGCGCACTGGTAGGGGTGACACATGACAGCAAACTGTTCACCTTGGCGCTGGCCATGGTCCCTCCATACACAGTATCGTTGGTCGTCTCCACCAAGACAAAAGTGGGACTCGTCACTGAAGATGACCTGCTGACATTCTGAGTCACCACATGTGACCCCACATGGCTCACGGCTCAGCTAAACTGTGGTGCCTGCTGGCCACAGCCTGCTGCGGTGAAAAGGCCTTCATCCTTCAGGTCAGGCAAACTCTGCTGCTGCAGTTAAGCAAAACTCCCTTGCCATGGTGCAGAGTTTCTCAGGTAGTTCTCTGACAACAGTGGGAAACTCCCCGGCCAGCAGGGAAAGTTTAAAACTAATCACAAACATGCCACAAATGTACCAATAAAAACATGATGTAAAGCAGCAGCCAAATTGGTTATAGCATTCTTACTCGGTCATTCCCCAGCCATGCAACAAACACACACTGAGATAATGATGTTTGCCCTCAACCTACAATCTTGATTACAGCCTCTCCTGTACTTTTGTCTCTATGAAGGATCTGACCGATTTGGCAGCAGAGCAGCCAGAGGCAGAGGAGGAAGTGGACACGTCAGCCATGACGCTGCTAGAATTGGAGCAGCACCTGGTGGGGTGTGTTCACGGCCATGGCCAGAGGCTGGCTCTCCTGCAGACTCTGGCTGTCATGTGTGAGGGCCTGCCACACACACTGCTGCTGCGCAAGCCCACCCAGGTGTGTGATTATTCCTCTGCATGGCATGAGATCCTTTAAAGTGAGTTTTGTGAAAAATGAAATATGCACAGTGTTTCTCAGTGTGAAGATAAAAGTTTGGGTAACTGTATGACAGACTGTTACATACAAATATGGCATGTGATGATTAGGATATGCAGTTCACACAATGTACTTAGTGGCTTTAGGCTTTTGTTGCTTGTTAACTGCTTTAGCATGTTTAAAAGGGTAAGCTTAGACCACCAAATGTGTTGATTTATTGACTACATTTAGGGTAAGGGGAAAATTGCTTTAAGAAATAAAGAAGGTAATATTTCACTCTTGGCCAGGCTATAACTGTTTCAGACTGGGCACATTCACAAGAAAAACTTTTGGTAAATCCTTACCTTATTAGGGGTTTTTATTTGCACTGTTCCCAACAGTTAAGTTTTTTGGACTTTTAAGCTCTTTGCTGGAGACTTCTTATCTGACTCTGCGTGTCTATCTCCATCTTTGCAGCCTTGTGCCGTTGGGAGTTCTTATTAAGAGAATTTAGGGCACGATGTGTCATACTTTAAGCTCTCTAAGAATAGCACACACAATCTTTAACTCTTGGCAAAATCTGTGACATTTTACCTGGAACAAAGTAAGTCATAGACTGTCTAGAACTTGGATGGTAAATGTACAAACACCTCATAGCCTATTTACACTTGGTGTCTGAATCACTATGCCTTTTTAATGGCTTTATTCAGATTGAACTTACTATGTCATTTCATACCTTGTGCTGTTGTTTTAGGTGGTAGGCTTTATAGAGTCCATGCTGCAGAGGGCATGTGTTGGTGCGGAACGTGGTTCAGAAAATGCGGTGGAAAGCCAGACTCTCAGTATGGGGATGGGCCTGATTGCTACGTTGCTGTCTGGAGCTGCACAGGTATAACATATGTCTGTTATCATCATCAGCACCTTATTCTGGGATGTTCACTGTTTGTAATTTGGGGACACATATAACATGTCCTAACCTAAATGGGAATTCTGCTGTTTTTCACAAATGTTTGCATAGTTAAATTGCTGCGATGTGAACAAAGAGTTGATGTGATGTGAAATGGTGTATTCTAGAGAAACTAACAGACAAAAATAACCAGTTAACCTAAATATGTCTTTGAGTTTTTAATTGTAATGCTATTAATGATTTTAATACTGAAAAGGTAGATAGATTAGGGAACAATCGTATCTCATAACGATTAAAACAATCTCTATGTCTTAATTTTTGTAACCATTTCGTGTGATAACTTTCTGTGAGGGAGCTTTTGAAGGGTTTAAATGCTTGTTCCTTTTACCACCCCAGTGAACAATTCTGACTCTGCGTGCTTCTCTAGAACGGAGCATCTCACATCAAATCACTCTCAATGTTTTTGTTTACATCTTAATGATTTTGTTATGCAAACATTCTTGCAAATAAGATGATTTGCAAAACAGCAAATAATTTTATTTGAAAAACAGCAAATAAAAGTAATGATTTGGGAATAAAGACATCTCCCCTGCACCTGGGTACCCACTTATCAGTACTCAAATCTGCTTCCATACCAAGTAAGAGATCTTGATATACACGAAACATGTTAATATGCAAAATGCAATGCAAAATGTTACTAAGTCATTTTTATGTTAACAAAACCTTAGCAGGTATTCTTCCTTACCTTATTGTAATAATAACCGTCAAAATCTAACATTACCCCGAAAATTAAAAAAAAAGAAGGTTTTACAATCGTCAGACAAGGCATGATATTATTTATGAATGGAGCTGATTGTGTGGTTAATGGTTAATGATTTCTCTTAGCTTTCTGCAGAGGATTACTCCTCCATGTCCAGGCTGCTGGCTCCTCTAGAACGGGTTTCCCAGCAGCATCCGGATCCTGTCATCCAGGAGCTAGCCTCAGACCTGCGGGCCACCATCGCTACACATGGGGCTTACTGCCCAGGCTCTGTGGTCTCTGCCGCTGGACGGGTGGGTGCTGGTGCCTCCACTCAGGCACCAAGTCAACTGAAGGGGCAAAACACTAGTTCTGCCTCAACCAGCACATCCTCAGCAAGAACTCCTTCCATACATGCTGACCCACTTCAACAAAGTCAACCTTCATTCAGACTCTCATCCACCTCCAGTTCAGTCAGTTCAGGCTCTGCTGCCTCCGGGCCTTCAGCACCTCAGCAGACATCAGGTCATGGTCTAGCTGCGACACATTCTGGAATGAAGGAGCAAGCACAAGGTTCTGCATCTTACAGAGACAGAGAAACATCCATACATATACCCAGTGGCATTAGCACACAGAGCTCCATCTCATCCGCCCCTGCTCCCACTCCACAAAATACTTTCTCTGATTGGCTGCTGGAAGCCTGTGACCCAGATGTACCCACCCGGGCTATGGCACTGCGGGCATTAACTCATACTCTGAGAGAAGGAGACAAGGAGGCACTAGAAACCCGGGACAAGCTACTAATGGTGAGTCTGACTTGTGAGGGTGTGGTTGCATGATAAGACTGTATTCACAGATACCAATAGCACTATGTGGGTGTTTGGATGAATCAAGGCAATAAACATAAATCATTTTAATCTAATCCTACAGGCCCTGGTCTTTAACTAGCTCATCAGAGTTCAGTGCAAACACAATTCCAAAAAGGTTTGGATGATAAATAAAATGCAAATGAAAGCAGAAAGCAGTGATTCATAAATCTACTTTGACCTGTAACAGTACAATAAAACAGTACCTATATTTTATCGATAATTTTTGGTAACCTTAAATGATAGAATTCCAAAGTTGCTCTCTGCAACACATTACAAAAAGTTGGGGCAGTACTGAAAAATGTTTTTTTTTTTTTTAAATTAAACCGCTGATGCAGTCATGCTTGCATATACAAGGAGCATTAAGGATAGGTCTAGTCCTTTTATAAGCAATGATGGGTCAAAAATCTTGGGCAAAAAAGCATCTGCAAAAAAATTCAGCAGTTTAAAATTGAAGTTCCGCAGCGAGCAATTGCAAGGATTGTAGGTATTTTATTATATTTCACAATCAGGAAATCCAGAGAAATCTCTGTGCATAAAGTAAAAGGCAGAAAATCACAAGTGAATGCTAGTGACCTGCTTTGAACTTGACATGCTTCTTTGTTGGACATCATTACATATGCCCAGAAATGCTTGAACAATTTTTTATCAACTAACATCGTCTATCACTGCATCCTCAAATGCAAATTAAGGTTGTACAATGCACAGCAAAAGCCAAATGTCCACAACATCCATGCCAAATTCCATAGGTAGAAGATTGTCTAAAATGGACTCGTACACAGTGGAAACATGTATTGTTGTCTTCAGATTGTGTTCTCCGGGCCAAAGAGCAATAGGAACACACAGATTGTTACTTGCGTAAAATTCAAAAGCCAGCCTTTATCATGTTATAGAGGGGTATTAGTGGGTAGCTTGCACATCTGTGAAGGCACCATTAATGCTGGATACATTTTGGAGAAACATATGCTGCCTTCTAGATGTCATGACAGCATGTCTCATTCTGCACGTGTTCATCATGGCTACACAGTCAGAGAATGTGGGTGCTAGACTGGTCTGCCTGCACTCCAGACCTGTCTCCCATTAAAACATGTGTCACATTATTAAGCTTAATATATGTCTGTGAAAGCCCTGTGTGGTTGCACAGCTGAATACTGTATATCTGAAGAAATGGAAATCAATTCTGCTTTCATCACTGGATCATTTTGTGTTTATTAAGTGCTGTTAAAGGAATTTTCAGTTCAACACAGGTTAAATAATTTATTAATCGCTGCTTATAGTTTTTATTAGCATTTTTACATACTGCCCAGACCATTTTGGAATTGGGTTTGTTTTCTGTAAGACATATCACATGACAAGATATGTATATCACATCACCAGTGTTGACTGGTTATTATCAGCATTTATTTACTGTTTTATGTTATGTATTTATTTTATTTGTCTATAATCATATGATTGTCCATACTTGATGGGTTAGTTTGAGTTAAGCAAGCAAATGGCAAGTCTTAAACCTCAGATGCTGTTCAGTTCCAGTTTTTGCAAAGGATTATATTTTTTCCTTAATTATAGCCTAATATGTGTATCATGAATAGTTAAAATATTGCACCCTACCTTTTTAGTAGATGGAGTTTGAAACGGTGCAGTAACACAAAGCATCACAAATAAAGCGTCTATTTACTGTGTGTTTTATTAGGCATGTGAATGTCTTTCTGCCGCTATATGTTTTTAACTGCTCGTGATTAGTTCCGGGCTTTTATTGCATCCACCATAGTGACATTCTTTAGGTACGAACACCCTATACCCTGTCACCACCCCCTTCCCCCTGCTTGTTAGATGGGTGCGGCCCATGTTTTATGAATGAGTAGAGATGTTTGGTGTGTCTAAGGCCCCAAAGCCACACCCAGGTCCTTTGGGAATTACTTATGATCCTGTTATTCATCTAATATTCTTTATAATAAGTTCCCTCCTGGGTGTACACACAGGGCCAGTTACTGTGTACAGCTTCCCTTTTTTGCTGCCTCTCTAAACATTGTTGAAATATTTGTCTGCATAGACAAAAATTTGTTTCTGCAGGAGTCTTTTTACAGCATGCATCAAGAATATTACAGTGCATACAGTGAACAAGTTGGAATTGGCTCTCCATATGCATGAGGGATTCGATTTTAAAATTGACATTGGTTGTTAAAATAATATTGGTGCATTGTAATATCTGGTAAATGCAACTCCCATTCCTTTTTTCACACAGGGTATTGAATCACAACTCTGACCCCACATAAACTTGGTGTGGTCTTTTATAGCCTCAGGCCACAGACATAAACAAGTGTAGCCAGTTCAGTGGATTTAATTTGCATTCAGTATTGGGTTTACACTGAAAATGTGCTGAGAAATGTGCTTGAATTCTTTCAGTAATGATCGGATAAAGGACTTAATCAGCTCTCTAACTAATTTATCTCACGCTCTGAATGGTGCTGTTTGGTGTGTTGCAGCTCTTTTTGGAGAACCTGGAACACGAGGACTCATTTGTGTATCTTTCTGCCATTCAAGGTAGGAGGTCAAATACGTGTGTACAGGCACTGTGCTTTAATTAATATGGCAATATGAAAATTCTGTGGCCAATTATTACATAATGTTATATATTACTATTATATATATTTATTGTTAAATATGTATATAATATTTTTAAAAAGTCATTCTGGAATTCAGATATATAATGTCTCATTTGAATGCAAATTTTACTCAGGAAGTATGTCACACGTTGGGAAACTTGCAGAGAACACACTGGGCGATTTACTCTACTGTTGCTTAATAAGAGCCCTTAATAACCCTTTAACATTAAATGTGAATGAAACGTATTTATGCAAATTATTAAATAATAATCTCCAGCTGTTTAAATGTAAATTAGTCCTCTCTAATTCTTTGTCAGTTCTCATTTTCAACACAACAATTATCACCTTTTATGCATGGTCACTGGGTTATGCGTCCATCATGGACAGTTTATTGATTACATCGGCCAATCGCCCAGACCTACGGGGCTTTGTGTTCAGATTTACCAGCTCAGCCTGTGCTTCTGTCATGTGGTTAAACTTAAAGCTGAGCTGGTCGTCACAGTAATGCAGCAGGTCTCTTCACATCAATATAACCTAACATGACTGTGTGTAATGTACTGTACATACACTTAGGTCACACAAGGAGGACGACACCATAAAAACAGCTTGTGTTCCTCAGGTCTGACATATGCAGCTGCGTTAAGAGCCCCTTTGCCGTAAAAAAAAGTTTCACTCATGTCTTAAGATAGGACATCTAGAACTTGTGATGCTCATTCCAAATAATTTGAAGCATTCGCAAATCAATTTCTCCTGTGCTTCTGATGTGACATGACATTGCTAATGTTAGTAATAATGTTTATAAATGCAGTACGAACTGACAGCACATTTAATGCACAACATGTACAATTTCACTCTTGGATTTTATATAGACCCACTCATATTTTCTGTATATGAAGCTTCTTCCTATGTTAATTATGTTTTTAATTATAAAAATAAAACTGTTAAGCTTATTTATCAATTACATTCAGCAATCAACTTCAGCATATGAATATGAACAAGGCAAACTTTACTGCAAATTGTATAATAAAAGTGCTTTGTCAGTTATACAGTGGAACACAACACAAATAATCAGTATTATTGTATTTAGATACATGAGGTGCAAGTAGTTCTGATTGGGCAAAGTGTGTCCAACAGCTTGATGACATAGAGAACATGTCAATATCAAAATGCTTATAACAACAGCTGTACTGTATAATGGAAAACACGTTTTGTTTCTTGAATAAGGTAATATTAATCATAATATTCCATTGACTCTGCAATGTGTGAAGCCCACTGTCAATATTGTATATCATAAAAACATTCTTATAAAAAAATGCCTTCATGTGTTTCGAACTGTTTTGAAACCTCTGCTTAAAACACAAGAATTCAAAAGAATTCAAACATTCAGGATAGTTCATTATCAACGGTCTCACGTGTTACAGCTTTGTGTCAGTTAATAAGTCTTATGAGACCTGATTCTCTTACATTGTGGAGATCTAAATATCTGGGATTTATCTGCCAGCTTTCACTTAGCTTGTCCTTAAAGTTAATGAGAACAGGATAGAGGTGAACTTACTGGATAAATTAGCCTCAAATTGCCATATTTCAGAAAACTGTTCCAGACTGGCTATTTCAGATTTCCTTAATGGTTTTGTTCCATTTTATTGCCATTTTGCTCAGTAGGTTTTCAGATTGTATCTGGATTGAGTTTCTGAACTATAGAGGCTTTAGGGAGTGAGCTTTAAACCTATAAAGCTGATATCTTTTATTCCACAGACTAGCTGCTCTCTTTGTCTCAGTGTCTCTTATCATGCCTGGCTCGATCTTGGCTCGGTGTAGCCAAATAGCAGTGATGTCACTCTTTTTCCTTCATTCTCACAGAGATAGCGAGGGACAAATTGGCGGCACCCCATAGCTGCAGGTTCTTGACGCTTACACAGTTTGAATGAAAATCAGTCCATATTTGCACATCTATACCTTGTGTCACTGCTTTACTGGGTCACCAAACCTAAAGTCTGTGTGGCCTTCAAACTTAAACCAGAACCAGAGCAGTCTAAATGAAAAATCCCAAAGAGCCCATCAGTAAAGACTTTCAGCTATAGTAATTGATCACTGTCATTTGACAGTGCAGTGAACACTGTCACTGTCATATCTGTCACTTGATACACTTTGGATCAGTGGAATCACATTTCACGTTCTAGCAGTCTGATGCGGGATTCGGGGTTCCACTGGAAGGCAGAGGGTCAACAGTAAAAGTATGTTGGAGGATGGCTAAAGGTTTGGGTCAGTTTTTCAGGGTTTGGGCTCTTTATTTCCAGTGAAGGGCAATATCAGTGCTGCAGCCTACAAAGTCATTTTAGACATTAATATGCTTCCAACTTTGTGGTTTGATGAGTTTTGTGTGGAAGAACTTCAGTGACCTGCACAGTGTTGACCTCAAACACGTTGAAACCTTTAGGATGGTGCCTTATGTAGTTGTTTAGACATTTGGCCATGTGATATATTTTGGACTGTCTATGTATTATATAGTATATCTTATGTTTTATTATAGATCCATATGTCATGTTTGTATGGGTTTATGTATGTAATAATTAATTGTTCATGACTATTGTCCAACATCTCTATCATTTTTATTATTTATTTTTATGACATTGCACCTTATTCAAACATCAGTCTGGGCAGAAATGTACAGATTAAATTGTACGGAATTCCTTGCTTTTTTTATATAAAAATCAAGAACAGTTCCTTTATTTTTAAACCATATAAGTGAATATAGAAAGAGCCGGTGTGGCTGCAGATTTTCATTCCTGCTTGCATGATCAGGTGTTTGAAGACTAAGACTAAATGAATTGAATGAAAACCTTCAGCCACACTGGTCCGTTGTGGATCACACTAGACACCCTTGCCCTGCAAGATCACTGCTTTTTGATGACGAAGGAAGATTAGAGTTTTATTTTTTTAAGGTGATCAGCTAAACTTGCTCTCCTGCTGATTGTGTGCAACACTGATGTATATACATACCCCCGCTGTCCTTGAGAGGCCAGTGAGGACCAGCTGGCACCTCTTTGTCATAAAGAAGAAAGAACCTTCGTATATTTTACACTCGTGTAGTCGAGAGGCCTGTTTTTTGCTCTTCAGCATAGATTTTTAAGTTCCTGAGAGAGATTTATTTACAGCTCTGGAAAAATTTAAGATTGCAGTTTCTGGATTTGTGTTTGACCAAAATGAGCAGTTTTTTTATTCTATACACTACTGGAAACATTTCTTCCAAATTACAGGTAAAATATTGTATTTTAGATCTGTTTATTTAGAAAATGACTAATGACGCCTCCAGAAGCCTGTTTTTTGAACCATGCTCGCTGTGCATTTCATCCCAGCCACCGCTCGCCAGTCTTTCTGTAGGTCACTTGAGGTCATCTTACGGTGGTTAAGTGACATTCGAATGAGGTGGCGCTCATCACGTTCAGTAGAGAGTGGTTTTCGCCCTCTGCCAGTCTGTAGCTGTGTAGTCCAGTGTGTTTGCTGCTTGACCTTGTTCTTATGAACCAGACGCTCACTGTATCTGGGTCTTCCTAAACAAAGGGGATAGGCCTTTTGCTGTGGGTATATAAAAGATTATAAGACCACATCCAGTTATTGGAGGTCACTTTCACTGACTTTGAATGAAGTTGTGTCCTATTTTTCTCCTGTGTGTGTGCAGGGCTGGTGGTGCTGGCAGACTCCTTTCCTGAGCAGATCCTGAAGAGGCTGTTGGCTGAGTACCAGGCAGGGCCAAGTGCAGCTTCTCCCAGCAGGGGGCGGTCTCTGGAGACACGCCTCAAAGTGGGGGAGGCTCTGATGAGAGCCAGCAGAGCCATGGGTGAGTAAAAATGCATTAATGCATCGACCTGAAGATGATGATTCAATGTAATTTTAGATTATAATAATATTCACTGAGGTATGCACTCATTCATTGGCCAAACACAATACACCTTTTTAAACATACAAATCCAAAGACTTGGGGTTTTGTTCATTGTGTATACCACACTGTCTATTAGGGGTGTAACGATACGTAAAAGTCAAGACTCTGTTCAAACCATGGTTTGGATATCACGGGTCAGTACGTGTTCCGTACAACCGAGGAATAAAAAGAGCAAGAAGCAGAAATTCATAAGGCTTGGTTTATTTTCATTCATTTTAAAGAGACAGTATTGCCAGTCTTCTAGCTCCTCTGTGTCATTTGCACTCACCATAGTGTGACTGACTCAGTCAGAGGGTTAATCAGCTTGGGCTAAACTTAGCATAGCATGTTGCTAACTTGTATTCTCCGTAGGACTCCATATACCGAACTGATCTGTACATCATCAGTTCTGTATTATAAAGTCTGTATTATAAATGTTTGGGACAAATAGATGAGTCATTACACACCTATAACAAATATTATTTGTTAGTCACCAGTTGACCGTTTAAGGTGGTAGTAACTTCAGGCTAATGCAGGTGGTGCTGCATGAGGATGATCAGGCCATAAATACCCGCGAGGTGTGAGTGACGGGATTCATAGATTGAGAAGAGGTGGTACAGTGAATGTCTTGTTCCATATGTGGAAAATGAGCCTCAAAGCAGATATTAATGATGGCAGAAAGAAGTGGACCATAATGTGAAGGAAGTAGCTGAATTTGCAAGTTTATGGAAGCGTATGGTCATACGGGTCTATCAGCAGTGGCAAAAATCCCAGTCTACAGAAAAGGCATCTACTAAATCTGGCCGAGCTACGCAATACTTTGATGCAAGAGTGGCTGAACATTAATGTGCCCTACATCCAGAAACTTGTCTAGTGCCTGCCAAATCCAATCACAGCTGTTATTCGTGGTCATGGAGGTATTACACATGGAGTCACACAATCGCACTCCAAAACGGGTAATTTGCCAAAAGTTTCTATACCTTGATAATTACTCTGTATTATGTATGGGTGAATAAGGTCCTGTTGTTACCAAAATACTCAAAACATCTAAATCTACCATTTGTTATGTGGTTTAGAGTATTAAAATTTGCATTGATTATGTTTGCATTGTTTAAGCTATTGTATACAAAATAACCAAACATATGAATGTGAAAAGTGTTCATATGTCATTTTGGTTTAGAAAGATTCTAATCAATTTGGGGTGCATTTTTGTGATTAATTGGTACCTAAAGAATCACAGTTGAATGGTTGTGAGCTCAGAGGTTTTGCATCCCAGTGAGTATTGTCTCTCACTCTTAATCTGTGAACTTGTCTTGTCTGAGCTGTCTTTTCTCTGGGACTTCTCTTTCTTTCTCATTGTTTTTCCTGTTACAGCCCACCTTTGATCTAACACTATATTTTCTTTTCAGAGTTGGAGCTTATTTTCATTTTTCTTCCTTCTGTTCTCTCCCTTTGTGACAGATCAGGGTAGTGCCATGTTCTCAGCACAAGTGTGGGGTTATTCTTTGTGTCTGTTGGTTATTCATTCCGGCCCTGGGGTGTCTTAGTTTGGCTCAGCTCCTCACAGCTAACAGAACATGCTCTCAAAGAGTCCAACAGCTGCTTCGCTCGCTCCCAAAAACACACACAGCTAGTCCCTAATCAGCTCACTTACCCTGCACCACCAACCCATAACCCTCTGAGCCTGGCCGCCCTCTCCATCACTGCACTCGAGCTGTTGCTCCTGGCACAATATCTGCAACTCATAAGCATTATCTAATGAGTTGGTGGTTTCTGTCCTTACCTCTAATACAGATACTAACGCAGATGTTGTGTGTGTGTATGTATAAATATATGTATATCCTGATGCTGTTTCAGGCCCTTATAGAATTGACTTTGCTGCACATATATTGTGCCAAATTATTAAGATTTATGTAAACTTTTGGCTAATTAAAAGGCACAGACAGATGGCAGCAGTCAGGAGGTACAGGATCAAAGGACAGCCTATTACACTTTTGCTGACTTCATTTATTTCTTTAATTAACATACAGATACACCTGCTTTTCCCCTCCATTTAGTCTGTAATGGCTAAGACCCTCTTTGGACATGACATGCTTTTGAAGGTTACATTCTTCTCCCAAAAAGGGTTGAACCACAGGGGTCCTGGGAACTTCTGCCAGGTCTAAACGTGTCTAATACAGGGCTCTCTGTGGGTTGGCCAGTACATTCAGCTGTAGGGATTCAGTCCCACTGGATCCACCTGGGTTCACTCACTCAGTGTGGCCAAATGCCAGACATTTACCATTGAGTTAAGGCCGTCTCAGACCAATAGGCACACAATATCGCATAGACTCTCAGGTGGTTGATGCAATACCTGCTATCTCTTTGCTTTTTAAACAAGGCTTATTAAAAACAGAAGTACAGTAGTTAAAAAAGTGAGTTGTTTCAGTGAATGCGTTTTGACCACAGAGGTAAACGTACTGCTTGCTATTTGGCCGAATTATGCTAAATAACTGAAGAAGTACGAGTTTAGCTCCTTAGCTCATGCTTTAGGAATGTGCCTGAGTCTTTCTCAGACTTTCACACAAAGATGGAGAGATTGAAACAGGCACGGTGACCTCAGAGCTCTGTATATGTGTGTGTGTGTGTGTTTAGGCTGGACAGCTCACAGCACCTAGACTCTGTGATATGTCACAGAACTTGAATCACAACCCTCCAAAGGAAGTGATGCAGTGGAACAGAGTCTGAGATAGTAGAGAAGATTCTTTCCCTGGAAACAGAAGTCAGTTTCTACTATTGTTTCAGGATAAAGAGTTGAGGGTGAGGTTAAATCTTCCAGCTGTAGCAACTGCCCACGTAGGAGAGTTTAGCTCTTGAGATGAACTGAACAAAAATTCTAAAAGGTCCATTTAATTAACCCATTTAATCCCTAGTTTCCAGCTGTGATAGGACATGTGGAACATAGTGGAAAGCTACAGTCAGAAGCTGTATCAGTTGACCAATTTGGAATGAAAAAATGTTTAATTAAATCCCAATTACACAAGAAATAAAAAAAAAAGAATTGATAAACAGTAAGCCATTCAAAAACACAAAACTGAGAGGCATACTAATATAACGATGGAAATGTTGTATGTAGTCTTTATTGGTTCATTGTGTTGAAGCATGGCCAGAACTTAAGATGTCAAACTATATTTTAAAAAATGATAATTAGGATTATCAGCAACAAATGTGAGACATTATTAGACGTTATTAGAAATAGAACTAGAATGTAACTAGAATGTAACAGGAGAATCCATAAAAATAACACACGATGCGAAGTAGACAGCAAGCCATTTAACAACACACATTTAGCATTAAAAAATGAACTACGTGAAACCTACAGCGGAACAGTGTCCCCAGAGGGTAAATTATGCCACTGGTCACAAAGGTGCACTCTTCTTACAATACAGTCTTATAGAAATACGAATAACAAGATTTTGCGTATTAAGTTTTACAGACTTCCACCCACATAAAATGTTCATGTGAAATCATGACACCTTAGAATTTAATTCATAGTGTACCGTCGGTAGAAAACACCTTAGAAACTCTTTTAGAGCTTTTCCAAATTGTAATCATGATTGTGAGTGATAAGATTAAGGGAGTTAAGACATGAAACAAATGAAGTTGTACCATAGATATGAGAATTGAGGAGCTGCTAAGTTCATATCTGTTCCGAAGTGGCCGTCATGGGTTGGTTCTAATTCTGATGTTGAGCCGATTCATGTTGTTAAATCATGACGAGCATTTATGCCGTATGTGAGCTATATGTGTTGTAAGTGCAACAGAATAGGTATGGCCAAAACAAGGAATTATTGTACAGGGCTTTTTTAAAAGGTCTGTAGTCCACCAATAGTATTGTAATTTAACTTGTACAAATGTATTTATTACTGTTCTGTACATCATCCTGTACATTATCAAATTATTTAAATAATTATATAATTAGTTAAAATTGCATAATCTAATATTTATTAAATTTGATTAATTTGGTTTGCGTTTGTGCCACTAGGTTTAGGTCTGCACATTCTTACTTCTCCTGTATTTTTATTTTGAAATGAGATGGTACATAGATTTGTTTATTCACAATCATGCTAAAATGTCATCATATTGCCCACCACTAACTGATGAAGACCTTTTCTGCTGTAAACATGTCACTGATATGTCTAAATAAATGTCTGTAATTAAATGAACTCTGCCTTCTTTGTCAGGTGACCTAGCACCACACTATGGTCGTCCTCTGATTGGTGCGTTCCTGAGCGGTACACGGGATGAGGATAGCAGCGTGCGTGCCAGTTGTCTATCCAACTTGGGTGAGCTGTGCCAGCGCCTCCAGTTCTCCCTCGGGCCACTGGCACAGGAGGTAATGACCAACTGTCCAAATACCAGCAATCACATTGTCCACCAGGAGACTAGCTGTGAATAATTATTTATGGGATGTGTGTTCACACTTTTTATTATCCTTTTCCACATTTTCAAATTATATTGAAGACATGAAATTCTGAAACAATGCATTTAGAATGAAAAATCATCATGATTCCAGCAATAAATTTCACTGGTTAAAAAATATATATATATATATTGTTTTTTGTGACCTGCCTTAGAAACAATTTAGGACTATAGTAAATCTTGTTTTTTTATGTTGGATGTGCAAGTGTGATTATTTGTAAATCTGTTGGCTTATGTACCTAAGAAGGCCATCCAGTCATTCAATGACTTTTTTATGGTAATATGCTAATATATGGTATTGTCAATCACTCATCGCTGCCAGATTGTCTGTAATTACTAATCCATAATTAGAATTTTTGGCAGTGTGAGGCTGCTGTCTAAACTGGGATTGAGGGTCAAGCAGGTCAGCAGATGTGCTTCAGAACTGAAGGCAGAAGGAAGAACTTCACTGGACATGATCATTCATGTGGTTCATGTTGGAGCGGTGAAGTACTGAAATATTTGTTAGCTAGGATAGAGCTGGCTTATATTGTTTTTGTAGGAGTGCATGAACATCAGATATCAGAATCATAACTGTATCAGAAAATCTTTACTTTAGAAAATGACCTGCATTGGATATATATAAAGGATTTGACAAATATTTCAAACTTATTTAAAACAGATGAGCAGAATGTTTGGGCGATGCTCTCTATGCCAAAATGTCTGCATTTTATTAATTTTTTATTTTTTATTTTTTTATTTTACTTTATTTGTGTTAAACAGCTTACTCTGATTTCTTAGATTGGATTAAGGTCTTGAAATGATTTTGGAGTGTGATGAGAAGATCTGGGTTTTAGTTTAGTAATCAGGTTTCAGTATTCAGAAAAACTGGGAATGGTACCAGAAATAAGTAAACAGTGTTTAACACTGCACTAGCAAGATGGCAGCAATACACTTTAAGGGTGATACTGAAACTATATGCATAACGAAATGAAGGAATGTAATATTCTTCATCTCCTAGATTATTTTTGTTGATATTTTCAGCTAAAGAAAAAAATCACAGCATGAAGTTTGAGTTTTATGTTACGTTAATGCTTACTCTGTGGAGTTATTCGATAGCCATTATCCAATACCCAAATGCATGTAAACGCATTGAACAGATTATTGACAAAATCTGGGTTTTTTTTTTGGGTTTTTTTTTAAGCGCATGTAAATGTACTCTGTGTTTATGGTTCAAAAAAGTGTACATGTAAAATATGTCTGCATCAGCCCATGATTCTCATACTGGTGCAGCCCTAGTTTTTGGCCTAGTTTGTGGATTCCTTCAAACACAAATGTAAATGGAAAAAGGGGGTTAATTGTACATTTCTAAAAATACCATTAACATTAATTTGTGTCATTTCAATACTTCCCACTGATGGACTGTTTGATTCTTTCTTCACCGTGACGAAAATAGCATTGATGTCCCAATTAATGTTGTGCCAAACATTTCAATGTACCTTACTTCATCATCCATCTTTGAAGGGTGTACATGGGGAGCTTCCAGGAAGAAAACTAGTTCTTACCATAAAACCAAGACCACATGAAAGCAGCAATAATTTACAACTGCTGAGGCCCTTCCCCCATCCCCCAGAGCTGAGATCTATTTTTGTCACTGATCTGATTCTATCAATACCTGAGCTGGAGAAATGTGGGCATAGTATGGTGTTAATGTGTGTTGTATGTGTATATTTGTAGGTTTACATTTAGTTGTATTGGATGTAAATTTCTACATATTTGTTAATTTAATATGTATGTGTGTTGGGTCACTAAGTAAACATAGCTGAGGTACAGTTGAAGAGGGGTGGGGCAACTCAGAGCTGTTCATGAATAAGCAGCTCTGTCACTGTAACTAACAGACCTGCTTATTCATGAAAGCGTGCCCTGCAACAGGCTACTCTCACTCATTACTGTGTGCGTGTGTGTGTGTTTGCTTACGTGTGTGTGTTTGCTTGCTTGTGTGTTGAAGTGTTCAATCATGAATTGACCCAAGATGCATCAATTGACCACATGTACCACAACACTGCAGACCACTGCAGTCTGTACTGTGTACAGAATCCACAGAATCATGTCTCATCTCTGATCTCTTTGTATTTTCTCTTGCAGTTGAGCTCGTGTCTCACAGCCCTGATAAAGACTGAGAAAGAGGCAGAGGTGCGGAGAGCTGCAGTTCACGTCATTGCTCTTTTACTGAGGGGCCTCAGCGATAAAACCACTCAGGTATGTATAACTGCATGTTTATCTGAGAATGAATGTGATCATTCATTAAACGTGTTTAAATAAATATCTAAGTGTTGGGGCTTGGTGTACTGGTTCCTTTGACCCCTGTGACCAGCATGTATGGTTTCTAGAGACTGAGGAATTCTGCTGGCAGCTGGAACTGTGCAGATAAGGCAGATCTGTTGAAGGGGGTTATCATTTACTACTCTCTTATTTAGTCTAGCCCTCAATGAAGCAACATGTTTTTTCTTCATTTATGTATACTGTGTTTCCCATGGCCTGGTTCACTCTTTAAGTCAGTGTAGTGCCACGCCTACTACAGCATCACTCCTGGAACAGCAGCAGTAGGCTGCAAATACCACGCTGCAATTATTACATACTGCATTTCAAGCAGACTTGCAAGATATTAACAAACTGTCAGGAGTCACTGATGTGTCATGGGTTTACCAATGTGTGCTTAATAGACTGCATATAATGCATGCATACTAGTAAAGGCTTAAGCAATAGATTTGTACTGCATTTGTATTTATCTAAATGACTGAATGATCAAAAACCTAATTACCATCGGCCTAAACAACAAGCAGTGTCAAAGAACAAAATGTCAAAGTATGAGTGAATAGCTGAAAACAGGTCATACTATATTAGAAAAACCCAAGCTGTTATCATGATATGTGATTACTGTGGTGTATGATTTCACTGCAAAAATATTATTATTATTATTATTATTATTATTATTATCATTTATTCTGTGTCTGGGGAAAGTAGGTCCAGGTGTGCCACACATTACAAATGATTTGGCTAATACCTCTAGAATTAAAAGCGCTTTCAGCTCTCTTGTTGAGGCATGGATTTCATAGAAGTGTTTGGAGGAAGCTTGTGTTGTGTTTTAGCTTTGATGTTCCTGGTGTCTTATCGTTGTTCAGACCTCTCGTCATGAGACAGTTGTTAAGCACACTGCAGTCAACATAAAGTGGTTCAAAGTGAAAAGATCAAAGCCTTGGCATTTAGATTTCTCCAAATGCTGCACACCATCTACCAGCAAACCTTTTACTGCTTCAGCCTTGTATAATGACAATTGGCTCTTCTAGAGTGTACTGTGGCACACAGGAACCCACAGTTTGAATCAAATGTCCATACAGGTTTACTGTTACAGAAGGCTCCTCTGTATTAGTCTTTGACAGAATAGCAAAGCAGCAAATCCTCATTAACAAAGTAAATGTTTTGTACAGAGTGAGTTTGTAAAAGGGCAGTTTCTGCTGAAATCCTCTTCATGACACTTGCAGTTCTGCGGTTTCCTTAGGATACTAGTTTGAACCTGAAACACTCACCCTCCATGCAGATCCCCACCGACCCTCTGACCCTTCAGATGTCCTTTCTCTTTGCTGTAGCAGTGCACAAACTGCTTGTGATAAGACCTTTCCCCCTTCTGACCTTCTGCTTTACAACACCCATCACCACTTTAGTTACCATCTTGCTGTGGCAGTTCTATGTATTCTGTATATATATATTTAAGAGCATATTTAGCCAGACTTGACTTTTGGATCCACTGACATGTTTACAATGTAAACAGTGCCAAGGGCTAGTTTGAGAAAGCCATTGCTTTGTAGGCATTGTTTGATCAGTATCGGAACAGTGATGAAGGTCCTTCTGCTGTCAGTAATTATAGTGGTGGCTTTGTGACTTGGTGCAGCTGTTGCACTAAGTAATAATACAGCAAAGGTAGGTGAAGCAGGCGGGGTGAGAATGTTGATGGTCTTTAGTTTAGAGCAGCAGAAACAGCTGAATACTCAAAGTGGCTCCTCACCCCCTCTTTGTCTTTTCTCTTTCTTCCAGCTGTGGAGCAGAAACAGTAGACCATCTGCTTCAGGAAGCATGTGAATTTCCTTCCTTGCTTAAATGCCAGTTTTTAAATGTCTCTCTCCTTGCAGGTCCTGGGAGATGTTCTGTTGGAGCTTTATCGGGCTCTGAAGTGGGTGGTGCGCTCAGACTCCGATGAGGTGGCTGTGCTCCATGCTCAGCTGGCCCTGGAAGAGCTGGACGATGTCATGAGGAAGTTCATCTTCCCTCAACAGAAACTGGAAAAGAAGATTGTGGTTCTGCCCTAAGTCTGAACGCCCACTCAGCTTTTCAGCATGTTGAACAATTTCTTCAAAGAAATCTTCCTCACAAAGCAGAATTTCAGATAACATCTGGACTGTTTGATTAGAGGAGAGCTTGGGATATTGCTATTGGACAACCTTCAATTTTGGCTACCCCCTGGATCCCCTTCTTCTTTATGTAAATCTATAAAAAATAAAGCTATTGCCCACACAGTCAGTTTGTCACACACAGAAGACCAGGTGGTCCTGCTACAACTTGAGAAATCAGGAGTCAACTGAATCATAGGGGTCACAGGGTAGCCTGAGCAAAGCAGAGCGCGGCAAATGTAAGATTTGTCTCCCTCTGCACAGCGCAAGTCAGCACTCTCTTCAGCACCAGTAAAATAGTGCCTGTTTGCCTTTTCCCCCCCTCACTGTTTGTGCTACATATAGAAAAAAGCAAGGTTGAGACATTGCATTGTAAGACAAGGCAGTGCAATTTGTCACTCCTTGTAAAGGAGTCGTGCTCCGTCTGTATGCTCCTGAAATTTTCCATGGCTGTACTCCACATGTCCTCCTCTTGCCTTTGTAAGATGAGAAAAAAATGGTTTCTGTCCTTTTATCTATGAACATGTCTGCGGTCTCATTAATTCACTTGCAACAAGAGCAAAATAGTGCGTTAGGTGTGTGTGGGAGAAACACCAAGCTAAATATTAGTTTTCCAAAACTCATTTATTTAATTTCCAGCCAAAATGGCCATTAAGTAAAGTCATTTATTTTTCAGGAGATATTTCTGGGTAGATTAGATATAATAAGGAAGGGAAAGGACAAATCAAGTGGAAGTTTAACTAAACTGCAGTTCAAAAAATGCCACTGAAAATAAATAACTTGAACTTTTGACTGTTGAAATTAAAATTAGAAATTAAACAAGTAATGGGTGCTCTCTGACTTTAGCACTACCCTGCTAGAAAAACTAGCACAGACCAGCATGGCTGGTGACCAGCAAAACCAGGATATGTTATGTTTTAATGCTGGTGTGCTGGTCATGACCAGCTAAACCAGCATAGACCAGTTTAAACCAATGTTAGACGCATGCTGGTCTGTGCAGGAAATCCAATACATACCCTGACACACACTAACACATATAAAACCTTATTTCTGGGTTTGATGCCAGCAGCCTTGAAAGTTGGGAATAACTCGCTGTCTCACACAATCCACTGTTAGGATGAGCTAGTATGTAGGTACAGTGTGCAGTGTCCTCACTTTCTGTGAGGTTGGCAGTTTAATATATACACTCACTGTCCCTATTATCAACACCACTTTTACACTTGCTCGGACGAGGTGGTTTGAGTATGTCAAAAAACTGCTGATTTAGGATTTTCATGCATGACAGTCTTCAGAGTTTATACAGAATGTGAAAAACAAAAAAACATGAGCATAATTTCTGTAGGCAGAATTGGCATTTTGATGAGATAGGTCAGAAGAGAATGGCCTTGTCTTAGCTGAAGGCTATCTGTTCCATACAGAATTCGGCATGAACAGCATGAGCCCACCCTGCCTTGGGTCAACAATAAAAACTGGTGATGGCGGCACACTTCAGGCCCCCTAATTCCAGTTGAGTGACATTTGAGTGGCACTGCCACTAAATATCATCGCTGATCATGTGCAGCCCTATGGCCACAATTCAGCCATCTTCTAATGGCCAATTCCAGCATAATATTATGCCTCAGCACAAAGCAAAATTCATGAAAACTGGTTTCTTGTACATGATAGTGAATTCAAGGTACTTCAGTGCTCTCCCCAGACTGTCACCAGCTCTGAATCAACAGAGCACATTTGGGATGTGGTACAACACATATAAACGCACAGGTGGAGGAATTATGTGAACATGACATCTCTGACAATATTTGCCACTGCTGTTATTCTGACATACTACATGTCAAATATTTTAACATAGAAATGGTATTTCATATTAATATTGCTGTGTGCAGGAATAGATTTTACCTCTGGTTCAGAGCCAAGGACGTTCCCTCAGTGTGGGGGCTGCTGTGATGCTATTGAACTTCAGAAGCCTCCCCCATCCCCCCCAACGACCCTTTCCTACTCTCCTCTGCTGCCCAGCCATGAAAGAGCTATTACACTAATTACCTGCGAGGCATGCTGCACAGGCAGAGAGAAGGAGAGTGATGATTTTTTTTGGGATCGATTTAATAACACAGTAAGTTTTTGGGGGGGCTAAGGAAGGAGGTTAGCACTCATATATGAATGGTTTGGGTACTGAATGGTATGTCATAGCAGACCATGAAGCTGTCTTTCTCTCACCCTTTCTTTTTATCTTCCCTGTTTTATACTCTCATATTCTTTCTGTCCCTGACTATTTGTATCAGACCTGCAGGCTGTCAGCAGCAGGGGTGCAGGGAGGAGGGATGGATAAATAAATAAGCCTATAAAGGATGCATTGAAAGGGTGTGTGTGTGTGCAGCCAAGGGGAGAGGGGGGGTCCGCTCAAACAGTCCTGAGTCTTGTGGTAGCTGGCTGCACTGCAGAGCGGGGCAGCGGAGGGGAGAGAGCGCGGAGAAGTGACGGACAGGAGGAGAGGGAGAGAGAGAGGGCGAGAAAAAGGCAGGACGGTGTGACAGCAGAAAGGAGTTTACTGGGATTTGGGATGTGCTGCAGAGAGGTGCAGAGTGGAGAGCAGCTGCCACTGCAGTAAGGCTCACACTAAGGCATGGAGGGAGAAGGAAAAAGAAAGAAAGCCGGGCCGAGAGAGCACCCTGAGCACCTGCGCCTGCTCTAGGCAGGACGTTCTATCCACAGGCATGCTGGGCACCAGCCTAGGTGAGTCTGAAAAAGAGCAGTCAGCCTTTTATATCAGTCACACATGATGAGATTACACTATGTGGAAGCTACTTTATCTTACTGCTCTTCTCCAGGACCAGATGGGACAGAAGCTGACTTCTCATGATGCTGAACTGACAGGCCTTCAGGCTTGAGGACTGTGCTGTGGGACAGGCAGAAAGGAGGAAAAAGGAGAGGGAGGAGGAACCAGGGAAGAAGAGGAGGAGGGCGAGTGTGCTGTATTTTTGGATGAGGGATCTCCTGAATTAAGGGCTGTTGGAATAAAGATGTAGTGTGAGCAAGGGGCAGAACAAGGAGCCTGCTGTAGTCTTGCAGTAGAGAGGAGTGGAGCTGGAGAGCACGCACACACCCTGCAAGGCTGACTCCGCCAGGGCAGAGGGAGCCCACCGTCACTGCCACAGGGCTGGGAAGGTATGGAAATATCTGCTAGATGGATATTGTGTATTGTGTCCTTTAATAATTGTTTTGGGGGAAAAAGTTCACAAGTATTTTTAAGTCCGTATGTGTAATATTAAGAGTGGCAAAAGAGAGTCAGGATGGATTTTGAGAGTTCAGACGGACTCAAGCTCATACAAACAGGCCTCTGTAATTATTTACAGAAAGGTAGCAGGAAATGAAGATGGGGTGCTGTAATTGCTCTCTTGAACGCCTAGTTCAAGTGTTAGAGAGTGTCTAAGAATTCATTGAAGTATTTGTGAACTTGGTTGGGTGTGTGTCTCTAGAGTAACTACATTAACAGTTACTGTGGTGCGTGGCCTGTTTCCTGGCACCCTTGTCTGTGCCCCCAGGCTGGCTGGCTAATGGCAAGAGTAGACAGGAACGCCTCTGAATTCTGTTTGAAGATGTAGGACCTCTCCAAGGAAAATGCAGCCTACGTTACTTTCCATGTCATCAGAGAGTGACTTCACACAGGGGTCTGGTGGCCCTAGGAAAGACCCTCCTGGGATTTACAAGTCACTAGATTACATTATAAAGCCCAGGCGAGTCAGAGACATATCAGTTCATTAGCAATACAGCCCAGTGGGGGCTAAGCTTTTCAAAGGGCTAGGGGCAGCTTTGATCTCGTCATAGATGTGGATGTGTCAATGGATGTATACATGGAGTCAGTGGGCTGGATGCACTTCATTTGTTTCCATTGATAATGTACTATTTGCATCATATTGGCATATTTTTACACACTACATATACAAATTACATTTTTACCTTGAATTACATTTTTTTTCACAATTGCTTTTAGAATTGTTTCTTAGAAATGAACTGACAACAACATGTTCATAATATAATAAAACTGTTGTCATTAGTAAATAACAACTAATAATAATAAATAAATAAATAATAGCTGTTTTATGTTTACAAAGCCTTAGTGGGCATTTTTTTCTTTCTTAAGGGATAAATAACAGTGAAAAGAAGACATGCAAGTAAGGTGTACCTGAACTTTTGCCGGCTGTGCACATACTAATTTGTTCATTGAATCAGTTCAAACGGTTCCATGGAGGGGAACAAATTGTGTTCGGCTGTGATTAGATGTTTCTGTGAGTGCCCCCTAGTGGCAAGAAATTGCATTCTCAATCTGCCTGGCCTGGACGAAGACAGATCACTGTGTGCGTTTTCAACAGTAAGAGCCTTCTTTAGTCACTGTCACTGTCTGTGTATTATCGTGATTAATTTAGTGCTATTTTTGTCACCCGTAGATGAGGATATATATAATCAGTTATTCTGACATCATGGGACAGAGTGAATTCCCTAGAGGAAGTCTCGCACAGTAACTCGGACTACCTCAAGGGCTCATAATTATGTCTGAACAGGTTGCTGACAGAAAGCATCAACATACTCTAGAATCTACAAAGGGGGCTGCTGAACACCCAGTCAGACTGACCACCCAGCACACTAACCCTCGCAACTGTTATTTCTCCCTCCTCTCACCTGGCCCCCTCCCCCGCCCCTTTCTTTTCCCCATCATCTTGTACTCAGTCCTTCCTCTCTTCCTCTGGGTGAAGTATCTTGTCCCACAGACAAAAATTCTCATTGACTCTGCATCTCACTTGTGAGGCAGTCCAGGCAGTGCAGGAACGCTCCCGGAACTTTCCTCCCTCTGCTCAGACTTGACTTCTACTGGATCATACTTCATCACAAACCACCTGATTTTTCATCATTTGATGTGAGAACATTGCCCTGTTCATCGCCCGGGATCTTATGGAGGATCTTCAACACTTGGCTGCATCTTCTCTGGAGCCTGAAAAAGACACGCACACACCAGGCAGGGCTGTCTATTCTCAAATCTTCAGACTTACATCAGCAGCTGTAGGAAAGCTAAGGCACTACTACTTCCTGAAAGTTCTCTGGTCTGATCTCCTTTTTGCCAGGTTGTGATAGCCCATCATGGCCAAAGTGAGTACTTACTGATCTCTTAGAGAAATGGTTTAGCTTTTAATCTTAGTTTTATCGTGTGGACTACTGGGAAGTGCTAGGCGTCGGATTAGATGGTGGTCATAAAGGGGAAATATTGCTTTTCAGGTATATAGGATGGACTTTAAAGGGTTAACTCTCATTCCTGTGCTTGTATCAGTTGTGTGGGCTACTCTTTACATGTCATCAGTTGGGCTGTATTTGTGCACAGCCTTTGGTGACAGAATGACGGTTGGGGTGCTTTTGAGTTTAACATGAGCTCTTTCTTCTTTCATAGACCCCGAAGCTTTAAAACCCCTAGAGGAGTAGGCCCTCTAATTATTGTCAAACATACTCCTGAGTGACTGCCTGCTGTTTGTCGCCCTAAGACACCAATGAATGAATGATTTAATTGCTGCTCATATTTTCAGTATTGTAAAAAAAAGAGTGTGGAAAAAGGGGCGGATATGTCAAGGATTCGGATGTCATGATATTAACAATGCCATAATATTATGATTATATCAGCACTTGTGACAACTGAGTACATTAACGTGCATTTCACATCCATTCATCAAAAAGAAAAGATGTTGTCTGTCATTGAGTTATATGATAAAATCCAAAGACGGACATGATAGAACTCTATAAATATCTCTGAGAGAGTTTGGGGATAAGTTGCAAAAGCAACATCCACTTTTGGAGCAGCTGAATTTCATTTCTGGCTGATCAATGGCATTGGCTGTTATGATATGAGGGCAGTGAGTGAAGAAGCTCTTTCTTCCAGTGGGCAGGGGGTGCAGGGGGAAATAAATGGGGAGATTGTTCTCAGTTCAGAATGCTACAGAGTAGTGGCCAAGCCCTTTCCCGGTCTTTAATTAAGGTCATTAACCTGAGCAAGGGACAGAAGGAGATCAGTTTGATCCTTTTCATCCTGGTCATTCAATCTATACTCAGAAATCTGATGTACAAGAAATATGTACAGGCAGAGATTATGGAAATGCTAGTGTAGTAAAAGCAGGAATAGGAAATTCCTCTGTCATCACAGAGCACAGTCTCTCTAAATTGAACACAATCAGTCCAAAAAAACATCTCCATGAACTTGAGCACTGATCTTCTATCAACCAAAACTGAAAAAATTCCACCATTCCTAACTTCCCTTCTTCTAATTTCATTTCCCTTTTAATTTTTTTCTCTCAGCTACATCTCTCTCCTTCTCTTCGTAAATAAAGTTGCATTTTGAATATATGTTCTGCATTGTGTTTTTGTCATATGATCAAGGACATCTATAAGGAAGACTTGAAACTGGAAAGGTTCTGTGTCAGAGAAATAAGCACCCACTTTGGGGCAGTGCAGTCTACAAAGTCTACTGGCCAAAGCTGAAGCCAGTTAATTCAGTCCTGAACCCCCTACCCTTCAATTTCCTCTTCTGTTTCACCTATTCTGTCTTTTTTTTCCACTCCATAGATGCCCTCTCGCTGTGGCACAGCAGTGCGGATCTTCATCACCACTTTATTTGCAGCCGTGGTGCTCTTTGCAATCTTGCTTGCATATGTGACCGGCTACCAGTTCATCCACACTGAGCAACACCACCTCTCCTTTGGCCTGTACGGTGCCATTCTGTCACTGCATCTGCTGCTTCAGAGCCTCTTTGCTTTCCTGGAGCACCGTCGCATGCGAGGGCCCTCACGGCCGTGCCACCTGCGTCGCACTGTGGCCCTCTGCATCGCTGCCTACCAAGAAGACCCAGACTACCTGCGTAAGTGTTTGCGCAGCGTGCGTCGCATCTCCTTCCCTGGACTTAAAGTTGTGCTGGTGGTGGATGGGAACCGGTCAGAGGATGCCTACATGATGGACATCTTCCGGGAGGTGATGGGGGGAGCGGAGCATGCCGGCTGCATCGTGTGGAAGGGAAACTACCACAGTGATGGCGCTGGGGGTGTGTTGACAGGCTCAGTGAATGCGGAAGAGGCTGTGCGGGTAGCCAGGATGGTGCACAGTTGCCGGTACTCCTGTGTAATGCAAGAGTGGGGTGGGAAGAGGGAGGTGATGTATACAGCTTTCAAAGCACTGGGAAACTCAGTGGATTACGTGCAGGTGAGTCTAAGATTTGTGTTCTGGAGAACAGAATGCTTCCTTAAGACAAGATAAAAGAGGATTATATATGAGTCTTTAAGATCTATTTTAGTGGTCCTGGTACTGACTGATAACAGTGATAAACTGCTTGCATTAGAACAAAAAAACTGGTTATTATATTGTGATATTTTGTGTGCCAATACCGTATCGATACACGAATGACAAGTATTAGTATTTATTACAGAAATGTAAAGTTAGGTGTTAGTTGGTCTGTCTACTTGACAATCCCATTTTGGTGCAATAAAACCAACGGAAGAGAGAAAGACTGAAACCCTTATCTAATTATAAATGTTGACAAAGATGTTGAGAAAGTTTTCCTTTGGTGACAAAATCTGCAGAAAAAAGGTAATAAATTGCATATATTGTAATATATTTTGTTGTGGTACTCAGCATATTGCAAAGTTGGTGATTCCTAGTAGAGCTCTACTAGAAACTGGCAGTACCTTAGTCTTAAACTTTTCTCTAGGACAAAACTTCACTTAAAAATTAATAAATGAGGTTACTTTAAGGTTGTCTCAGTTTTAGGTATTTTTCTAAAACACTGATTTGTGGCATATTTTCATGCTGTTATATTTTAGTAGAAGCTTCTTCACTTCCAATTTACATCCTGTGTTCAGAAACATGAACATTATATGGAGGTCATAGGTCACTCCACTGCCTTGCCCCCAGAGCACACCTGTGTGCTGTCAGCAACCTCTCATTGCTCCTGCAGAGCTAATGATCAACAGCTGAAGAAAACAAAGGGAACTTTCAAACATCTGCTACCAAGCTTCCAATTCAAGCTGGGGTACAGAACTCTGGTCCTGGAGAGTCAGTGTCCAGCACAGTTTGGTAGTTCCCAAACAGATCCATCAAATCTGTCATTAACGGGATGAATTTATTCAAGTGTGTCTGAGCAGGACAATCACCAAACTGTGCATGTCATGCAAATGTGGATTTTCCTGTTATGCTTCTGTAGAGTGTGAGCTCCCTTTCTGTATGTTTGTAGGTGTGTGATTCAGACACAGTTTTGGATCCAGCATGCACCATTGAGATGCTGAAGATTCTGGAGGAGGACCCAGAGGTGGGTGGAGTGGGAGGTGATGTACAGGTAAGAATTAAGACACTTTTAAATAGCAAGTTCATAAGGGATCTTCACCCCGTGACAACTGGTTCTCCTAGCCCTGCTTTCCATATTCCTATAGCAAAAATGCTTAAAATATGCTGTCCTTGAACTGTTTCAGATCCTGAACAAGTATGACTCCTGGATATCTTTCCTGAGCAGTGTGCGGTACTGGATGGCTTTCAACGTGGAGCGTGCTTGTCAGTCGTACTTTGGCTGTGTTCAGTGCATCAGCGGGCCCCTAGGCATGTACCGCAACTCCCTCCTCCAGCAATTCCTAGAGCCATGGTATCACCAGACCTTCCTGGGCAGCAAGTGCAGCTTTGGTGACGACCGGCATCTTACCAACCGGGTGCTCAGTTTTGGCTACAAGACAAAGTTTACTGCACGCTCACAGTGCCAGACTGAGACTCCAACTCGCTATCTTCGCTGGCTTAACCAACAGACTCGCTGGAGCAAGTCTTACTTCCGAGAGTGGCTCTACAATGCTCTTTGGTTCCACAAGCACAGCCTCTGGATGACCTATGAGTCTGTGGTCACGGGCTTCTTCCCCTTCTTTCTGGTGGCTACAGTGATCCACTTATTTTATCGAGGCCGGCTGTGGAACATTTTGTTATTCCTGCTAACGGTGCAGCTGGTGGGAATGGTAAAGGCAACCTATGCCTGTTTCCTGAGAGGCAGCCTTGTCATGATCTTCATGTCCCTCTATTCTCTGCTCTACATGTCCAGCCTCCTGCCAGCTAAGATCTTTGCCTTGTTGACAATTAACAAAGCAGGTTGGGGCACATCTGGGAGGAAAAAGATTGTGGTGAACTTAATTGGGGCTGTGCCTGTGACTGTATGGGCAGTTATTCTGCTCGGGGGAGTGGCTTACACCATTTACTGTGAGACGCAGGAGCCCTTTAGCGAGACTGAAAAGATCCTGCTTATTGCTGGGACCATCCTCTACGCCTGCTACTGGCTCATACTTCTGGTGCTCTACTTGGCCATAGTGGCGAAACGCTGTAATAAGAGGGAGGAACAGTATCATCTGCCCTATGCTGAGGCCTAGCAAATTCTTGTTCAACACTACTTCAATGGTGCTGCCAGATTCATTATTTAGGATTGATTTGAAACTGCCCTCTATTTCAGTGGTGCTACATGTTATTTGTGACACATAGGTCCACTCATGTGTACTGCAAGACTGTTGAAGGTATTTTGCACCAGCAGTCATACTGCATATCGATTTCCCTGCAAGAAGGTAATTTACCAGCAGAGCAGAACTGTGCTTCTCAAATATGAAGCACACATCAGAGGAATTGTCCAACTAATGTCCTGAGTACAGTTTGTATAGTCAAGAGCTGACACTAGCATATAAAATCCATGGAGTGGTACGGTGCTTGGACATTCTACATGTGAATCATACAGTGAAGATGATAACATGCAACAGACTCTCTCTCTGAGAGAGGACCGCAAGTTAGACACTACACTGGTGTTATCTGCCAAAATCAGGTTAAATATTGCTTTGCCATTATTTTAATTAGTTAGACAATCTGAACTTATTCTCAGTGCTGATGAACAGTATTAAATGCAGCAATATGCTAAAAGTGGACTAAAGAATTAAGTTTTATCCTATCCCTTAATCTCCAAACGTTAGGTCAGTATTTCCCAGGAACCATTCTGTTTGACTAACATTGATAGATTGTTTTGGGAACAACCAAAGAGAGTTATATATGCTTAACTAGATAATTGACCACGGCCCATGGGCTATATTAAATTCCCTCTCTAGAATAGCTAGTGGTGTTCTATTTTCATGTTCCAAGCTACCTTAAATGTAGGAAACTGGAGACACAGAGTATGTTTACCATCACAGACATCACACATTCTGCCCTCATTCTTTAAGTACAGAGTCTGTGAAGAAAGACATCAAGGGTGCCTGTGCAAACTTAAACTTGAACATGCAAAGAAGACACATAGCATCGCCTGTTTACAAGCTTTGTTTTCAAATAGTAATGGTAAAGATGAAATTAGCTAGAATTCCAATTATCAGCAAAATGTTACTTAGATAACTTATTTAATAAATGTGTGAGTTGGCTGAATATTTATTGGATGTTGCTGTGTAATTGATTGATAGTTCATACTTTAGATGATGCAGTTTTTAGGCAACTGGAAAAGTCATGATGTTATTTAAGACTACTTTTTTGATTTGTCCCATGCACACAAAATTTCATCAGCAAGACGAGTAATGCAGACATGCGTTCCTGTGACAGTGCAGTATTTAAAGTATTTTAACCAAAATTTGAAATATCTGCTGCTTTGGTGTTCATGTAGGCTGTAGGGGAGAGGCAGACATAAGAAGCGTGTTGATTCTCCTCTATTGAACTAACACAGCTCACAGCTTCCTCTGTGCCAAACGTGTGGGTTTACCGATTGCACCTTTGCATACATGGCAAGAGCAGCCTCCACACCTCCCTCTTTCTGAATACACAGACGCACTCAGAGAGACGCCACAAGCTCTGGCAATTTTTCAGGGTCTGAAAACAAGAACACTGCAGCTAGTGTGCTTGGATGTTTGTAGACTAATTTCAGTAGAGGACCTGTGAGCCTACAAAATGACTGTCTGCACCAGTCTTATGGGTGCTGCTCATAAATTATTGTGTTAAAAGCACTGTTTGTCATTTGGTGGCGGGATGGGTAATATGACGATTACTTATTGTCAGTGTGATAAAGTGTCATATTACATCACAATAAGCTTTTTTAGAGTATATTGTGTATGTAGTCAGTAATTAAAGAACAGACAAACTGCAAGCTTCATTACTAAAAGAGCATTAAATAGTGCTCTTTAACAGCATTTAGTGCAGTACAATGAAATGTTAAAAAGTCATTATATTTATAGTTTTTGATCATATTTTTAAAAACATTTTCAGGGCAGAGAGATATAAAAATAAGAAATGACAAATCAAGCCACCAAGCCAAAAAATCTTATTGCCAAAATGTAGTATTTGTGGCCAGAAAAATGTTTATTATATATACATTATATTTACAATTAACAAATATACTGTACTTCAGTACCAAAAAACAGTCAAGTGTTGCTATGAAAAATAAAATGTTTATTAAATCACAAAAAAAGAACATTAGCCATCATGGTAGGATTGTAAGAAAACACTGATACCCTTGATTGTTGCAATTTTAAGTTTTGTGAAACTGTTTTGATTCTTTAAAACACAGTGTCAATTACTAGTTAAGGTTTGTGGCAGACAGTGGTTCTTTTTGTGTGGTGTTTAAACCCAACCCCCTCAGATAGCAGTGTTGGAATCTATCTTAAGCCATTAGACTCTAGTAACCTAGCAGTGAAAGAGGTTGCTTACAGTACATCACTCTGTATTCAATTATAACCCCTGAATTATGATACGTATTGTATCACCAGGTTCTTGTCAACCAATACACAGTCTTAGATCACATTGGCGAATTCAGACAAAATCTGATTTGGTGCAACTTCATGTCAGACCCAAACAGGTTCTGGAGCTCGTGTGGGAGGGTAAAAAGTGGTGTTTTTTTTATTGTGGGTTTATTAAAAGGGACTAATCAGGCGAGAAGACACCCAGCCCACTAGTGGTCATAATGTGAAGTGTTGTTGAAATTGACACTACTGCAACTTTTCTGTTCCAATTAACAAAACCTCAGAAAAAATGGATAAAGCAAAGAAAAAAAAATATATAGATGAATAAATACGCATTGTGTAAATGTCATCAGGTATTGTATCGCCATGTCACCGAGCCCTATTTGGCGAACACGTTTTCTCCTAGGTCATAACATGAGAATTAATTATTGAGAATGTGTAAAGGGGGTGGAGGAGGAATGAAACAATTTAGTGTTTAAAATCACTGAGCCACACAAACACATTATGGAAAGGAATGTTTTTAGGCAATAATAAAATTTAGTCCCATTTGATAGCCATTTGCAGAACTTTTATATGCTAACCTGATTTAGAACTCAGTAATGATTAACCTAAATTTTAGACTTGCGTCTTAAGTTGTTTCTGATAAGGTTAATGATTTGGAATAGGCTCAACCGAAGTAGCTTGCATTTTGGCCCTCCAGCCAGTCAGTGCAATGGCCATACTATGTTTAGGTCACTAACTGTCTCAAATAGTAATATTAAAAACAAAAAGTAATGTCTAGAAATGTTAATATATTTAAGATATTTCAAAAGAGTGCAAGAATACTGATATACCATGTCTATATACAATTTATGTTTTGTTTGTTTGTTTTTTGGGGTTTGTTTTTATGGGGGAAAAAAAAAAAAAGTATGACGTGTTGTTTTTATTTCATGATATACTATCCAGCACCCCAAACAGCATTGTAGTGTTCTGGTCATTTTAACTGTGAGAAAAGTGTGAAAAGTTAAACCCTCTCATTTCAGGATGCTCTTTTTGGGTTTTTTTAAGAGGAATTTGGAAAACTACCCACTGAACAATTAAGTAAAGCTGAGTATGTTCAGTCAACTGCCCATTTTACAGTGCACAACATTTCTACACAAACTGCAATAGGCAACTAACAGACACTTTAAACTGTATTCCATTATACCAACATTTATCAGTGTCGCGACTTACAAATGTTACATTACAACTGTGCATTCTTTGTGTACACAACAGAAAACAGTAGTCATACTGTTGACCTCACAAATTTATTGTGTACATACTTACATATACAAAAGAGCATTTTTTAAAGTTTGATATGATTGTTGCCATATGAACTGTCTTTATTTTTGAATATTGTTATTACATCTTTAAACTGATTTTTTTTTATAAAAATAAATGTTTCTGAAATGTTTTTTTGGTTTTCTTTGTCTAGGATGTTTTTTGTACCTGTGCATACAATTATTTACATGCTTGCAGTGTTGAAACAATACATTATTAAATACATGCAAACAAGAAACACTCATCTTCCGCCACCAGTAAACACATTTTATGTTTTACCATATCTGGCCAAGCATACGCACACACGCACACAAGCAGTCCCAAGAAGACTTTCTCACATATCACATCCACAATCACATCTCACAAAACAGTCAGTTAAAAAGAGATGTGCTCAACACACTTAAGACACTATTTGTTCTATCATCTGACAAGCTTAGGAGTATACCTTTTGAGAATGGGATATTGAGCTCCCTGCAGTCCACAGTTTTTATTCACTGGCTAAACTTTCTTTGGCACATTAGTAATGATGGGTTTAGGACGGGTTTTAAAGATCAGCTTCTTTTTGATCAGGGCAGAAACAGAGTAGGTGGTAGGCTTTTCTTGGCTACTTTCCATTGCTACCTCATCACCCTGAGGCAGACCAGAGTGCTTCATCAGGACAGCAAAAGGCTTCTCCAGTTTGATCTGCTTCCCATAGAGGATGTGATGGCCCACAATAAGCACCGGAACACCCTTGGTCAGAAGATGAAAATGTAATCAACGCTGTATTAATAAGCAATCAGTTTTCTAAATAAAAAATTGTATATGACAGTAGAGACAGGCAGTATGGTAACATATCATTATAAATTATATCACATTGCACTTTTTCTGATTGTACTGGTAGTACTACTACAACATTGATCTAGCAATACAGTGATGGGGGAACTGTGGGATGGTGCAGATATGTAGTATTTTTCATATAATATAATGTCTCGTCTGTCAATACAACTAAACTTTTTAAAAAGTAGACAATAACATTATAGACAATACAGCAACACAATATTCAAGGTTCCAAATAGAGTATAAATTAATAAATACAGGTATCTTAGCATACTACACTAGTGTTTCCTGAACCTTCTGCTTCTCCTCCATTAAATAAATTCAAACCAAACATCGATTTGAAATGCTGGCCAAACATTGTCTGACATTTGTGATTTTCATTTAAGCAATTATCTGCCAACACCAGTATGTGTCATGGCATCATTGCGCATTCCTATAAACAACCGCTTGTCTCAAAGAAACATACTTTAATATTTTATTTTGGCCAATACTGAAGTATGAACTCAAAAAGTTTTAAAGAGACTTTTTTATTTGCATATTATTGTAAAATTTCTGACTGGCATCTGTAAACCTCAGAAAAAGTGAATATTGTAACGTTTATTACCATATTATACTACAGCATATAACGACATATCACCCCTAGACAAACTACTACATTCTATTGTGGTGGTGACCTTGGGTTTTAAGTACAGTTTAGTGCAATATGACCCTCCCTTTAACCACGTTTCTAGCGCAGGTTGTGATGATATCTAACATCAGTAGACGTAACACTTACCTCTTTCGTGTAGTGTAGGTCTCCCATAAGATTTCCAGCCAGTCCAGTGTTTTGTCTTGACACCATCTCTCCTTGCAACTCCACCAACAACCATTCAGCAGGACCTTCTCCAGCCTTACTGCAGGGCAAACAGCTGGTTTAGCTACACGGCATCAATTCAGCGTACGTAACGTAACGTTTACTGCCGCATAGTAATACATTGTAATATAATATAATTAGCATACTTACCTTGAGATGACTATTTGAACCATGATATGGCTGGCTTGTGATTCTACGTCTGGAGATCAACTTGTCAGCCAACGTTAGCGTAACTAGCTAACTAAAAGTCGATTCAAAGAAAAACTAGTTTCGTTCCAATATCTCTGGGCGGTTCTCTCCTGCGAGGTAGAAGATACCTATCGTCTTCATAAATATCGAATAGGTTAGTAAGGTAAGTTTGAGAGCCAATGTACTGCCCTTCTACCTCAAGTTTCCCGCCAGTTCTAGCTGCTGCAGTATTTACTGTCCGTGCGAGTTCAAAGTTCATTCTCTGGCGAGTTCTCGGAATATCAAAATAAAAGCCTGCACTATCCTATTAGAATTCAAAGTCAGGTCAAAAATTCAAGCTACATCGACTGGGGGGTACCAGACAGCAGGAGGCGTTTTATGTTTAGACATGGTAACTCATAGAAAGTTTCCTTATTTTTAGTTTAATGCTCTGCTGTAGAATAAAAGTGAAGACATCAAACTATATACTTTACAGGGCCATTAAACAGCTTTCTTAATATAGGTTAATATAACAAGACATTTTGGACTAATTCTATTGACCTGTGCATCATGAATATTCACATCCTTGAAAGGGTAACTAGAACTTTTAAACTGTGCAAAAAATAAACAAATAAATATTTTTTTAAAGTATTGGAAGATGGGCGATACGGCAAAATATAATATTGTGATATATCAAGAGTATATGTGGTATATCAGGATATATCTCATCACTTGTAACTGTATAGTCTTTAAGATAACGAAAAACATCAGTATAGATGGTGTGTCTAAACTTTTGACTACATATATATCAAAAATCAAAAGTTAAGTACAAGTTCATAATAATGTACTGCATAGATACTGTGCATATATACATTTATACTGTTTGGCTGTTTTATGAAAACATCACTTCCTTAAACATCCCATAATACTCCCGGTTAAAAAAGCAGAAGACACGAGTCCTGACAGTGGACAACGTTGTTTACTAAGGAGACAGTGTCAGCAGCAAGGCATCGAGACACCTCCTTTCAGTTTCTGACCCAGCCTTCCTCAGGGCGTCCTCAGTTGTCGGAGCGGCAGTGCGCCTGCGCAGACTCTGTCCTGCGGAAGCTGAGCTGTCGGTGTTGTAGTGGAGCGGGACGGCGCGGCGCAGTGGACATGGCGGCCACAACTCCTCCCAAGGTACCAAGCAACGGGGCTCTGCTGCTCCGCGCTGTGAACTGAAATTACTACGACTCTGTTGTCGCATGTCAATAGACTCTGGTTTAGAGATGGTTGAGCCCTGAACGTGTGTGCTACAGGCAAAGAGTGAAAGCTCACACAGAGCAGTGACTGGCTACTGTTTTTAGCAGAAGGCTATTAGCTTAGCTGTTAGCACCAGCAGCCTGTACGTTAAAGCCAGCCAGCTAACGCTATGTAATGCTAACAGCTGTCCTCTGCCAGGAATGCCACGGAGGCACAACGATCACATGCAGCCAGTTACACATGTACATAAAGGATATACCGCTGGAGTGACTAGTGAAGTAAGGTTTGCCAGTATAAGCACGAAATGTTTCCTGGATTTCGTAGCGTCAGCTAACAGCAGCAATGCAGATTTGTGCCAAAATTACGGGTTCACCCAAAAGGTTAAATAATCTAACGTTAGCTCAGTTGCTTAGCTAGCCTTTCTTGTCAGATGACAGTTAAGTGTTCTAGCGTAGATGTAGGGCACCTGTCTCCTTGTCCAACAAGTAAAATAGGAAATGTGTATTTCGTTCGATCATAATTTGTTAAATGTACCAAGCAAATGTACATTTTGTCCGTAACACCAGCTGTAACAACACATCAAACTCTTGCGTCCTCAGATGACATCTCAGTTTCTTCTTCCTTAAGCAAGAAGTTTGTCTACATGATGCCTTGATAGTTGTCCAGGCTGCTTTCTTGGTTACTTAACTAGTAAGTGCACAGGGGTCCAAATGTTCTTTGCTTTTGACTTTTATTACTTCTGTGAAAGGGCTGGATCCCTGTTTGGCTACTAAGAATGTTCCCAGTGTTTTAGGATATCTTGGGTGCGATTGGGTAGCAAAGACCCGGTCCAGATTAGAAATGTCTGAGGATCAGTAAATCTGGGGAGATAAACATAAATATGACCCCACCAACTGACGGCTAATATGTGTTTACGCTAGAAGTGCCTCTCAAAGGAATGAAGCTTCACATTCCTAAGACCTCAAACTGGGAGCTGAATTACTTGAACTGCTGAGTTACTCGTCTGTCCGGGTTAGAGTTGATTGCTGGAAAAGGGAGGGACTGCCTTAGGATATAGAGCAAAGTGAAGACATTGTATTGTATTGTATTGAAGAAAATGCATTGTGTTTCATCGTGTTTTCTTTTTTGCAGGTGATATTTGAACATGAAGGAGTTTTTATCCACTCAAACACAGAAGAACTGGAAGATCAGGATTCACTAATATCAGGGTTCCTACGGATTGTTGATAAGGTGCTAATGGCCTGTCCATAACAGGAAATGAACTTCCTAAGCTCCAAACAGGGTTTGCTGTGTTTCTGTGATAGTGTTTAGCAGTCTAGAAACCATGATTGGAATTATTTATTTACTTATTTATTTTTAGCCTACATGTGCTACAATAACAGTTCAAGAAAAAGTAAGTGAACCCTTTGGAATTACCTTGATTTCTCCATTGATTTACTAATTAAGTGTGGTCAAATCACAGTTATACACAAATAGAGTGTAACTAAACAAATAACACAGACACAAACAGTTGTGCTTTCTATGTATTTTATTGAGCATATTGCGTAATCCACAGTGTGTGCTAGAAAAGTAAGTGAACCCTTAAATTTAATAACTTGTAGGTCAGACATCACCCCCAGATCAGACATCACCGCCACCAAACATTTCCTATAAATGCACATTTGCACAACTTTGAGGAGAAGTTTGGGTCACATTTCCCTGCAAATGTGTTTCAGTTCATGAATATTTTGGGGATGCTCTGCTGACACATCCCTCTTCAGGTCATAACACAGCATCTTAATAGGATGAAGGTCAGGACTCTGACTTCCAAAACACAACTCATCTGCTTTTCAGTTGTTCTTTAGTTGATTTACTTGTGTGCTTTGGGTCATTTTCTTGTTGCATCACTCAAGGGGTCTTCAGCTTGAGACCATGGACCGTCTCCATTACATTCTCCTGTAAAATGTTTTGATACACCTGTGAATTCATTGCTGCCTCAAAGATCGCAAGGTGTCCAGGTCCTGAGGCAGCAAGGCAGCACCAAACCATGACGCTCCCTCCACCAGCTGGGATGAGGCTTTGGTGTTGCGGTATCTTTTTTCCTGTTACTCTTGGTTCCTTTTACACCTCTTTTTGGATTGCCCTGTGTGCTCTTGGAGTGCACTGTTGTAGACAGTTTGTTAGCTTTGCACTGTGGATGTGGTAAAAAGACAGATTAGTTGCTCGATTGTGTTTATCAGTAGTTGTGACTCAGATGATAATTGGACCACATTTTATTGTAATCAATGTGGAAATTCAAGTACTTTTTCTTGCAGGTGTAGCTAACAAAATTCTGTTAATGCAAGACATGACAACTGGTTAGAAGGCCTTGACAGCATAGCACGTACAAACACTTCACTGTGCACAATAATGAGTAGGATAAGTGAATTATGTTGTATACTGTGAGCAGCTTACATAATGTCATCATATGTGATGGGTATTGCTGTTTACACTTTGTATATGATTGTTAACTGTGACTATATGCACTGAAGTCATTAAATTTATCGTGTATTTCAAGAATGAAGTATGCGTAGCAAGCCACCACATCACATAAAATCCTGCTGTTTTTCTTCTTTAGGATGGGGAAATTTTTGTGGAATATAAACCTTTGGAGGATACAGTGGATCCCTCAAATATGCTCTGTGCCTGCAAGGTTTGATTTTGCAGTGATACTTTCTAAAGTATATGCACACCCATGTTTGTTTGTCCCTCATAGGCACACAGATATTTCCCAGTTCCTCCTGCCCTTTACACCCTGTAAACAGTTATATTCAGGGTTGATGAATATAATTGACGTGCTGTTTGTTGTTCCCCTGTGTGAAGGACTCAAGCTCAGTGGTGGAGTGGACACAGCGGCCTCATCGTCCTGTGGACCAGCAGCTGAGTTATGAGACCGAATGGGACATGGTCAACACAGTGTCCTTCAAGAGGAAGGTTCACACTAACGGAGAAGGTAAGTCATTATGCATGTAGATGTTTAAAAGGCCTGATGTGTATATAAAACCTGTACGTGGTTTTATTCTTGAAGGACACTCTTCTTCAAAAAGAGTCATCTTGAGCTACCTCGTCCAGAAATCCCTGCCTATAGGTTTCTCACAGAAATTTGAAATGGCAAAAATGTTCCTCTTGTCATTTTCTTTAGGTGGCTCAAACCACTTGAATGAGCGGAACAAGTGGGCCTTCTCTTTTAATGTGGCCGATCTCAGGTCTGTCACAGTCAAACGTGAAGGCTGGTCATACCTAATTTTCTGCCTGAGGGATGACACAACATTGCCAGCCATTCACTTTCATCAGGGAGACAGCCAAGCATTCCTAGATGGCTTGAGGAAATCAGTGCAACTCACAGAGTAAGTACGGGGTCAGGGTGCACGATTTGGCCTGAATAGAGCCAAAAGAGATGGATGACGAGATGCTGCTGAATTTTAAAGGGCCTGTGTCATAAAAGAGTTTAATCTCGAAAGTGATTTATATATCAGTCTTAAAGACATAGTGACCAAAACCCACATAAACGTTATAAGACGATGTCAGTATTTATGCGAGATGTACAAGAAAATCTAGGTCATGGGGCCTTTATAAAGAAAAAATACTTTCTTTTTGTCTTGTGTGGTTCTAAGCTATTTATCTATAATTATAAAAAAAAATCACTCGGTTTTATTTCTTACATTGCGGAACTAAGTTATTTTGTTATTTTTGTTCCACTTCAACACTCAGTTGTTAGTGTAACTCTAGTATTTGTCCACTAGAGAGCAGTGAAGTGTTACAGATATCTGCTGTGACCTTCTGGGTGTTTTGAATTAGCTAGAACCGTGAGTCAGCATACTTAATTGCCCAGATGAGTGACGTGCCAAATTCCTTGACAATTAAGCTTCAAGTTTAGCGTCACTGTGTTATCTTATACACCATAGTGTATTTTTTAGTTCATCAAAAGCAGCCAAAAGTCCAGTGCTTGCCATTTACAGTTTCCCCTTTTTCCATTTCCCCCAAAGCTTAGTTCTCTAAAACAGTAATGACTTAAATCCAAAACAATTTATATGGTAATGTGAGGACTTTTGCAGAGGGATTTCAGTTCCTCTCAGAGAGCTTCCTAAATGGCATGGGTCTCACAGACAGAGAGTGAAAGGGCAGGGGACTGGTTGGTGTCAGGTAGGACAGCAGCTGTTCATTTGGAGTTAAGGCTTCATGAGAGACAGACAACCTCTTCTTCTCCGCTGTGTTAAATATCAGTGCAGATGAAATCCAGTCATGAGCATGTTCAAGGCAGCGCTAGTGAGAAACAGATAGCTGTTATTAAAGTTCTTATCTCAGCTCTCATAATGAAACGTGGCTCGAGCTTTGTTGCTTTTGCTTTTCATGCCAGTCAAGCAGGAGTGGGATATGACCTTGCTGACACATGTTTAACTGTTTCATCCAGATTTTTAGAGATGGTTGTTGTTGCTGTTGCTGTTGTTGTTGTTGTTTTTTCATTAATATTAGTTTGTAACAGATTTCAAATGTGAAATTAAATAGCACCTTTGTTTGCTTTTTGAAGGAGTCCTGATGATGAAAACGTTCTTCTTGTTGGCACCTATAACAAAGCCTTTTCACAGTCCTTTGAGAATCTTCTAGATGACACGAACTATGGCCTTGTTCAGGTATGGGAAAATTATCGGGGGGAAAAGGGCAGAAATAATTTGCGTTTGTCTCAGTACAAGCGCTTGTTTATGGTTGTCTTTGTGCTTAATGACAACATTAGAGCATGCAGTGTTGTCCTTCACTTTTAAACTTTTTTGTTTTATTTCACTCAGAAGTTCAAGAAGGATCCTTACACAACGACTTTGGGTGGTTTCTCCAAAGTCACAAACTATTTCTTTGATGCCTTTCGGCCTTCTGAGTCTGAGTTCCAGCAGCGTCCCACTGAGGAAATGGCAGACATTTTAGGAGAGCTGATCCCTGGCCTGGAGATCAACCAGCAGGAGGAGCCTGGCTTTGAGGTCATCACCAGAGTGAGTAAAGACAGCTTGCCTTCTGTCTTGCAGGTCATCACTTGCCTTGAACTATGCCTCAGAATCAGACTGGTTCATGTGGAATGACTGTGAAATGTGCTGATACTGTAGTCTTGACCACATTCAGTCACAGGCTTAATTCTGTTTGTCTAATACCACATGACCTCAGCAGATGTAACAAAGAAATGGATGTGAAAGATGAGAGTCTCATTCCTGGTTTCATTATGTATATACAGTGTTATTGGAATGACACACTGAACTGTGTTTATGTGCTTGTTTGTTGCAGATCGACTTGGGTACCAGGCCAGAGGTACAAAGGAGAGATCCAGTAATGATGGAGGACTGGGCAAAGCACCAAGACTCTGAGGGAAGAGTGTCCAATGTGCCTCACTTAAAGCACCTAATTTTCAAAGGGGTAAAAATAGAAGACTCTTCTCTTGACAGTATTTCACTCCCAGTAATGTCATTTAATGCTGACAAGCTTTCTGTAAATTCTGTTCCTCGTATATGAGAAACATAATTTGATACTAGTTCATATCGTTGTTGTTCATGAACCTCAAGCTTTTGAACACCAAAAATTAGCATCTCTAAACCGGAAGGAAATACAGGGCACTCGTCTTTGTTAATCAATAAACACACTGTCTGCAGGTTTGTTCCAGCCAGACATTTTCTCCCTTCCTGGACAAAGGAGGGAGCCTAATTAGTGAAGTCAAGCAATGATGTGCAAAGCAGGGGCACGCATACGCACAGGCACCACATCCCCTAAGGGACCTAGTTTGGGTAACCTTGATTTTGACCAAAATTGCAACTCGCTTGATGCGTCACTGTGTCACCCTGTCTTTCATGATCATAACATATAATCACAAGGGGTGTCATTTTGGCATTTCATTGTGGCATTCACTGGTGAGAAAGGCTTTATCTCCTAACCACTTGTCTGTTGGACACCTATAAGTGCAAAAGCACATTGTTTTTTAAAGAATTGTGTTGTAATATTTGGTGCTGTCTCTCTCCTGCCATGGAAGATTTGACAGAAATAGTTGACAGAAAATCTAAAATAAAAAAAACAAACTGTCTTTTAACATCTTTGTTGTGGTGTGCTTTTTCTTTTTTGTGTGCTTAAGGGTCTGTGCCATGCTGTAAGGAAAGAAGCTTGGAAGTTTTTGTTGGGCTATTACCCCTGGGACAGCACCCACGAAGAGAGGAAAAACCTGCAGAAAAGGAAAACGTTAGTGTAAATCTGAAAAAGATCAGATTATCCTTATTTACCTTAGTTGCAGGCTTAGCACCTGAGGATTATTCCGTGTTTGTATTGTGAATAACAAAGCTTGTGTTTGTGTTTCCTTCTCTTTGAACTGAAGGGATGAGTACTTCAGAATGAAGCTGCAGTGGAAGTCAGTCAGTGAAGAGCAGGAGAAGCGGAACTCAAGGTTACGGGATTATAAGAGCCTTATCGGTATGTGGTGAAATGTTTACATTTTCTTGTAGTTTGATAGTAAAAGCACGTAGTTTAGGTGGCAACTGACCTAAATACAGTAATTCTTTAACAGAAATGAATAATTAGGTTCTTTAATGTTTGTATATTTTTCTGTAACCTCAGAAAAAGATGTTAACAGAACTGACCGCACCAACAAGTTCTACGAGGGCCTGGACAACCCTGGCCTGATCTTACTGCATGACATCTTGATGACGTACTGCATGTACGACTTTGATTTGGGTAAGTGTGGCACAAATATAGACCCCATGCTGTTAAATCTATTTTAAAATAAAAGTTTGACATGTTGTTGTTGTTGTTGTTGTTGTTGTTTATTATTATTATTATTATTATTATTATTATTATTATTATTATTATATTTTTTTTAAAGTGGTGTGGCAGCTCGTAACTAAAAACCTAAATGGATACGGGTCATAGCTAAACTAAATAGCTTTCCGGAGGAGAGTTGGGGNATTATTATATTTTTTTTTTTTAATCAGTGTTTTACGAGAAACCTTCAGTGAATTTGTTACTGTGTAACCCAATTTTTTTTACCCATTAACTTAATTTCTGAACGCTTTTTAAATGTAGTAAAAAAGTATAAACCATAATTTGTGTTCTTCTTGTGCCCACTTCACTTTACTGTGGTGCAGGCTACGTTCAGGGCATGAGCGATCTGCTTTCTCCCATTCTCTATGTAATGGAGAACGAGGTGGATGCTTTCTGGTGCTTCGTCTCCTTTATGGATCAGATGGTACTTACATTATCTTCCACCCACCATACATTCATATAAGCAATTCTCCATGTTCCTCTGTTGTGTTCTGATTCTGGTAGCTTGGATTTTTAGCACTGTGTATCACTTAAAATAAGGTTATTATCCAAGTGCCTTTTGTGTGGCCATACAGTGATCTTGGTTTTCTTGGTCTGCAGCATGAGAACTTTGAGGAGCAGATGCAGGGAATGAAGACCCAACTGATCCAGCTGAGCACCCTGCTACGGCTGCTAGACTTGGCCTTCTGGAACTATCTGGGTAAAGAGAGTCCAGTGAGGCCCTTTACAGAGGCAGAGCATATTGTGATACGATTTGACGCATGCATCATTGATAAGCTGCTCTTACAGAGTTCTGCTGAAGAACACATTCAGCAGCTTACTGCACTGTGGTGTTGCTTTTTTTTAAATCCGATGTTTTGGTCTTTACAGAGGCTCAGGATTCAGGGTACCTGTACTTCTGCTTCCGATGGTTACTGATCCGCTTCAAGAGGGAACTCCACTTTCAGGATGTGCTGCGCCTTTGGGAGGTCTGCTATATTTATCCGTCATTTCAAATGTATATCCACATTTTCACTTGTGTTGAGTAAAATGATATGAGACGCATAATATTTAGAATTATTTTGGCGCTAGTTTTTGCTCCTGGCCAAATCTGCACTCTTAGTCCTGCTCCCACCCACCTAAATGTTTTGTTGTGCTCTCACTCACAGTTCTGTATGGCTGGTTTCCATCTGTGTTAGTCACACTTGGAATTGTCTGCCACATGTCAGGCTTGTTTTATAAATGAATATAAATAATATACAAATGATTAAGAGCTTATTGTATTATTATGGCTGTTTATAAATTTGCAGAATTTCTGCTCCTGTGTACCATGCTAAAAATTAGCCCAGCACTGCAATATGGATATTGTGGTAGGAATGCAGAATATACTGTGTGTATACACACACACACACGCACACACACACACACACACACACACACACACACACACACACACTAGTATGCTAATTAAGTGTTTATCTTCTAAGGTGATGTGGACCGGGCTGCCTTGCCAAAATTTTCACCTCTTGGTATGCTGTGCTATTTTGGATTCAGAAAAACAGAAGATAATGGACAGGCATTATGGATTTAATGAAATCCTAAAGGTAAGTTTGCTTTTGCCTTAGAAAATTTTGCCTGTGCATTTATTGCAGAATATTGAATAAAAAGTTTACTGAAATATGAAGGGATCAGTTTGGTATTTCATTGTTTATTCTGTTGTTAAAGTGTTCTTACAGACTGTGATGCTGTAACAGTCATTTTCTATGCTTTTGCAGCATATAAATGAACTCTCCATGAAACTGGATATTGAAGAAATCCTTATCAAATCAGAAGCTATATATATGCAGATAAAGAATTGTAAGGTATGTCTAGCCTCTTAACACATATTTAAGTCACATATAGAGTCTTTTCAAGGAACCAGACATAGATTGTGAGACTGGTATGTAATTTTAACTCGAACACCGGTGATTTCAGTCTAAACAATAGAATTAAATGAAAATGGAAAAAACATAATTTGCTGTTGGACCTGGTATCTCTACAATAGTGTGTTTAGGAGAAAGAAAAACATTATTACATTTTATATAAGTTCATTTCAAAATGTGTAAATATGTAAATCAAAACAGTGGTTTTGTTCCAACAGTGATGATATGTACAAAGTGATCTCCGAAACTGAATAGGATTGTAACCTCACTTGTTACTGCTGTATCTACTATACCACAGTACTGTAGTGCCGTTGCTTATGTGATATCTTGGTTTCATGTTTAGGACTTGCCCCATTCAGTAAGTGAAATTCTGGGCCTGAATGCAGTCACAGACAACACTACTTTAGAAACCAGTGAGTATGGAGTGCTTGAATCGCCTCAGTCTTCACCAAGACCTGCACACAGACATGACCAGGCCTTTTCCAATGGTCATGGACTCTTACAAGAGACGCCACGCAACAGATGTAAAGTAGCCTTCATATCATAGTGCATAGCCTGACATGTACATTACAGATTTTTTTCCTAGCACCTGAATACCAGGAAGATGAACAGTATTGGGTATCGTGTAGATATTTGCTACCAAATGTCACATTATAAAGCATCACGGATGCTTTACATGAGATAAAATATGTATGAATGTAAAACTAGGGTCTAAAGTGATCCTAAAGTTATTATTTTTGTAATTTTTCTTGTACCATATTGTCTTTCATTGAAATAATCATTCCTTCTCACTGTATAGAGTTTTCAAAATGTTAAGATGGAGTTTTCATTGTTGATTTTAAGTGCTAATTTACTTTCCCCCCAATTACTCTTTTCTGAATCATGCACAAATTGATCTAATTAAACATGTTCTCCCCATGTGATGTACGAGTATGGATCTTATGTGGCTGTTTTAGACGCGAGAAACACGATTAAATCTTCTTTCTAAAGCTGTACAATCCCACCAAGCTATTTACAGCTCATGTCACTGACTTGTTAATGTCTTTATTAAAAATGTGAGCCATTTGTAATGATGCAGATCTGTAGGATGACATATTGCATCCAGACATCCATTTAGCCTCTCTGTCTGTTAAGGGTGTGTCCAGTATTTTATTATCTGGGCTTTTTATAAGTCTGTACTGTGTTAAACTGTCGCCAATCTAAATATAATATCTAAAATCCAATGTAATAATAATAATATGTACAAAAATATTTACAAAGTGTACACTGCCGTTTAGAAAAGCCATTTAAAAGTTGAAAACACTGTTTTAGCTAAAACAGTTCTGTGTAGTACTGAAGGGTTCATTGATGCAACAATGGTGGAACCCTTTGGTGCTCTATAGAAAAGGGTTATTTAAATAACTTTTTTGTCATAAAGAAGGAATCAAGTCATATATATATATATATATATATATATATATATATATAAATTAAAGTAAATTCACTTAATTCTTTTGGGATTTATTTTTTTTAAGTTGGCTACATTAAATTTACATTGTATGTTGTTTGTATATTGCAATATATATCACAAGATACAGTATATCCTTAAAGTGTTCAACTAAAATGTTAAACTGTTACTTTGAAATGCAAGTGGCATTTAAATTTCATTTCTTTGATGTATTAGACTGTCCGGAGCATTCTTTCCCATCTGTGACATTTCGAGATGTGATGGGGAGGGGTGGATGGAAAATTCTGACAGCGGACTGGAGTATCTTTTATCGGCTCATAACAGGGCTGCATGCTCACAACAAAGATGCCCAGCATCGCCTCCAAACTCCTAGCACTTTCATTTCCTGTTCCACAGGAAATTGCCTCAGAGGCGACTGATAGCTTTCTCCTTGGAGCTGTAATTTTATCTCTTCTCCAGCTCTCTTTCATTAAAGGAACGCCTGCATTCTGCACTATAGCAAACAGCCGCTCATTCAGCTGAGACTATAAGCAATGTGCGTCAATGCACGGTTTGCTTTCCAACGGTGCTTGCCCCCCTCATTCTGTTCTTTGACAAAGTGGGCATTAAAGGCATAGCATTGGATGTTGCTTCATTCCCTTTATTGTCACTAGTATATGCTTCACACCTTATAACAGAACATGTGATACCGCATTGTGATTTAAATTCATTTGTGGGTTACATTCCATTTTCAGTTTCAAATGTATGAAAGGCTCTCAGTTTTCGATTATGTTACAATGACTGCGAGATGACATCATTCCCATTTTAACTTCAGTGAATTTCTGATTTTTTTCCATCTTAGTTTCATCCCTCTACAAAAGAAAAGGTCCAGGTCTGTTCAGAGCTTTGTTCTAGAAGAGATTTGGGTTGAGTGAATTAACACTGAGGTTACATGATCAGTGAGGGTGCTGACGTAACAACCTTTCTTAATGAAGGAGGCTCCAGCCTCTCAGAAAGTGGTACAAGCAATCCAGGACGAGAGGAGGGTTTTTTGTTTTTTTTCTATCAGCATCTTTCGTCATGCTATATAAGCATGGATCTGTCACTGCCGGGGGAGGTGGAGTGCAAGGTAGAGTGGCACACCCAGGCAGCTCCCCATGGCTTCGGAGGTGCAGAAGAAGAAGGGATCAGAGACGGTCCCCGCGTCCTCTGAAATGCAAGGCAAAAACAAGCCTCAAGAAACTATGCCTGTGCCATCTGACAAGAAGAAAGCTCCAGAGATCCCTAAATCACCTGTAGGGTTGCTGAGGAAGAGGGGTCAGGAAGCAGTCCCCAAGATGCAGCCAGCTATGATGATGTTCTCCAGCAAGTACTGGGCGCGTCGAGGATTATCTTTGGATTCTGCCATGTTTGACCAACAGCATCTTGGAGGCAATATGGTAAGAATTCAGTGGACACCTCTTCTTTATATGCCTCAGTTTCAGACTACTTTGCATGTTCCTGGTGGAGTTGTGATCAGACTACAAGCAGAAACTACCAAGATCCTGTGCACAGAGAGAAAAGTGATTTGGGCTCAAGTCTTAACTCAAATTTAATGGCACAGTGTTGAAAAATATCTTGCAACATTTTATACTGCATGGTCTTGCAGTTACAAGCAGAAGTGACATCTATCAGAGACCATCTAGCAACAGTGTCTATTAGTATAGTCCTTAAAGAGAGGTGATTGTCTGTGAGAATGTGATTATGTTTAATGATGGTTCCAGATCACACAAACTCTGGGCAAAGGACTCCAATTAAATTTGAAATATAAATCTGAGCTTTTAAACACTTTGCACACTGAACCATCATGAATCATCATTCAGATTTCCCACACTTCCATGCAGCTTCGTAGGACATCCTTTAGTCGTATAGATGAGAAACCGGACAAAGAAGGAGGCTCTACTCATGACTCTGGAAAAACAGCAGTGATCTTCTCTCTGAAGAACGAGGTGGGATGTCTGGTTAAGGCCCTACGGCTCTTTCAGGTTAGTGACCATGCCTGCCATGAAAGCATACAGCAGTAAGCTATTTAAACATCCTGGTCAACTGACATTTTTGGTTTTTAATGTTTTGTTTTTTTAACTTTAATGTGCCATTTTTGCTGCAAATTACAGTCCACAGTTTCTGTTCATTTAACATATTGAACAAAAAATCTAATATAAAAATGTGTGGCATGTATGCCTACCAGTGACACGGACTGGTCTGCAATGCATCTCCATCACTCTTAATCATTCACTGCAGTTGTTGAACTGTTCAAAAACTGTTCAAATACTCCACCTCAAAACCAGCTGTAAAATTACAGTTGTAAAAAAATAATTCTCTAAGAGGAGGGTTGGTGACCCAGGAGGATGACTTCATGTATTTTCACTTATTTTTGTAAAATATGTCATTTGACCAGGGTGGCCAAACTTTTGCATAAGGCTGCATGTGTTGTGTTACCATTAATAGTGGCTATTTAGGTGAAAATTCTTTTCTTCTGAACACATCTGATGGGTGCTGATGTTGTAGGAGAAGCATGTGAATTTGGCCCACATTGAGTCACGCAAATCGAAGCGGGTCAGCACAGAGGTGGAGATTTATGCGGAGTGCAGCTGCACTAAGAAGGAGTTCAATGAGCTGGTGCAGCACCTCAAAGATCATGTCAACATCATCTCATATAACACACCTCAACATGTGTGGTCTGCAGAGACTGGTGAGTCTGTCACCTGCAGGCATGTCTGCTAATATGTTTACTTTTGGGCTATTGTGCTTTTATAATATATGTGTTTCCCATTGACCCACACATAGATGTTGTGGTGAAGACCAAGATCTTCGTTCAGTGGAGAGTTTAACATTGCTAGAGTACATGGCTGTGATATTTGTTATAATGGTACTGCTTCCCCTGACTCTTTTATTCTAGACTGTTTGGACTGTGTGTGTGTTTTGGGTGGGTTGCCAGATGGGGAAGGAGTGCCCTGGTTTCCCCAGAAGATCTCAGAGCTGGACCAGTGCTCTCACAGGGTGCTCATGTACGGCTCAGAGCTGGACGCTGATCACCCGGTTGGTGCGCTGCTAAGTAACATAGCACTCAGTAAAGGATGGATACTGATGTAATGATATGGTCCCTTGACAGACGTTTTCTGTCTCTGTAGGGCTTTAAAGACAATGTGTATCGACAGAGGAGGAAGTACTTTGTGGAGGTGGCGATGAACTACAAATTGTTAGTAACCCTTTCGTACTCCACATTAGTTGTGTAATATTTTGGGCCAAGGCCAGCAGTGCAGGAGGAGCTGATCTAAAGGCAGGCATCTTGTCAAGTGTTGTTGGTCAGCCCACACATAGTTTACATGTGACCCTCTGAAATAGTTTTTTTATGTAATAGCGGGCAGCCTATCCCACGCATAGAGTATACGCCAGAGGAGGTGAAGACTTGGGGAGTAGTGTTCCGGGAGCTGACTAAACTGTACCCCATCCACGCCTGCCGCGAGTACCTGAAAAATCTCCCGCTGCTCACAAAGTATTGTGGATACCGAGAGGACAATATACCTCAGCTTGAAGATGTGTCTCTCTTTCTTAGAGGTAATTGCTTCATGTACAGGTAATGACATCTGTGTCACTATAGCAATGCAAACGCTTTTATACCATTATATGAAAAACAATCATAGTAATGATATAATACCTTAGTAGTAAATACTACAGGACAGATCACATAAGACAATAGTACATCATTATTATAGACATTTAATTTCCCATTCTACTATAGACTTAATTTGTAAGAGTAAAGAAGAGTAAAGCTTCATGGCTTCTTTAGCCCAAAGTGCTAGACTGATAAAATACAGTCTGATCTGTTATTTATGTTTTACTCTGCAAAAAAATCAAAAAGAAAATTAGGCAAAAAATGTTCCATTAAAAAACATAATTCCTAAAATGAAAAATAAAACTATTCTGTGCTGTAAATTAGGGGTTTTACATGACAAATAGCAATGCTAATTAGGGTAATAAAAATGTTTTCCATGTTTTTCCATGTCTGAACTTCTTATATATATATATATATATATATATATATATATATATATATATATATATATATATATATATATATATATATATATATATTAATTATAATAATCTTGTACATACAAATCTAGTCAGCTCATCTAAACATATGCATTGTTAATTTTCTGGCTTGTGAAGATTTCTTTTTTGCGATTTATGATCTTGGTATTTACAGATAGGTCAGGGTTCACAGTCCGACCTGTGGCAGGATACCTTTCACCTAGAGACTTTCTGGCTGGACTGGCATACCGAGTGTTTAACTGCACTCAGTATGTGCGTCACAGCACTGATCCACTCTACACACCAGAGCCGTAAGTACCATCCAGAGCTGCATCACATCCTCACTGGATTGAGTGCTGTTTGACACACCAGTTGTTTTTACTATCTGTCACAAGATCCACATAGTGTAGCCCCTTTTCAGCACATATTAAACTTGAATGCTTGAACGCTATTTTTAATAACCTTTGAGGTTTGTGTTCTATCTTTAACCTTGGCTCTCAGGGATACCTGCCATGAGCTCCTGGGTCATGTGCCCCTCCTAGCAGATCCCAAGTTTGCTCAGTTCTCGCAAGAAATCGGCCTGGCCTCTCTAGGAGCTTCAGATGAAGATGTGCAGAAGTTGGCTACTGTAAGTGCCAGAAAGCACCAAGCTTTCGTCTCACAGTGTAGGTGTGGGTCTTGAAATGTCACAGAGCCTGCTTGAGTGGCAGACTTTCATCATAACACAGTGATTATACCTATGTGAGAAGGTCATGGGGGCTTATGGTGGCATTTAACCAGCATTTACGGTCATGATCTGCCCTATAGTGGTGCATTTGCATGAAGGTTAATCCTTAGTGTCAGTGGGAATTTCAGCCTGGAACATTTTAAGTCAAGTAAAGGGTTTGTCTCTCCATGTTAGCATTTACTATTACTTCACACTTGAAACACTTTATGTGGTGATATAGGGGAATATTACCAATAATGTTTACATTTATTATACATATAGTATATTAAATATTCATATTGCCTTTTGCTGCGCTTCTTTTTTTATCTTTTTTGTTCTGGTTAGTGCTATTTCTTCACCATTGAGTTTGGTTTGTGCAAACAAGATGGCCAGCTGAGAGCCTATGGAGCAGGGCTGCTGTCTTCCATTGGAGAACTAAGGGTACATACATAGCATTACTTCTATTATCACAATGTCATTCCACCCTCTCAGTTCCTTAACTAGCCTTTGATGAATCCACAGCATGCACTATCAGATAAAGCTTTGGTGAAGCCATTTGATCCCAGGACCACATGCTACCAGGAGTGCATCATCACAACTTTCCAAGATGTTTACTTTGTGTCAGAAAGTTTCGAAGAGGCCAAAGAAAAGATGAGGTAAAGTTATTCTAGCTTTAATGTTTATAAGCACATTTACTTAAAAATACACATTTTCGTAATTATTAAGAAAGTACTGATGTAATCATTGATGCTTTACTGTAATCTAAAACAAAAAGATCTTATTATGTGCTTCCTCTTTGTAGAGAATTTGCCAAATCAATCAAGAGGCCCTTCTCTGTCTACTATAACCCCTACACCCAGAGCATTGACCTTCTCAAGGACACCAGGAGCATTGAGAACGTGGTGCAAGACCTCCGCAGTGACCTCACCACAGTCTGTGACGCCCTGGGAAAAATGAACAAGTACCTCGGCATCTAGAACTATACATAATAACTAAACATGTTTCAGGTGAATTGTATGTAAAATGCTTACATATTTTCTGCTTTGATCTACAAGCAATGCTAAAGGTATATTACATGAAACAAACAAGTGGCTTGTGGTATATTTTTTTGCCTGGACCCAACAGAGGTAGAAACTGGTCCTATCGTCTGGTGTTCTCATGTGTTTCGTGACCAGGTTATTCTAATCATTTTCATAGCAGCCAGAGTTACATATGATGTAGTCTGCATGTCTGCAGATTGTGATTAGCTCAACATAGGATTCTGTAATCCAATTGCCAAAGTTCTTGACCATTACATCCAAATTCATTATGACTGGCAAACAGGAAGTCTGCAATTGATAACTCCAGACAGTAATGCAGAACTATACATGGTCCAGACTCATTACAGCACTCTCTGGTTAACAGATCATCTACTGAACTACACAGACGGGCAGTAGTCCTCAACTCTGCTCAATTCTCAATTCTGCCATCATGTTAACACTGAAACATACAGAAATCTTGATTTCACATTTATTACTGTATTGAATTAGGCTGCTATACATTGCTGACCGTGGAATTGAAAGAAAACAAACAACAACAAATATACAGTATCCACTATACATTTATTGTATTACCTTTCTGTGCCTCCATGTGAGCTTATGAAAGAATGCTTATGAATCACAAAATAAACTATTTTTCATTTAAGTTGGAGCACCAAGGCTAGGCTGAATGTTACTGTGCAAGTATACCTCATAAATGAATCATGACTTTAAAATCTGTGTTAAATATGCATGGACAAAATAGCCAAGCAGCAGAGTGAATGCCACAATTCATTTGTAGGGATACTCCATAAAGGAGCTTGCTTTATTTGTGCTTGCAATGATAAATGTATCATATTCTTGGTCAATAAAGTATTATATTTTAAGTGTTGGAAAAGTGCAGTTGTGGATTAAAGTGTGATGAATACTAATCTACTTTTCCCCCCAACCGAAAATGCTTTCATAAATACAGGTTTAAAACTGTATTGTTAGGTAACATTAACATTTGTCTTATTAAAAACTGATAATTGTTTTAGCTAGTTGTCTTTAACTTAAAATGTTGTTCACAGTCAGTGGGCTAAATAGGTCAGTCAAAAAAGATTGCTGAGGCAACTCATAGTTGCTCCAATTTCACAGAAATGTAAGTACAAAGAATTCATTAGAAAAATAAAAAACATCCCATATACAGTCCTAAGTTTGACCGCATCTGGTCAAATGACCTGTTTTGCTAATTTTCTAAATGAAAATAAGTGAACACATCCTGTACAGAGAACACATTTGTGCACATCTGAATGCACAATTACTATTTATCACATTTGAATGCAAAATTATAATTACTGAACAATTTATATTTTATGCTATATTTCATGTGTATGTCAGACATTATGCACTAAAAATTATAGATAATATTTAAGCATGTTCTCTGTAGAGGTTGTCTTAAAAGAAAATCAACAAAATGTGTAATTTGTGTTTTGCGTCTGACTGTATAAGCTGCCTGATCCGGAGGTAGTCATAAAGTGATGTTCTTGAAAGGAGCAGACTTCTTGTGGATCTTGTGGATGTAGACAAATGTAGATAAAATAAAGTTGCTTTTCACTGGACCTCACTTTCATCACTGTTAAACACCTTTTTCTGTAGTAGGGAAAAAAAAAATAGACCTAGAATTATTCACACACACACACACACACGTTTGTTTCAGTTGGCAACAAGTTATTTAACCCTAACTGATGCAGTGAGTACCTTCTCATTTGTTAAACAACCATGTCGAAAGACGCATCCTGTGGTCATGGAAAAGATGTTAATCTGTTTCAGAAGGGTCAAATTATTGGCATGCATCAAGCAGAGAAAACAGAGTAGATTGCTGAAACTAGAATGCTGAAACTACTAAAATCGGGTTAAGAACTGTCCAACGCATTATTAAAAAGTGGAAGGACAGTGGGGAAGCATAATGTTCGAGGAAGGAATGTGGTCGGAAAAAAATCTTGAATGATTGTGATCGGCGATCACTTAAATGTTTGGTGAAATAAAATCATAGAAAAACACCAGTAGAACTCAGGGATATGTTTAATAGTGAAAGTAAGAGCATTTCCACACGCACAATGTGAAGGGAACTCAAGGGACTGGGACTAAACAGCTGTGTAGCCTTAAGAAAACCATTTGTCAGTGAGGCTAACTGGCAAAAACGGCTTCAATTTGCTAGGGAGTATAAAGATTGGACTCTGGAGCAATGGAAGAAGGTCATGTGGTCTGATGAGCACAGATTTACGCTGTTCCAGAGTGATGGGGGCGTCAGGGTAAGAAAGGAGGTGGCTGAAGTGATGCACCCATCATGCCTAGTGCCTACGTTCAAGTCTTTGGGGCAGTGCTATGATCTGGGGTTGCTGCAGTTGGTCAGGTCTAGGTTCAGCAACGTTATGTGCCCAAAGAATGAGGTCAGCTGACTACCTGAATATACTGAACGACCAGGTTATTCCATCAATGGATTTTTTCTTCCCTGATGGCACAGGCATGTTCCAAGATGACAATGCCAGGATTCATCGGGCTCAAATTGTGCAAGAGTGGTTCAGTGAGCATAAGACATCATTTTCACACATGGATTGGCCACCACAAACTCTGGACAGAAATAAATGTTGTGACATTGCAGAAGCTTGTGGAAAAGATGCCACAGTGAATTCGTGCTGTGATCAAAGCTAAAGGCAGTCCAACAAAATATTAGAGTGTGTGACATTTTTTTTGGCCAGGCAGTGTGTGTGTATATATATACACATACGTATATACATACGTACACACACACACACACAATGAGTACTTCACCATCACTACAGTGTGCAAGTCCGGTTGAGTGTAGTCAGAACTTACCCAGCCACCATGCTGCTGAATCCATGGTGCAAAATGCTGATGCAGGTACATGGCCCCGAATCCCATGACCCTGTTCATAGGCTGTAGATCCAGAGCTCTCAGCCTGCTGGTCATCTCGCAGGTCCAGGCAATCACAGCTTTCTGCTCATTTGCTTCTCCCTTCTCCTTGCTTGTGGGCACCACACTGCTGATGAAGGCTGATGCCACATTCTCAAAGACGCTGTAAGTGAAAGAGTTCTGTAGATACCCAATAAGCTCACGGTCCTTATGAATCTGACGGGTCGAACCAGAGAGAGAGAATGAATGTGTCGAATAGTACTAACAAATAGCTTACTGTCCTGAAATTGTTAACCGGCATGTGTCCAATCCCAGCCTCCTTACTGTGAACTGCATCATGTACACCACATACTCTATAATTATTCTTTACTGGCCTTGTGGGAGACTATACATGTTCATTACCTCTTCATCCAGCACGTCACCGTGTTTCTTCAGCAACTCAACAAGCCTCTCAATGATGTCTGGAGAAAAAGGAAGACCAAATATAATATACAGTTTGCATCATCTCTCTTCATATTCACATTCTAAAGAATCTTAGTGATGAACAAACTTACAAGAGCTGTCCGTTTGGACCTCATCCTGATCAAGAGTTGTGCTGTCAACAATGTGGGTCAGTTTATCGGCCACATTGCCAAATTCACCTGCTCCATCTGTATTTTTTGAATATTGTTATTTATAAATAAATAAGTAAGTAAGTAAATAAAATAAATAAATAAATATAGTACAGCTGTCTTACCTGTATTTGCAAAAGAAGCAGGGAGGACAGCTGTGTCTTTTCCATTAGGGCTTTTTATTTTGCTGAGCCTGGCGGAAGCACACACAGGGCCCTGACATTTGGCTAAGGGCTTTATCTCTGGCCTCGGTCTTCTTTTACCGCAATAAGCCTCCAGGAGCCGGTATTCAATGGACGTCTTGCCAGTTGAGATGTCTTCCATCTTCTCAGCTCTCCACACTTCACACACTTTCATTCAGAGAAAACGTTTTATGTTCCGTCTCCTTATTTATAAAGGTCTTAAGTTATCTCAGAAAAAACCAGCAACGTGTCAACCAGCTACCCAGAAATCAGAAAGTTCAAATAATTCACTAAACTGAAATAAACATCCCGTTTGAACAGAGATACCTCATTCGGTCAGACCGTCTGAGAAACTTTCACTTTCTGTGCTATGGTGCTGAACAGCTGCTTTTCAGAGAGCGACTGTGCCTAGTTTCGCTTTTAAACGACCTTCGGTTAAGTTTATTTTTATCCGACCCACAATGCACTTCGCATCCCTCCTGGGACAAACAGGAAACACTTCACGTTCAGTCGGTTTACCGTCACAAACATCAGTCCGACACTGAAATACTCATCTTCTTTACTGCGACTCCGACAAGTCCCGCCTCATGGGCTAAGGGTTTTCGTTCCGAGAACGTTCTGGTCACCTTTAAATTGGGAACGGATAGTATTTTGTTGCCCTTTGCTTCTCCAGGACAGTTTTTACGGAACGTTCCCGTTTGGTTGTACCGTACATGGTTCTAAGAACGTTCATGTACCCTTAAAATTATTGAAACCTTTAGAGAACCTTGCAGTAACGTTCTGGTAACCTTTAACCTAACCTTGCAGTAACGTTCTGGTAACCTTTAAATTAACCTAACTTTTAGGGAACCTTTTCTCTGTTTCACAGTGTATTTCTTCAGAAAGTTGCATGACCGCAACTTTCCACCAGGTTGTGACAACATACCGGCAACATGTCACAACCTCCTAGAGTTGTGCATCGAGAGCAATTTTATGAACATCAAAGGTTATTAAATGTTTCTATATGCATAAACATTTAAACAGTTGCTTCACAAAGAAAGAATTGATATATTATATGCTGTAATAATAGATAATATTACTGTATCACCAGAAGGGTAGTGTTTTTTCAGGACGCTCCACATGTAACTGGATATCATAACACCATGTCAGCGAGGTGTAACACAGAAAGATATGTTACACATGCTGTAATAATTATTAGAATTTGCATAATTCTTCTAGGTGATCTACTAAACTAATGTCTTTCTGTTTTTTTAATTTCATTCTATAATACCGTATTACAGCACATGTAATCATATTATGTTGCAGTGACTCCTTCAGAAAGTATCTGACAGCTGATCTGACAGCTGACTGAAACACATTGATCACATTAATCGTACTCACAGTTAGTCATGCCATGCCCTTTTTGCAATATGACGCAAACTGCAAATGTCTAATGATTGCAGCTTTAGGCCTTTAGTTTATCTCCTGGAGTCCTAACCAGCAGGAGAGCCCTCTTGGCTGTGTCTACCTCGATACCACAAAGAAAGAAATCTTGATTGAATCATTTTTATATTGGGTGTTTCAATATCGGGTGTTTCAACATAACTTTTTTGTCTCTAACCACAGTGGTGAAATAAGACTATTGCTGCACTACTTGCATTCAAGCATGATGACTGTATTAAATAACAATGAACTAAAGACATGTATTACAGAAATCGTCAGCCCTGAGGCTTCCCCACTGCCTAGGGAAAACACAAAATAGTGCAGTGCAGGTAGGTCTCTGGAGTGGTCTGTAATTCGATCAGCAGTTGCCAGGATACCTCCTGGAGATTCACCTTCACACAAAGTTTAGATTCAGAATTTTTCAACAGTGCAGTTGTATTGTACATAGTAGCTATTTCACAAATAGTGTGTGGGCTTTCAACATGGTAGTCTGTAGTTTGAACTTGAACTAGAATAGTTTCTATCCTTTTTATTTTCACTGAATCATAAATGTCAGTTGTTTGGATTACACAGATCCGGTTTTCATACAAGCCTCCGGAATGTGGTTTAACATTGACTTCAAGTATGAGTACAAAGCACCCAGTAGAGCAAGGCAAGCAGTGGACGAAAGTAATTATATAGTCATGATGTTCAGTGTGCTTTGTAAACAGCAGTAACGGAGGACAGGAACCTGTTAGCAGTTAAGACAGAACAGATCTACTTTTAGACACAAATAAAACAGTTTAGTTAGTCATTTTTTATGGGCATGCATGTTAAAGCAAGCATTGCTAATATTGATATAATGCATTTTTTTACTAACAGCTTTATTACATTTTTATATCCTTTCAACAGTTGAGCCAGACCTATTTTTATGAGTCTACTTAACAGAGTGAAGCATCTCTGATTCTCTGCACAAGCCATGTTGTTCACTGTTGGTCTCTTTTATGAATGGACTTATCTAATAAAGTCTACTTATTGTCACTGAAAGCACATAGTCTAATAAAAACCCAGGTAGTACAGCAATGTCTGTTTCAAACAGTATAAACAGGATGATTTAGTGATAGTTTAAGGGGAAATATTGTAGAAATACTAGTCTTTAATGTGCATATGATAAAATGTTAAACTTTATGTTCTGCTCTTGTATTGGCTACTGGTGAACTATTGGTCAGAGGCTGAAAGACTTGATACTGCAGCCAGGAGTACAGATGCTGTAGTGCAGTACATATATTGCAAAACACGTAGATGTCTTGTATAATGTCATCCTTATAAGTGTAGAAAAATGGATTAGGCAGCTTTGATACTCTGTTTCTGGATACCTATACACAGAGCAAAAAATAGAGACCACCCTTTAATCTTCGGTCAAAGCTGCTGTTATGTACTCATTATTTATTATTTCAAGATATATTTATGAAGGAATTAGATATTTGATAATCCACTTCAGTAAGTAAGAGAAAGAAAAATAAGTGAACAAAATGAAGTTATCAAAACATATCAGTCACCTAACAACTGGGGAAGACCTGGTAGACCACAAAACTGTCACCTTCAGAATAAAGGTTTTATCTTTTCTGTTCTATATCTGTACATTTGGAAAGATGATAAATGCATGTATAAAGCTTGTAAGGCAGAGAGAAAGCTTTATTCCTAGAGACCTCTGTACAGCATAAGTTCCAAACAGATGTCCATCGAGGCACCATTGTCTTTTTGTTAAAAAAACTTTCCTAAAATTTAAACAGTTTATTAGCAAGTTGCAAACCAGTCATTTCAGGCCTGGAGGAAGGGCTTTGGTTTTACTTGCTCTTGTCAGTCAGCGAGATTGAACCTGTGACAGGATGTCGACTTAAAGCGCACTAAAAGAAACATTATACTTTATACAAAATACATAATATACAGAGTGAAACAGTAAGTGTTTACATATCCCCACATCCAATATGTAAATGTTTTCATTATTATCTGAGTTTAATAAAATATACTGCATTACTAAACACAGGAAAAGAAGGAGCAAAAGAAGCTGATGGAGATTGAAGGAGCAGATCTGCTGGAGGTCAGTGATTAAGAAGAAAGTGAGGGAGAGTTGTTTTAGCTTTCAATAAATTTAATACTAAATTTAATAGAACTGAATCTGAAAAAGCATTTTTAGCTTTTTGAACATGCCTACAAAGCAAAATCACACTCTTTCTGACCACTGAGACTGAACTTCTGAAGATCTGCAATCTGCAATCTGTGTATTTGAGTAATACATTAAGTCAAGTCAAGTCAAGTCAAGTCATTATGAGATAGCATTGCTTCAGTAAGTGGAGGGTCTAGTGTTTAACATCAGCTCTATGCTTAATACAAACTGCAAATATACAGATATAGTTTGCTGCTCTAAAAGTCCACGATAAACAAACGTTTTGGGGCCATTAAAACATTCTGACCCCCTTAGTACAGGCCTGGCCCCCTCAGCCATAAACCTGTAGTGATGCCCTGCTTACAGATTTCCATCTGGACAGATTGGAAGCTAATATAAAGGCAAAGGGTGGACACACACATACTGAAAAAAGTATTCTAAAATATATAATATTTAGTTTTGAGGTTTCAAATTAAATAAACATATTCTGCATTTCTTGTTCTGATACTAAAAATAAAAACTTGTACTTTTTTGGACTGGAAATTAAATAGCTGCAGGATGATCTCTCTCTTTTACTGTACTGTACTGTACATATGAAGTAAGTATTTCAGCTTGATTCATCTGTAAGTACAAGAGAAAGAAAATGCTGCTTGCACTGACCTCTCTCCTGTTATAATATTAGCAGAAAGTAACTGACTATGGAGCAGTCTTCAGGTCTGATTGCAATATTTGGCCCTAGATAGATTTATAATGTGAACCAGTGAGCACAGAGGGAATAATCTTTGCTTAGTTTCTCTCGTTCTCTGTTTGGGTCTCTTTTAAGTTTTTGACTTTATTATTATAGCAGCAGAACATTTGCCTGGCCCGGGACATGTAGAACAAAGGCCCAAGGCAGACCCCGAAATAAGGCATAAGGCAGAACATCTGCAGACCATAGCAAATGTATAAACTCAAACTATTGTCCCCGACTACCTGAAGCACCAGAAGAAAAGGGGCCAGAGCCAATACCGGCAGATAGGTTATAGTGGAGGGCACTATTACAGCGAGAATGTTTTTTAAGGCTCTCTTCTTTATAGACGAATCACGTTGTTCCCCAGATAGGTTCGCACCTGGGCCCTTTTTGCAGAGCACCCACACGATGCCCAGCAGACAAGCCAACATGATGAAAAAGAGAACGTTTATGATTAGCGACAGAAACACAGCCATGCTGTAGATGGTGCAGACGTAGGTAACCACTGCCATGATGAAGGTGAGCAGCCAGATGAAGGCAGAGCATGCGGCACGATACTCCCATCTGCCCAGCTTCATGAAGACCACGGGGTGTGACACAGCTATATAGCGTTCCACACACATACTGGAGAGCAGAAGAGGGCATCCAAAGTAAGTGAGAATGGAGCAGGATTGTGAGATTTGGAGGAGTGTTCCAGAGCGCTGCCTTGTTGAGAGAAACATGTCTAATGGCAGGCTGAGGCAAAAGAGGATACTTAGAGCAGCAAGGTTGAGACCTAAAACCTCAGAGGGAGAAAGAGGTCTTCGGTTCTTCAGCAGTAACCACACCAAGGCTATGTTTGCTGGAAGGGCAATTACTAGTGCAAGGATCTGGCTGGGGAAACGTGTAAGAGGATTTGCAATTTTGTAACACCCAATAATAATCTCGGCTAAAGAGGACTTGTTCCATGAGGGCAATGAAAAGTTGGTTTGGAAGGAGTCCTGTGATCCGGATATGGTGGTTGTTTGGTTGGTGTCATTTAGCATGTAAAGTCCCATGATGAGTAGCTCTTCTAGCATGTAAAGACAAAGTTTTGATCAACATCTTACAACATGAAACTTCTTTGGATGCATTAGGCAATATAAAAAGCTAGCAGTCTCAAACACAAAGCTCAGTTCCAAAGACATCGGGACACTAGGAGAAATGGTAGGAAATGCAGAAAGCACTGGTTAGTAAATTCTCTTTGACCTGTACTCAAGTGAAAGCAGTACAAAAAGTTTTTCTTAGTAAATAATACATGTTCAGGGACTGAAAACCAATTTAAAAGTAGAATTTCTTGCCATTCTTATGTTATATGCCCTCAGCTATGCAACTGTATATGGCCTTTGGGGCATTTTGCACTTCATAATGAACGACATATTGAAATATGCCTAGACATTCATAAAAACAAGTTGTCTACAAAGCAACATACGTTTCTCCAAAATGGATACAATGCATCTTGTTAATGGTGCTTTCACAGATGTGCAAGATACACAAGTCACACACGCTAATACATCCCTGTACCATGAGAGACCCTCATAAGTCTCTGCTTTGCATAAAACCCAAATTTTTGCATTGCACATACTATCACAACTTTGTTGGAACTGACATTTATACAAAATCTTAATGTAGCTTTTTTTATTCTTTTCCCACAAGGCTTAGTCAGGCAGAACAAAAGCTGAACAACATTGATAAGTATTAAGTCACGTGTACTGACCTTGTCTTCCAGTGTAACAAATTAGCAAGATAAATCAGCAAGATAGCTCTCTGTCTGTCTTCTTATTTCATTTCAGATATACTTTTCCCTCTGCCACGTATCCCCTTATAACATAGTCTCTATATGAAGTATTTGAATGTTGGTTATGGACCACTAAACACACTTCCATAGCAAATGCTACCCACAGATTCTATCCAAATCACTGGGTACCTCCCAGTTTAATCAGAGACACAACAGAGACATAATCTGGAGTCACCCATTTCAATCTGTATAGGAAATATATATAAATATCACTTTGTAGTTTGTATACTCTGTAGTCAAAGTCAGTAGTTTCTTTGCATGCTTTGTTAGCCCCCTTTCACCCTGTTCTTCAGTAGTCGGGACCGCCACAGAGCAGGCAGTGTATGGGTGGTGGATCATTCTCAACACTGCAGTGACACTAACATGGTGATGATGTGTTAGTGTGTGTTGTGCTGGTGTGAGTGGATTAGGCACAGCAGTGCTGCTGGAGTGTTTAATAGTATCCGCATGACTGGTATGGCGCACAATACATCAGTAATACGTCATCTTGTTTTCAAAGCCCTACGAAGCCTTGATCTCTTTCAGCTGCTCAAATTGCTTTCAAACTAATCTCCGAGGCATACTTCACTTGTTAAGAATGCTGCCAACACAACAGCACAAGTCAGAATGGAAAGCACGCACAACAGGACAACCTTAGTCAGTCAGGTAGAGATAAGACCTGTCCCTGTCTACGTCACATGCGCAGCTGAGCGTGAAACTTGAATCATTAGCATGTCTCACAATGTTAAACCTACCCACCAAGTTTCATTCCTGTCGGTTGATTCCTTCTGGGTGCAGTCTTTTTTCTGATGATTAGTGTATATATATGGAGATTTATATCCATTATTCAGCTGTTTGAGACAAAGTTGACTTCCAAAGACAGACATTTGAAAGTAATCATTTTGTTTTATTCAGGTAGCTGGTATGTGTGCAATGGCAGCAATATAACAAATACAAGGACAACATCACTTTATTAAAAATAACACTAGAAAATACAAAGCTTATTTTTTTAGTTAGCCAATTTTTCCATAATAAATATTTGGTCAGTTGTCCACTACATACACTTTGGTTTTTACAATGAGTGATTCAAGAAAATGAATTCAGTGTCCCACCACAATTGACACTATACTCATAACTCACCAAGAGAGGCAGGTCTTTTTTAACCTAACACTGTTCTAAATATAGAATATTTACAGTTTTCAACTGTATTTACAGTTACTTTGAAGCTAAAAGGTTTTCCATTGAAACATTTAACCAAGAAGTGAACATTAAACAGGCACTCCCACAAATGGGATATATAATATTTACAGTATATATTTGGAATTGAAAATATTTTACATTTAAAAGACTCTAAAATTATTTTGCAGTAGAAAAAAACAAAGTGCTTCTCCAGGTCACAGGGACCGTTTTAGTTTCCATTGCTTTTGTGAGTGTCTAAGTAAAGTTGCCTTGGCCACATCCAGCGTGGGCAGTCAATGGGACCATTTATTCATGATGGCATGGGGATGACAGGGGGTCGGCGTTGAGCCTTGGCATTAGGAGGAGTGGAGACATGCAGGTAGACTGGGGTTGTGGGGCTAGACTGGGGGTTTGGAGCTGTTTGGACCCTCTGGAGCACCAGGTGAGGGTAGACCTGGCTGTCTGTGTGATACACACCAGGATGAGGACTCCTCAGCAGGCTCTCCTGACTCCTGTAATTAAGCAAAGCAGATATGAGGTTTGGAACCATACAGTAGGTATAATAGGAATCATGCATTATTCGAAACAATACACACAAGAAGGCATATCTACAGAACCTAGGTGAGGCGTTTCTCTGAGAAACAACCTCCTCACCTCTCGTACCCTCTGTTCTCGTAGCCTCTGGTGACCTCAGGGTAAAGAGGGCTACCGGGGGGGACTGTTCGTTCAAAACGCTGGGATACATTAAAGATTTTTGGAGGTGGGAAAGCTTCCCAGTCCAGCTCCTCCCTCACCAACCAGGATGGACTCCTTCTGGATCTTGAACGACGCTTTTCTCTTCTCCTGAGGACCAATGAACACAACAAAGAGTGAAAAAACTGAAGGGTGTACAAATGTTAAATACAATACTTAAAGGGTTAAAGTTTGCCTTTGGTCCTATGTCAAAACCTTAGAAAGTACTTTAGAAAAAGAAACAAAACAAGAAAGAGTAAAATTAAAAAAGTATATAATTGAACATAGTCATGTATATAGTATAGTATAGTATAGTATAGTATAGTAGTACAGTGTAGTATATATATAGTAAGAAGCAGAGGTTTTAATAGGTTTTTCTGTGGTGGTTTTATGGTGTGGAGACTAATCAGGGATATTGGTGCTAACACAAAAAATTAGCATACACTGCTGCTTCAAACTGCTAAAAGCTCTGAACCTTTTATCATTTTGTTAATTTGTCCATAAATGTGACCTAAAATATGATCAGATTTTTATGTCATAACAGTTAAGAAATAACAAAAATAACAAATAATACAAACAATTACACAGCTTTTCATCCATTCTTTGAAGAGATCCAGTATAAATGTCTTTGTTGGGAAAAGAATGTGAACCTCTAAATTGATCAGTTTGATATAAGTGATAATAAGGGTCTGGAAGTTCAATCAATTTGATGACAATCAGGTGTGAGTCTGACTGATCATACCTTATTTAAAAAGGCCTTTACCATCAGCGTCTGGTCTTTACCACAAATATTTGTTAGCGCATGTCATGTCTCAATTACATGGTATTTCTGAGGGCCTCATTAGACAAGAAGAGTTTCCAAAAACAATTTCTGAAGAGCCTGTATCTCTCCAAATCCACTATCTGTCATGTAGTGTACAAATGGAGAAAGCTCAGCACCACTGTTACTCTTGCCAGGAGTGGTCATCCAACAAAACTGTCTCCAACAGTAATGTGTAAAATATTCTGGGAGATCATAAAGAACCCCAGAGTAACATCTAAGGATCTGCAGGTCTTTCTTACACTGGTTAATGTCAATGTTCGTGAGTTCACAATCAGGTAAAACACTAAACTAAAATAGTATGTATGGAATTACAGCATGGAGAAAGTTCTTACTTAAAGTTTCCTAAAGACCACCTGGATGAGCCAGAAGACTATGGAAAGATAAAGCAAACATAGACCATAATGACTTAAATGAGGGATTCTATGTTTGGCAAAACTGAACTCTGCAGTTTGAGTGGTTCTGTAAGGATAAATGACCTAAGATTCCTCCAAGTGAATGTAGAGTGCTGACCAAATGGTAGATTACCAAAAAGAGGCATACTTTTTGTGTTTTTTTTAAATTGGATCCTTTTAATCCTTGTTATGAAATCAATTTGGTGTGACATTTATAAAATAATAATAAAATCAAATGCACAAGAACTTGACCGACTGTCTAAATAAAAAAATAGGCTATAAAAAATGTATGTTGTTTTCTCTTGGAAATGTAATATAAAAGTACAAGTACTCAACTCAACTGTGTAAATATAGCAACAAAGTACATTTCCATCCCTGGTTTCTGATGGATGGTGTGTGTTTTAAAAAGTAATTCGCTGTAACTTTCAGAAATATGACGTGAAAAAATGCTTAATAATTAGTAAAAGAATATAAAGTCTATTGTCTTCCATTGGCTTCTGTTATAAATAGTATGAAGTTTCTGTTATTTTCCTAAAACTTAAGGAAACTTGTGAATTATTATTCATGGTAATTAACCATATGCAGCAAAATGCAGCACACAAGCATTGGAAAATTATTGGATTAAACTGAATAAATAAAAACTAAATAAAACAGATTCTAACCTGCTTCTCCCTGCCCGATGTTTCTCCTTCTTTTTACTCATGCGCTCCTGGATGCAACACACAATGAAGGACACGCTCATGACCAGGATGACCACTCCACTGACCACAGATACCAGCAAGGCCATGCGCAGACCCTGGTCATCTGGTTTTGGGATGCCTGAGAGGAAAACCATGTACATTCATTTGTTAATTCTGTTCTTAATATCCAAACCACAAAGGTCAAACACAAACATGCTTTCACTTCAGACTGAAACTAAATGTATTACTTTCACACGCAGGCAGGTAGTTGCTCCAGCGAGGGACGCCTGCACGCAAAGTGCAGGTGATCTTCTCACTGCCCACCAGCTGGTAGCCCTCCCGGCACCAGAACACCAGAATTGATCCTACAGACACCCCGGTACCTTGCTCCACATAGTAGGATCCCCTCCGAGGAGGAAGCAGAGATACACAGTTCAAGGCACCTGCAGACAGACAGACCGACAAAGACTCAGACAGAGGGACACAACAGACATTTAGACAAAAACAGTCATGACAGTGAATTAACTCTAATTACAGCAGAACTCAAACAGTACCTAAACAGTTCTTTAACTGATGTAGGATCTTCCAATCACATTCTTTCTTCTTATTTACAAGAACAGTTCTTTAAAAGAAGACTATCTTTTGACTTAACTTTCTAAAGGAATCCCAAGAGGTTCTTCTATATAGTGCAGTGCTTACAGAAGCAAAAAAAGGTCTCTATGTACTGGTGTTGGAGAAATGCATGTCATGGGTGTTTTGGCATGTTTTGACATCAAACTGAAGGGAATTCCACTGATTTTTTTTCTCAGAATTTATTTATGCTAAATTAAATAATTAACAGAAAGTAAAAGGAAATGTACTGAGAGTCACAGTTCACAGTGGTGGTAACAGGAACTTTTAACAGAAGACTTTAATTTGTCTTTCTTTTCTACATTTTATTTTCTACTTTCACACATAATTGGAACACAGCAGCTACTGTTTACATTGTGTGAAAATTTCATGATGAAAGGACATATAAACGTTCCTATTACCAACAATGTAAAAAATTTGAGTTAGTAAGTTTCTCTGCAACAAACCAGTTCAATGAAACCATTGTGAAGGACTTTGTTTACATATCTACCATTGAATTATGCAAAACTGATGAAAACTTGATGGAATTCTTCTTTAATTCTCATCTCAGCCAACTGGTTATGTTTGTCTAGCAACAGCTTTGGATGCCTCATTTTACATATCTGTGTGCGTGCGTGTGTGCACAGTGCAGTCATGCTGAGCTTACACTTGACAGACCCACAACTCATGACTCATGCCACATGCCAGCATTTTGCATTGCAAAACAAATCATCAACTCAAGCGGAATCCAATCTTCCAAATGACATTTCATATTATGTTTGCCTTTCAAAGCCACTAATTATACTATCTGTTTAGATCTGACATAGATTGTAGCTACACATACAGCAATGAGCAAGGAGTTTGGATGTTTACATTTCATGTAGTTTGTCTGGATATGCTTCCATTTAAACATTTGCTATATTAAATCATACTAAAACCAGTTACAGGGACTGGGAGGTTTGCTGAGTGCTTACGGCTTGACTGACAGCAGTACCTTACCTTCTCACGATCCAGTGCAAATTAGATCTGCAAGAGGGAAATGACTGACATACATTATTTGACGCATGCTTATTTGATTTGAAATTGAGTAAAGCGCATTCTGGGGCAGCATGGTGGTGGGATGGGTAGTGCTGTTGCCTCACAGCAAGAAGGACCTGGGTTCAGTTATTGGCTGAGAGGGTGGGTTATTTTTCTGAGAGGGGGTTGCGTGTTCTCTGGGTGCTCTGTCTTTGTTTTTTTTTCCAAAGATATGCAGTCTGGCAAACTGGAGATGCTAAACTGCCCCTAGGTGTGTGTGTGTGTGAGAGAGAGAGAACGTGTGTATCTGCTCTGAGAATTATTGGCAACCTGTTTCCTGCATTTTGCCCATTGAGCACTGGGATAGGCTCCAGCACCCCCTGCGACTCAACAGGATTAAGCAGTTTGGAAGGTGAGATAAGTATGTTCCTTTAGTTAGCAAGGAGTGAGCAACATGGCAAAAGTTTAATATTTGTATTATCTTCAAAATATACAATATATATCATGATATTTATTTTTCACTTGTTCACAAACAAACTGGAAAACACCAAAAATATACCATGAGCACAATACTGTTTATTTTTAAATCACATTACTATGGAACAGGAGCAAAATCTGTTCCACTTATACCACTGTTTGTTATTTATTAGTGTAGTATTTATTCTTTATTTAAATATTTATTTATAAATCTTTATTTGTTTATTAAAGGCCTATATTCTACATACAACATTTGTGTGGTTTTATGTACCAAACATGGCCAGAATTAATTTTACAGTCCATTCTCCCATTTCTCTTTATCCCTTAGAGTGAGACAGGTTGTTTTGTTATGTGTCTTTAAGAGGGATTAATGACAAATGAGCTATGTTCTGATTGGCGGCCTTGTGTTGCAGCTCAGGCTGCAACACACCTTAGAACAGGGGTGCACAACTCTGGGCCTATAAGGCCAGTGTCCAGAACAGTTTGATAATTTACGTGCTCAAACAAACCTGATTCAACTCACCTGTTAATTTAGTGGGTCATTTAATTTAGTTTAGTGGGTGTATTTGAGGAGGGGAGCTACCAAATAATGGTGGATGCTGGCCCTCCAGGAACGGAGTTGTGCACTCCTACCTTCAATATGAGTGAGCGGCGCTAACCTGCTGTAGGCTAAATTTATAAATAAGTCAGTTTCTGTGACATCACAGAAACAATTAATGCAAAACAGGCTGATTTTGCAGTTTAGCCTCCATAAATGTATGGGTTGTGTGGACTGGGGAGTGAAACTTTTACATATGAGAGTGAAAATGTTTACATATTACTCCAAAATCCTTTATTTTAACACAGTAAGGGGAATTCAGTTTTCCATTATATGGGCACTTTAAAAGGAAAATCCACCAGCTTCTGTATAATTAAATGATTTAAATGATGTAAACAAAGTCAAGTACTTTTTGTGACCCAATTTATGTGAAACGCTCTGTTCTAGAGAAACTTACCAGCTCAGAATTGCTCACAGCGGTGGTGATAGGAATCTGATATCTCTAAAATTACAGCAATAAAATGTGCTACACACTGGTTATAAATACACAGCATGTTGCCTAGAGCGTTATTTTACAATACTTCTTTAAGGTTTCTATCACCAGCACTGTACTGAAATCTGAGTTGGTCAGTTTATATCTCAACCACTGAATTTGGGAGAATTTTGCGGACTTCTGTGGAACTCCCTGTTAAACATGCAAGAGCCAGAATACTAGAAATACAGACAATACCTGTGATGTGCTCATGAAAGTGAATCATGATGTGATTTAGCAAGATAACGATAACCTAGCATGTTAAATAGTTGAATTAGCCTGTTTTACTGTTGCTTATATAACAGTTATATACAGTTCCTTCCACTCATCCAGCTCACTGTTCAATATATCCCCTTTTCAGTGAGGAAGAGTCCTCACTCTGGGAATAGCACCTGATTAAATAAATATGAACTACTTCATCAAATATTCATCTATCCCACTGAGAGCCTCTATTATAAACACTCACCACAGGAATGTATAAAGCTATCCCACAGACATTCTCCATCTAGGCTTTTTTGAATGCAGGTGAGGAAGAACGTGCTACTAAAAATATTGTGCAAAGTGCCCTGTGCAAAGCTCCACACACACGTGTCATACAGCACTGACACAAACAGAAGAAACCACATGACAGCAAGATACAGTATCTTATATAATCTTTCAAGACAACTTGAACCTCAAAAGAGCAGAACACAAATGTATACGACAAATAAATATACACATGATAAAACAAATGTCTCTCCTCTTTTATACCTATAGGCAACTGCTGAATGTCACGTGACCCATCAGGATTCATGGTTGCGTATGCTAATTGTGTGAGCTAATCCTTGTCAGTCAAAATGGCTTTGCAAATGTCAAAACCTCAGAGGTTGGGGCGTGTGACCCTTCTGAAAATCAGATAAATGACGGCTACAACAGCATGCAAGATTAATGGCAGCTATCATCATCATGACCATACAAAAGCTAGTAGGTTTTAACCTCTGGAGACAATTTGCTAAAAAGTGATTATTAAAATGATCAAAGTTAGAAGGCTGCATCAAAGAGTTAACATTCAGTGTAGAAAGAAGGACTGAAAGAATGAAGGTTGATGGCATGTAGCCTTTCAAAAACACTCATAAATAAAGCAATAAAGGAAAGAGCCGGTAATCAAAGGCACAAAGACTTGTCCGATAAATGGCTTGTTTTCTTTGATCTAATGAGCTAAAAGCTTCAAACATTTAAGACCACAATTCCTCTGAATAGTTTTCTTTTGAAAATGAAACATTAAAATGTTTCATCTTTAAGGATCAGTTCCAGTGTGCCATAAATCAGATGTAAACACAGGTGTTCTTACAAATTCTAAACACTGTTGGTTATTTATTTATACTATGAATAGTGGCACCCAGAAGGAAGTGTGGGTTTGCAATGCTATTCGGAGGGAAGATAAAGGTTACCAGGAACAATAAATGATGATAAATTTAGACTGACATGGGCAATATTTATTAAGCTACTCATACAGAAGTAGTGTCTCTCAGTATGGCATTGGACCCCCTTGTCTACTACCTCAACATGCCAGGCGTCTCGGCATGGAGTTGTAGAGGTTCCTAATGATGTCCTGTGATATTCCACCCCATGCAGCTTGGATATTCTCACACAGTTCCTGCAAATTTTGCTTTAGGGGTGGAGATGGATTTGTCACTGAAGATGATCCGCTGCCATTCTGAGACACTCCATGACAGTCTGGCATGACACCGTTGCAGTCTTTGGCGACGTTGATGTGGTGTTAAGAGCAGTTGTCGTAGGGTCTGCATGTATGTAGTCCTGCGTCGAGCAGCTGTCTGACAATGGTACTGGTACTAACAGGATGACTTATGGAGGGGACCACTGCTCGCTGAATGTCTGCAATTGTGGTTATCAGGTACAGCGATAAGGCCTGTCCTTGCTCATGTCACATGCACAGCCGAGCATGGAATTTCTTTATTTCATGATGAGTGGATATATGTGTGTGTATATATATATATATATATAAATATATATATATATATATATATATATATATATACACAGTATATACCCGTATGACCGTACACTTCCATACACCTGCAAATTCAGCTACACCCTTCACACTATGGCTTTTGGCATGCCCAAATGCAATCGCTCCCTTTTTGCCAGTCATTTACACACATCGAATAAGACAGGCACTGCACTGTACTACCTCTTCTCAATCTATGAATCCAATTTTTCCTTCTCCTGTAAAGTTATCATTTTGAAGAAACAAGGTTTTCCTCCAACTGCTGACTATGTTAAATTCATCCAACTAAGAGTAAATGCAGAGGTTTGTGCTCTGTAGAGGACGTGTTAACTTATTTTCATTTAGAAAATCAACCAGAGCACTCAAACCTTAGCATATGGATACAGGGCCATGTGTAAGACAGACATAGGTATCTATGGCCATATCCCAGATTTAAGCATAGAAATAGCCTGACAGTGTAAAGAGGAGGACTGCACACAGAAGCCATGTAGTGTGTTGTGATGGTGGGATCTGGGGCTCTATGCTCTCACCTGTGTCATTGCTGTTGAGAGGCTCGGTAGGCATGGTCTGTTCCTCGGTGGGCGTGGCCATAGTGCTCACGAGCAGGATAGGGCTGACAGACGCACCGTGGGCAGGGGGAGCCCCCGCGCTCAGCCCACACACTGCCCACACCAGCGACCAGGCTGACCTCATCCTGCCACAGCGTCAGGGGGCGCCACGCAGCCTCAAATGGCAGATGTGTCCTCTATCAGTTATAAGACTCCATGCGGCGAGCTACGCATATTTGACCGTTAGCATTAGCATCCCAGCAGATAAGACATTAGCATCCAGGTGGGCAGAGTCAGACGAGATGATGCAGTCTCTTCTCCTGCTAGGCTGGTTACAGCTTAAGAATCCCTGCTGTTCGTGAGGAGGTCCAGTTGTGCGCCCTTAGTCCCGGATGACGGCGGGTTTTGCATGTTCGTGCTGGCTCTGTGGGAGGGATGTGTCTGCGGCCGCAGCTCCAGCGATCTTGCTTCTCCTCTCGCTGCTCGCGCTCTCCTCCAGCCCAGGCGGAGCGCGCGCGGGGCAGCAGCAGGCAGGGTTTGTTACGTAACGCCGAGCTGCACGTGTGAATGCAATTTTATGCTCTCCTAAATCCCTGATCTCATCTCTCCAGTCAGTCGCGCGCTCTCTCCATCCCTCGAGAGGCAGAGAGAGATGCGCGAGGGCATGTGGTGATGTGTGCAAGAGTGTGTGCGCGCGTTGATGGATGGGGGGGGGGGGGGGTGACAGATGATGCGAGTAAGGTTTTGTATGGGCGAAGAAAAAGAGGTTAACAGACAGAGAGATGATGCGAGACACAGAGAGAGAGAGCGAGAGAGAGAGAGAAGCAGTAAGGTTTTGTGTGTAGGGGGATGAGCGAGAGACAGAAATAATGTGAGAGAGAGAAGGGGGCGAGGGAGTTACATTCTCTGTGTAGGAGAAAACAGAGACAGAGACGATCAGACCATCTGTGAGAGAGAGACAGAAAAAGAGAGTGAGAGAAAAAGAGACAGAGAGTAGCGGGTGAGGGTGGGTGGGTGAGGGAGTCAGGTTTTGTGTGCTGGGAGAGAAAAAAGAGAGATCACGAGAGAGTGAGAGACAGCCAGATAATATGAGAAAGAACAAGAGAGAGAGAAGGGTGAGAGTGTAAGGCTTTGTGGTGGTGGAAGAGAGAGACTAACAGAGAGTGATGTGAGAGAGAGAAAGAGGGGGTGAGTGAGTGAGGTTTTGTGTGGGAGAGAGAGTGAGTAAAAGAGAGGCAATGCAAGAGAGAGAGAGAGCTGAGAGTTACATTTTGTGTGGGGGAGAAAAAGAGAGCTAGATGGAGAGGTGATAGAGAGACAGAGAGAAAAATAGAGAGAGAGGGTTAAGGAAGTTAGATCTTGTGTGTGGATGGGGAGAAAAGAGTGGAGACAGAAAGGTGATGTTAGAGAGAGAGAGAGAGATTGTTAGGCTTTGTGTGTTGGTGGGAGAAAAAGAATGAGTGAGAGACAGGGATTATGCAAAAGAGTTTTGTGTGGATGAACAGACAAAAAGTGAGAGACAGATAAAGAGAGAGGAACGAGGGAGTAAGGCTTTGTTTTGCGGAAGAGAGTGAGACAGAAATGATGCAAGAAAGAGATGGGTAAGAAAGTAAGGTTTTGTGTGGGGAGAGAAACGATAGAGAGAGTGGGAGCAGGGGACGAGGGAGGACAGAGAGATGCTGAGAGAGAAAGAGAGGGAGAGGAGCGAGGGAGGATGATTTTGTGTGGTTGTGTGCTGTCTATTATATACTGTGTCATAACAGATCAGTATGTAAAGAGAACGTACACTACGCTTGCTTTCTGCAGCAGATTAGAAGTGTGTGCGTATCTGCTTGCAGCAGCAGATGGCTCTGTGGATGGCACGTGGATCAAACACCACGCTGTGAACTTAGTTCACTTGGATGAGCACAGTGTGTTTGAAACACATCGTGTGTGAGTGTGGGTGGGAGGGCACAATAACAGTGGCACTATTTTTAAATCAGCGTGTGTGCTGCATTCTCTGGCTTCAGTAAGTAAAGATAAGCCCGCAGTCCACTGCTGCTGCTCCCTAATCTGGCTATTATTAATGGTGCTGTTGAGTGCTCTATGAATCTTTCATGAGTCATACCAAAGCCATGAGCTAGGCATGCTCCATCTGATGTGGTCAATAACACCCAAAAAAGCAGCATGCAATGTTATGACAAACTGCATAAGACTACAGTAAATCTGTTTGGGTTTCCAAGATAACATGTAGCAGGGCAAAAATGTCTGTGGTGCAGGGTAACAATTTAGCCTTTCTCCGATGGTTCCCTGTTACAAGATTACACAATTCACGATCTAAGCCAACCAGACAAAAAGTTAGTTACCTGTGACTGAATCATACCTAATAGCGTGTAATGAGCTTACATAACAGCTGTGATTGGATTTGGCATGGACTGGACAAGTTTCTGTTTGGAGGCCACATCAATGTTCAGCCACTCTAGCAATAAATAATTTGGGGAGATTTTCCTGTAGACTGGGGGTTTTCCCACTTCTGGTAGACCCATATGACCGTATGTTTCCACGCACCCGCACATTCAGCTACTGCCTTCACACTATGGCCTTTGGCACGCCATCACTCCTTTTTGCCAATCATTAACATCTGCTTTGACCCATTTTCCACACATGGAATGTACCACCTCTTCTCAGTCTATGAATTCCGTTGCACACCCCTCAGGTATTTATAGCCTCACCATCCTCATGCAGCGCCATCTGCAGGAGCCTGAAGTTACTACCACCTTAAACATTCAAGGTGACAAATTTTTTGTCCAGTGAGCTTATTTTAAAAGTTATATTCCAGTATTTTTCAACCTAAAGTCTACCTGTTCTGGCTGTAGATGGTGTTTACCTTGGACAATAATTTACTTGTTTTTAAAAACAACCACTTAAAACACATTTGCTACAGCAACTGCCCATTGGCCCATGTTATTCCCAGTACAAATACTTTTTGGTATTTGGGGTGTGCCATGTTGGCTGGCTTCTCCAGCTTCGGTGGGCTGACAACTCTTAATAACTGTTAAATGATTCTTCTTCTGGAGATGCTCTTTGCTAGATTGGTGAAGTGTTTTCCACACATTAATTGAGTTTTTACACATCTCTTCTTTCGTCTTCAATTTGAAATGATTGACATTTCACTCTTTCCACCAATCTTTTGGGAAACTGGGCCTGTTTGTAGATTGTAAATTTTGTTTGCATATTGTAAAGTTTATCAGAAATTGTGTTGGATCTCTAGTTGTTAGGAATATCACAAAGAGAACCTCACTGTTTTGTGGGTGAAGCAGCTAAACAGTGACCTTTCCCTGAATTTGTATTTGAACATTCATTATTCCCAAATGGACAGCACAATGTGATAATAAGTTTATTTTCAGGGACCATGCAGGTTTTTATTTACCTTAGTTATATGTTTACCTTGGTTATACCTATAAGAGGTTTCTTTTGTTTTACTTAATTTACAGAAAAGCAGTAAAACTGTTGTTTGTGGTGCTTCAAATGCATTTAAAGGTGACTGAGTTGAAAAACACAATGTTATTCCTTTTTGTTTTTTCGACTTTTAAATTGTGTAATTATTTTTGGATCAATAGAAATGCTCCAAAATAAAAAATTCTGTATATTAACTTGCATTACAAGAAGTGAATGTTTTTTGCATTTTCCTTTAAACAGCAAGAATATGTTGGGTTTCAGATTCAAGTACACTCATCGTCAAAAGAATAGTTGCACCCAGAAGGAAGTGTCGGATTGCGATGCTCTTGGGAAGGAAGATAAAGGTTACCAGGAACAATAAATGATGATCAATTTAGACTGTTATGGGCAATATTATTGAGCTACACATACAGAAGTAGTGGCTCTCAGTATGGTGACGGGGCTAATTTAACATGCCAGATGTCTCAGCATGGAATTGTACAGATTGCTAATGGTGTCCTGTGATAATCCATCCCATGCAGCTTAAATATTCTCACACAGTTCCTGCAAACTTTGCGGTAGGGGTGGAGGTGGAATGCCACCAGACCTTCTGGACATGTGATGTGTGACTTGGCACTGACCATGGTGCCTCCACACATGGATTCGTTGATCGTCTCCACCAAGACATGCATTTTTTTTGACTATTTTTTTAGCAGCGATATTTCTGATTTGCTCTGCTCTTACTATGCCCCCACATCTCTGAGGACTTCTGGTACATGTTCCACAGTCTTAGCTGAAGTTTGACAGTAACTGTGCCTTTGCAGTATCATGTGTGTCTGTGGAACACAGTAGATACCCACCCTTTATTGCTGCTTTTTACGGGGACCCATTATGCTTTTCTGGTTTCTCCCTCTCCTTTAGTGTGTTATGTTTTGTGTATGTAAACAAGCTGCAAAGTTATGAAGTACCCACCAGTGGGAGAAACTCTCAAACAGAAACCACTTTTCTCTGCTGCCTGAAACGTCTCACAGGAATTCTCACCTTTTTCTTTGTTACAAGGTAATGTCATCTCATAGCACAATTCTTATTGTTCGCCTACCAAAAACTTGGCACCCCCTACACAACACACCGAGAGAAGTAAAAACGTATCTCTTCAAAACGTCCTGCTTCAATCTAGCTTGCGAAGGTGGGTCAGCTCTACCAACTTGTTCTATGGGAGGTTCAGAATTCTTTCAGGACTCTCAAACTGATCTGGCAGAGCTGACTCCATTGTAAGAATAGCTACAGCAGTGTGGGGGTGGATCTTGCAGTAGGATACTGTGCTGTTAACCAGAAAAGAGTGGGTGAGCTGACCAATCAGTGCAAACTGGACTCCTTGAGATGGGCAGTGAGGTTAAGAACATAGGAGCTCAAACAAAGCGTTTCAGACGGAGGGTGAATAGAGTGTGTAGTATGCGTTTTAAGCATGTAAATCTATTCCAATCGACCCCAAAATTAAAAATTTGCCCCCTGACGATTAGCATAACAGGCCCCTGTGAATTTTTTTGACACACAAAATAGGGTGGGCGGGGAACTGTGTTTGTTTTATACATTGGTATCATGTACAGCAATGAGTCTAAACATTATGACCACAAATAACATTAATTATCTTGTACCAATGGCTCATGTCAAAGTCTGGGACATATTAGATGGTAAGTGAACTGATGGTTCTCATAATTGATGTCTTATATGTGGGGGAAATGGGCAGGCATGAAGACCTGACTGACCCTGACAAAAGGGAGATCGTTAGAACTAGATGACAGGGCCATAGGTGTCCCGTCACCGCAAGGTTTGTGGGGTACTTCCAGTTGGCAGTGGTGATTACCTACTGACAGGGGTCTGAGGAGGGACAGACCATAAACCCAACAAAGTGTTTGGTGCCCAAGGCTCATTGGGTAGTGAAGATTATCCCTTCGAGTCTGAGTCACAGAAAGTTTTCCTGAAGGTTAATGTGTCACAACACACATCATATCACACCCTACCAACCTGTGTATCCTCAGATTGGGCAGAGAGAGGTGTCCACCATTGAAAGTGTCTACAGTGGGCATCAGAATGTTGGAACTTGAACTTGGAACAATGGAAAAAGGTCAGCAGGTTGGTGAGTCCAATTTTACATCACATGGACAGAGGGGTAGGTGTGAGCCTGGGGAACCTGGAGAATTGATGGCACCGGATTGCACTGTGTGAAGAAGACAAGCTGGTACAAGGTGGCTGATGGTCTGAACAATGTTATGCAGGGAAACCCTATGTCCAGGCATTCATGTGGATGTCACTGAAACGTGCCACTTATCTAAACATTAGTGCAGACCAGGTGCACCCCTTCATCCCGATAGTATTCCCTGATGACAGTGGCCTCTTTAAGCAAGATAATGCGCTATGCCACGTTGGACACTTTGCTCATTAATGGTATGAGGAAAGAAGAGTTCAGGGTGTTACACTGGCCTCCAAATTCCCTGGATCACAATCTGATGATCTGCTGCTAATGTCTTGTTTCAAGATACCATAGTGTGACTTCAGAGTTCTTGTAGAGGTCAAGCCTCTAAAGTGTTTTGGTGGCATGCGAAGCATATCAAGTACATGGTCAAAAAGCTTTGGCTCATCTGTGTGTTCATTTATTTCCTAATTATATACAGCAGTGTGGCCCACTAGTTTTTTAATAATAAAATGTACCTACATGCTTAACTCTGGGCTCCTACAACACTACACATGTTTCACTCTGGCTGATCACACATAATAACAATGAGGAAAATCCACATCGCCAAGAACGTCATAACAATCATGCAGTGATCATGATAGTAACCCTCTTAACCATCCACAAGCCTCTTAAACACTCACACTCATACATTAAGGTTTGTGCTGTTAAAGTCCTGCTGCAAAGAGGCTTAGGCAGAATGAAGGACCTACTGGCTTTTAAAGATACTCACGTCTTCATGTATATCATCAGTCTACAAGTGAACACAAAGATGCAGAGGAGGTGGAAGATTTGGGGATGTCATTCCCAGCACAGACAGTGAACAGCTTCAGTCCTGTACCACAGGCCCTGGTCCCACCTCTGCTGCCAATATTGCTCCCTATGCTGCTGACTCAACTCAGCTAATTAACAACTTAGCTAAATATTCAGTAAGTTAAAAGAGGTTTACTAGAGTTTTGAAAACATTGAAAGTTTTGTAAGTAATGCAGGAACATAACCGGAAAATCCACACCCACTTACTCAGCACACACAGCACTTACAACCACATGTACACAGAGCCCTCTGTCTAAATACATAAACAGAGTAAAACATAAATAAAATCAGTGTAGTTTTTGAAAGACAGAAATCAGGACTTGGTAGCCCTGGATGCTAAAGCTATTTTCATTATGTGTCTGGGTTTTCAAGTACTCAAAATAAGATTGACACCCTCTGAAAGGTTAACAGGTTAAAATCCAAACATCAAGGGTGTATCTTGCTTTCAACGGTTGAACGTAGTTCAAGAATGTGCATCCAGTCTTATTTCTCTATGTCAATAAAAGAGTATGTTCTGTCACTGACAGCATTTAATTTAAATTCATATAAGAAATAAAACTGAGTAGACAGACAATAACTAGAAATTACTCAGGTTGTGAGTTTAATGCAATAGATGCTAATACTATTAATTAAACTAAAGGGAAATAGATTCCTGCAATTTAATGTCCCAGACGTGGTGTTTGAGAAATGTAGTGGGTTGAAATTCTTACTCTCCAGTGAAATTCTTACTCTCCAGTGATTTCAAATGCAGTAAACTATGCACAAATCCAGAGTCATGACACCAATTCCTAATTTTAGAAAACTCTGGAATTACCTGATTATTATTATTTTTTGTTCCTAATTGCAAATATAACTCTTAAATATAATTCTCTTAAAAGAAACTAACAGAGGACTGCACTGAATTACATAAATCCTATACGTATGATATACCAGTCATATGTTTAATTATTTTTATTTACTAAAAAAATATTTAGGTTTTTAGATTGAATTTCTAGATTTGTTGTACATATGATTGTTAACCGAAAATTGTTCGTGTGTTTTTTCTGAGAGCCCAACAGAGGGCGACAAATTTGATGAACGCCCCTCTCCACGGTTTGGAAAAATACCTTGTAGCCAATCGTTTTTTCCCCTTTAACAATCATTAACTGTCCAAATGTTACATTTGCAGCTACATTTTATCCAACGTTGACGAGGTATAAATAGTCATCAAAAATAAATAAAAACATTGACGACACGATTTAGCTTCTTTTATTAAGTTTCTTTATGACGTAGCGCGGACGAACACTACAGAGAACTACATTTCCCAGCAGCACCCGCGAGAGGAAGAAACACTCTTACCCTTCACTTTTATATTTCCCACGCCCAGTTTTATATCGCGATGCAGTTTAAACAACAATGCTGGAAACGTCCGTAGCACTCCATAGGCGGGAAAAGTGAGACAATATATCTGGAGGAAAAGGCTGAGAGCACTGTCGCTGTAGACCTGTAAGTTTTAATGTAACTTAAATATATCGTGCAGATTACATGTAGCGTGGCTCTGAACTCGCTCTGGGCGAACGTAACTCATTCATATGTAAAGCCTGTTCCAACAAAACGTTTGTGTGGATTTCTAGTAATAAGTAAACAGTCAAAGTGTCAGTAAAAGTGATACTGTGTCTACAGCATGTAAGTCTCCACTCTAGTGTGTGTGGCACTCTGAAGCTGTATGTTTTTCACTAAAGTGTTGTTTGTGATGCCATAAACGAGCCCATAATGTCATATTTGCCATGTTATGGAGGCGGTGATGACGAAGCGCCCACAGTCCACAGCAGGACAGTGTTGGTTGGAGTCTTCTCTGCAGCGCTCCTCTAAACTTGGACTTGAGGTGCTGGAAAGAGCCAAAAGACGGACTGTAGAGTGGCCAAGTTCGAGAGGGCCAAATCAGAGGCACAGGGCACAGGAATCCCACAGTGAGGTACAGTCTGATTCAGATTGCTGCACAGTTACAGTGTGTATGCATCCTTCAGAGCTTTAACGTGTATGTCTTTCATTCAAAGGTCCAGAAAGAAGCTGGTGCCTGTGTGAGCCTGGACCATGCTTTTGCCAAAATAATGCAGCACATGTCAGAAACTACTCATCAGTGCGAGGTACAATCGCATAGCAGTGCAGATGCTGTCATGTCTGTTCCATCATGAAATTAAAGGCAGAAAGGGAATAAGTAACCAATAAGTATTAATCAGACACATACGGAGTTCCCTTGAGTACATGTATATTACCTGTTAAACCTTTGAACACGCCTACCCATAGTAGGTTTTTCCTTTTACTATTCTTTTTTACTGTTTTCCGTGTTTTAGAGTAAAACCCACATCGAATGTGTGAAATAACACACAAAAAAGTATTGTTTTATCTTAGTGATTAGCCCCCTCTTTGCCTTAAAGGAGCAATATGTAATGAGTCTTAGTTTCCAAAATGCAACAGAGTGTAAAGAAATTTTGACGATATGTTAAAGATGTTGATGTACTGTTCTGCAGAGATATTTAGCATGCTGGCGCTAGCTGGTTAGCATGCAATATTGGTGTTGCCTTCCACCACTGGAGACACTCTTGGTGTGTAAAGTGATGAGATTAGAACACAGAACTTGCCATGTTTCTTCAAGACAAGAGGAGGGACTATGATTTTCCATTGATATGAATAGATTGTTTGGAATATGAATTTGACAGATTGAGTCATCTTACAACAGATTGTATCATCTTACGAATTGCTACTTTAATGCAGTTTTGTACCGTCTTGTCATTATCTTAGCCAGCTTAATGAGGGGCCTTCAGTGTTTTCTGTTCTTTTCTAATAAAAGTGAGGTGAAATCTTCAAATATGCTCGGTCCTATATTTATATGTCTTAGAAATGAATGTCTCTTGCATTTAGGTGTAAGCATTTAGATCAAAATGCATAAGCAGTTAGCTGTGTCCTTTTGACTGGTAGCGTAACTGAATAATCCACCTCTATATTCACGTTTGCACCTCTGCTGCCAGAAATAGTAAGTCTTTGTTTCCTCCACAGAACTATTACAGCTCTGTAGGTTCAGCAAAAGCTAATGAGCGAGAGAAAACACATGTGTGTCGCTTCCACTCTCTGCAGCTGCCACAGACGTCAAGCCGGACTCAGCCAGCAGCCATGGCCTCCAGCAGAGCTCATTATACTGTAAGCTGTGCACACAGAAACCCGTACACATTCACCTTAAATTTTAGTTGATAATTAAGGATGAATTATAATTAACATTGGTAATGGAAGGCCCACTTTATGACCATTATTAGGCTTCATGGAAGATGTTCATTAAGTGCTCTGTCTCAATGTTTTTAAAGGGTTTGTCAGAGCCAGAGGATTTCTTGATTGAAGTGTCACCAGGCACTTACTCCATCACAGCAGCACTGCAGGATGCTGGACCACAGACCAGAGTGGTGCACACAAACGCAGGGGAGAGCAAAAGGCTCACATTTAACCTCTGACTTGACCAGTCTGTTCGATTGCACTAAATTCTATTGAAATTGACCACAGATGTGTATAAACTCTTTGCTTGACTTTTAATATGTGCCTTAACGTAATGTTTACATGTACCACTCAGGATTTTTTATTACCAGTGTTCCATTTAAAAATGATTTTAGGAGATGCAGTCTATGACCCAATGTGTTTATTTTGTGCAATGCACTTACTGCCTGTTTTTATCAGCTTAATTTATAAATTATGATGAAATAAACACATACCATATTTTTATATCACAATAGTTCCTGCTGGAATTGATTGTACATTTAAAATTTATATGCACTTCAAAAAACTTTTATTTAGGGTCAGGTCAGTGAAAATGGGTCAGATTACAGGTACGATTACGGGTACCCCATATTCCACACCACACCATAACCTTCACACCGCCTATGACTTTGGTTTCTGCCGTCCAGTGAGGGTTTTCGTCACTCCAGTACCTCACGTTCTGGCGGTTGACCTTACCACTGACAATAAAATTGGCCTCATCACTGAACAGAATGCCCTGTGTGAATGCGAGAGCCCCTTGATGTTGGTCGAATTCCCAGGTGAACCATAAGAGATATTGCAAATCTGATTGCGACAATCGAATTCCAGTTTTATCTTTGATTATAATGTTGGTTTGGCTGAAATTTTGCTCAATGCAAAAGCCATTGGAGATACAGTTTTAGAGGGTGGTGGTGGTTCAGTCCAGTCCAAAATCTGTCTTACGGTCACACCTTTTCTTACAGAATCAGGAACCAGGTCAAACAATGAGCTGTGATTGGTGATTGTAGAATTGGATGAGGAATATCCTGGATGTCTGATTATCCCAGGCCAAGAGTTGCTTACATTTGGTGATTTGGCTCTCCCTGAAAATAGGTGAACACTGTTACATTTTTGAAATGCAGATTTGTGGGGAACATTTTTGTCATATAGCTTTTTTTAGCATCTGTGGTGGGGCTGTAACTATGTGTGTATTTCACATGGACAGGGGTTGAATGATTTTTAAAAATGTCCTTCTTCATTAGAGTTTACCTGGTTGCATGTGATGTGGCTCTGGAGCTCCTCTTCTCCAGTACCTCCAGGCAGGTCTGTTTCCTGGATCAACATGGGCTCTTTTCAGACAGGAGATGTCTGTGTTTACAGAGCGACTCACCAACTCAGAACCTGTAGAAAACTTTCCCATTTCCTCTTCGTCCTCACTTGAGCTTGATGAAGGTGATGGTGAAGGTGTCTTTGTCTCCCGAGAACTCTGTAGCTCCTTCAGTTGGTCAGCTTTCTCTCCCTTCTCCTGGTTTTTCATTAAGTAGGATGAGGCTAATAGAGGGAAGCTATTGACTGGACAAAGACAAAAGGAAGAAGCTGCTGGGAGACACTGATGCATGCAGCAGCCTGGTGTCCAGTTAATTTGACTACAACGAGTGTGGCTTAAGCAACATGGTCTAAATGGGTCATGTTGCATTTCCCTGATGACTCGCTCATGGTGAGATGCCGGTATCCACACAGCTAGGTTTTTAGGTACATGTGTCCTGATTCCATTCCAGAATAGGACCACGAGTCCATCTCCTTCTCCACCTGAAACAAGATAACAGCCCATCGTTAACAATGGTTTAGGTAATTAGTCTTGATCCAGCAAGCCTGCACAGTTTGCTACTTTCATTACTCAAACCTGATTTTTAACTGCTGAGTGTAATCAGGCGTGTTTAAGCAGGAAATCAACCAAACTGTGATTCCAGGGCTGAAACTGACTACCGTGGTTTATATAGTTTAGTCAAAAAAACTTTTGTCTTACCCCTCAGCGGATCTCTTAGCTCCATCCCTGAAACTATCCTGCCAGGCCCGTATCTGCTCATCTCTGCATCAAAGGGTGCTAATACAGCATCTCCGGGCACGATACTGTGCCCATATGCCTGGGCTATACTGACCATGTCGGGCTGGCATGTTGGTTGGGGCAGGGCCATTTCTGAATTTGGGTCCATTCTGAATGCTAGCTTATCGAAAAGCACCATAAAGACTCCACCCCTGTCCTACATTAAACAGCAAGGTCATATTGTGAGAACACATATTTTGAAGGCATTTAAATTCATTCAGAAGTATTCTGAAGTGCTTTTATGACACAAACAATATACAAAATGTATATCGTCATTTTCTTACCTGTAGCTGGTGTACAATTGTGCCCAGGTAGTAGAACCCATCTGCTTCTCTCCTTGCTAGCACACGACAGCCTGGAAAGAACTCGGCACCTCTCATCACTCTCCCTGAAGTGCACGGCATTGCGCTAAGGGGATTTCTGGAAGAACACCTGGAAAGCAAGACGTTCTTGTTCAAACCACACTCTAGTGAAGGATGGTTTTTCAAGGGTTCTTTAGTAGGGGTGTAATGATGCATTCAGCACATGATGGGATTCAATTCACTATACTGGGCACATGTTTATGTATTCTCTTAATACTTTGAACAAAATTTAAATTAAATAATAAAGCTTACTTTTCACTCTAGAGCTGGGAGACCGGAAAGGTGATGGAGTGAGCTGTCGATTGGTGTTGGTCATTTACAAACTTTGGTGTTTAGGCAGTGCAGTTGCATTAAATGGCGTAATTAACAGAATGTCCATTCTCCACAATACACACTGATATTGCAATATCATGATATCATGTATTTTGTAACTCTGTTGTGTAATAAGGACAAGGGTTCTACATAGAATTTTCATGCTCAGATGTTTCTTTCCATGATTAAAAGGTTTTCTTCAGATTGATGGAGAACGTGTTGTGTTAGGTCCTTTATAGAAACATATTGAGAATGGTAATATATAGCACTAAAAAGCATTCTTCTACTTCTATGATGTTCGATTGTGACAATTGAAAAACCGTTTTTGTTGCTATATAGAATAACTAGAAAGATTCTATACAGAAACATATACAACACATTCTCAATTAATCTAAACATGAATTTGCTATTGTGCACCATTTTTACAAGGCTTTATTTGTACTGTTTACTGTTTTAAAACATTTTACATTTCCTTTTGTTTATTTCAGTGTTTTCAGTATATTTTAACATAATTTTATACTTTCAAAAATGTTGTTACTAATACCATGATCATTCCCTAATTATAATACAGACCATACAGACAGAGCTTACCAATACGGTGACAGACAGACTGCATGCATGGGGCTGTAATGTATGGCTTGGCAGCATCTTCCCTCTGAGTTCGATGAGTTTTGAATCTGATGTTCTGCAGAGTGCAGTAGAGTGACCTGTTATCAAAGACAATAGGTTAAAAACTAATAATGCAGTTCATTACTCAGAACACTCCTTTATCTTGAAGCATAACTGTGATATTTGTTATACTTGTATGAAGTTTGTTTTCACAGTAGTGTCAGGCACGGGGAGCAAAATATAGAAACCACAGGGCTCACCTGCTCTGCTATCCCGTCTGAGTGTAGAGACAGCCTATAACAGCTCCCTCTAGTGGCAGAGGTCAAGCACCTCAGGAAGTCCACAGTGTCACTGTTCAAGGCCTGTTTTTCAGCTATGTGAAATGTGTGTACAGGGCGTGTGACACAGGTAGACAGTGCACTCAGACAGGTCTCTGGGTTGTCTGGGAGACTAGTGGTCACCAGGTGGACAGACTGACAGGCAGGGTCAGAGAATGCGGTGGTGAGTGCCGTGAGGAGATCGTTTCCAGGGCTGGTCCTGAGCGAGTGGATCCAGCCTAGGGCCTCATACACCGTGTCAGGGGCGCACGGGATCATGTGATCAGACCATGGTGTTACCTAATGACCAAAGTACAGGAATACAGTTAACTTTTCTGTCCTACTCCATACTCTTCAAAATAGGAGGCAACTAGTCAAAAAAATCGAGTACAAGTCATAGTAGACACAGCTTAATGGCAGCTTGTTGAAGGCACCTTGTATGAAAAACTGATGACGTTAAAGAGGGAGTTCCTGAGCGAAGCTTTGGCAAGTAGAGTTTGAATAATCAGATTCTTCACTGTTCCCAGAATGGCAGTCATAGCCTCAGACGTCTCCAGTATGAGGGTGACGTTCCTGTCCTTCCCCATAAGCACGGGGATGACACTTTGACTATCGGAGAGCAGATATGTAGATGCCATCGTCTTTCTGCAACAGAGGGCTGTACGTAACCCAAATAGCACTATTCATCACATGATGACATTACACCGCAAAGAATTAAGACATTTTAAAATGCTCTAAAAGAATAGAAAGTGTTACTAAAGGCCTACCTTTAGGAATTCCCTAATGTGCTCATATCCTCTCCCAGAATAGCCCACAAGACTCTGTTGTGTACCAGGGTTGCCATAGTGACCCATAGTGACTAGTGACTGTCAGTGAATCCCCTAGTGGCGACATGGAAGGATGCAAGTCACTGCTGCAGCACACAGCGCTTTGATCCACTTTAATAGAATGTATTATGAAACTCATGCCTCTGAGTTCTTATGCAACCACTGTACCATAATATCATAGCTCACGAAATATCAGTGCCTAATTAGACGAACTATTCTCTCTCTGACGAGAGGTGTGATTGCGTCTGTCATTTGAAGGTTATCCTGTCGAAACGAGACTGTTTCCAGTAATTGGCTTCATGTTGTGTATCTGTGTGGTTTGTCACGATCCAGAAGGTCAGACCATAAGGGTCTGTGTCAAGCCTGCTATCATTAGTACAGAGGATGCTAAGCAAAAGCTCCACATGGTTTGGTACAAAACTGATTGAATAGTGATTTTTCATTGATTAAAATTAAGAAATATAACGTGATTTGCTTCATGATCCTTACTAATCATGAATATGCGGTCAGATGAAATGAACTGTAAAGTACATTCATAATTAAAAGAATAGATGCACAAATAATTGCACCCAGAAGTTTCACGATCAGCCGCACATATGACATAATCAAAGACTGTCCTTATCGCTGTACCTGACTGACCCAACAGCCACAAATGCAGCCATTCAGCAAACAGTGATTAGTCCATTAGTCAACCTGTTAGTGCTAGTTACTGCCCTTAACACTATGTTAACATTGCAAAAGACTGCACTGGTGTCATGCCAGATGGAGTCATGGAGTGGCTGCAGGTCATCTTCAGTGAGTCCTGCTTTTGTCTTGGTTGGCATGACCAAATCTGTGTGTGAAGGCACTCTGGTCAGTGCCAAGATGAATGGTTTGTTGTCACGCATCACATGTCCAGAAGGCCTGGTTTCACTCCACTACCACAAAATCTGCAGGAGCTGTGTGAGAATATTTGAGCTGCATGGGATGGATTATCAGAGGACACCATTACGAACCTCTACAACTCCATGCTGAGATGTCTGGCATGTTGCATTAGCAAACCTTTATCTTCATTCCAAACAGCATTGCAATCTGACACTTCCTTCTGGGTGCAACTATTTTTTTTTGATGATGAGTGTTAGTAAGTAAGTGGAAAGAAACCTAAGAAAAAACATCTCCTATAAAAAAAACCCCATGGATGGAAAAAAAATTGTCCAATTTTCAGTCAAACATTTAGAACTTGACAGTGTAAGCACTTTCCAAATACTGAACTCAAAAAATCATTATTAATCGAGACAATCATTTTCAACACTGCAAAATGTTTATTTATTTAAAGCATAACTTGTCAAAAACAGGCTACACGACAGCATCAATACAACTGTCTAATGAAGTATTCTGATATTAAACATACAGAACACCTTGTGTAAACGTTGTGCTATAAAGGCAACACAAGTGAATACCAATCATTTAGCAATTCTACTTTGGTGTACGCCTACTATGTGCTATATCAAGAAAACTGAACGTCACAGTTGAGCGCATTGCCTGCTCTGACACACCTGATTGAGCTTCAGAATTAAAGGGGATTTTTAAAAAATGTCTGGGTAATTCTACAGTATCACTGAGGTGCAAACAAAGTCATTCAAAGTGTTAAGAAGCAAAAGTGTGCATTGTAGAGAAACTGACCAACTCTGAGTTCCGTACAGGAACAACCCCAAAACAGCCATTTTATTCGCTATTCAAAATAACCAGTTAACTTATGTCTTTCAAGTTTTACAAATAGTGTTGATAATGGTAAATCTGCTTTGGGTGCTGTTTTGCCTTATAACACCCTGTGCATTTCTCTCTGTCCCAAATATCAGACTTTGTTGATCTTACAATGGAAATGTGTTATTTTGCTGTCTAATTGTGCCTTGTCTCGGAGCAGTACTATATATCGTTGCTAGCAGAGCAGTACCACCTGGGTCACCGGGGGATAAGCACCTTGCCCAAGGGCATAACCAGGAATTCCCAGTCAGTTCTGAGAGTTTGATCTGCAACAAAACAACATCTGAGGTAACAGGCAACATATCCAGAACCTCTTAATGTAAATGCTTCATGTGAGGTAGCATTTACAGTCATTAAATGCTTCAGATGTTTGGCTCACCATCACCTCATACAACCTTAACAATATTGACCCAGTTTCTCTGAAATGGCACACAGGATAACTTTGTTTACACTAAAAAAATCCCTTTTAAGTAATAAGTTGAATCAGGTGTGTTGGGCAGAGAAACTATTTGCCTATAAACAGTTAAAGTAATTCTTATAAATAACAGTTATATAACAGCTATCACTTATACAACAGTGCAAATAAGAACTTACTACTAGGTTTGCACCAATACTAGAGACTAGGCCAGTGTTTCTGATCCCAGCCCTTGAGGTCCAACAGATGTTCCTCATTTTTGTTGTAACTGTACCAGGAATTAGTGCTCTACTTGCATGCTGGAAGCCATCTGGTGATCTCCAAAGAACAGTAGTAGATTTATACTTATATATTTAGTAGTATATTCATACATATATAGTACTGTACCAAAATGACTAAAAAGGGCCTATGAACAGTGCAAAACATACTACACATAGAACTGGCTCCAACCAGGTTTCCAGAGCTGAACACATACCTGCTTTAGGGATTCTGGTTTCAAATGTAAGTAATAAGACAGCAAAACTGCAAGCTGTTATCTGTGCAACTTTAGAATTGCAATGGGAGGTAGAAATTTGGAAAACCGTGCTACCCTCGCTGCTGTCAGGACCTGATATAACCACTAGCTGTCAAAAAAAAAAAAAAAGTCTTAGTATAGCATACGCTTTTTCCCAAGTAAATTTGAGCCATTTCCTTTGAACCATTCATCATGAAATTTACACACAATGTAAATGGCAATGTGTACTTTCAAATTATGTCAAAACATGAAAAATGACAAAACTGGAAATACAAGGTTTTGCTCCAACAGCAGCAATATTCAAACTAAAAGACAGACCATGATGACTACAGCCAAAAAACTGATGTCATTCTAATGAAAATAATTGCTTAATTACAACATAGCCATTCAGGACAGTTATATCTCATTGGTTTGTGACACTCAAAAAGCAATAAAGCTTTAAACAAATTGGTCTCATTTTACTTGATACCCTTCATTTGCTGAACTCACCATATAGACTTTTTATGACATTCTTCCATTTGTATCCATAGTTTTCCAAAGAACTTTCACATAATAATGAACACATAAACTTAAAACCACAGACGTTCAACCCAGGGGCATAGCCAGGACTTTTTTCAGTGGGGTGACCAGGACAGACCCAGTGATTTTAATGGAGTAGAAAACTACTAGAAAAAAAATGAAAGAGCAGTTAATCTGGACTAAGTTCATATGTGCATGTGTTAAAATAAAAGTAATCCACTGAATATACTGTACATAGTTCTATACATTATTTCCACATTAATAAAATATTACACACAATTACTTCCAAAGGTAAAATGCAAAACAGTGTTTGTGATATATTTTTTTAATGTGGAAATGATGTTCATCGTTTTAAAAAAACAGTGTTATTGTCCATTTAAGCACATTTTAAAAAACAGTTTACAGTTTTAACTATGGAACAACTGAAAATGTTTTTCCTGTTTCCCATTACATTATGTGGAAAATATTTTGCTTCCTGCACCACTTCTATTATATCTATGTGATGCATATAGGGCATTATATACACCAAAAGAGTATACTGTAGATGATTATTTATGGGTTTTTTAGGGGATTGCATTTTTCTTCATTAAGTAAAAATTAGCATGACAATTAAGGTTTTGACCAGTCTTCACTCACCTGTTTGTTCGACATCATAAGATACAGAGGTTATTCATTACAGTGTCATTTAACACTTGTATGTTATTGGAAACTGGCCTGAATTTTTGGTGACTGCTTTATGGATAATTGCTGACTATGTCATTTTGCATAACCGGTGTGGTCAGAGGGGTGACCAAGCTATACATGGGTTGGAACTGACCCCCTCGGGCACCCCTTGACTACACTCCTTGTTCAACCTTTAGTAAATAGTAAAAAAAAAAACTGGTTAGCCACGGCCCAAATTGTTGTTGGTTTTGTGTCTCACACACCTGACGTGTGGCTGTTTAAGTGATACTTGGCCTTTATTTATAATTCAGCAGTGTTATGTTCGGAAAGCTGTCTCAGTATGAGCTCTGCAGTAAAATGCAGAGAATGTGGAGAGAAGGGGCTGTGACAATAAAACATTTGAGATTTGTGGAGAACTCCTGCACTTGAGTTTTGGTTTGTTCCCAGCAAATTCCTCCTATTCCATGGAGACTGAAATATTGAGCAGAAGTGATAAAATCAATCTGGTTGCAAGCAAAGTACTAAACTAATGCAACAACATTTAATTAAACATTGATATGATGTAGAAAATAATTCCAACCTTCATTTTCATGTCTCCCAGCAAAATGGACTTGCTCTCTTATAGATTTTCCAAGAACTAGCATCTGCTTTTCAGTGTCAATCACACACTGCAAGGAAGAATACAGCATTTTAAATTGTACAATAACACCGACATAAAGCGCCCATTTGTAACTGACACAAAGAAACAGAGTGATTTTACCTTCATAGATTTGAGGGTCTTTGTTCCCAGTGACATGAACATCCTGTCGATTTCTACAATATAAGCCACATTTTACAAATCACAGTTATTTAAGCCATAATTATGTGAGTTATTGTATATACACCCATTATCGAAAAAAAAATTGCACCCAGAAGGGATCAACCAACAGGAATGAAACTTGGTGAGCAGATTTGACATCATGAGACATGCAAATGATTCCAGTTTCACCCTCGGCCGGACACATTAGATGTAAGCAAGCATGGGCCTTATTGCTGTGCCTGACTAACTATATAAGGTCGTCCTGTTGCGCGTGCTTTGCATTCTGGCTCATGCTGTTGTGTTGGTAGCAAACTTTGCAAGTGAAGAATGCCATAGAGAAGAGTTTGAAAGTAGAAATTTGAGCAGTTGGATGAGTTTGAGAGGGGTCACATTGTAGGGCTCCAGGAAGTGGGATGTTCTTAGCAACATATTGCATGCCATACAGGCAATGCCGATACTGCCATAGCATGCTGATGGCAGCAGTGGATAGAAGATGGCACGCACCAGCCACATGAAGGATCTGGGAGACTAACACAAATCAGAGAGAGTGACCCAACAGCCACAATTGCGAACAGTGGTACCCTCTATGTTGCATTAGCAAACATGGCAGCCCAACACCATACAGAGAGACACTGTGGTGTCTTCTGTATGTGTGGCTCAATAAATATTGCTCCTATCAATCTAAATTCATCATTATTTATTCTTCCTGGTAACCTTTATCTTCCTTCCGAATAGCATTGCAATCCTATACTTCCTTCTGGGTGCAACTATTTTTTTGATGATGAGTGTATTTTTCTCAGTATTATGTCATATTGAACTGACCCACAACACTAAATAAAAGGTCCATCTTTGTTTGTCCAATCATCAAACTCAGCACAATCTGTCCCATGGCTAGAAGGTTGCGCTGGAGCGGCCCTAGCTCGTCCTCACTTTTACCGCTGATGGTCTTTTCCTTCAAGCTGTAGGACCAGAGTGACATAATTATTTGTGTTTTTCTTACAACCTGGATGTGATTCTTGTGTGCATGTTTCATTAAAAATAACTGGCTGTTCATATCAAAGTAGAAGCTTACCCAAGTTTCTCCACACTCACTGATGATATGAGATTTAATGTACATCCAGTGTCAATGGTAACCACCACCTCCCGCCCAGAGCACTTAATAAAGGACAACATGAAGGAATAGTTTTGGGTTAAGCTGGACAAAAAGAAAGGTATTTTAACCATACTCATTATATTCTATGGGCCACTCACCTGACCCATGACTTGAATGAGGTCACTCTCCATCTCCTGAGACTCGCTATTAACACCATGGCTCTGGACTATATTTTTCGATGGTGCTTTTGAGGTCCGGCTGTTCAGTCTGTTTCGTGATAAGTTGGCCTCCAGCAGCCTTCTCTGGAGAATGTTGTGTGGTTGCTGTTGGGAAAAAGAAATCTATACAGACTTGTGTATCTGGATTTAAATAGGACGTACATGTATTATGATAATTTCCAATATTCATAATTTTATTCTTGGGGTTTACTAGAAAAGATTTACATTCTTCAATTTACAAAAAACACAACATTTTTCTCATACTATAATATCTGTATTCACCCTCTATCTGAAACGCTGTGATAGAGCTCCTGTGTTTTTAAGCTCCGCCTTCCGTGGGAAAAGTTTCTCTCTCTGGTGTGTAATTTGAGCTTTACAACTTTGCAGAATGTTTACATGAAAAGCTTCATAACACACTAAAAGAAAACAAACAACAACAAAAAAGCATAATAGTTGCCCTGTAAACCCTATTAATATCCAGAAATAACCATTAATTCCAGGAATAAACTTGGAAACGTAAAACGATACTTTATTCAAATCACTATCAAATCAAATACACTCATCGTCAAAAACATAGTTGCATCCAGAAGGAAGTGTCAGATTGTAATGCTGAGATTAGACTGATATCGGGGAAGGAGGTGGAATGACACCATTCTTTGTGGACGTGGGACACATGACAACATCTTGGTGCTGACCAAAGTGCCTCCACACACAGATTCGTTGGTCGTCTCCACCAAGACAAAAGCGGAACTCGTCACTGAAGATGACCTGGTGCAATCCTGAGTCACTCCATAACAGTCTGACATGATACTATTGCAGTCTTTGGCGACGTTGACGTGTTGTGAAGGGCAGTTGTTGTAACAGTCTGTGTGCATGTAGTTTTGCATCGTGCAGCTGTCTTCTAATGGTGGAGGACATCCCTGTTTGCTGAATGTCCGCAATCGTGGCTGCCGGATCAGTCAGGTACATCACATGCATGGCCGAGCGTGAAACTTGAATCGTTTGCATGTCACACGATGCCAAACCTATGCACTAAGTTTCATTCCTAGCAGTTGATTCTTCTGGGTGCAACTATTTGTGTGTATAACTATTTGTTTTGACAATGAGTATATTTAAATTACATATACTATATGTTGTTATCAAGGGGTCTAAAACTAGCATTTAATATGCTATGTGTCATGTTAATTCTCTGGTGCTGTATTGTATCCTTCAAACAAACTGACATATTTTTCTCTTTGTGTGTTTTCTGTGTTTTTGTCCATCAGTGTTCTCTCACTACAAGGCCCAGCATGCATTGTGCAACCCCTGGGAATGTACCCCCACCCCCACCAGTGACAAAGATATTCATATTCTACCCTGAGGCTAATACTGTACATACAGACATCATATTCAGCCTTCTTTTACATTAGACAGCCTGTAGGGGAAAAACAACATTTCAACCAAAACAGCTGTAGTGATTTAAAAGCTGGAATTCTGTCTGTTTACACTGTTGAGGCATGATTTCAAAAAAGCTAGAAGGAATGTTTACAGAAGACGTATTGATGGTAAAACTGTTCATTTTAGTCGAAGTGCCTGTTTAATGTTTACACGCCGCTGCACAAACCAAAATATAACGAGTGGAAGACCCCTTTCCACATATTATAGGTGGATTACGTCACTGTAGTGGTGGTCTTCTTAACCAGCTCCTGTTTCCCTCAGTGAAAAATCCCCAGCACAGGGTTCCCCCGGATTTAACCATGACGTCATGAGCCAGACAATAAAAAAATTATTTGCCTACTGGAACACAACCTGCACAGTAACTGGGAAGACAGTTATAAGCTGAGCTTCATATTACAGCTCAAAATAGCCGTTAAACTGATGAAGACAGGGCTCAGTATTAGGGGCTGGTGGAAACCTCGCTTCACACGTTCAGTTAGCCTATAGCATACATGACACACACAGCCCGTTATACAATCTACATACATTAACACATTCCCTTCTCCTAAATAGCGTGGTTATTTATTTATTTATTTATTTACTTAATTTATTTAGATTTTAGGGACTGTTATTGTTCAGGATCCAATAACTCACCCCTTCTTTAGAAGTTCCTAGTTTCTTCAGGCCATCTAAAGGCAGGAGATCTGCGGAATCCTTGTGTAAAAACTGAATAGCCTGTTTAACCCTGCGCCGCTGTCGGAGACCCGCCGCCTCTCTAAGCTCCATGCCGTCCCCTGTTCCACTTTCCACCGCTGGAGGCTCTTTATATAAAGCCAGACAGGTGGCGGCCGGGGTCCCTGCCTGCTCGTCACACAGCCACAGCCCCCCTGTCTCACATGGGTTCGTTCTTCGAATAGGAGGTAACCGGGAGCGGAGCTGAGCCCCGGGAGCGTGTAGCCTACAACATACACTGACGCGACGTTATCAGTGTCCAGTATCAGAGTAATCGCAGTTAATTAAACGTAACTGGCTTTTAATAGCGAAAGAGTGTTTTGAGCGTGGTGTTTATGGACGCTCGTGTTAAAATGAACATAAACTGGGCCTGTTGTTTCCCAATGTTAATACGTAATATGAGCTGTCATCAATACAGACAATCAACCCCCTGCTGGCAGCACAGCATGCTGGTTTAAGCTGGTCTCTGGGGCTGAAGCTGGTATAGTGCTGGTCTGGTGCTGGTTTAGCTGGTTATGTAGCACGATCGTGCTGAAGACCAGTACACCAGAATCCAAAACAGTTTTTCTGGTAATCGGCCAAACTGGTCTATGTTTTTTATGTCTAGCAGGAATGGAGAAGTACTAGATGGAGGATACAGAAACAAAGACTAAATGGACTTGATTCTCTGAAGTATGCAATACGGTGCTTTGTGGAGACACAGTAAACTAGGCCTTGTCCACAGTCTCTATTTGGTAAATGTCAAAGGAGAGGCTAGTGGCATTCCATTTAATCACTGTGAAATTTGAATAACTGGTACTTACATACCCCTGAAGAAGTGGGTAATTGTCCCTCTGGCCTCAGCAATTACGCTGCCTGGAGCGCCCTTATGGCAGAAGAGGAAAAGAGGCAATCAGGTTGACTGAATTAAAGGACAAAAATAAACCCACACTCAATGTGAAATCAACGTTCCACACTGGTTCAATCTTCACCAGCAAAAGGTAGTGGCAACATATTGGTTTAATAGCCAACCAGTTTCACTTTCTTTTTAATGGCATATAGCAGCAGACATCAGTTTTGGTCCCTTATCCATGAACTCTCTCACATCCTATGGTAAAGCAGGTTTATTGGCCCTGTCTCACTGGTACAGACTATTAACTGGTCTAAAAACATTCCCCTTTGTTGCTAGATGGCTTTCTAAAGGTAAGTGCATGCTAAGACAACACATAGCAGGGGCATTCCAGCCTAAAACTAGCAATTAACGTGTTATTTGACATGTGGTATAATGTTCTGTACACAGCATTGTGTCCCTCAGCTTCAGTTGGTTTGACAAAACTCACTTCAGGTGCACTGAGATGGGGTGGGGGAGGCCTTTCAAACAGCCGGACCTCTAGTAACCTTGAGGGAATATACATCCATATGTATTTGGATATCTGATCATCACACTCACAAGTTTGTTGCAAGTGCCATCCCAAGTCCAAAGGCATTAATGTAGAATGCCTATAAACACCTCCACTCTGCTAGGAAAGTGTTCCACAAGATATTGGAATGAGCCTGTGGAAATATGTGCCATTCAGTTCCCCCACAGTTTAAGGACCATACTTTGAGCCCAGTCATGCTGCAAATGTTGTAATTATCTAAATTGTCTCTGTGTGTCTTTAGCAGTAACATTACCTTTCACTGGAACTAAGGGCCCTCTTAGAAAGACACTGAAAAAATGGCCCCAGCCCTTTATCTGTAATCCACCAAACGTTACTGTTGGCTTTATGTATGCCAGAAGGTAGTGTTCTCCTGATCACTGCCAAACTCAGATTTGTCAATCACACTGCCAGATATTGAAACATGATACATCACTTCAGAGAACTACTCTAGAGTCCAGTGTTAGTATGTTTCATACCACTCCCGTAGACGCTTGGCATTGTGCATTTTGATCCTAGGCTTGTGTGCAACTGCTTGGACATAGAAACCCATTTTATGAATTTTCTGATGCACAGTTCTTGTCACGATATTGCTCCCAGAAGCAGTCTAGAAAACAGACGATGGGCACTACAGGCTTCAGCAGTCAGTGGCCACGCTCCTGCAGAGCTGTTGCTCCTAGACACTTCCATTGCATAATAATAGCACTTACAGTTGACTAGGGTAGGACAGAAATTTCATGAACTTGCTTGTGGCATCCTATATAAGGTTATTTAGCTCCTCCGCTTGAGCCGTGCTGTTAGTTAATATACCTGATATACCTGAACTCAATAATCAGTAGCGGTGTCCACATATGTTTAGACATATGGTGTACATCAGGGGTGCTGAGTCCTGGTCCTGGAGATCTATCACCCTTAGAAGTTCAGGTCCAGCAAACCTGCCTGTGATATTCAGATGTCTGCTGGAGGCCTTGATTACCTAGATCAGGTTAGAGTTAGGTTAGGCCTAAGGCTAAACTATGCAAGGAGGTAAATTTCAAGGACCATGATTGGGCACACCTGGTGTACATTATCAGAAGGGGTTTTCCTAGACTTTAAACCAGAACATCTCACTCTAGAGACTACTACTGAGCTGTAGTAGGTTAATAGGCATATTTACAAAGGAACACAGTAATGGTTAATTTTTTTTTTTTATTTTGGTCAAAAGTTAATGCTGTCTGTTTAAAATAACTGTATTGAAATCATATACTGAGGAAAATCCTAAAAGCCATTGTTACAAAGGAGTGTGTGTGTGTGTGTGTGTGTGTGTGTGTGTGTGTGTGGAAAATGGGCTTCCCTGGTGAGAATACACAACTGCTGTTTATTTGAACTGTTTATTTTAACATCATGGAAAACATATAATGTGGCCTGTGCAAAGGTTATAGCATATTTTGTCTTATATTCTTTTTTCAAAATGTTAAATGCAGCAAATAATAAAGTATATGCTAAAATCATATGATTAAAAAATCATGCAATACATATAATTTAACCAGAGGTTGATATGGCAGAAATATATCACAATACTTCAAGAAATTCAAGATACACAAAATCTAATTTTTCATGCATCTGATTTGGTTGGAATTGAGAAAAAATAACCCAACTGTGAATATGATGATTTTTATTCAGTTTTTGACAGAATGTTGCACTAAATCCTGTTTTTTCCTCTTTATAATGGAACATGCAGTTGGTCAGTGCTCTACAAGTACTGGTGGTATACAGATGTTTAGAAAAGCATTTTGTATTGTATCGTTACTCTATCATGATGATTATATATAATGTCATATTGCCCAGCCTTAATAAATATGTTTATATATACATAGTGCCAGCCATACACCTCCTCATTCATTGGTTTCTCTTTATTAAAATTATATTCTATATTGTAGATTAATATTTAAGACTGGTCTAACTATTCCAGGTGACCACCTCATGAACCTGACTGAGAGAATGGCAAGTGTGTAAAGATGTCATCAATGCAAAAAGTGGCTACTTTAAGAAATCTAAAGTATAAACATATTCTGGTTTAACACTTTCTTGTTTACCATAATGCCACATGTGTTCCTTCATAGTTGTAATGTCTTCAATATTAATAGTCAATGTAGAAAAACAATAAGGGATAATAAATGAACAGAGAAAAAACACTCAATGAGAAGGTGTGTCCAAACGTTTGGCTGGTACTGTATAGACGCACACTCATGTTACATTAAGTTATGTTATATTGCGTTAACACATCTTTATCAGGTTTGTGCAACAGTTCAGAAATGTTTTTCTCTCCTAAATAACGAGCTGTGACAACAATAGCATTTCAAACATACATTTTTGCTGATTGTTACAGCTATGTGATAGAAGTGTTCAGTAAATACTGTGTCCTGAGTTGAAATGAACGAGCAGCACTGTGTCCTGATCTGCTGTACGGGCTGGTTCTCTATGTGCACTGCATTGCCCATACAGCCCCACTACTCATCGCCAGCCTGAGATTCAAAATGGCTGCGGACGCGTTCTTAAAACATGATCCACTTTTTGTTGCTCAGTAAGCACAAACAGCACGATTCACTTCTGTAAACGTTGTAGTGGTCAGAGCCAGACTCCGGTATCCGCTGGTACTTTAAAAACGATTCTGCTCGAGTGCCTACGCGTTGTTCGTGTTTATTAATCGTTAGACAATACAGTCCACAGACCAGAATGGCGTTTTCATGGTGCCCCTGAACGTGAATATTTCTGCCCGTGTTTTTTGCGATGAAGAGGTTTGAAGCAATGAAAGAGCAATGACAACGGCAGTCGCCGTTTTTGAGCCAATCAAATGAGAGCACGAGAGTGTTGACCCCGCCCTCTCACGGCGAAATGTTCGATCATTCATGTTCCTGGGTTGTGGAGTCCGCAGAGCGTTTCCTGCCCTGATGCATGGTGGTCGGACGAAGGGATTGTTGGAAAATTTGGGAGGTTAGTATATAAATGTGTTTTTACCCAGTGTGCCTTATTCCCTCAGTCACTGCATAGCTGGGGGAGTCCGCGAGTGGAGGAATCTCCGAGCTTGAAGTCGCAACACGATTTCAATAAAGCAATTAAAACGTATCGGAAGCAATGTTTTATTTATTAGAGGCTATTGGACGCTGCGCTCATACCGGTTGCAACATTATAACGTTCCTGTTATTTGGCTTCTTTGAGCTAACGTAGCGCTTTGGTTACACCGTCTCCACTTTCATTTCCTTGTAATTTAGCATTAATAATTGGTATATAACATAGAATTGGATTGCTGCAGATAACAAATAAAATTTTCACAAACTCGCGCCAGACTTATGTAAACGTTAAACCGAAAACCCGGACGTTATTTTAGCATGTTTGCTAACATGTCAGACTAGCTTAGCTAGTATCACACTAGGTAGATAAGCCGATGTTCCGTTAACCGCTTAGCTGCATGTCTAAAAGCACACAAAGCTTAATGCCAAGTTTGAAGTGTTGATAAATGCAGAGATTTAGTGTAGTTTTAGCTAAAGATGCTGAAACGGAAAGCCTACATGTTGAGTAGCTAATGTAGCTGGTTAGCTTGGAAGGGTGCGGAGCGGATAAACATGTTGCTGTAGCAACTGTCGAGGCGGCGAAACCTTAGCCTTGACTTTCGAGACCGATGGCATTGGGTTTAATGAAGTCTGCGCTACCGATAAACACTGCGTACTTTTTCCACCTTAAAAGGCTGAATCATGTTACACCTTAGTTATACACACGTTGCAGAATCATCATAGTTACTGAAAGTATGATGTCTGAGTTGAAGTTAGACGTCATTTCACTCATTCATTTAAACAGAACAAGACAGGTTGTTGGTACAGTAATGCCTTATGAATTTGGTGCAATGTACTTTAATATTGTCTTTGGTCCCAAAACATGTTTTTGACACTTTCTAACAAATATTGTATATAATTTTGCATATATCTCCAGTAAAAAAATAGTTTCATCTTTTAATACATACATAACCCCTTTTCATCTAAATGATGAGCATAAGCTAATTTGATGCAGTGTAATCATAATAAACATGAGAGCGGACATCACTTCTTTAGCCCCCTGTTAAGTAGAGGGACTACAATTGCCTAATACACACTTGTTCCACAGCCTGCCTGCTTTCTGACTTTTGTTGTTGCTTTGCCAGTCGGAGTTGTTTCAGAATAGTGTGATATCGGCTGGCTGGGTTTTACAGGTAGACCATGCTCTTGGCCCAGGTGAATCGAGACACCCAGAGCATGGAGTTTCAAAGTGTCGAGGGTGACCCACAGCAGGTTACCCTGTGTTTGACGGAGGCTGTGACGGTTGCAGGTAAGGTATCTTTATAAACTGTACATTAGTTGCGCTTGCTAATTCCTGCACAGGCCTGTAACTATCAGAGTTTGCCTTACAGATAGTGACCACATTGAGGCTATGGACACAGTGAGTTTACAGGCAGTCACTCTAGTGGATGGCTCCACTGCGTACATACAGCACAGCCCTAAAGGTACAGGAATATTACTACTAATAATATCAATAATAGAAACAGTGCAATGATAACTGTTTACATATATTCATGTAGGCTTAGTTTGAATCTTGTATTATTTTTACAGTTTCGCTTACAGATAACAAGATAATGGAAGGGCAGGTGATCCAGTTGGAGGATGGATCTGCTGCATATGTGCAGCACGTGCCAATGCCTAAAACAGGTACCTCACATAAGAATGAACTTGTTACCCTGTGTCATCTGCACCTTAAGTATAAATGGGTTGTTATATTTTATATAGTATAAAACATGAATATATGTAGCATTTCTTTAACATTAAGCACCATTTATCTTACAGTAGGAGAAGGGCTGAGACTGGAGGATGGTCAGGCTGTGCAACTGGAGGATGGAACAACTGCATACATTCATACACCCAAAGGTGTGACTTTGTATAATTGAAAATGCATCAGATTTATTCTTTGTGAATGTCTTTTGACCATAGCCAGTATTATTCATATGGATGCATATTCTGTTTTCAGAAACATATGATCAGGGTGGTTTACAGGCAGTCCAGCTGGAGGATGGCACCACTGCCTACATTCAACATATGCCCCAGTCAAGCACCATCCTGGCCATTCAGGCTGACGGCACAGTGGCTGACCTGCAGACAGAGGGCACCATCGACACTGAGACCATTAGTGTGCTGGAGCAATACTCCACCAAGGTTACAATCACAAAACACTCACTCCTCAGTGAGAGTGTTCTGTAGTAAAAACACGTTCTGTCTATGTGGAAGTCCCTTCTAATACACCTAAATTACTCTTTCAGATGGTGGGTGCAGAATGTGGCACTGGGTTGCTTGGTAGAGGTGACTCTGATGGCAGTGTTCATATGCAGGTAGTGATCTGTATTGCCTGCTTATCCCTGTTTCTTTAAACCCAGGCTGTGTTTTGAGTGTGGTATCAATGACAAGTCTTCTGTGTTCAGATTGTACTCCAGGGTCAGGAGAGCCGGTCTCCCAGAGTGCAGCACATTGGGGAAAAGTCTTTCCGCTGTGAACACGAGGGCTGTGGAAAACTATACACCACAGCACACCATCTAAAGGTAAAGGCCTGTTGGCATTTATTAGCAAACATGAAGCATGCACAGTCCTGTCTCTTACATTTTATTCACGTTTTTACAGCATAGTTTTAAAAAATATTTTGTTTATAATGTAATATGGTGTGATTTTTATTTCCATATAAAGGTACATGAGAGATCGCATACTGGTGATAAACCTTACATATGTGACCATCTGGGCTGTGGTAAAAAGTTCGCCACAGGTACAGTTTTACATTTGAAAATACGGTGAAGAGAAATTACACCTTTTTAAAATGAAATTTCCAAATAAAACCATCTTTTTACCAAAGTCATTCAGTGTGGTTTGAAGTGAAATTGTAGAGAAATTTACTGTCTCTGATTGCTTTACAGTGGTGGTGACATACGACTGTGGCTGTACTTAAATATATCACATTTTATTTACTATTCAAAATGATCAATGAACCTGCACGTGTCTTATGAGTCTTTTATGTTGATAATGGTAAAACAGTGATAAATCAGAGGAATGTTTTATGGATACTATTTTGCCTTAATATTCTGCAGACCTCCCCACAATCAATAGATTAAAAACAACTTTTGGTAACAAAACCTCATCAAAGCTATTGTATACTGTAGCTCAGACATCTAGCAGCGTAAGTGTAATAGACTTGAACTGTATCAAGAATTGCTAATAGAATTGCCAATCAAGTTGTACTACTTAAATGTCAGAGTACATACAACCCCACACCTCAACCCTTAATACTGTTGTCAGTTGACATTGGTTACGGGATGCGATTGTATGGTAGTTTATTGCACGTGACCTGAAAAGATCCATTTCATATAATGATAGCTTTTAGATGCATTCATAAGTGCTTCAGACATCATCTTTGAATCACCAACACTGTCAACAATTCTGAAGTTTCTCTGGAATGGAGAATTTCACTCTGAATGACTTAGTCATCTTTACATTTATGTCTGCTTTCTTTATAGACAGTTTACATTTAAATGTAATTTTTTTTTAAAATTATATACCTTTTTAATTTTACTGATGTAAATATATGTGATATATTCCCACCAGGGTATGGCCTCAAAAGTCATGTTCGAACACACACTGGTGAAAAGCCATATCGCTGTCAGGAGCTCAACTGCCTTAAGTCTTTCAAGACATCTGGAGACCTACAAAAGCACACACGAACACACACAGGTGTGGTACCTTTTAACACGTCATCATAACAAAGTTAGTACATAGTGTAATTAAGCTGTACACTGTAAACTGTGACGACGTCTAGTTGTGTTTTAAATGTTGTTTCTGACATTATTATACTCACAGGAGAGAAGCCTTTCAAATGTCCATTTGAAGGTTGTGGGAGATCTTTCACCACTTCAAATATTCGAAAGGTTCACATACGAACACACACTGGTGAGCGGCCATACTATTGCTCTGAGCCCAACTGTGGAAGAGCCTTTGCCAGTGCCACCAACTACAAAAATCACATGAGGATCCACACTGGTACCTACTTACTCTTACTTAAATTGTTATAATAATAATTGTAATAATTCTGTTTAAATGATCATATGATGAGAAAATATGCACAATGTTGGATCTTAGATTATAACACATAATAAACACACCCTTTACATCCCTCTAAACACGTTGTATTTGCTTCTCTAGGAGAGAAGCCGTATGTCTGCACTGTTCCTGGCTGTGATAAACGCTTTACTGAGTACTCCAGTCTCTACAAGCACCATGTGGTCCACACTCCCTGCAAGCCCTACAACTGCAACCACTGTGGAAAGACCTACAAGCAGATTTCTACTTTAGCCATGCACAAACGCACAGCCCACAATGACACTGAACCCATTGAGGAGGAACAGGAATCCTACTTTGAGCCGCCTGCAGGTCAGTGCACACCAGGAATGAAAACAATAGGACCTTTGAAGCTGTGCATTGTAAAAACTCATAATTGATTTCACTTTCTTTAACAACTTGACACATTTAGTTTTCACACTAGCAGATGGTTGATTTATGTTTGATACTGTTCTTTTTTTATATATATATATCAGAGCTGACTGTTTGTGTATGTATCTGGCAATATTTTGTTTAGAGGCCATTGATGACCCCACATTAACATTTACTCCTACTGTGGTGGAGGAAGACAGTGGCTCAGAACAGGTTTCAGCAGGATCAGAGATCACGAGTCAGCAGCACGTAGCACTCATATCTCAGGATGGAACACAGCAGGTCGGTGGTTGTCATTAAATGTGCAAACAATTTACATAAACTTCTATATATACACTAACATTTGCTGCCACTTGTCATGTTTAATAATTGTAATGAATTCAACAAGCGGTGCAGATGGGTAGACACCAAGATTTTTAAAGCAGTTTTATTCAATATTTGAAGATTCTGGGAATTCAAAGCCATTAATAAAATGTAACATACTGTAATTACCTATTTATAGTAGTTATCTACAAAAACTAAAACGTTTTTCAGTATCACTCCAAATTAATCTAAAATCTTTAAAGCTGTACTGTACCAGCATCAAATTAAAATCATTTAGCACATGTACCTGCACCAAAATTGGTTTTGTATTGAAAACAGAGATGTCAGTGCTGGTGTACATTGCAAAACAAAAATTAAACACACAAAAAAACCAAATCGGAAGTCTCTCTTATATTACTCCCATTTTGTGTGCCCTTAAACTTTGCAATCACCCTTTTAAAATAATTTGTAGTACATCTGAACATGTAGTGCTTAGATTGTGCTTATAATAATATTGCTTAGAATACCCCACCCCCTAACACTGCCTTTCTCCTTTCAGGTTCTCTCTCAGGCAGATGTGCAAGCAATGAGTGGCACAATAACCATGGTAACACAGGAGGGAACCACTATAACCATCCCCGCACACGAAGCAATGCTTTCATCGGGAGAAGCTCACTCTGTCACCATGGTTTCAGCAGATGGCACAGAAGGACAGGTAAAGGCTCATATTTACAATCACATGCAAAAGTTTGAACATCCCTGGTCGAATGATTTTCAAATGAAATGTAGATTTTCTGAGTGAAAAAAGTTGATGCATCCTCTACAGAGAACAAAAGTAGATTTGCCATTTTGTTTCAAATTTAGTACAGAATTTCTGATTAAACGGTTGTTAGAAATCATGGTTTTGCCTTAGCTGTTGCACAGGCCATGTTTTAAGGGTGTTTTAATCAATGGGTAAATTCAGCAAAAACATAATAATTGTGCATAAAATTGTGCACAAGAACGGCTTGACAATAATGCAAAAATAAGGCTCTAGGTAGAGTGAGTTATTAAAAAGTCTTTTTTTTAGGTATTGACAATATACAGTTTGCTCAAAGACGCATATTGTTTAACAGAATGTACTTCAATTACGATAAATTGTGTTGTCAGTAGAGAATGCGTATTTACCATCACATTAAAAAAACCAATAAGAAATGGAATTTGACCAGTGTCGGCCAAACTTTTGCATACAACTGCGTAGTCATGTCCTTGTTGCTGGCTCTTGAGTCTCCATCTGTGTTTGCTTTAGTTCAGCTGAGCTGAGCCCTCAGCTTACAAATGATGTGTACTGTTGGAGGTTTGTGCTTGTTTACATCCCTGACTTTTCGTTTGCTTTGTAGGTGGCCATTGTGACCCCGGATTTGTCCATGTTTCAGACTGAGGACGGGGAATTGGTACAGGAGCAGCAGCATCCTGTGGTATCCACCAGTCCACACCCAGTTACACTGCTGGCTACCTCCAATGGCACACACATAGCTGTGCAGGTATCTTTCAGACATCACATAGAGGGCTGAGTTCAAATACAGGTGTCTTTACCAAGATTTCAAGTAATCTTCCACAAGTGCTATAAAACACACAAATCTGTGTGGGGTGGAGCAAATGAATTGCCAATATCTGTCTGTATGCTAAAGACTGAAATCCTTTGTTTTAGGCAGTAATACAGTGGTGTTTTTATAGCTTAAGGGTGTGGGAAGTTCCGTTCAACTGAAATACTGTGGTAAGCCGTTGTGTAAGAGGCTGTTCTCAGAGTTCATCTGTAGCTTTATCACTGAAGAGTTTCTCACATTCTAATAACTTATTCATGCTCTCAGCCATTTCGGATTAGTCGATTATATTCTGTTCTGTTCTACATTCTGTCCAACCACAGGTATTAAAGAGGCTATCACTGTCGATTTATAGAGCTTCAACAACCAACTTAGAGCCAAACGTGAGGTGTCTGTGCAAAATGGCACTTGTATCAGTTACAGTCTTTTTACTGACGTCAATAAAATAGTCTGTAGATTTACACCATATTCTTTGCTGAAGCAGAACAGTCTCTCAGTGCTGATTAGTTTCTTGTTCGAACTACTGATTATACTGATTATATCAATTTTGTGTGCTGTTATGAGTTCTAATTGAATCATTAGCAGTATAATCATCATGCCTTTGATGGGCTGTACACCAACCTGTCAGTTACATCTGATTAAACATTGTTATATACTGACTGAGATTAAGATGAAGTAGTTTTAGTAATTTTCAGGCAGTGAATAGCATAGAAATGTCATGAAGGTCAGTATGCTTAAACCTGTACTTGTTATATTCCAAAATGAAATATGTATGAATAATATTGCATAAAAATATGATTAAAGTAAACCAAGTTATGTTGCAGGCTGCTGAGAGGTGGACGATATAGAAAAAAATAACAATACTGGAGTAACAAAAGTGTAGTCCATAGTTTATGTGGTGTTTGTATCATCTAAAACATATACATTACATCTAAAAGAGTATTGTGCTATGTGTACAGCTAAATTTCACAATAGTCTTGTGCTTTTGTTCTTTACAGCTCAGCGATCAACCCTCGCTAGAAGAAGCAATCAGAATTGCATCAAGAATACAGCAAGGCGAGTCACCAGGGCTGGATGATTAAAGCATGACCTTCAGATATAGTACCATCACCTTGAATGTGTGTGTGTGTGTGTGTGTGTGTGTGTGTGTGTGTGTGTGTGTGTGATATTATAGTGAACAACCGAGAGAATCAAGTATCCATAAAAGAAAGATTTGCAATGCCAGCATTATGATTGCTCTGTTTCAAGAGGACTGAAGATATTTTTGTGTGGATTTATGTACATAGCAATGTTTTGAAACTGGAGTTTTTTGCTGTAAATATTTATTTGATTCTTCTATTGAATACATGACTTTTTAGGATCTTAATAAATGAATGGTCCAAACAGTACAGTTCTGAGTCATATTTAACCTTAATTACAAGACCTTTTCTGATGCTTGTAAAGTGCAATTCATCTGCTTCATGTAGAGACGGTGGACTGGGCTACATTTCGTTGTCTGGGCGGAGTTTAGCACATAGAAACATAACCATGTGGCTAATTTGGGGACCCTACAACTGCCAAATCCACACAGTATCTAGATAGGTCTGATAGACCAACCCGAGCTCTCTTTTAAGTACATGACAAAAACAGTCTACTTGACAGTTAAGCAGTCTTAGCGATTATCTAGATGGAGATCTTCTGATACACAAAATTGCTCTCCGTCCTTCATTAACTTCATTGTATATAAGATGTACATTTTGCCCTAAGATGCCTATAAGTAGATTAAAGTGGAAAGCCAGGTTTAGGAATAAAGATCAGATTACCATGATAAAGCAGTGTTCTGTGATCAATCGAGAGAGATCAGATTAGCAGATGAAAGCCGTGGGCTCGCTAAAAGATTCGGCAAGATGGAGAACAACCAGCACTGACGTCACCTCGCTGGTCCGCCCATCTTTCAAACTTGGAGCTCCTCGCTGATTGGTCGAATCGGAGTCATTTGACCAACGGTCGCGGGAAGGCTCTGACCACGCTGGTTGTAGGTGGGAGGAGTAGCGCTCCATTCAAACTACTTTTGTAAACAAAATTGTCGTAAACCGTATAATTTCTAATACTTTAGCGAGTATTGCTTTGTTTTCGCCGTCTTCGTCGTTGTCCACTGGCTTGTTTGTTATGGATATGTAATTTTTCACCGTTAACGGACTGATTCTACGTTAGTTGGGACTCGGGAGACACAGCGGAGAAGAAGCCATTTTTTTTCTAACTTAGCCACTTTTCTGCTTTGTGGTAACAAATCAGCTTACTAGTTGGTAAGAACTAGTTTGATTAAATTGTGTGTATGCTGATGATGTTCGCGGGCTACTCTGATGATAGTCGTCAACTGAAGAGACGGGTTTGTGTTTTTGTGGACTTTTGTAGTGAGTTTTGTAGCTAGCCGACTGGCTAGCGCGCTCACAGTTATTTGAGAGTCAGCAAGCCACCGCGGCTGTTCACACTTTAGACAGTAAACCTATTAGTAGAAGTTAGCTAATTATCGCTTGCTAGACATGTTTTGCTCGATTTTCGGTGCCTGATTTGCCAGCCGTATTGGCTGGTGTGTTACCACAGTTTGTTGATCGTTTGCGTTTTATCGCATTTTTTGAAAGACTCTCTGTAAAAGTCGTGAGATTTTGCCGAGAAAATGAGTTTCGGCTCTCGGCGGCAAACAGAGTTTTCTCCAGCCCTTCAGCCCGTTCGCCAAAAGCTGCAGTTTTCTAACAGTGACGGGGAAGAGGACAGTATCGAGGAGGCCAACAACAGCACCGGGGCTGAGTCTGGCTTCACGGAGTTGGACTCTCCGCTCCTGCGCCGAAGCAGCACGGACAAGAGACACGAGGAGCTGAACAGCAGCCCCCTCAGCCGGACAAGAGAGGACGACGATGCGGAGTCTTGGGACGAGGAAGGCTTTGGTTCTCCGTCTCATCTCAAACCGAGCTTTTGTATGAAGAACTCTCCATCGCCACGAAAAAGCCCCCGAGCTTACGACAGTTCGCCGGAGAGGACTTATATTCACGATGATCTGGAGGGATCGAGCTCCCCCATTCCGGACTGTCCTGATACACCGCCCCATAAAACCTTCAGAAAGCTCCGTCTCTTCGATACTCCACACACCCCCAAGGTAAGTGACCATGCTACCCCGGTTTACAAGGAAGCAAAACAGACATTACACAAACATAGGCTGGCCTCTTTTTGGTGTTGTCTTTAATCTACTGTCCGTTGGTATAAACTTTAATCGGGGCGTTTTATAGTAGTTATTATAGTATAATAGTGGCCTTTGTGCTACATTTAGTATTATTGGAAGTGTGGTCATATATGGCAGCCTTGTAGTGGTAAAAAATGATTCATTGTGTCCGTGTTTTCCTAACGTCCTAGCTAGTAAAAAGTTATGCCTGCTAGTTTTTTTTCCCCTCAGGTGGGAGCCTTTACAGCCCAGTGACCCAGTTACTCCGCTAACTGTACACTTACGTAATGTCTTTGAGCTCTAATGAATCCTCCTATTGATCCAGCAGGGACTCGGAGGTTCTGAGTGTTTGGGCTTAAATGCAGGCAGTGCCTAAAGCAGTAACGGACTTGTTTTTAAATGCTTTAATAAAACACTGTTACTTTGGCTTAAGTTCAGATTGAAGATGAATTGCCCACACTTTGCACTCCTAACTGGGATCTTTCTTTTCAGAGTTTGCTGTCGAGAGCGAGGACCTCGGTTTCTACAAGTAGGCGAGTAGCCCTTTTCAAGAATGTGGATTCCAAAGGCAAGGCCTGTCTCGACGGAAGGCGAAACCAAACACCTTTAGTCAACATTAACCCCTTCACCCCTGACTCAATCGTCGTCCAGTCATCAACGCAACAAAGGAACAACAGGAAGCGATCACACTGGAATGAGTAAGTTCTTGAGTAATAAAGTTATTTGTAAGTTTTCGGATTTTTTTGTCCTTCTTTGTGGTAAATTGTGGACTTATTACTTTTTGACCTATCATCTTTTAGTCTGATCATACTCCGGTATGGTGTGTTTTTAGGTTGCGCTCATGTTCGTTAAATCCGTTTACTACCGATGCTACTCATACATCAAATTGGCAGGGAACCAAACCCTCGTGTTTGCTCCTAAAGCAGGCCACGTGCTTATTCTGACCTCTCTGCTGCCCTCCAGCGTTTCATGTGAATAATGACACCCTCCTTTAATTCACAGCTCCTGTGGAGAGGACATGGATGCAAGTGATGCTGACATTGAGGATGATATTATTCCACCATCAAAGGTAACTTTTTAGTTTAGCCGTTGTTACTTTGGACAGATTTTGTGTGGTTTTTTTCACAGTCCCCTTTCAGCAGAAATCATGTTAAAACTTGTTTTGTACACATACAGAGGGACACTTAAATGAACAGAGGTAAAATTTTGAATCTAACTTTTTTTTTTCCTTGACAGAGACTTACAATGATGGAGAGTAACATGATGTCCAGATATGCATCAGAGTTCCATGAGCTAGAGAAGATTGGTTCAGGACAGTTTGGTGCCGTCTTCAAATGTGTTAAAAGATTAGATGGATGCATCTATGCTATCAAACGTTCCAAGAAGCCCTTGGCGGGATCTGTGGACGAGTAAGTGATAATTCATCACCTCTGCTTGTGTTGCCTCAACAAAAGCTTGTTAATGAGCTTCTAGTTTATATAACGTGGTATTACATTTGGTATTTTGATTTAACTTGATTGATTTCTACCATGACAGGCAAAATGCACTTCGTGAGGTCTATGCACATGCTGTTCTCGGGCAGCACCCTCATGTGGTGAGGTATTATTCTGCCTGGGCAGAGGATGACCACATGCTGATCCAGAATGAGTACTGCAATGGCGGCACGCTGTCAGACGTAATCACTGAGAACTACAGACGAATGCACTTTCTGTCTGAGTTGGAACTGAAGGATCTGCTGTTGCAAGTTTCTCGTGGACTCAAGTACATCCACTCCATGGCACTTGTGCATATGGACATTAAGCCAAGTGAGTCTCTCTCAAGGAGTGCTTTTATTTGTGGATTGATGAAACTTTTTGGAAAATTGTTAAAGTTGTTATAACAATTCTACAAGATTTTTAATGATATTTTACATATTTCAGGCAACATATTCATTTCACGGAAGCCTACAGTGAGTGTTGAAGAGTTTGAAGATGATGAGGATGGACCAAGCACAAGTGTAGTTTACAAAATAGGTAAGGACACTGTGAGGTCACTTTTTTGTAGGATCAACAGCTCTGTTACCTTCCAAATAATCTGACAGCCTCTTCTTTCTCAGGTGACCTAGGCCATGTGACCAGGGTGACAAATCCCCAAGTTGAAGAGGGTGACAGCAGATACTTGGCTAATGAAGTTCTTCAGGAGGTAAAACATTAATTATATTGAAGCATCTACGATAATTGACTCTTTGTTTGTCCAGTATAATGACTGTGGTGTTCTTCATTCCAGGACTATACTAACTTGACAAAGGCAGATATATTTGCTCTGGCTCTGACTGTTGTTAGTGCCTCTGGAGCAGAGCCTCTGCCTAGCAATGGGGAAAAATGGCACCAGATTCGACAGGGCATACTGCCCCATATTCCACAAGTGCTGTCTCAGGACTTTTTAAGCTTATTGAAGGTAAAGTCACTGTTGACTAAAACAATGGACTTTTAGTTTGTTTTAGATGTATTTATTAATTTGTTTGGTTAGTTAGTGAGTGTTTTTCTTCACTTGTTTCACCAAATTTATTTCTTGTAACAGCTTATGATCCATCCTGACCCAACACGAAGGCCATCAACCTCTGACCTCATCAGGCACCCTGTTCTGCTGACGGCTTCCAGAATGAGTGCTGATCAGTTGCGTGTGGAACTGAATGCAGAAAGGTTCAAGAACGCCCTCCTCCAAAAGTATGTGACTTGAAAATGCCTGTGGTTTTAGAAAATTAGTCTGATTAGACATTTAATGTTGTCAGTTTCCTCGACAATCCAGTTGTATTTGGTATAGGCCACACAAGCCAATATGCATCAGGTTGTTTTACAATGTTTTTGTCAATAATAATAATAATAATAATAATAATAATAAAAACCAGCGCTGTTTTTTGTTCGACTGGAGATAAGTCCCTTACTTGAGTTCCTAGTGCAAGGGTATAGATCTCGTATCCTGAAAGGGAAACTTCCTCCACGGTTTCAGAGTCCAGTACGGTTTGGTAAAATCCCTGCTCCAGTGCTAACTAAACATGATGCGATTGACTTGGAAAATCACCAAACTGTTCTGGGCCCTCAATGTCCAACCCTGTGTCCTAAAGCAACTGCTTCAGTGCTCAACTTATTATACAAAAGATTATACAATGGCTCATTGACTGCTATTCTCTGTGTATCTCTTTTTTTTTTTTTAATGCAAGTTCTGTTTTGACTGACTGCAGTATACCTCTTTTTTCTGTAGGGAACTGAAAAAAGCTCAACTTGCCAAAGCTGCAGCAGAGGAGAGAGTTCTGTCTACAGACAGAGTCCTGACCCGGTCCACAGTCCAGTCTAGTTCCAGAAGCTCCCGTCTCATTGGGAAAAAGATGAACCGCTCTCTCAGTCTCACCATTTATTGAACTTTAACTGAAAGGAGAGAAACAATGGTGCTGTTTCATGGATTTCATGTGAAGGCCGTTTTATCCTTTACTGGGTGGACAGTTGTTCCAAAACTGTTAGTGCTTATACTGTTTTGATACAAATGAGGTGTTCTCCTTTTAACAGAAGAAAAACACACTTTCACATGAACAGGAACTCTTGGAAAACCATCTCTGCATCAGTTTGTATTGGGTATAGACTTTTTGCATGCTCAACTTACAATTTCAGTCTTGCAGGCATTTCAGTGTAGTAGTTTCTCAAGATAGAAAACTTTCTTTACACAGTAGCATTTTGTCTTTCTATTTGCTACAACAACAGAACAGAAGAGGGTCTGCACAGTTTCCCCGCACTTCTAACTCTAGTGTGCAGAGTTGCTCAGATATGGAGGAGCTGTGAACCCCAGTAAAACCCTGATTTGTGAATGTTCAGATCTAAAACTTGTGCACCTTACTGCCTGTGAAAAAATGCCTGATGTTTAACGAAGAAGGCTTGGACCCTATGTGTAGGTTGCCATTAAATTGAGCACTTTGGAGGCAATGGGGACCTCGCCAGAAATTTTGCTGCTATTCATGTTTGTGTATTTCCAGTTATAGTTGGATGATTTGATCCCATTATTTTTACATGGGTCAGTTTTCACCACAATCATTGATCATTTTTGCTATCCAATCAGTCGCCTCAATTGCATTCTTTAGAGGTGATTTAGTATCCTGTTTTCCACATGTCTGATTTTTGGCAATATCTTTTAAGTGATCCACAGGGGAAAGGTGTGATGCTGATCATGTGAACATGAGATTGGGCTCAATTTGAAAATCTCAGCAAATTAAGCTAAATTGATAATATTGTGTCAGTGTTTCACATTGGTTAAACTGGAAGCAAAAACACCATGCCCTAAAAGCATCTTCCATTTCATTCTCCATCCTTGTTTTGTAGCATTAATAGAACAAGCACTGTTCTGTTTTTTTTGTAACGATTGTATTGTCTGTTTTGACACTGCAGCGTCATTAATAGGGTACAGGTCTTCCACATCAATTCTGTAAAACCATAGAACAATGACTTGTTTTCTTGTAAATATGTTCTTTTAATAAAGTCCAGTTATGTTATTGGGTGTTGTATCCAGCAATGGTTTCCTTATATGAAAGTATAACCTACTCTTCTGCAGTTAAATTGCATGTTATGATATGATGCTGCAAAACAGCAAGTCCTCTGGTGTGGTGACCATTGGTAATGTATTTCGCCTATTAGTGGAAGTAAATTGCAAAGGTAGGCAGAGTCTGAGGACTTGGTGCTTATTACTTTTTAGCCAACCCGTAAGCAGTAGACATCGTGACCCTGGACTCATGACCAGTAGAGGTGCCGCATGTCTGAGACTGCCTTGGGTTGTCCAGGTTTTTGGTTGCATGTCCAGGACAGAAAATTCCACTATCTTCAAAAATATAATATATAAAGGAATCCAAGCTCGTGTGTGTTTCTCATGAAGTGTGACTAGTCAGTTCAGATGACCCTCAATACAGGGGCAGCTGATTATGAAACTGCTAGTGGTTTAGGCGCTAGGCAACACTGCAATATAACTGACAAACTGAGTCCTGTAACTGAACTGAGATTTATCTGCCTTGTATCGTAAGTAGTGCTGCCTGTACTGAAAAAAAATGAGCAACTGATAGTGGTTAGGAATTGCACATGGCTGAGACTGGTGGACCTAATGAGTAGCTGCTCTACAGTGTTTCATTCTACTGGCTGTGCTATTGAATGGAGACCACACCACAAGTATTTCCGACCCCGTAATGTGATTGGCTGAGAGACGTTCTACGAGTGCCACTCTTGACCGAAGCTCTTCAAGTATTACTCCGCCACAAACATACGTAACCTAGCAACGACGCCAAAACGAGTTTACTGTATTACTGTAGTCATTATTGTAGTAATTACAAACAAGAACTAAAACTAAACCAAAGATAAATGCTGGAGATTTCTCAAAACTAAAGGACACATTGTGTTTAAAACACTCTCTTCAACTTGGGGATTTGTCACCCTTGACACATGGCCTAGGTCACCTGAGGAACAAGAGGCTGACCTCTCAGTGTCCTTACCTATTTTGTAAACTACACTTGGGCATGGTCCATCTCATCAGAGGTGCTGCTGGGTAGGGATGGAGGGAGGTAGGTAGGGAGGGAGTAAGGAAGGTGGGTAAGTAAGGAGGGAGGCAGGGAGGGAGGTAAGTATGTAGGTATGTATGTAAGGACTAGGTAGGTATGTAAGAAGGTAGGGAGGTAGGGAGGAAGGTGGGTAAGTAGGTAGGGTGGAAAGTAGGTAAGTACGGAGGGAGGGGAGTAGGAAGGTATGTAGGTAGGTAGGTAGGTTGGTGAGTAGGTAGGAAGGTAGGTAAGTAGGGAGAGAGGGAGGCAGGTAGGGAGTTAAGTAAGTATGTAGGGAGGTAGGTAGTTAGGTAAGTAGAGAGCTGGGTATGGAGGGAGGTAGGAAGGTATGTGGGGAGGAAGGTATGTAGTTAGGTACAGTGCCTAGCAAAAGTATTCGGCCCCCTTGAACTTTTCAACCTTTTGCCACATTTCAGGCTTCAAACATAAATATATGAAATTGTATTTTTTTTGTGAACAATCAACAACAAGTGGGACACAATCGTGAAGTGGAACGAAATTTATTGGATATTTTAAACTTTTTTTTTAAATAAAAAACTGAAAAGTGGGGCGTGCAATATTATTCGGCCCCTTTAGTTTCAGTGCAGTACTCACTCCAGAAGTTCAGTGAGGATCTCTGAATGATCCAATGTTGACCTAAATGACTGATGATGATAAATAGAATCCACCTGTGTGTAATTAAGTCTCCGTATAAATGCACCTGCTCTGTGATAGTCTCAGAGTTCTGTTTAAAGCGCAGAGAGCATCATGAAGACCAAGGAACACACCAGGCAGGTCCGAGATACTGTTGTGGAGAAGTTTAAAGCCGGATTTGGATACAAAAAGATTTCCCAAGCTTTAAACATCTCAAGGAGCACTGTGCAAGCGATTATATTGAAATGGGAGGAGTATCAGACCACTGCAAATCTACCAAGACCCGGCTGTCCCTCTAAACTTTCAGCTCAAACAAGGAGAAGACTGATCAGAGATGCAGCCAAGAGGCCCATGATCACTCTGGATGAACTGCAGAGATCTACAGCTGAGGTGGGAGACTCTGTCCATAGGACAACAATCAGTCGTACACTGCACAAATCTGGCCTTTATGGAAGAGTGGCAAGAAGAAAGCCATTTCTCAAAGATATCCATAAAAAGCCTCGTTTAAAGTTTGCCACAAGCCACCTGGGAGACACACCAAACATGGGGAAGAAGGTGCTCTGGTCAGATGAAACCAAAATCAAACTTTTTGGCCACAATGCAAAACGTTATGTTTGGCGTAAAAGCAACACAGCTCATCACCCTGAACACACCATCCCCACTGTCAAACATGGTGGTGGCAGCATCATGGTTTGGGCCTGCTTTTCTTCAGCAGGGACAGGGAAGATGGTTAAAATTGATGGGAAGATGGATGGAGCCAGATACAGGACCATTCTGGAAGAAAACCTGTTGGAGTCTGCAAAAGACCTGAGACTGGGACGGAGATTTATCTTCCAACGAGACAATGATCCAAAACATAAAGCAAAATCTACAATGGAATGGTTCACAAATAAACGTATCCAGGTGTTAGAATGGCCAAGTCAAAGTCCAGACCTGAATCCAATCAAGAATCTGTGGAAAGAGCTAAAAACTGCTGTTCACAAACGCTCTCCATCCAACCTCACTGAGCTCGAGCTGTTTTGCAAGGAAGAATGGGCGAAAATTTCAGTCTCTCGATGTGCAAAACTGATAGAGACATACCCCAAGCGACTTGCAGCTGTAATCGCAGCAAAAGGTGGCGCTACAAAGTATTAACGCAAGGGGGCCGAATAATATTGCACGCCCCACTTTTCAGTTTTTTATTTCTAAAAAAAGTTTAAAATATCCAATAAATTTTGTTCGTGTCCCACTTGTTGATTCTTCACAAAAAAATTACAATTTCATATCTTTATGTTTGAAGCCTGAAATGTGGCAAAAGGTTGAAAAGTTCAAGAGGGCCGAATACTTTTGCTAGGCACTGTAAGTAGGGAGGTAAGTAGGTAGGTATGCATGTAGGGAGGGAGGTAGATAAGTAGGTAGGTGGGTAGGGAGAGAGGTAGGTAGGGAGGGAGGAAGGGAGGTAGATAAGTAGGGAGAGAGGTAGGTAGGGAGGGAGGAAGGGAGGTAGATAAGTAGGGAGGGAGGTAGGGAGGTAAGTAGGTGGGTAGGGAGAGAAGTAGGTAGGGAGGTAGGTAGGGAAGGAGGGAGGTATGTAGTTAGGTAAGTACAGTGGTAGGTAGTGAGAGAGGTAGGAAGGTATGTAGTTAGGTAAGATGGGAGAGAGGTAGGTTGGTAGGTAGGGAGGTTGGTAGGGAGGCAGGTGGGTGTGTGGTTTAATACATGAAAGTAGCTCAGCGTATCAGAGAGAGCATGATCTGTTCCACCAGGTAAGTTCAAACACACAACTGATGAATACGAAACTAAGCTCAGCTTTACATAAAACTAAGTCCTTAATATTTAACAGTTTTGAGTGAAACTGAACCGCAATAATACACTAGAGCTTCGTGATATAATTTGAGGTATTGGCACAGTGCCATTATCTCACCTTATAGCGTTCTCTCTCTCTTGTGTATTATTGCCTAGTTATACAAGCTATAAATCTGCAATAGGTGCACCTTACAGCGGAATTCACTAATCAGAAGGCCTGTCTGGATACTTTAGGACAAACGGTGTAAATATGGTAAACCTAGGGAAGCCTATTCCTGACACTTTAAATACGCAAACTACTATGTCATTATTTTGAAATGCTAAGTCATTAGTTTAAGATGATATCTTACATGTTTGAAATGCTAATATTTTGAGATGCTATGTCATTATTTTGAGATGCTATGTCATTATTTTGAGATGCTAAGTTATTATTTTGAGATGTTGATTTTTCATTTTGAGATGCTAAGTCATCATTTTTGACATTTATGAGATCCTTTTGAAGTTTTAGGTGGTGGGAATGGGCTTCTATACAAACCAGTAGGCACGACCTCTGAAACTCTGTTTGGCTGAATGAATGCTGAGATCAGTCCCTTCAATCCCTTCAGTCATGTGACTGCAGCCTCTCCGGCTCTCAGAGTTGTTCACTCAACACAAGCGCCGACGCACTGAACAGTCCGGAGCTGCTGCCGTTCGAAATGGGACTAAGAGATGAGCTTCTGAAGGCGATATGGCATGCCTTCACAGCGCTGGACGTGGACAAAAGCGGGAAAGTGTCCAAATCTCAGCTAAAGGTACCGCGAATTACATTACTTTAAGTTGTTGTGAGAAGACTAGCACGCACTGAACTTTCTCCGCTCCAGGCGAGGATCTTTGACGCGTACAGTCTCTGCCGTCTCCCTCTTCTTGTGATGCAGGTTTACCATGTGCAGTTATGAGAGTTTTAACTCATGTGATTTTTTAAAGTGACTTTTCACTTGAATGCTCTTTTAAAAGCGTCCGTTAGCTCAGCCGGTTTGAGCTCGTTCAGGACTCTGAAACTGACTCGAATATGTTTTGTATGTGTCTTAGCCCGTGCTTGTCTCTGAAGGCCTTTTTGATATGTTCCTGTGTGGTTTCTGAGCGGTATGATGCTGCAGATCACCGAGAACAAAGCCCCTTTAAAATAGCTGCGGTGTGGTTTTCTAATTTGGATGACGTTATATTAGTAATGCATTTGGCCTAATAATGAAGTCGCACTGCAGAGGCATAGCAGCCTTTCAGACAGCATCCATCCAGTACAGGTACTGAGCAGAAGTTTCTAACATCTCATACTTTTTCATCTGTCTTGTGTGTAAAGGTGTGATTTGTTGAATGTCAGAGACCCCTGCTCTCACACTGCTGTTCATTGGGACTCACTTGCCCTCCACTCCTGTCCCACTTATAAAGCTTGTACAGTGTGTATTTAAATATCACTATATATTTGCCAAAAGTATTTTTAGACATTTTATTCAATATTAAAACCTTTATCTGCCTCGTTCATCATCGTCATTGTTGTACATCACATTCTAATTTTCTTCATTCTTATTCACAGCTTACTAATTATTTGAAACATGTGAAGCTGCATGTGCAAACATATCGTCAAACATATCGTCGCTGTCCAAAGAAAAACAAGTATCTCCAAAATGGTAACTTTACAATAACCTCATTTAGCTTTAATAGAAGTCTATGGAACCAGACGTCTTTCCAAGCACTTTTGGGCCATTTCTGTTGGTCCATTTATTGTGAGATTTTCACACAGTGTAAACAGCAGCTGCTGTGGTCAAATTATGCATAAAAGTGAAAATGGACAAAAATGGAGATACATGTTTTTCATTGGACAGCGACGATATATATTATTATCATGGTACTAGGGCTGCCCTCTAGAAGTCGGAGACCCTTTAAGTCGACTGAGAACCTTCAAGTCGACTGACAACAGTGACAAGTTTTTTTTCTCGTAAAACAGACAAAAGCTTACAAAAATGCACGAAAAGGGGAATAATAAATATATATTTAAGTTCTAGCTGGGGTATGACTCATGCTTGCTAAAAAATTAAATTTCAGCGCAGGTGATATAATAATTAAACGATTTCAGGTCTACCGTTCTCCTTTTCATCTAAAAATAATTTAAATATTGACTAATTTGGTTTTATTTAGGAGTTCATTATTTATGAGAGATGAAAGACGAAGGGTCATCCTACTGAAGAAGCTGTTAAAAGTGAAATTAAAAAGACAGGCTATAAGAGCTAATTTTAGCATAAATACGTTGCTTGCCGCCAGACGCTATATTCTGTAATTAAATCAGGCTCCAATTCAGATCGTTCATCATATGCCACGTCTCTTTTAGTTCAAAAATACGTTCCTGCTGACTTTCTAAATGAGGAGAAAAAGAGGACATCAGATCTGAAACGTATGCAAATTGATTTACTGATTACTAGATAATGTATATGGAGAAAAAACATGAACGAATAGTCGAATCGTCAGCCAGGACGGCGAATCCGATTCGACTGACAAAATTCTGAGTCTTGTACAGCCCTACATTGTACACACTTGTTTGCAACCAAATTGGTTTTATTGGTATAATAATAATAATAATAATAATAATAATAATAATAATAATATATTACTAATAATACTGATCCAAACTTTTGGACAGCAAGGGTACTGCAGTGTAAACCTGCTGACCATGGAAAACCGTTCACCATTATGAATTTTCACTTCCTCATATTCACCAGTGGTGACACAATGTCAAGGACATGTACCGTAGCCTGTATCTGTGTCAACTGTTGAATACGGCCACGTTGATCAAAAGTGTATACTCTCGTTGACAGAATTAATGGACTATAGAAAGAAGGAATTACATATTCTTAACTTTTGGTGCAAGTTACTGTAAGTTATAAAATTGAATATAACTAATTAGTAGGGGTGTAACAATGCATTGTGAAATTGTTTTATCGCAAACTAGACAGTGTGCATTGTGGTGAACGGGCATTCTATTAATTATGCCATCTAATGCAGCAAGTGATCAGCACTAGTCACCAACTGACTCCATCACTCCTCCTGCCTCCCAGCTCTAGCGTGTTTACTTAGCTGTGCATAACATCATTAGAGTCATCACTCTAATTTGGTTCAGAATATTGTGAGAATACCGAATCATGGACCTAGTATTGCGAGTTGAGTTGATATTTTCCAACAATGTAAAATAGTAATGCGCAGTTTTGTTCTGACAGTGAGAATATGATTGGTCAGTGTTGAATATATCCCTTTGAACGTCTCCTTTCAGGTGCTTTCCCATAACCTGTGTACTGTAATGAAGATCCCACATGATCCAGTGGCTCTGGAGGAGCACTTCAAAGATGATGATGAAGGTCCGGTTTCCACCCAGGGTTACATGCCCTACCTGAACAGATTTATCCTGGACAAGGTGAGTTGTTTGAACCCAGTAACTCTTGCTGTTTTGAAGCCATACCCCTGTACACAGAGGCCCTGTCTCAAACTCCTCTTTCATTGCCACGCCTTCATTCCAAGTGACAGCCTGAAGTTTCACTCCCAAAAGGCCCATTCTGGAAAAGTGAAAGGGTGTTTTGGCAGCGTAAGAGTTTTGGGACAACCCTGGCCCTTGTTTGGCGCATTTGTCCGTCATTACAGGAAACAGGAAAGATTATGTATTAGAGCGCACAAAAGCTCACTGTGGTTTCGGCACGGACTATTGTCTGTTTAGCATTAGAACTTTACTATAAAGTTTACTGTAGTTTTGCAGCAGCATGCTTCAGTGATATTTTCAATCCTAAAGGGATTATATGAAAAATCAATGCACTTAATTAAACATTCGATATATTATTTGCAATTCGATATATGATATGCAAAACCTTGAATCTGCTTATTGTTGTTGTTGTTGTTGTTGTTTTTTTTTTACATTATTTGAAAGGACCAAATTGACCAATAGAAATAGTCCAGAATTACTTTAAATTAAATCAACTTCCATTAAACCTTACAAAATGTTTTCCTGTGAAGTTAATCATTTGGAGATATGAGGTTTTGTTTCATCAGCAAAAAATGTATTATTAAACTGTATATGATTTGGTACATTTGTCTGGTGCTGAATCTTTCTTGGGAATGTCGGAATATGACAGGAGTTAATTACTTTAGTGAGTTTAAGCATAAATGCTGTCTCGCTGTGTTGGAATTTTTTTAAGTACTCCTAAGGAAAGCAAAGATTTGCGAATGTTGCTGTTGCAAGTGCCTTTTTGGGCTCTTACGCACTTGTGCAAGAGGAAATGGATTAAGGAAGAGGCATATTTCACAACATAACGCACATGAGTCTGTTGATAGAGACCAGGAAAAACGGTTTAATGAGTTTTCGGTTTATGACCTGACTGGATATTCGTTATTGTGTGATGGTGTGTTTCACTATGCCCCCCTACGTTCGCACCCTCTCCTAGCTCTTTGAGATCCGCCTTTCCCCTTCCTCTTCTCCACCCTCTTGACGAAGAGCCAAGTATGGTCTCTCTCTGTGTAGTTTGTTTGGGCTTGCTTGCTCTTTCTCTCTACCTCACATACTGTCTCTCTTTCTCTTTATCATTTTTATCTGTCTCTTTTTGAGTCAGCTTCTTGTGGTCCAGTCGACCACCCTGAGAATAAAGATCAAAGCGCTTCACTTGTGCCCTTTTCCATGGCGTGACATGCTTATCGCATGCCAGTACTCATATACCTATTTATGTGTATACTGTCTCGGGTGTTGATTTGCGAGATGAATCACAACATTCTGATAAATCTGTGCCTATTGTAAATGAGGCAGCCCACTTTTAATTAGCATGTTGTCCTGGTGGAGACTTCTGTTTTTTTTTTTTTTTTTTTGTGAAACGTGGAACTCAGTCATTCTTCCGCCTCCACAGCTCTCTCTCTCAAATCCTGGAATGCATTGTTAATGAAGTGCCATGATGTCAGAGGGGGGAACAAAAGAGAGCAGGGCCGCTGTACGAATGCAGGACCAAAATAGAGTAGCTCTCTTCAAAACTACTCGCACCAAGAGACCTATTTCTTAATAATGTTGCACTGTTGCGGTGCCTGTTTTGAAAGTACAGCACTGCAGTGATCACCTTGATACCAGTTTTTCTTGTATTATGTAGTTTATGTACAGTTTTTACTTCATAGTTCCATCCATTGTACTTAAGGATGTTACTTGTCCACTCGAGACATTCTAATTAAGACCTACTTCACTCTTAACTACGGCACTCAGTTTGTCAGGTTCCAAGAAGACTGTAAGCATATAACACTGCGTGAAGAGCCTTTGTTTTTAGAGCCGTGTAGGTCTGGAGGAGTGTCTGTGTGAGGCCAGAGGCGGCGATAAGGCCTGTTTATAAATCTTGCTTGCTCTCAGCTCCACAGAATGCAAATGACCAGTTTTCTCTAGAGCTCAGCAGCAGCAGTGGCTCCACAAGGCTACTATTGTGTGGCCCCACAGCGCTAGATGGGAGGTGTTCGCGTCTGTGTGTGTATGTGTGTGATAGAAAAAAAAAACCTTAGATTTTCAGTTCAAAACAAACTCTCTCCCAGCTGGAGCTGTGCATCGGTGGATTGTGTTGAGCCAGCACTTCACAAGGTCTGTTTGTACGTTTTTGTCTCACTTCTAAGGTCGGCTCAACCACTTCAACCTACGTAAATGCATCAAAATTGATACTGCTGATCTTTGGCTGAGACAGTGTTCATAAGACTACATAAGCCATTCCTTAGAAATGACTCAATCAATATAGACTTTATAAAAGCTTATTACAACAAACATCAGCCTCTGTGACTACTGATGCATGCTGGAATAAGCCTTTGTAAATGTTTACATTAGTGACCATAAAAGGTTAAATGTAGGTGTCATGTAGCGTTATAAGTAATGCCCCTCAGTACAGTGTCACTCAGAGATTTCTTTCTGTACTACTGTACACATTTCTTTTAAGCCCCAACAACGTTTTTGCCACATTGTGTCACACTCTCTAGATGTGAAATCTCAGTTCTTGTTGAGGAGGAATGTATTTCTCACACTAAGATTGTAATCTCCACTGATATAATGGTAAAGCCTTTAACACTAACACTAAGCAAAACATTAAGAAGTTACTTCTCATATTCAGATTTTTGGGGGGTTCTACTAGAATAGATTTACATGCTTCAGTGTGTTCCGAAAACAAAATAATTTTCTCATACTGTACACATATATTAATTCTCTGTCTGAATGGCCTATTAAAGTTCCCGATGAGCCCAGTGTGCTCTGATTGGTCAGCTTACCACTGAAGTCTGATTGTTGAACTGCCCGAGCGGTCGAAAGTGGCAAGTTCCAGCTCTACAGGCGGGCAATAAGGATTGTGTTATGAGATGATGTCACCTTGTAACATAGAACATTTCAGTAGAAGCCCAGTGAGGCATTTCAGGCAGCTAATAGAAGTGTTTTCTGTGGGAGAGAGTTTCTCCCTCTAGGCTCTGTAACTTTCTAGCTCACTTACATACACCTAATATAATATACCTGTTTAAAGCCACATAATATACAAAAGGAAAGAGAGAAACCAGAAAAGCATAACAGGTCTCCTTTAAACAACGACTAGAAGTAAAAATAGGAAAACAACAACTTAAAACATAAAAAAAGTATCTGGTTCAGCATAGAAATGCAGCCTGACATTTTAACATGCCCAAAATATTTTAGGATTGAAACTGAAGTTTGTTAAGTGCTTTTCTTCTGAAATTTTAAAATGATAAATATTAATAAAAAATATATATAATAATAAAATAAAATGAAAGCTGGAAAGAGAGAGGTTACATACAGAAAATCAGTCCAATCCAGCAGTGCTATCACCAGCAGAACAGAATGAAATTTAACTCAGAAGAAGCTAAAATGTAACAGTTAAACATAGATAAGATTCCTCATAAATATACATGAATATGAAAGTAAAGTGTACTTGAAAAACTGTACAATCCTCAACATTGTACTTGAACCTGTAACTAAGAAACACCTTGGGTGATAGAGATATAAACAATACGACATTAAACAGTTAGAGTTAGAGTTTGTTATCCTATCATAAGTAGAAACAGTCTCCCATCCAGGCAATTGGCTCTTTTCACTTCCAAATTACACCACATTTGTGTATAGAGGTTGTCACCTTAGCTAACTCTTAAAAAAATAGAGACCGTTTTATTTCTCCCTGCTGTTTAAATGCAGCGCTAGATTGCTCAGAAGTAGTCTTGGGACATTTTCTGAATACAATTTATATCTTGTTTCTTTATTACTACAAAATAAATGTATTATTCACATACAACAGAAGAGTTTTAATGACCAGCAGAAATGTTTTCTACAAACCCAATCCAAAATCCAAAATGCAGTTAATTATAAATGAGATTTGACTTGCATTTGAACAAAAGCAATGTGAAGACCAAATATAAAATATATTACATTTTCAGCTTCATTGCTTTTTGTAAATACACCTTCATTTTGAAATTAATGCCTGCAGCAGGTTCCAGAAAAGTAATTGTGTATTGTGAAATTGTGTATTGTAAAATGTTCAAAAAACATCTTGATTGGATATGAAAATTGTAGCTAGGTATGAGTCCTTTATGAGTGAGGATGGGTCATGGCTCACCACTTGCAATTGCATCTAGCCTAAAAATAATGTTCCACAGGCAATAATTACAAGGTTTCAGGTTCTGCACCCTCTGTGGTGCAGAACGTCATCAAGGAATTCAGGGAATCCAGGGAAATCTCTCTTACCTAAAGGAAAAAGCCAAAAACCACAATGAAGGCACATTATCTTTGACCCCTCAGACAGCACTGTATTAAAAGTAGGCATGCTTCTGTGCTGGAGATTACCACGTGTGCTTAGGAATACTTTGACAGACAGTTGTCCCTGAACACTATCCGTTGTTACATCCACAAATACAGGTTAAGGCTGTACTATGCACAGTGGACATCAGATACACTACTAACTTCTCTGGGATCAAGCTAATCTGAAATGGACTGATGTACAGTGAATACTGTTATTGTGGTCTGGTGAGTCTGTGGTTAACATGCTTCTTTTCAACTTTTTTGGAACATGTTGCTGGAATCCTATTTGGAATAAATGTATATTTACCAAAATCAGTGACGTTTATAAGATAAAGAAATCAAATATTGTCACACAGTAATCACTGCTTTTTGTTTTATTTGGCATTGTAGCCCAACTTTTACAGAATTGGGATAATAATTGAAACTGTCAAATATCCTGTTAATTAACTGAAACGTAGCAAGGCAAGTAAAAGTGCTGAAACATTAGCAGGTCAAAAATGACTGTCTGTTCCTTTTAATCAGGTCATTTTTGTTGTATATCATTTTGTTTGGATGACGGCTTAATATCTTTTTGACATGAAGTGTTAAGAGTTTGCACACCTTATGCTCGGCTCAGCCATGCTTGTTGGATGTTCACTTTTGAAAGGCCACACCGTCTCAACTTCAGCCTACTTTTACTGTTGAGTTTGGAGTTGGATTTTGAAGTGTGTCTGTAATCTTTCTCACAGACATTTTATTACCAAGAGATTTCTGTCAGATTCATTCAACTCAATATTTCTTGAAGAATGTGGATGAAATCTCTGGAGAACACTGGTGTGAACATGTATACATTTGGATTGATGTGTATTTGTTACAAAGTGAAACGGGAGGTTAGATAAATGTTTTCTAACTTTGTATAACTCGGTGCATATGATGTTAAGGCATAATATAGCTGAATAACAATTTCTATTATGCCTTAGCAAAGTAAGTAATTCTTAAAACAAGTGATGTTAGTGTCTTGAAACTACTTTTAAGTACTGCACATGGAGGACCAGGGGGTTCCTGTTTTTATTTGTGGTTTATTGCAGTTAACTGGCCATTAGTCTGGCAGAAATGTGTCAGGAGCTGGAATGAGAAAAAGGAACAGCAGGATGTTTGCAAGAATGTTTGTCTGGCTATTGATTGGGGTCGTTGAGGAGCCTGTGAACTAAGCAAACAAACTGTGTCAACAACTTTAGTGTAAGGCTCAGCAAAAACCTTCCCACATTAATTAAATTAGGTCTCATCATGCTCATATTCTTCTCATATTCATTTCATATGCCTCTTAACTATAAATGTATGATAGCTGTCAGTGTTTGATCGAGTGGACAGCCTGAATATAGTGCAGGACGGCTAAGAGCATTTGCTTGGTTATAATGCTGTGCTGTTTCTCATTAGAGGATCCAGTGAGTTAGGCCCCATTTATCAGCAACTTTGGTCAAAATGTTCCAGAGTTATCCCTGGGACAGTCAGTTCAGTGCTAGAAGAACGCTTGCAGTACTGTTTGTTCCATGTGACAGATATTCAAGTAATTTTGATGTATGAATCTGTCAGAATTAAAGAGAACCAGATGTTAGCTCATTAAGCTAATTAATTGCTGCTCATGTTTTTTGCTTCCGCAGGTCCAGGACAACTTTGATCGAGTGGACTTCAACAGGATGTGCTGGACTCTGTGTGCCAGAAAAAACCTCAACAGAAACCACCTGCTCATCTCTGATGAAGATGCCTTTAGAATCTGGTGCATTTTTAACTTCCTGTCGGAAGACCGGTACCCTTTGGTCATCGTCACAGAAGAGGTGAGACATATTATATCATAGATTGTTGCGTGATGGGTCAAAATTGTTTCCAATACAGCTTCTGTTTAGTACATTAAACTCCAGGGAATATTACACAAAAGCAAGTCATTGACATCTTAACAATACCCATGTAATACCCATACAAGCGCAAATTAGGGCAGCCTTTAAGCAGTTTTTCTTTACCACAGAATGGAGTAATGATCCCCATTACTACATCATTTTTTCTCAGGCTGCTGATATTGTATTGTAAGGCCTAATTTCTCATTGTCTTATTTGTCCTTTGAGAAGTTCTTGTCCTAGGTTTAACGGATTGTTTACATATATCGTTGCTGTCAAGACAAAATCTTGAACCTTCTAAAAAGTAGGTTTATGGGAAGATGGAAAAACATCATTCATTTCAAATGGAAGTTCAAATAGATCCTATTCAGCATCATTTTGGATTTTTTTCTTTTCATTATGAAACAGTTTTGACAAGACAATGTGCTTATTGTTATTCTGTGATAATAAACCAGTAGCTGTGTATATCCTGCTAGACTACTCTCATGTGAATTGTAGTAAACACATGGGACTCTTGGCTATGGACTAAATATGCTTTGTGCATTTTTTTACTTTTATTACCCAACGGTTCTGTCAAACAAGGAACTACTCAGCTTCCTGTAACACTTCCCAGAAAATGCTCTGTGGCTGTCCAGTGTGCTGCCTTTAACTCAGTCAGAAAATGTATTTTTAAAGACTAGTATTATTATCTAAACTTCTTCCAAATTGCATCTACACTATTAGAAGTTAATAGAATCAGTTGAAAATTGATATAAGAGGTTATTTATCTTACATATCAATTTTAAAAAAGCATTACCTCCTTCTTTTAGCCAAAAAATGTTTTCAATAATAACCATATTTTTAATTAAATGTAGTATTCTACAAGTATTGTCAAAGTAACTTAATAACTGTTTGAAAATTTGCAGAATTTTCAAATGCCTTCAAAAGTTTAATCCTCATCCTTTGTCTCTCAGATTGAGTATTTCCTGCGCAAGTTGACAGAAGCAATGGGAGGCAGCTGGATCGAGGAGAAGTTTGAGGACTACAAAGGGCAGCTGAGCAGCAAGCAGCAGTGCCTGTCTGCATGGGAACAGATCGAGCTTGTGGGCATGGGCCACTTCAGCAAGGGCATGGATCGTCAGACCCTCTCCATGGGCATCAACGAGGTCTTCCAGGAGCTCATTTTGGATGTGCTTAAACAGGTCTCAACAAAACATGTACTTTACTCTGAGGCAGCATGTAGTTATGCACTAGAGGTTTTCATTATAGAACTGCTTGATTTTGTTGAAACTGCCTTCAATACAGGCCAAAAGTATTCAAGCAAGCAATGATTTTAAAAAACTGCAGTTATGCAGAAAGATTAAAAAAAAAATCCTTCACCACTGTACATAAAGATTCAGAGAATCCAGAGAAATCTCAGTCTTGTAGGGCCAGAAAATCACTGTTGAATGTGTATGACCTTCAAGCTTCAGAGGGCACTGCATGAGAAACTGTCATGCTACTTGTATTAAATATAGCCACATGGGCTCGGGAGTATTTTGGAAAACTGTTGTCATTTTTCCCACTACATGAAGAAATGAAATTTGAACTATTTTGCAAGGAGAAAGCCATACATCAGTTCTATACAGAAATGCCGCCGTGTTGTCTCATTTCACCTTGTTTTGGGAAAAATGGAAAAAATGAAATCTAGTTCTCTGTGCCAAAGTTTATTGTGGATTACAGTTGTAATATAGTTGTAATGTGGAAAAATTATTTAAGCACAAAAGCAAATACAGAAAACAGTCTGTTGAAAAATCTGTTGAAAAAGCCTTATAAACCTTCTATAAAATAAGCAATATTTTATTGGAAAATTTGTGAGAGCTTAATTGAAATGACACATCAAAAAGCCTAACAATAATAGTGTGTCTTTGTATTAATTACGTAATACATAAGTAGCGTAAGTTTGTTGTAATTTCTTATTGAGTAATTTACTTTAAAACATAATTGTTCTAGAATAACAATCTAGCACATTTCAAAATTCTACATCAGTCAAAAACTGTCAAAAAGAGAAAAGATAAAGTAATATGCAGTTGTCATTTACTATTTACTAATTTACTATTATTTTAGAAATGTTTGTGTCAAACTCAACACTACAAACCCATTTACCCGACAATCTGGAATAACACCACACTCAGCATTTCTAATTGATCCCTGCACAAAGTAAATACACTCAGTCATTGTAAAAGGTGTTTCACTGCAAGCAGTCACAGCTACCATGACTGGAGTAGAAGTATTTTACTCTAGAAATTGAATAATGAGGCAAGAACTCTACAACTGCATAGTCTATAAACAGCAAGAATGTTTTTGTTCTCACAAACAGAAACTCAGAATCAAATGTAAGTCACTTACAGATCAAACTGATATAGCTTTAAAGCATTCCTAGCAATGAATGTTCATGTGAACCAGGAAATTTCACCTCAGGTTTACAGCCACCGCAACTATTTTTAAACTGTTTTCTTCTAGTTCCACTAGTGTCCGGCAAATGTCAACGCTAATGTGCTAGCTGTGAACTATCGTGCTAACCCCAAGCTAATGTTAGCTAACCACTTTGAACATTTAAAAGGTAGAAGTTAATATTAGCCATTAAGATTTGACAATATAAAGGATCCAGCTGTGGCAGGTTGCATTTCTCAATAAACAGCTGCAAATGTAAAAATATCTGTGAGATGATGTGTTACAGCAGTAAACACTACTGTAATATTTTAATAGTAAAATTAAAATGTGTCACTTTGCTTATGGTGTGTCAGTATAGCCTTCTTAGGCCGCCTCAAATGTGCACTGACTGACCACTACTAGCAAGGCCTGTTCCAGCTCAGCTGCAGTCTTTATTGATACGTCCCATCTGTTACAGCCCTGTCTACTCATTTTCATGATTTTCTTCTATTACTTTTTGCAAAACAGAAGCATCCTGTGACAATATTGTTTATATTTTGTTATCAAGATATCAAGAAAAAAGTCAGTTTGATTGGAGATGTGATCTTAAATTGAATCCTATGGTTTGGTCCCAGCCAAAACTCAAAGAAAGAAGGTTATTTTAAGCTTTGTTCTAAATATGTTAAAAGGGCTTGCAATAAAGGTTTATTACACCATGCTATAGCTGGGCTCTGCTTCCTATTTGCGCTGCCCACCTTTTGCAGCATCCTATTATATGCAATTAACTTTATTTATTTGAGCCTAATAGCTAGTGATCTACCTCAGCTGTAGGAATAAAATAATACATTAAGTACCCCGGACATGTCTGATATGTCTGATATTCACATCATGTCATGTCATATCAGTGATCTACCATCATAATAAAAGCCTGAGTTCTCAAGCTGTAAAATGTAAGTAAGAGTCTAAAATGACCGTTAAGCAGCTTGTTCTCTTTTTTTGCACTTTCCATTCACCACTCAGAGGCTGGTCAAGAAAAGAGAAGTATATGTTGTTTGTTTTTTTTTTGGCTCGTTCGAACGTGCAGAACTAAACCAGTCCTATTAGCATTGTCACTCATCACTGGCACTGGAGCCGGACTGTTTACACTGCCAGGGAGACGCTACCGTCAGTCACTACACAGTTGTGTGTAGTGGCATTAGTTCTGAGTGTTTACTGACTATTAAACTGTATTGATGTATGTGTATTTCTTAAATATAAAACTGGCAAACATGCCAGATTTATTCATTATTCTATTAATATCATGTTGACATGGATTTTAAGTTCAGCAGGAGGGCCTCCAGGAGCAAAACAAATCAAGTTAGTTGCGGCAGACAAATAAGCCTTTACTGTCAGTTATGTCTTAAATATATATTTTTAAAAATAAAAAAGTTTGTGTTGCTTCTAAACATTTGGCCTGTAAATCTGTTTAGAATGTTTATTACTTCATTGCAGTTTAATCCAGCTATAACTGTTGCTATAGCTGATGATGGATCGTTGCTCATATAACTTAAGAATAAAAGAAGAGGTGGTGATTGAAAAAGCATAATTCCTGCAAATACCTGCAATTAGAGTCCTTAAGTCGTCATCTGATAATAATATTGCCTTTGTTAGCGTTAATTATGCATTTTCTGTGGTGTATGACTAGCATGCCTTTTTTAGCACGCCTGACGTCTGTGAGTTTGTAGCAGACAGAATGACTTCATGTTTCTAAAAATGCAGGTGGCATCAATAGAGCTTACTGGTAGCAGTGTTGTTTTCTGTTTTGGGTTTGAATTAGTATGCACGCAGGAGGGGTAGTGTGGGGGAGGGAGAGGATACTGTTGCCAAGGCCAGATGTGCTACCACAGACAGAGAATGTTAACAGGAAATCAGTTGCTGAGCATGACATTAATTCCATGCCATTTATAAATATCTGTCACTTTCAAATAGTAATCCATGAATAATTTTGTACTCATATACACATGTACATGTTTCCACACTCTCACTCACATAACGAACACTGTCCAACTCTTCATCCTCACAGGGAAATTTCCATCCAAGTTTCTGCATAATTCTGTTATTAGGATTTAATGTTGTTTTGATGTGAAATGGTTCATTGTAGAGAAACCTAGAGACTCTAATTATCTTTATATTGATGCTGATAGGAACCAGGTGTCACAATGTCTACACACACACAGACAAGGTTTTGCTCTCAAGACATACCTTCTATCTTTGTGTTTTTGAATTTCAGGACGAATGTAAGAATAGAAATGATCCAGAATGACTTAAAGTTAATAAAATCGTGTTGATTTTTCACCAAAACCACTCCAAAACTGTATCTTCATAGGAGAAGGAAATACATTATGAACTTGTAATGAAAGTTAATGTAAAAATATTCTTTTACAATTATTTTTTGGAGCATTTCTGTTGGCCCATTCATCATGTAATTCAGTTTGTCCAAACAAAAACAAATGAAGACAAGGTTTGATCAGTAAATCGTACTTGGGAAGTTTCTCTAGCATTTCTGAGCAAGCCACCCCGAATGACTGTCTTTACATATTAATCATGCAGATATGTTGAAAAATCACTTCTCTATTATTACATGACAGTCTCTTTCTCTGAACTGTCGTGTGCACAGTTAATCAGCACAGGGCTATTATACAGTTATACAAAACTTATACTGTCTTATTTTATTGCACATTTATTGCATTGTGTTGTATTTAGTGTTGACCCTTGAGCCATGTTGAGCACTGCTGTAATGATTGTGTTGTAGTTTGTATTGTACTGCACTGTCTCGTTTAGTCACACTGTGTAGCCCTTGTCCTTCTGACTTTACTGTGTGCTCCTGTAAACACACACCACGTGTATATGCTGCACTGAGGTTGTGGAAGAATGTTGTTTTGTTTGACTGAATACTTGTAGCTGATTTGGATGACAAAGTTCTTCTCTGTCTTTCAGGGTTATATGATGAAAAAAGGCCACAAACGGAAGAACTGGACTGAGCGGTGGTTTCTGCTCCGGCCCAGTTCCATCTCGTACTATGTGAGTGAAGACCTGGCAGAGAAAAAAGGAGATATACTGCTGGATGGGAACTGCTGCGTTGAGGCAAGGCATACATTTCTAAAATTCCATCTGTGGAACCGGGTTTATGAATTAACTAAGTTATGAATTAATTAGAATAGCCCTTCGCGGATATAGATCAGAGCTTTGTTTAGACTGGTAGATGTTTTGTAGATGTTTACCTAATATTCTACTAACTATTCACCTGTAAAAAAAAAACTGACCAGTAAATCTATGTTTACTTTAGACCCTAACCTAAGCTTTAATGTAAATGTATCTTTCTACATTTCATTGGTTTAATGAAAGTTTAACTAGTTTATTAGGTTTTAACAGTTAGCATACACATAAATAATTTAAAGGTGGATCACAGTGGTTCAGGCCAACAAGTATGTGGGAGTGTCTTACAGTATGATGAGATATTCCCATGTGACACCATTATTGTTATTTAATCAACATCCTTCCTTTTCCTGCATGATGCTGTGCTGACAAATCTGCCTCCATGAATTCTGCAGTCGTTACCGGATAAGGAAGGAAAGAAATGCCTTTTCTATGTCAAGTGTTCGGACAAAAGTTTCGAGATCAGCGCCTCCGATAAAAAGAAGAAACAGGAATGGATTCAAGGTAGGAAAGGGCCTTGGTGACTCAGTTTAATGATGCATACAGGATATCACTGGTGATATTATTACATTAAAATCTGGTGATGTAAGATGACCTCATCATGACACAAATATAATAGCTGCATTTTTTTCTCCAGCCTTTTGTACATATTTGTACATACTCGTTACATGAACAGGAAAGTTGAGGATTGTTTGACTGCAGCTGTCAAAAAAAAGAGTAAAAGAACTGCATTTTATAATAGAGTGCATTGAAAACCTTGTGTGCTTGTATAAGGGTGGCATGTTGTTAAACTTAATCAGTTAGTCTAACTCACTGTGGGAGACGTGACACAATCAGCATGACACAATCGTTTCCTTTTGCATAGAATTAGTTTAGGTTAGTTTAGGTTTGACATTGTGAGACAATGCGAATGACTGAAGTTTCATGCTGGGCCGTGCATGTGACGTAAGCAAGTACAGACCTTATCACTGTACCTGACTGACCTGACAGCCACGATTGTGGACATTCAGCAAACAGTGATGCCCTCCATGAGTCATCCTGTTAGTGCCAGCACCATTGGCAGATGGCTACACAACCCACAACGGACTACGTGCACACATTACGATGACCGCCCATAACAACACGTCAGCGTCACCAAAGTCTTGGTGTCGAACTCGTGTCAGGCTTTCATGGATCGACTCAGAATGGCAGCGGGTCATCTTCAATGACGAGTGACTAACATGGTCAACACCAAGATGAGTAGTTTGTTGTCACGTGTCACATGTCCGGAAGGCCTGGTGTCACTCCACCTCCACCCCAACACAAAATCTGCAGGAACTGTGTAAGAATATTCAAGCTGCATGGGATGGATTATCGCAGGACACCATTAGGAACCTCTATGGCCCGATGCTGTACTGAAAGAAACAATTTCTGTATGTGTAGTTTAATAAATATTGCCCATATCAGTCTAAATTTATCATCATTTATTGTTCCTGGTAACCTTTATCTTCCTTCCCCATAGCATTGCAGTCTGACACTTCCTTCTAGGTGCAACTATTCTTTTGATGATGATGTTTAAACTGCCATGATAGTAAAAAACTGTTGAAACATTTTATTGAGAGTAACAACATAGATTTTATAACACTTTGATATTTCGTTTCTCACTTTATCATCTGCATTGTCTCCAAAAATGAAAAGATATTAGGTCATGGGTCACAAAAGACCAGAAGTATGCATACTGAAGTTAAATATCTGTCTGACTTTTATATTAAAAGAAAAGAAACAATCTCTCACTCTCTTTCTCCATGTCACTCTTCTGTTTTTTTACTCTCTTTACTTTTTTCTCTCTCTTAGCCATTCAGACGTGTATCTCTCTGCTGAAGGTGGGGCGGCCGGCTCCACACCGTGAGGCTCGGCAGAAGCGGCGTGAGCTGAGGCAGAAACAGCAGGCTGAGCAGGAGCAGCTGGAACTCAGGATGAGAGAGCTGCAGACGGCCAACGAGAACAAGCAGAGTGAGCTGGAGGCCATGAGGAAGGTCTGTAGGCTTCTCAGATTACAGGAAGTGTTCACCATTCTGTGCCCCTAAACCAGGGGTCATCAGTTCTGTTTGTCTAGCACAGTTTAGTGATTCCCCCGCTGCACCATGCCAGCTAAACTTGGTAAATAATTGACTCATCAGACCTTCCGGAACTAGAGACCAAGATGCCTGTCCTATACTCACAGTCACAGCCACAAAAAGAAAACCTTTTCTTCCACATTTACCACTATTTTACTATTATCAACATAGTATAAATACAACCTAGAAGTCATATGCAGGTTCACTGGTGGTTTTGCATAGCAAATAAACGGGCTGTTTTTATGTTGTGGACATTGTGACCTCTGGTTCTTCTTGCCATTGTTAGAAAGGAATTTGTGCAGCTAAGTTTCTCTACAGTGATACATTTCACATCGACCTCCACTTACTAACTTTGTTTCATCTTGGCAATTGAATTTTACAGAAATTAGTTGGAATTTCCTTTAATATCCAGTACACAAGAATGTTAGTGCGTGACTAGTACAAATACCAAACTGTAGGCTCACTCCAAATGGTCGAAACAAGTACCCAAAACCACATTTACCAGTTACAAATGTATATTTCCACAGTGGTTCTCTTCCACAGGTATTTGTTATTCATGGATGTAAATTCCATTGAAACTTTCAGCTCTCCTCTCATTCTCCTTATTCATTAAACAGGACCTCAGAAGAAACTCTTCAGTAGACGTTTTTGCTAATTAGCTATTCGCGAGACCTTAGGTCAGATTAGGCCCAGTGTTTGGTTTCACCCCCTCCGGAGAGAGGACTTGTGATTTGAATGTGTGTGTGATGGGGGTGGGGTGACATGAGGATGGGTGTATTTCACTTGGTCGCTTAAGCCGACTTATTCAGCTCTGGTTATCCTGAATACATTTTCCACTCATATAACGATCCAGTAGACAAATAAGGTTGACAAATTCTGGTTAAGATTTTAAAGTCATTTTAAGAAAGCTAAAGGAGGTGGACAGTTGTAGATTATAGATTTAGCATGGCATGTAATGTTTAGCAGTGGCATTAGATGCTGACTAAAGTGTAGCAAAAAAACAAACAAACAAAAAAGCAAAAGCATAATTTGCCTAATGTTATGTCATTTTGCGTAATTATTTTTCACTTCATAGAAGTTCAGTAAAACAAGTGGACCCATTTTGTCAAAAATGCAAAAAACATTCGGTTGATTTTAACTAACACATTAGTGTTTATACATAGAAGATGAGGTGTTTTATTATAATTTCAATTCAATAAAACTTTATTGTAGTGTGGACAGTCTTGTTTTGTAGAAAGAATAAAACATAATTTAACATTTAGCCATGCTTTTGTCGTTGCTTGACATAAACTGATTAAAAGTGCAAGCTGCATGTAAATGTAAGTAAATAGAATTAATTGTTTAACCTTCTGTATAGTAAATAATCACAATCAGAAAAAAATAAGTAGCTGTACAGAAGAACGAAAAACATTCTTAAGTTTCAGTGTTACGTTAATGTAAAAATAATTTAGTCTTTGTCTTTATTTCTGCTGATCATACAATTTTTAATGAAAACATTGCAGGCAGCTGGCATTTTCAAATAAAAAAGGCCTAAATTATGAAAATGATAACTTATTAGTGTTATTAGCATCTACAGTAAGTGGCCTTCAGGTTTGTTGTCATAGTTCAGCAAGAACAGCTCATGACTGCTGACTGTAATGTGCACACTTTCCACTAATCTGAAACACGCTGGCTTCTGTAGTGCAAGCAACACATGTATTATAAAACATTTCACAATGTGGAGTGGAGTACCACTGCGCTACTGTGCAGACAGCATGAAATGGGAACAATCATTAGACTTACTATGACAAGTTCTCTTTGTGTGACCCCAGTGTCCCTGAGCCGGAGTGTGAATGGAGAACAATCTGCCATTGATGAGTCACTGCCCACCCCACTTAGCCCTTACAGAGTGCAGGACAATACGAGCACCAGGAGATAACTAGCTTCACTCATTCCAGTCCTGCAGAGATCACGCTAAGACACAATACCTGCCCTGTTTCGCAGATCTGCCACCTGAGACATCTCACACTGCAAGGCTGCCAAAGGCATTCACACTTCCAATCACACCCTAACACATGCTAGTGAATGAGAGGCGAGAACGTGGTAACAGTTAAGCATTAAGACTAAAGCGCTAGTATGAATAAAGTGAGTCAGTTCTACTTGTAGCCATATATGCCGATGACACCATATTTTCTGAGTGCTGTAGTGAATGAGAAGACAATGTGATAAATGGTGGCTTTATGTTTGAAAGTGCTACTTATTTACACTGCCCAGCAAATGTGAAGTTGTTTTTACAGTGGCTTTTACAGGAATTCCACACATTCAAAATATAGACATTTTACTTACTATACAAAACCAGCAGTGAATCTACGCATGTCCTCTGAGTTTGGTATATAATGTTGACAATGATGAAAAAGTAAAAGTGTTATGTCTGGACTAAATTGGCTCACCCCATGTGTATCTCTGCTCTAGGAAATCCATTTATTTAAAAAAAAAGTTTTAGGCCAAAATCTCAACACTATCGTAAAACAGTGTCTCAGAAATAAGAAAACATATTCATAACTGTTTCATGTAATAACTTTTTGTGAGGGAGATTTTAGAAGTGGTTCCTTTAGATGTCTGGTTCCTGTCACCACCACCACATTGTTTCCTGAACAATTCTGACTTGGCAAGTTTTTTTCTAAAACTGAGTGTTTCACACCAAACCACTGTGAATGACTTTGTTTACAGCTTAATCATTTCAGAATTTTTGAAAAAAAAAAAGTATTTAGTCCCTGTTGCCTGTGCTGCGCTTTCTTTAGTGAAGAGAAGAAAGAAAGCGTAGTAGCGCTTGTGCTTGTGAGGTGTTTGTTTTTTGCAGCTATGAAAAAGCCGGTCGGTCCAGCAGGAAGGTCTCTGTGTAAATGAGCTGTCTCTTTCAGGTTTATGTGTGTTTGGTTTACTGTGAAGTCCTGCAGTGTATAAGTTCATAGCTGGCCACCGTCTCTGTTGCATGCTGCTTTATTACTGTCCTGCTTTTCCTCTGCTTGCTGTTAATGATCATTACCGCTGTGCTGTGTGCTCAGTAAAGGTCTAATGATCAACTCAGAGGAACTGGACTGTTGCCTTTCTTAATTGGCAACACCCTTAAAGGTGCAGTGTCATCCTTCGTGAGAAATACTTAAAGACTATAAGCGTAACTGCTGCAGCATGTTTACGCACAAGTCCGAATTTACTAGTATTTTACTGTGAAGTTACAACAGAATTCACGTCCATTATTATGTGACTCCATGTTTTGATGAATCAAGTTAATTGCACACTGAAAAAAATGCGACCTTTAAAGTTTAATACTGAGAAAAAAATTCCCTCATAAAAAACCACAGGTGCTACAATTTTTGACATCCTGCATGTAATATTTTGTTCAACCCTTCAATAAAACCTCACTTAATCTTTTACTATAATATCTTATAAAGTTGGAGAATACAGGGCAAGGAATTTGAGACAGTTTCTCTTTATAGAATCTCTCCACATTGTCCAGGGTGCCTCTCTTATGCACTTGTGTCTTTGTTTCATACTTATCCACTCACCTGATGTGTTTTCTATGGGATTTAGATCAGGGGACTGAGATGGTCATGGCAGAAGCTTGACTTTGTGGTCAGCAGACCATTTTTGTGTTGATATGGTCATATGTTTTGGATCATGTGATGACCCAGTTTTACTTGCTTGGCAGAAGCAGACAGATTTTATTTAAAATGCCCTTTTTTTGTGGAGTCCATGATGCCGTGTACCCTAACGAGGCCATGCCAACCCCTAACACAGCCCCCAGAACATCACAGTCCCTCCACTATACTTATCAGTAGGCATCAAGTTTTTTTGTGTATGTGTAATTTTCTTGTCTTTACACCCGACTCAAAAAGCTCAGTTGTAATCTGACCACAGAATGGTTCCTGTCAAAGTCCTATTAGTGTTTAGCAGAATCTGTGTACTTGCATTTGTTGTTACATGACAGGAAAGGCCTTTTCCTGGCACGCCTTCCAAATGATCTGCTGGCATTTTTGTCTCTCTTGCCATGTTTTTCACTGTGCATGGGAGTAAAATACAAATGTCCTCATCCAGGCAGGTTAGCCACAGTTCCAGTTTATTGAAACTTTTCAATTATGGCCTGTAGATGGCCATGTAGATGTGTATTTTAGGCAAGCGTCTATTCCTAATAGCCATTTCCTTATTGACTTATGAACATTTTGCTTTTTTAATTGTGTGTCTCTGGTATTTCAAATGTTGAAGAATGACTAATGTCTGGTCACACTACAGGATAATCGGCCTGATTTTGAGGCAGATTTGCTGCTCCCAGCAATCGCAAAAAGCCTCCTTATATCTGGTTGATCTTAAACGATTATCTTCTCAGATTTTTCTGTAGTTTGGGGCATAATCCAGTCTTTAGTCTTCCGATCTTCTCCTAGTGCAATGTTCAGTATTTTCAACTCAGTATCTTGTAGTGTTGGGTGGTTGCAGATTCTCTGGGTGTGAAGCGCAATGTTGACGCCATGCCTGTGAAGACTGTCAATCAACGACAGGCAGGCTGAACAGAACTTGTCCATGAGTATGGTAGAAGTGTAAAGCATGGCGGCTAAATTGCAGGTGAGGTTGACAACTGAGAAAGAGGATAAACATGTGGAGCTGTTGAACAGCATGATTATCTGTAATGTGTGCTGTGTGCTTCATCCACATCTTTTTTTTTTCTTGACGTGTTCTGAGGTTTTGAGGATCGGAGATCTCGGTCAGATGTGCATATCTGAAAGTTTGTGGTGTTTCATTCAGGGCAGATTGTGTAGCGTGGGAATGACTAACAATGATAGGGACAGAAAAGGGTGGAGTCTTTCAGTAGTGAGGGCATATGACCTCTGTGTCACCTCATATATACCGCAGTGAAACAGGAAGTGATGGATCATTGCTTGAAAGTTCCTTAACACTCTGATCAACATAAACGACTAAAACATATATGGAAAATGCTTTAGTTACATGATTTCTAAGAATGTAATTATCTCTGTGTCCTACAGAAACTGGAGGAGGCAGCAGCTAATGCAGCCGAGGAGGAGCGCAGGCGTCTGCAGACCCAGAACGAGCTGGAGGACCTTTACAGAGCTGAAATGGAAAAAGAGAAAATGGTATTCACGCCCTTTTAACACTCAGATGCTGTTGAATGGTAGTGAGGTGCATTACAACCCAAGAAGCCATGCATTACCGTGATTTTACCGATGTGTACCACTGGGCTTTGTCAGGCAGTACAATATTATAAAATCGCCAAGTAATCACTAAGTAATTTAATGTACTAATAATAATCACTTTCATAATCAATTTCTTCTGCCATGTGGTTGATTAATAAAAATAATTATAAAGTATAGTAATATTTTTTGTAGCACCGCTCATGCAGGAAGTGCGGCTCACAATAGTTTTACATAACAGCAGACAATATAAATCAATTCAAGGGTCTTAAAACAGCAAAGGTTATGTATGTAAAAGAAGGAAACAGTATTGAAAATAAAAGTAAAATAATAAAACAATTATAGACACAATTAAATGTATGGCTGAATTAACAAATCAACAGTATGTGTATGTTGGTGATTATGAGCTAGGTTAAAAAGTGATCTTTTCTACACAGTGTTCCACAGTTTGGGTGCATAGTGGACAAAGACTGATTCCCCAGTTGTATTTTGGGGAACCTCAGGAATATTTAGCAGCAAGGGTCAAAACTGCAAATTGACAGTTTGCTCGATCTTACAGAGTTGTGCCTCAGAGATGGTACTAAAAATCTCCAGAACTGCCATCCTATCACAGGGCAAATTATGAGTTACTGCTGTTCCTGATAAAACCAGCTCTAATGGATGTTATTTTAATGTTAAGCAATGTATTTTATCACACAACATTTTTTTTTTTGTTCCTTATGCTATTTAAGGCATCAACCGTTTCATTTAATGAGCAGTGTGCATTACATAGATCATGGTTCAGAACATTTCTGTTCAGCTGTGGCATCTAAGCACTGTTTTGATTTATAAGTGCTCTAGATCTACTTAACAAATCAAAAAGCAAGCAGTAATGATAGTTATTTATGTACTCAGTGGCTCTAATGTCATTTTTCAACCAGGTACTGTGATACAGTTACAAATCTATGATCTCAGATTTGCATTGTCAAGTGACCCATAATGCACCTGAGTACTTGTGCTGAACTAAGTTACCCCTCTCACTCTGGTACCAAGCATACCTGTCAGGCACAAAGAACTTGGCACGACGCAAGCAGAGCTAAACGTCATAGGGGTTTTATTTAACAAACAGGTAGCTGAGCACAACAGCAAATAAGAAGCACACATATAAACAGGGCAATGCCGGGTCCAGAATAAGAGACAAGCAGGGGTCAAAGCCAGGAGATCAAAACAAGCCAGCAACCGAATCCGAAGGGAAATCCAAGAGAATGGTCAGAACACAAAAGTAGAGTCAGAACCAGGGAGAAAAGAGTAGACAAAGCCAAAGGGAGAATCGAGAGAGATAAAGCCAGAGACGAAGGGAAGTCAGAACCGGGAAAGATAGATAGAAGGTCACAGGGACAACCCTCGGAATTGCAAAACTTCACAGAGTGTCTGTGTGTGAGAGGGGTTTAAATACAGGTGTGTGTAAATGATGACAGGTGATGCTAATCAAAACTCGGTGACCTAGACCGTGACTGATTGGATGACTGGGGACATGTGGGTGTGATGTCATCAGGTAGTGCACTCTGGGGAATGGAGTCCGGGAGATCGGCGTTGTCAGGGAGACCCAGAGGCATGACAGTACCATACTTGAATGTATGAGTGGAGCTAGTAATGGTGAAAAACAGTGATTGGTCAAATGTCAGGCATCACAAGCTGTCACTGGTGTCAGATGAAAAAAAAACACTAGCTAGCTAGAATCGCTGTGTGTGACTTACACATGAAACCTAATGCAGAGTACAGGGTTAACCAAAGCTTGAAGTTCCTCCATAGCTCTGGGTTCTAGATTTGTAACTGCACAATGCTGCAATGTACTACCCATTGAAAGGACTAGGACTCCTCTTCAGTCTTGATGCTCTTAAATCTTTGATATTTTTCTATGTAGAGTCTAGTTGTGCTTTACAGTACTTTGAGAGTGGAAATTCCCCAATTCAGACGTCCCTTCTTAGTCCGGCACCACCCTAGTCTGTGGTCTGTCAATCAGCTCTTTGAATGACATCACATCCTCATTGCGGGACGTGGACCAATGGGATGTTTGATGACTTAAGCCTATTTCATCCGAATTTGTAACGTTTTAGGAAGTTCATTTTAGTAACTTCTGCTGTTATTCTCTGAAAGTGGAAGCACTTACATAAAGATAAGCATGTAGTTCAGTTTCATTCTTTTTGTTTCTCTATGCCCAAACTCATGTGATTTGAAAGGAAAACTACTGGGTGCAGAATATCTGAAGGCATAGACATTTGTACTGGGTGAACCATAGGAATACATAGGAGTGGCTGGTTTATAGTTCTGCAAAAATACACATAAGCATGGCCTGGCAAAGACACAATGTGCACAACTCCAAAGTCTCAACCACATACCTCCTGCCGTCTCCGGCAACTGTCATAGGTGCATAGGGTTTGAACACTGCTTTGCCACAACCTCTCGGGGGGCCTCATTGGTGCCCATGAGACGGGCACCTGGAACAGGTACTTTATAGGAAGCCACTGCAGATACGGAAAATGGTGCAATGTGATGATGTGACTGGGTATCAGTAAAAAGACTCCACAGGTATTGAATATTTTTGTTACACTGTGGTATTCAAGTAATTTTGCATGGTAAATACCACAAAAGTGTAGAATTTTAATACCTACCCATATTTAATAATACAGCATATTGCTATATGGTTAGTCCAGTTGTGATGTAACAGTCCTTGAATTAAACATTTAAATGAAATTCTGGACTGTTAGCTTCATAGTCTTTCTTTTTGCTGGAATACTGAGCCGAAACATCCATCTGTATCGCCATCTGTATTTACCACATATTGGACAAATATTTGGAAAGGGTATTTTGTAGTAATATTTGCTTATGTGTATGCTTATTTCAGGTGCGGCTGCAGATGGAGGAGCAGGTGGCGCAGAAGTCCAGTGAGCTCGAACAGTATCTGCAGCGTGTACAGGAGTTGGAGAATATGTACCATCGCCTAGAGGAGGCACTAGAGGATGAGAGGCAGGCCAGGCAGGATGAAGAAACCGTCCGCAAATTGCAGGCCAGGTACACACAAACATGCTGGATGCACACATGGATACACGCAAATTCATCTGGCACAGACAACGAAACTCCTCCCAGTACAACCTAAACTCCTCCAATGCTGTACATCACTGGAGACATGATCCATGGCAAGGAAGATAATCATGGATGTTTGAGTACCAGATTAATTTTTAATAGTGGTATAGACAGACACTACTGTGCAAAACAAACTGCAGACTATACAGGTTGAACAGATAAACAATTGGATTAGCATTTTCCATTCCACACAAGTCAAATTTCAACCTGACTACTTTGAGATGCATTTTTCAGTTTACAGAGATTTTGATTACTATTTCAGTCAGAATGTTTCATCATAAAACTAAGGGAAAATGACATTAACAACATTCGTTTTAAAGGTCAACAAAGCCTTTTAGAAATCAACATAACCTTGCCTACTCCATAGTGCGTAATTATAATAAAGATGATTTATTTAACATTTTTTAAATTTAGGAACACAAGCCTGTCAAGGGAAGAGGTCTTTGAAATTATACTAGGCATTGTCATTATAATGTTGACAATGCTACAAATAAGAATCCATAGAAATAACAAATAGGAATCTGAAACGCCCCCTCTACTGAGACGACTGCACAACAGCAGTGATGACTAATATACAAAATCAACACTCAGAAAATGATCCCTTTCTGTTCTTCACAGAGGAGTAAATGACCCCTTCACAGCTGTCCTTTAAGTTGGAAATGGAAAAATGGAATAATGGAAAAAAGGAGTAAAATATGGCCGTTAAAGCAACCACAAATAAATAAAAGTAATTTTACCAGCAGTTATTCAAATACTGAGGTGTTTCCTTATGCTGATGAGCAAAAGTAAGCAGTCAGATTTTACTTACTAAACAGGAAAGGAAAATGGTCATGTCTTCTCTCATTTGTTTTATAAGGGACACAGTAAGACATGACAGACAAAGGAAAAAAACACTACTGTCAGTCGATCAGAGAGTACTGAGACAGGCCACCAGTTATTTCTGATGGAAAGAGAATTGACAGAGACATTGAAGGATTTAAAGTGCTGTGGTTCCTGGCTGTAAAGTGCAGTTCCTGTTCCCTGTATGATCCCACACTGACCTGCTTTTTTCCTGCCTTTGTGCTGACCTGTTACCAGCTCAGCATTTTAAAACGTGCACTGTGTGCCCTATCCTTCTAAGTCTCATTCTGGGATTATGTGTATATGTACTACAGGTCCAAAGTATGGAAGCAACCACCCAAAGTTTTTACTGAGATCTAGGTTAAACAAAGAAGAGTTATAAATGTATATTCCATGCTGTACAGTGATGTGGTCCTATTCTAGCATATTTAATGGGAAAAGCGCTCAGACTCTTCATTGATAGCAGTTGTTTACATTGACCAGTTTTACATGTTTTACAGACTCCTCAGTTATAACACCTGACTCACTTTATCAAGCCTCCAGGATCATGTGAACGTGAGAATTAGACAGATATGGCTGAAGTTACACTAAACCTCTGCTGGAGATTCACCAGGAGCAGAACAAATGAATGAGCTGTAAACGCATTTCTCATTTCCTCCAAATAAGTGAAACCCATTTTCTGTATTACTAAAAATATATTTTTTAGTAATACAGTTTTTTAGGAGTAAAAGCTCTTATTGTTGGAATATCTTTGCATTCAGTAGCATCCTGTACACTGTAAAAATATTTATGTTCAGTTGTATGCTCTGCAGGATCTTCTTAAGTGTCCGTTGTTGTTGTGCAGACTGCTGGAGGAAGAGGCGGCGAAGCGTGCTGAGCTGGAGCAGATCCACTTGCGACAGCAGCAGGCCATATCACAGACGCAGGCCGAGAAGGAGGAGCTGGAGCGAGAGCGGCTGGCTAAGGAGGATGCCCTGCATGCTGCCATGCAGCAGCTACAACAACTGGAGACTGAGAGACAGGGGGCGCTGGAGCAGTATGAGGTACTACACACATACATACACAGATATGAGCATGTCTTTGCCATCAAAACAAAACCTTATATTTCCCAAATAACAACCTAACAGGAGAAGGAAAAACATGGTTTTTTTTATGTAACCAGACTTTTTCCCCAAGTATTGGTACCATTCATTTTGGTCCATCATGAAATTTACATTATTTAAACATGTAATTCAAATTATGACAAAAACAGAAAGATGGCAAAAGTAGAAATGCAAGGTTGTGACAGCAACAGGATGTTATTTTTACAACTGTGCATCCTTGTGTTGTTCTGTGGTGTTCAACAGCAGAGCATTTATTGTCATGCTAGTTTAGTGGTTCCCTGTCTTGGTCATGAAGTACCCACTGCCCTGCACATTATATCTGCTGTAACATGCTCACTTCTACTCAGGAACGGCTGATTCCACTGTGCTGGAGCAGAACAAAATCATTATGAATAGCCTGGAAAGTTCTATAGCAGCCGTTTAGTATAGCTCATGTTTATTCCAAGCACTTATGTAATGTTTTAATATTAATGTTTAAAGATCCAACCTGTGGTAATAAATAACTTGTTCCAACTAATGGAGGGGTTTACTGGGTCCAGATATACACACGGCCCCTATTAGTCAGTTCCCCTGGGCTAAGCCTAAGCCTTAACTAAGCTTCATTTTAGTAATGAAACCATTAGCATTGTAGTTTAGCCCAAGTCTAGGTTTTGAAAGTCTATAGTGCCCTCTAGTGTCCCAATATTGCAACACTTTGCCAGCATTAGAGAAATGTTTGACCACATCAATGTTGATTTTGTGCATATATCTTTCTGGACAGGAAGTAATGAAGAAACTAGAGGATGCTGCCAATAACACAAAGAGCTGGAAAGACAAGGTGGCACATCATGAGGGACTCATACGTCTTATACAGCCTGGTAATGACCACATAACTTGGTGTGCTGTTCCTTATTATGCAGCATGCTTCTTTCATGGCAACTTTTTTCTTCAGTTCATTATACATGAACATTGATGAGTTTCATGTCATATTTGTATATTATTAATTGTTGTTATATATTTCCATAATAAATCTAGACCTTGAAATGTTATAATGTATATAATGTATATAATACACCAAATGTATTTCTATATGCAGCATTCTGTATGATATTTATATCATAACTTCATTTGCAGTGTAATACAGCTGTTTGAACCATTTTAGAATCATCAACAATTTATCATGTTCATCATTCTGGACACATAGCTTACCACTGGTTGTTAAAATCTATAAAGCTGTATAGTACTACCATCATATTACAATCATTTAATGCATCACAACATTCGAATGGTGATGCCAAACTTTTGAACAGTAGTGTAAGAAGTGATAGAATCATGTAGCTAGGGCAGTGATTAGGTAACTCTTCTGTATGGTAAGGATGGCCTACAGATGCAGTAAGATGAATGATAATGCAATTAAGAATAAGCTAACCAATGTTGATGAAGGAACATATTGCAGACCATTCTCCATCCAAGGCCCTATTTCTTTCTTGATCTTAGAAATGCACTTTCAGGTACATTTAACTGTACTTTTAGGCTGTATTTCAACTTGAGTGAAGACTTTGTATCTGGAGGGCTTTGTTGCAAATCACTTGACTATACATACAAACAAAGTATAAGAGCTATATTATGATTAATAATTTCGTTTTGGAGAAAAAGAAAAGTGTTGTCTATTATAAATTAGCCGTTCTTCATTTAAAAAGCTGTCAATTCTACCAGGAGTTGCTGCACATACAACACTTTGGAAAGCTTTATTTACATAGCTAAGAAATTTGTGTCCGCCTACCACCTCCGATTGCTGGAATAATCATGCCTGATGTTTTTCATGTGTCCATTCAGGTTCAAAAGGCCCACAGAAGATCACTAACTGGGGCCCTGCAGCTTTCACCGAAGCAGAGCTGAGCCTGAGAGAGAAAGACTGGCAGGAGAGGAAAAACAGACCCACTCAGACCCAATGAGGCTTCGTTAGAGTTCTTTCAGCGCTAATGCAACGCTGATGCAACGTGTGTGTACATATAACCACTACTGAAGTGGATACACTGCCTTCATGGGCTCCGTGTCTGATTCCACTCAAAGGGACCTGTGAGACGGCCTGTGTGACTGCATAGTAGAGTCTAACCTCAAGCTATCTGTTCTCATTCCAGTCATACTGTAACATTCCAGGGCGTTATGTCACTTTTATGGCTGCTTTGAAGGGATTTTATACATTTGAATTTTTTTTAAGTACTACACTCTATGTGAATGTTGCTTTAGATGTATTTTCTGCCAAAGTGATGACAGATTCTCCACAGAAAACACAAATTGAAAAAAAAAAATATTTTCAGTGGTGTTTGTTCAGTTTAAGCATAGAAAAATCTTCATTGACCAAGTAATGTCAAATAAAACATCTCAAAGAAAGTCTCTAATCTATAATCTATGGTGGTCTTCAATTTAATAATACTCACATAACAGTAGAATCAGTTCTCCAGAAACAGTACAGTATAGTTTGAGTACATAAAGTATTACTTTAATTATAAAGGAGTGAATGAAATACTTTTGAACAGACTATGTAGAAATGTGTTTGTGTTTTGTATAGAATAATGTGTTTGACTGGATTTACACAAAGCAAAATACTGTGTAGAGGTCAGTCTTGTTCAAGGAGACACAACTGCAGTATTAATCTGTTACAACACCGGAGTGCTTTCAGTAGCCAAATTTTCTTTTTATGAGATATTGACATTTTCAGGATGTTTCAGCCATGAACAGTATGGTGTCTGTTTGCATCAAACTAACTGCATAATGTCTAGACTTCAGGTAATATTTGTTTTTGAACATTCAATAAAAGTACATCAACTTTTTTATGTATGCTTATTCATTCTTAGGAGCCATGAAGAAACATCTTAAACGTATTCTTTCTTCTTTGTTTTTTGCAAGAAACAATTTGACATGTCCTGGAGAACTAATGTACTTTGTATTGTGTGTGTATGTGTGCGTTTGTGTATACACTGTGTAGGCGAGAGTACAGTATTTAGACACCTGCACATTACACCTACAGGAACTTTTAAATCCATAGGCATTAATATGAAGTTGGTCCCCCCTTTGCAACTATAACTCTTCTGTGAAGGCTTTCTACCAGATTTTGGAGCCTGTCTGTGGAAAATGTTGCCCGTTCATCTAGAAGAGCATTTGTGAGGCCAGATACTGATGTTGAATGAGAGCGCCCAGCTCACAATCCCCGTTCTGGTTCATCCCAAAGGTGTTTGATGGGGATGAGGTCAGGACTCTGTTGGGTCCAGTCAGATTCTTCCACCCCAAACTCACCCAACCATGCCTTTATGGACCTTGCTTTGTGCACTGGGGCACAGTCATGCTGGAACAGAAACAGGCCAATGTTGAAGGCATAAATTTGTCCAAAATGGCTGTTTTTTAAATGGCTGGTTTTATATGGTTGGTTTTCAGGGCCTAGGCCACCCCTAAAAAGCAATCAGCATCATCCCTCCTCCACCAAACTTGTGCAGAGTGCAGTCAGACAGGTAATGTTCCATGGCATTCGCCAAACACAGATTCATCCATCAGACTGACAGAAAGAAGCATGATTCGCAACTTCATAGTCCAGGTGCGGCACTTTACGCCACTCTATCCGACGCTTGGTATTGTGCTTGGTAATGTAAGGTTTGTATACTATGGAAACCTATGCCTTGAAGATTGCCGCACAGTTTTTGTGCTGATGCTCTGCAGGTATTGAGTCAGCAGAGGGTTTGCAACTTTGATGCACTATGCGAATCAGCACTGAGCAACCCCGCTCTATAACTTTACATGGTCTGCCACTTTGTGGTTGAGTTGCTGTGGTTCCTAAACGCTTCCCCTTTTCAATAACACCTCTCACAGCTGATCGTGGAATATCTAGGAGGGAAGAAATTTCACGGACTTGTTGCAATGGTGGCCTCCTATTACATTACCACACTCAGTCAGCTCTTTAGAGTGACCCATTCTTTCACAAATGTTTGTAAAGACAGACTGCAGGTCCTGCCTAGGTCCTTGGTTTTATACATCTGTGGTAATGGGACTGACATGTTGATGGCATACAAAATGGTAAATTTTTGTAGCCAGCTATTGGTGTGCCGTGTTATGTGTATTTTTTATTTGTGTCACTAAAAAGTTAGCATTGTTTCCAAACATTTGGATGTGGCTGCTTGATATAGCCATGGGGTGGGGACCATGACAATCCATTTTGTAGGACAGAAATTGTTCCACATCCCTCACAAACAAAACAGTGCCTGCTTTATATTGCCTTATTCCAGCAAAGAGTGAAAGTTCTGATCTAGAAAACACAGAAAATGAAAAAACATTAAGTTCAGTAACAGAAGTTCTAAAAAAGGAACTTTTTTTCATCCTCATAGCCATTTGGCATGCTGATCAAGCTAATCAAGTCAAATGAAAGATTTCATCAAATAAAGCGACTCATCTTGTGACAGGTCCTTGGGCAGGTTGAATGGCAGGTAAATGGCAGGTACTGTGGCAGGTTGAGTGATGAGTTAAGCGAGTGAAAGGTCCTTTGGGAGATTCACTGTGTCCAGTGACAAGTTCATTATGGTCCAGTGAGGAGAAGACACACTTAACCTCTCTTGACCTTAAACCAGGCCCATTGTTATGGATGAAGAGTAGCCATGATAACACTGATTATACAGTGGTATTATTGGGGACATTAAAAGCTAACTTATGTTACCAAACTTACCAAACTTATCAATTTTATATAATCAAAGGACATGGAGAATCATAGTTCATACAGATAGACTGCTTGGGTATATAGGGTAAACATCATAACCCACCAAAGTGTATTTTCATTCTAAAAGCACAATGTTTTTATAACGTCTGGGTGGTGCGACTACATTAAGGATTTTTGTACAGTGATCAAATGATCCTTCTACAATATTGCTGTTAACTAGCACTAGAGCACAATCATACAAATGCTTTCAGACTGAAAAAGAGATAAGAAAGGAAATACAGTATACATATACAATAATATAAACGCAATGAGTATTTACATACATAAGCACAAACTAAACTCAAGCGAGCATCACCTCACCTTTTGGCTTAAAGCAAATCTGATAAAGACATTCTCATTCCAAATGACCATGAACTTTCATTGACTGACATACTTTAATTGCATGATATTTATCGATATTCTATCAAATGATTTGGCTTGCCTGTATTATTTTTGTTTCAGTATGCTAGAAGCTACATTACTCTAGAGATACTTAAGGCCATTTAGAACAGCACTCTAATGACACGAAGGCTAGAAGATAGCTAGCAGGCTGAACTGCTCCTCTATTAATATATAGTTTTAGGCTTAGAAGTATTTACTGAACGATTCACTGTAAAACTGCAATTTATCATATACTACCCTCTCCTGGGCCTGTGTATTACTGCACATGGCTTCTGACATGTGCTGGCTCCTCTTTGGCTCCAACTGTTCCACCCATTGCTCACACCTGCAGCTGATCATGGACTCATTAAGGCTGCTTCTTGTACCCCTTTTTTTTCTGTGTTAGTTGTGAAGTCTGTGTTCTATCCTGAGCCTGTGTTTTTGGTATTTGCCTTGTCTCCTGGTTTCTGGTTTTGGATATTTCACCTGTTGTTGCCTGTCTGTTTTATGACCCCTGTCTATAATCTGGTGGGTATTGGAATGCCCTGAATATGGCCACTCAGCACTTGCAACGTGCCTCAACCCCCTCTTTGCGATTTATATATATTTATATATATATATATTGCACACCCCACATCCCCTGATTTATTAGTATTTTTCAAAATACCAGAATCAGAGTTACCAAAAGCCCGGCCACCAGGTGTCTCCACAAGTCAGAGCACAGACAGCTGTGCTTTCATCATTTACATGAGTGATTAATATGAATATGATATTTTTAACTTTTGTATATTTCAAAATGAGAACTTTAGTTTCACTACATTTCAGATTTGGGACTGAACTGGTGTTATACAGGATGTATTCAAGAAAAAAGTCTTATTAAATATGTAACTTTTTAGCCCCCTGGAGAAAAGATTTTGTAATTCACTTATGTTTGCAGAAGTGAACAGTTTCATCTGTAGCCAAGCACTAGAGCATTAGTCAGTGACATATTTGACAAACTGTAAGAGGCACGTGCATTTATGAACAGCTGTTGTTCTTGGAATTCTATTGGAAATCCTGGATTTTTTGGGGGGCGCTTCATAACTTTGAATAGCTCACTTGAGAATAGCTCTGAATCCATGATTTACGGCTTCTATTGCTGACACCATTATAATGTGAAAAAAGAGAGGGGATGGTAGCGTAGGGTTTGTGTGTAAGCATGAATAAATGTGTTACTGATCAAGCGAGACTATTAATGGTTGGCCACCTCACACCACACCATTGTACTCCAAGGACACGATGACTGGGTTCCTCTTACACTCATAGTTTCCATAAACTCTTCCTGTCTATCAGAGACTAAAAATGCTCCTAATCTAAATACAATCAACACACAAATTCAGACTCGGGACCTTGGGGAGCAAATACAGAATGTGAGGTTAATGTCTCAGTCATCAGATAACATGAGGAAATTGAATTTGATGTTTAGATTGATTGAATAGCTGCAGTTTAGCTCATACGCTGCATGGAATGAGAAAAATGAGGCTGTGAGTGTATATCGGTCTGCAGTAATTGACTTTGGCCTGTACAGAAATGCCATTACCTAAGATGGCCTGAGGTGATGTAACATTTAGACACAAGTTTGAGTTGTGCTGAGGCACAAATGTAAGAACGCAAGTGGTTTTATTAATAAAAGCATAGGGATCAAATCATTTTCCATTTCCTCATCACAAACACATTTCCAAACACAAGCCAAACAGGCCTTATTTCTTATCTGCATCAATTAGGAAACACATCTCTATTTGGCTGTGCTGTAATGTGGCCAGCTGACCAATGTAAAAGGTACTCGTTAAAAGGTAACTCAAAGGCCTGACCTGTTCTTGCCCTAAAAGTATGAATATACAGCACAGTAGGTCAAGCTCTTGTCTGCAGAGACTGAGGGTGAACTACAGGGCTGAAATGACCTTTTATTAGAGCTGTCCTTGACTAAGAGGTCTGCACCTTAAATAAAGCTTTCATTTTCGCCACATGATCAAACATGTTTTATTATACTTTTGAAACAGCATAGCCTAAATAAACACTTGTTAGTAGTCATATGCAAAAGTTTGAATATTGATTAGCTACATGAAAATAAGCCAACACATGCTCGACATGCTCTCAATGTCATTTTCTGCATGTTTATTTATTTGCTGAGTTTAACATACTAGACCAATAAAACCTAAAATATAAATGTGCCATAATTTTCCATATTTTTTTTCCCAGTTTTTTTTTTGTAATTTCAGCAAGTAAACAGTAATTGTGTATTCATTCAGTAACTATTCATTATTCATATTCACAAATCAACAAAACATGTAATTTGACTAGGTGCACACAAACATTTGGATACGTACACCACATTTAAGATTGTATCAAAGCTTGTTTAGGTGAAGCCTACCCACCTCCGGTTAATCCCCGCACACCAAAAACATGGCTGAAAATAGGGTTAAATGTTGATTATATATGATTCTAGTTCCCAGACACACTATGTATACACTGTAAATGGCATTAGTAAAAAAATGATCATATAAATTAGTTACTTAAAAAAACACGCAGTCTTACTGCCTAAAAAAATTAAGCAAAGGTACTTAACATTTACCAATGTAAATAATTTTATATACGAGTTATAGTTCATTTTCAGTGACCCATACTTCTGCAGCAAGTAAGGTTAACACAAACATCTCAATTGTTTTAAATGGTGTTCACTGAGGTGGCAGTTGTACAGTACTTTTTTAAGCTCATCAAGCTAATCTTGAATTAGGTAGGTTGAGTTGAATTCTCCTCCTAGTGTAACGTATTAGCATAAATTTAAATAATTTAATTCATTGCATCATTTTGTACGGTCATTAAAATTGGTTTAGATAAGACTAGATTCACCTGTTTGCTTCACATGTGAAATGCATTCAAACATCACATTTAGCATGAGAAGAGCCAATGACAGAAAAATAACACTTTTTTTTTTACAATATTTATAAATAAGAAAAACTGAAAAAATGAACAGAACCCAATAAAACCCACAGGTTTGTGGAGAAGAGAATCGTCGGTCTGTAGGACTTATGCAAGTTAACTGATCTTAACTTGATTTCTTTGTGTAACTAAGGATTTATTTAAAAATAGCAATTGTTGGTGGATTTTTGCTTGTCATTTTAACAAACAACTAAAGTAAACTAAAAATAAATAAATAAGTGCAATTATAATGTTAGACATTGCAGTAGAAAAATGTATTATGTAAAAACTAGTGCTTCTCTGTTTCTATTACAGAAGATACATTTTGGGTCTTGTCAACCTAATGGCAATATTTGGCTAGAGGTTGCAACTAACTAGGAGTTCTCTGGTGGTACTGTAGGTAAAATGCTGTTTGCAGGGTTTATGCTCCACTTTGTTCTCTGGCTTGGTCTTCAGTACCCAGTGCAGATGCAAATGATGCACTTCAGCAATATGGGATGACGCTAAAACATTTCTAGGACCTCACAACACTCATGAGCCAAAGTTTTATTTGCAGATAAATTGTTAAAAAGATAAACAAGTTGTATAGATGATGAGAGGGACTGAGTAAGTACATGTATAATTTAGTTCAATCAGTTGAGGGAACAAAGGACATCCCTGCCTTACATAGTGGTACTGGTAACATACTGTGAAACTGTTTCATAGCAGTCTATGCCCTGGATTGCTGGTGCGTTTTCTGGTCAAAACAAGTATTACTACACCGGTTACAGCTGGACACACCGGACATTGTGTACTTAGAGCTGAAAGTGAACAAACAGTATTGGGTCTGCCTAGATTAGCTCTGCTGCGTGGAACTCTACCAGATTGCATGTGTAAGGCTGACATGCAATCGTGCAATTAGGCCAATCATAAAAGCAACATCTATTTCATGCAACAATGTCCCTCTGGCTGACTGCGCAGCAAAGGCAACAGACGTCAACAGTGATGTAAATGGAAGATTCTGTGCATTCCTAGGAACTGTTCCTCTGATGTATGTCCAAGGAAAACGGTGCGCTGTGCAATAGAAGTCTGTTCATTACCAAACAGCAGAGTGCTAAAGAGCACACACGCCGTTCCTGCGCAGGCGCACATAAATGAACGCATCAATCACCCCCTTTTTTATTTCAGCTACGAGTTCGTGTGCACTTGTCTCTAATCTAGAACACGTTGGGTTTGGACAATCTGCAGAAAATCCCCTCTCAGTGACCCTCGAAAGCGATTATTCGCACGACAACAAATAACGCGCGCGAAAATGTGTGCGCCACGTGCACCGCTTCAAGCTTTACGCAACAGGCTGCAAGCGCACGCGCTCCTGCGCTCCGGCCCGCGCCTGCATCCCATCATGCCTCCCTGGGCCCCGCCGGCTCCGCTGGGGGCCTCGCACGCATTCCGCAGGCCTGATGCTGATCTGGAAGCCATCGGGCAGTTCCGCCGCGCGTACTGTTAAAAAAGCCGCCGCTTACACGCAGCTGTGCTGTCTGAGAGAGAGAGAGGCAGAGAGGGGTGCTGGAGCCTCTCAGGAGCAATGTGCTCCACTTCAGCACCTCTGGAATGTGGCGTCTGTGTTGAAGGAGTGTTGGAGCAGTGCTGTGTCCCAAATCACATACTTCCACTCTAAGCAGTATGCCAGAGTAGTAGCCCTCAGAAAGTTAAGTACTTCGTATTACTTGCAGTGACAGTGGTGAGTTTCAAGGTCGAGAAGGACACCAGCCTGGAGATCACACTGGGTGAAACATGAACTGTGCTTATCTGTGCTTAAAACCAAACTTTATACGACAACTGTGTCTCCTCAAACATGCTTACTGCTGTAAATCATTAGGGACTTCTACATGAAGTCCCATCTACCCTCTACTTGAATGAATGTTATATAGACTGGTTTATTCTCCCACTCATCTTCTGAACTGCTTCATCCTTCTGGGTCGCATAGGGTGCTGGAGCATATCCCAGCATTCTGTGGGTGGAAGGCAGGAAACACCTTGGAAAGGCCGCCAATCCACCGCACGGCAGACAAACACATGCGCTCATTCACTCAAACCTAGGGGCAGTTTAGCAACGCCAATTCACCTGACTGCATGTCTTTGGACTGTGGGAGGAAACCGGAGCACCTGGAAGAAACCCACACAGATTATTATTTGGCAAAATAACAATAACTTATAATAACTATCTAAAAGATGTTGGTGGTTGTACGGGACCTAAACAGTCACTTATGTCGCTTATTAGGTAGAGCCAGCTCTGAGCCTACTAACCAAAAATTACTTATTATAAATCATTAATGAAACAGCAGCATACTAACAACAATTCACCCAGTGTGCTATAGTACAACCACAAAGTGACCAGCAAACAGTAATAATGACATGTGTATTACTTTAGTATTAACTATTCACATGACATGTGTCAAACCAGAAGATATTCATGGAATGTTCATCATCAAATTGTCTTTCTGGCGGGTTCCTCACTGGAATGATCTCACCTGAATGCCATTCCCATGTAAACCGTAACCCTGTAAACTCCTGTAAAGGGAGTTCTACCATTATGAAATACTACATAATACTCAACACACTAGCTGGAATGGATCAATAGCTGCAGTTTGCAGCTGATCCAAGTCAAACACCATTTAGCAACTTTTTAAATTTACAAGTGTAGGTAATATGGCCAAAAGTATTATTATTATGTTATGCTATCCTTTGATAATTGCCAACAAGTATTAACTGCACTGTTTGACTTTCACTTTTAAAGGCATTTCAACAAAAGCCATGTTGTAGAATAATTCACAAAATAATTTACAATATTTATAAATAAGAAAAACTGAAAAATTAACAGAACCCAGTAAAACCCACAGGACAGAGCACAAAATAAGTACAAGTGAAAAACAGAAATAGAAATCAACATCCTGAGCACACTGAATTTTTACCTTGGGCTAAACATTTAACATGTAAGCATTGTTTTGATAATGTTATGGTTTTGCTGATAAAGCAAACGGTGATAGAAGGCATTGTCTTATGACCCTTATAGTGCACTATATAGGGAGTAGGGAGCCATTTGTGACTTAGCCGGCATCTCCTTTTTCATGAACATCTGGTAGGAGGAAAAATGGGATGCTAAAGACAGGACACACATCATTTCAATGTCAATGTACGACCTCTGGATTTAACAAACTGTAAATTAATCATCATTATGCAGTGAAGTCACACATTGCTAAATACCCTGACTGCAAATTAAAGCTGTTTGAACAGGTTAGCTCATTTTTCCCCGTCACCGTTTCAGGAGCACTGGGTTAAGGCAAAGATCAAACCCTAAAAAATCTCAGTGCACAACGCAAGCCTGAAATGCTTTGAAAGGAAAGCCTGCAGGGTATCAAACCCACCCCTTTTCAATTGTTCTCTTTGGTTATAAATATGCTCCGGGACCACTCTGACCTTTCTAATAGAGTTTATGTAAAAGTGCTGGTGGGACAATAGAGAAGCAGGGAAACGTACAGGTTTTAACAGATACAATAGAGAAGCAGGAAAATGGTTTCACAATGACAGACATCAGCCCGACTCATCTATCTGTCTGTGATTCATGAGTCCTGAGGCAGTGTATGAGTGAGCGGGACAGAGTGGACGGAGCAGGAATGGTGTATGTGTCAATAAGATGGAAGCGTTTTATTAGCTGCAGTCCTTCCTCTTCCCTGCTCCTCCTGCTCTAATGCTGAGGAATGTGCGGAAATGAGCAAATATAAAACACCAGCGCCTCAGCAAAAAAATGTCAACCAACCCCCCATGGAGCATCTAGCATCTCCCTCGCCAACTCACCACAATCTGGGTCTCCTTAGAATTCCTCTGGCTGAGACGTCTCGCCTGACTTGGAGCGCTGGAGTGCAACCAGAGCATTGTTTACCAGCATCCTTTATGAACAGCCTGAAAATAGCACGATAGAAAGAAGGAGAGAGAGAGGTTTATTGAGGCAGTCTGTTGAAAAGACATTAGTTTATTGAGGTGAAAGGGCATTAGTTTGCTGAAGCATGAGGTGTAAGGTGTAATTATGTCTGAGTCATCATCCTTTTCTAAATGCCTTGGGGGTTTAGAGGCCCAGAGAAGAATATGCATAAAGGATTGTTTGCAGATCTGAGCACAAAATATAGCAAGTAAAGTTTCAGCCTAAACCTGCAGCAGATTAAATATTTACTGCTATTTATTTGTTTGAAAATGGAATGCATCTAACTGAATGTTTGCAGTCATCAAATGCTTTTCTCTTTGCTCACTAATCTCATAATGAAGACAATGTGATTGCTCTAATTTCTCAGACGATGACAGAAAATATCCCCATCATGCGACTATGGCACACGGAGTGTTCTCTGACATTTCAGCAGGAATAAATTTCTCCCTCACCCCTGTGAGGGCAGATGTGTAGCAGAGCAGACTCCTGACCTACCAAAGAAAGTCGAGCTTGCACTGTGCTTGGGCCAGATCATACTCATACTCATGACTCCTAACATGGCCTGCTATTTTGGGCTTGTTTTTTATGACCCATATTGACCCCTCTATTTCAGGCCAGAGTTCCAAATCTTGATAAAGTAAGTGTAAAATGTGTGGCTCATTCACTCCGCCTTGTACTGGTACCGGAAAAACAAACAGGACACAGAGATTTATAAATTAACCGGAAAATCTTGTGCAGACCATAGCATTCTGCTGGACTTCACCTTGTGTCTCTTTGATTTAAGAGACTGTTTGGGCTTTTCTGATCAATATTTTCCCTCCTTCTGCCCCATAAAAACAGATTTACACCAAACACAGAAAGATGGTGCTTATAACAGACTACAACAGTCATAGGAATTGTCCGTTCCCATCATTTACTATAAACTGTGATGGTATACTGTTAAAAGGGTTTTTGCCTCTAGACACTGTCCATGGTGCTGTATAATAGGTGGACTCTAGTAAAAGCACTGATTTGAAATAATCGGAGCAGTTAGTTCAACTTCATGCCATGTATGGCTCTGGAAAACACTAGAACAATGAGGCTGAATGCAAAGCACCAGTGCAAAGCACAGTGCTCTGAGTGTTATGAGTATCTTCAGCAAACACCCAGATTTTATACTAATAAATGCACATAGCATTAGTATGAACAGAGTGTACTCAGTCCCAGTTCCAATATAAAAAAGGCAGTATTCAGTGTAAAATGACTTTTAGCAGGATAATTTTGCATCTTTATATGGCCCATATCTTGGAGAACAACATGTCCCTCACTTCAATGTGATTGATGTAATATGCACAAATTGCTACAGACCGGTTGGTACAAGCGGTTAAAGTTTCAAAATGAACTGTTCAGCCCCGCCAAGTCTGTTTGATTCATAAATGGAAACTAAATAGAATTGATTGCTTTAGTGATGTAATGAAAATCAGAACACTTACATTCTTCCACCTATTCAGCCTGCAGCAATTTAGCTCCATCTGTTTACGCTGAAATTCTGAGTGGTGTTTCGCTATGAACTGCTTTTTGAACAAGGAAAGAAGGACCGAGGTCAGAACAGAGGTCATTTACATATATCAATAAAAGTACAATAACAAAAACAGCCTTTTTACACACAAAAAAATTAACAAAAAATTCATTATCTTTTTGGTACATAAACACTCATAAACGTTATAACTGGACACCAGGTGGATAAAATACATGCAAGATCAATCAATGTTTGTTTATTAAAGGGGACCTATTTTGGCTTTTCCCAAAAATATAAATTGCCTCACAACATACTCCATGTGCTCTGTCACCATGAATGGATTAAAATAAATGGATTTTATTCACAAATACTTTTATTTGCTGATATAGTACAATGCAGTGTAGATTTGTATTTGTTAACTCCTACCTTAAATCTGTTGTATTTAAAATACACATTCATTGATTTCAGTTTTGTTATTTTTCTCTGCTCTCTGAAGTGCTAAAACCACATTAAGGTGATTTTTCTTTATTTTTATTAATCATCTTCTTGTCTGGATTGAAATATTATACAAGCTACCAAAGAAAATACAAGTTACCAAAAGTCTACAATCTCACTTTAGCACTAATCGTGTCCCACTGCACATTACAAAAATTAATCTGGCATGGAAAGTGCAACAACATAAATCTTAGTGGTCTCCTGCTGCTAGCGATTATGTGTATATTAAAGAAGATGAATAGGGGAACTCTATACAGGCACCTCTGACCCTCTCCGGGTCGACTGCCAGCTGGCCCAGGCTAACTATCTCGTTCAAGAACTGGAAATGCCTAAAATATCCCAGCACATCCAGCTGACCTCCAAATTCTGCTTAAGGAGAAATTTCATAATAACAGCTATTTGCTTGTCTTGCAAAATTGTGTGAACAGCGACAAACATAAAAAAGGCAAAATCAGCTGTTTCGGTACTTGACACTGGACAAGAAGCAGAGAACATAGTAGAACTGACATATTACAGATAGGAAAATGAGCTGTTATAGAGATACTGTCACATCCAGAAAGATTATGGAATTTACAGAATTCTGGCAAAACGTTTAATAGGCCAGTTTAAAAAAAGGAAACTGTTCACATGTTGTCAACCGCTGTTGTTCTTCAGTACAGACTCTTAATCTGAAATTTTCCAGACACCTCAACAATGGCACATTAATATTTCATGTTGCTTTAACCGTAGGAGATCCAAGGATGCATTGTTTAGTGGTTATCATTCTGACACATGAACTATAAATTGTAAACTGTTACATGTGCTTTTGTTCTTTGCCAGAGCAGGTGGGCCAATGACCATGTCTGGAGATCCAATTTACACTGGTCTTCTGACCTTGAGAGGTTTGTTTGTGTGTGTATACTGCAAATGCTGTCTGATTTCCTTCCATAATTAGTGCCGGCTGTAAACAATAGTATAAAGGACACAGGCGTTGGACACAGTCATAACCATTCAGAGGGTGCGAGGATGTGTGTGCATGCATAGATGTGTGTGTGTCACAATGTGGTCTCCACAAGCTTGTGGTCTCCACAAAGTAAATCATTAAATTGTAGGGTCAGAGTAAGGTTAAGGTTAGGGTTAGGGTGGAGGTAGTTCTGATTAAGTTTTGAGTAAGTGTCCAGGAAACTGATGGAAGTCTGTGTAATGACCCTACAATTCACAGAAACGTGTATGTGTGTGTGTGTGTGTGTGTGTGCATCCTCTTCAACATCTGACCTATTCTACCCACTCCTATTCTATGCATAAATAAATAGCATCTGTTGCAAAATTAGACAATCATTTCAATGTTTTATGCTATTGTATTAATTTATTTATACATTTATTCATGCATTATTTATTGGTTGTACGCTACATATTTAACCTGTACCAGTAATGAGTAACTTTAGAATATAGAACTCTCAGTTACCCATCACTTTATATTCTAGTTATTTTATCAAGCTTTTAGTATTTGGGCATATAATTATAAACATACTGTAGTGTCCAACTACTGGCTTGCTCACCTAGGGACTTACGGAAGGCGTGGCAATGAAAAGCGGCCACAGGTGGAGCCTGATGGGAATGCCAGATTTATATAAACAAGTTGTTACTGTTAGCTTTAATATGTGTACAGGTGTTGTTTGTGCTATTTTGTGCCGGGTTGTAGGGTAGTAGTGCAATCTTTACACCTACCATCAAGTTGTAAGTGTATGGTCAAAAGTTTCCCACCTCTTCTACGCTGATACCAAAATATTTAGTGGTCAGAACAATGGTTTAAACATAACCAAATTCTTAGAGAGGATATACATATATATACTGTACTGTGTTCCACAGTTCATAGGTTAATATACTGGTGCAGTCACACAGTGTTCATTCTATGTGTGTGCTCAGTGACCATATTGTTTATAATATAGTTTAGTATTTTATAATGGTTATAACATAACTCATGTTATAATAGTTATAACCTAACTAGCCAGTCAGCTATTAGATCTGGCAGTTTCTATTTTGTAATTAATATTCTGGTTGTATCCAGGGTGGGAAATAGCCCCTGGTGTTCTGGGGGTGCCATGTTGGCTTTCCATTCCAGGATTGGGTGCTAACTCACTCGCTATAGCGACGCCAATGCTGGCTTTAGTGGCAACAAAATGTTTGGTTTAACACTTCTTCCTCTCCTCTACAGATGTTCTTTCTCAGTTTGGTAATGAGCTCTTCCACACATTAACTGAGATCTTCTCCTCTGTCTTTGGATTGAGAAATGAGTAACAGTTCACTCTTTCCACAAAACCCTTGAGAAATTGAGCAAGTTTTCAGATTTACAAATATGCTGCAGCATGTTGTAACATTTTTTCAGAGGGAACCCAGGTATGGTTGCAGCGGCTAGGCTATGAAGAACCAAGTGGTATACTTACTATAGCGCCACTCTGAGGCAGACTCGCTGATTTGTGGGTGAAGCAGACCACACAATGATCTTTTCCTGAATTTGTATTTGAATTATTTTACCCTTCTGAATAACATAGCATCATAATATTTCATTTTTATTATGTAATGTCATAATTTTTTTTCAGGGACTTCACAGAATTTTGAGATATTTAGGGGGTCCAGGTGGTTAATTGGGGGTTTCAAATCCCCCTGTATTTTGCACCTTGGTTGCATCTTTGATTTTAGGTTTGCCAGTGATTAATTGCCACAAAAGCCAGTCAGTTAATACTCAAAAGAGTTTTCCAAAATTTGCATTTGCAATTTGCTGAATTGATAGGAAACAATGTTTTTTTTGTGTAAATGTTGACATGATGACAAATTCATTGCTGTCGTTTTCCATCTGCTTAGTTTTGATAAGCTACAGCATCACAGTCTCAAAATGCCCTCGTCCCTTCTCAGAATCATTTGGTTGAAAACGCAATAGTTTGTACACAGTTCCCAGACAAAACTTTTCTGTGTTCTTTGATCGATGTCCTGTTTATGCACAGTGGAATGAGAAGTGGAACTGGAAACATCCTGCGGCGGTTCTGGCAGATCAGAGCAGGACAGGGCTGCAGTCGGACTCCCAGCGGGGAGCTCAGCCTCTGCATAGTTCACATGCCTGCCCCTTGAGCCCCACTGACCGCCAGCACACTAACTGTGCTGGTGTCACTTGTGTAAGGGTGATAAGATCGCCTGCTCTAACAAGCTTAACAAATTGTTTCCGGCATATCACGACCGATTCAGGGTGAAATTCACTCTTAAAAGTGAAGATACAAATGAGGATTCTTGGGAGCAAATCCTAGAGAAATCATAGACAGGGCAAACATGGGGACCACGTATTTAAATAGTGCAGTACTTTAAGATGCTGCAGGTTAATTAATCATTTCTGTAAAATCTTGTGAGTTTATATTGTTTCACTGTGGTCCCACAATGACATCACTTTAGCTTTAGACCTAAGGCAAACAGCAGCATCCTTATGTTTTACTTCCCTCATTAGTTGCTATGGGATGTAATTTGTGTGTGCATTGCTCATCCATTATGAGCTCATTTTGAGGATCTGGAAGCTTTGCCTATTACTCTGTTGAGACAGTAAAAGCAAAACTGGCATGCATAGCCTGAGTTATGGAAAGCACCACATTATTGTAATGCGATGGCTTGAAAAAAGAAGCATATAGAGAAGAGAAGGGGGTAACAGTGTCATGTAACAACATATGCAGATACACTTTGGTATAGCAGATGTAACCTGGAGATAAAGACACACACATACATATGGACCATTCAGCAAAAACACCTTTGATATTTACAAAGATTTTGTTATGATCTAATTAAACCCACAGCCCTGCAATTGTTACTGCATCCCTCATGGCCACATACTGAGCAGTTAGATCCCACTAATTTGAAGAAAATGTGTCTCAAAGTCTGAAAATCATTGTGTAATACTAAAAACTATCAGTACCGAAACATATATATATGTAATTTGTTTTGTGATTTAGTAAAAATATTATGATTTCATGAATGTACAACTGTTAATGTACTGGCTAGCACTTTTGAGTTAAGCTCAAAATGAGCTCAAATTGTCACTAATGAAACAGCCATGATGGTTAGAATTGTTTTGGTAGTGAGAAAATGGAACGTTAATTGAATCGTTTGCTTTAATAAAATAAACATAATTAGGGATTTTAGTCCAAGTCAGTTAAAAACCAGTCAAAAAATGTTTTGATTGTATCCAGTGTTGGGAAAATGCTTTGAAAAAGTTGTGATAGTGGAATACTGAACATACATGTCCTAAATGCTTTCAATAATGTATTCCTTTACAATACATAAAGATGTAGAGTACAATTAGAATTGGAAATTTTGGAAATGTGAGATGGAAAAACCTTTTACTTAGTTCAAACTGTTGCTCGCTGTTACTCTTTGGGAAGATTTCATGCAATTATTCCCAGCCCAGCACAACACTGACCCATGAGAAACATGTCCACTATTGCAGGGATTAGTTCACTCAGCCCTCAGAAGAAATCAGTAATGCTGAATAACTAGTTCATCACACTGATTTATCAGATTTATCAGTGACACTGATGGGGTGGTGGTGTGCTAGTGTGTGTTGTGCTGGTGTGAGTGGATCCGAGATGGAGAACAAGAGTACAAGAGCAACTAAGCTGGCATGACATCCAGAGGTTCATTTTGCAGGGCTTGACTGAGTTTTTCTGTCTACAGCAGATAAGATTAGACTGCATGGGACATGATCCAGGCCATACTGGATTGCTGTTTGCCTGATGATGATTGCACACAGAGAAATGCATTATAACTACTTCTCCTCCCTGTTTGGGACTATTCTAACACAGCACAGCTGAGCAGTAATCACCGGCCCCCCCAGACTGAGTTCAATAAACTCATTCACATTCTAACAAACTGATCCAGCCCATTATGTGGTCAGTTTATGTGGCATTGTTTAGATGAGAGACAGGAGCTGATTTAATGCTTCTAAAATGTGCAGTGTCATGCTTTAGTGACCACCAGTGGAGACAGTCAGCCTGTCATAAATAGACAGCAGAAAACATCCCAAAATGACAATCAAACAAAATGTGAGGTCACTTGAGGACACTGGCTACGAGCAGTTCCTGCAATTTCTTCTCACATTTCTTTCAGTGAAGATATTTTTCAGTTGATGAAGTTCAGTACAGCTAGAACATATACTTACATCACGGTCCTCATTAAAAGCCATTGGTACAATCCTCACATTAATCTCAATGACCTGATTGTCAATATGCGGGAGACAGTCCTAATCGATGATGTATTATCATCAAGCAATTTGTGCAATGTTGAAATGAAACAACAACAGATCAGTACATTAAAAGTCGTTCACTGACATGTTGCCGTAAATTTCAGTTACTAGAAAAATCGGAGAGATTTTTACATGGTGGTTGGCATCATTTAACCAATAAAAAGTTCTTGCAAAAAGTAACAATCCTTGTGTCACGCTGTTATAAAATCACACATTTTCAGCATTAACCCCATTTCATTTGGAAAGAGCAGATAGTGTTTCATTTACGACCAACAAAATCTGTGGCATATCATGCCAAAATTAATGATGCATGAAGATTCAAAGCCCTTAATCCTGCTTAAATAAGAGTACAAGTTACTTCCAAACTGATAAACAAGTTTTTGTTTTTCACAGTAGCCACATTCTGCGAGATGCTTGTCTCTGGAGTCTGTCTCACAAAGCATGTTCAACCAGCATGTTCAGCATTTGTCAGGATTCAGATTCACAAATGTAACCTTGGTTAACTTGCCAGCACACAAAGCCTAGTTAATTTGTTCTTCTCAAGAAAGGCCAGTGTGAACCAAGTCTTGGTACAAACACCTTTCAGATAACCTCAGAAGATGTGTTGTAGGGGCACATAAAGACCTGGGTGTACATCAGTACACAGTTACATCATGGTGTGGGGCTGCTTTGCTGCCTCAGGGCCTTTGTGATTATAAAGGGAACGATATTTTGTATATTAAGTACACTGCTCAAAAAAATTTAAGGAACACTTTTTAATAGTAGTATTAGTATAGAATCAACTCTGTTCAACTTCTGGGATATTGATCTGGTTAGTTAAGTAGTAGGGGGGTTGTTAATCAGTTTCAGCTGCTTTGGTGTTAATGAAATTAACAACAGGTGCACTAGAGGAGCAACAATGAGACACCCCCCAAAACAGGAATGGTTTAAAAGGTGGAGGTCATTGACATTTTGTCCCTCCTCATCTTTTCCGACTGATTTTTCACTAGTTTTGCAGTTGGCTTGGGTCAGCGTCACTACTATTACCATGGTGCGGTACCTGGACCCTACAGAGGTTATACAGGTAGTCCAACTCCTGAAGGATGGCACATCAGTACGTGCCATTGCCAGAAGGTTTGCTGTGTCTCCCAGCACAGTCTTAAGAGTATGGTGGAGATTCCAGGAGACAGGCAGTTACTCTAGGAGAGCTGGACAAGGCCGTAGAAGGTCCATTCCAGAAATGTTGATGAACTGAAACACATTTGTATGGAGTAAATTGTTTCAAATTTCATCTTCAACGTTGTACAATTCTTAATTGCAGATACAGGAAATGTTTTCTGGAGGTGATGCTGCTAAAGGGAAATCTACATGTTCTTATATTTAAGGGTTCACTTACTTTTTCTAGCCTGCACTGTGGATGTTACTCAATGTGCTCAATAAAAGACATTAAAAAAAGACAACTGTTTGTGTGTTATTAGTTTAGTTAGATCATGTTTGTCTAATATAATATAATATAATATAATATAATATAATATAATATAATGATCAGACCACATTTTAACAGTGAGCAATGCAGAAATCCATAATGTTCACTGGCTTTTTCTTGTGACTGAACTTACAATAACTTGTCACTTACAATAAAAAAACAATAATGATAAGTAAGTATGCTAGATAAGTATGTCATTCATAAGTATGTATTCATAATGATAAGGAAAGAAATATTTTAAAAACACTGACAGGAAACAAGGTATTCAGGTGCCATAAATATTATTTTTTTAAGTACTACTCCAGGATCAAGTTTTTAATAATAGTCAAGGTCAGGGGTCTATGGAGGTTTAATTTTCTGTGATCCACCCTCTTTTCTTCTTCACTTTCTTCAGTTCACAGACTGTCACATTTGTTTCCAGGATTTGTTTATATATAGTGGAATCTTTTCTTCCTTCTTCCAACTTTTCCTGGACCACTGCCTGCCACATAACGAACCCCAAAACATGACAGATCCACCATCATGCTTAGCAGTTGTTCTTTACTCATGTTTTTTTTTTTCAGACATACCTTTGGTGACTGTAGCTGAAGAGTTTAATTTTGTTTTCTGTAGACGGTGAGTTTTGTGATGAGGTCATACTTAGGAATACCTATCTGACCAATGTAAGAGATAGACAAGCAAAAAGAGTTTTTGTGGTGTCTATATGTTCGCATATAACTGTGTAAATCTGAAGAGGATATGCACTGGATGTATATTAGATAACCAAACGAAAATTGTTTTTTTAATCTGAATCTTTATGCTTTGTGAGACAGGTTCCTGTTAACTAGTAATATCTTTCAAATGATTTATATTTCCATTTGAATGTCCAGAATATAGCAAATACTATATCTAACTAAGGTCTGCTGTGATTGGCCTTTTTACTGGGACTACATTATTATGTAACATTATTTTTCAGTTTTCTCGCCATCTGACTATCAACACAAAAATACCTCTGATTGCATCCAAAATGTCAGTAATGTGTGTGGGAAAGCTTCAAATTCCAACTGCTATGTCACCATGAACACCCAAAACAGGAACTGTCACCAATTATCACCATGAACCAAACAAAACCACATCACAAAATGATTATAACTTTCATATTGTTACATAACCGTTTCATGAGGTGATGCCAGTCTTAGCGTGATTAGAGTGATTCCACAGAAGATTCACATTTGATCTTCATCACACAAGCATTTAGTGGAAGCTTCTTCAAGTAATTAAGGACTTCAAGACTCAAAGACTTACAGTGCACAAAGAAATTATTGTTATTAATGTCTGCACTAATTTTCCATTTTTATGGTATCATTTTAGTATAATAGTCATACTGTGATCAAGTCAAGCTTTGGATCCAGTAGAAAAGACATAGGAGGTGGAAAAGAGGGTGAGGTTGAAATGCGTATAGTGTCCAAGTCATTGTGGAGATATTGCACGTCACAGCTTCTGCTCACTGCTGTAATCAAAGCAAGCACACATATGCCAGCTATGGTAAACTCATGTAATGGAGCAATAGACCTTTGCTGTGTTTGATCCAAATGGTTATGGGGCACCACATAGTGGCAAAACCACAAGAATCAACACCTCAACTCAAAACTCACAAACGCTGAAATCAGTTCATTTGTATGATGTAGCATCACATTAAGCCCCGCATCCATAGCCCACGTGTCTTTGTACCCAACATATCCTTGGTGACGATTACTCAAAACAGGAAGCCTCATCACTTTTTTATTCGCACCACAGCTGAGCAGAACTGAAGCAGGAGCAACAAGCCTAATGGAAAACGACAGGCATATTCTCTTCCCCTGGCCCAACATATTCAAGTGTGCACACTTACGCAACTGAACACATATGTTTTGCTTTAAGGACAAATATTTTTAGCAACTCATGAGTTGTGATGTCTGAATGGTGCACGAATAGGGCAGGACATAAAAAGACTGCAGGACATTACTAGAAGTGTGATTGTATGACACAACATTGGAGTTCCGTATGGAATTAATATTCAAAGAATGCGAATAATCAAAATGAACTAAAACGGTACTGACAGATGAAGTTTTAATTAGTTTAGTCTCTTGGAGTCCTGCGTGAGTGCTTAAGCTAACGCCAGGGGTTTTATTCCGGTTGTCCCTGGAGTGCTCGTTCCTCTGCCTCTTTATGTGGAGAGAATACCATTGTTACCAGCACACACACAAGAACCATCAATTGGAAACACATGGGCACGTCCCTTCTGTACGAGATGGTTAAACACTTCAATCTGCATTGCAAAAAAAAATGAAAGCATACGGCAACTGACAGTACCGCATTCCGGGCCAACATTTACTTGTGTACTTTCATTTCGTGGCAATTTGGCTGATTGTAAAAGAGAGATGGGTCTCTCTCTTGTGGTTGGCGTGTTGGGAGTACATGCCAGTGTCAATGCAGACGAGACCAACCATTTGTGACAGAATGCTGGTTGCATACACCGAAGGAAAAGGGTGGGAGCAGTGCATATGGAGAAATAAGTGTAACTGGTAGTGGTTGCTAATTATATTCTGCCCAGGCATATTATCAGTAGGAGGCCTGTAACTAAACTGGATTGCAACGTTCAATTTATTTATTTATTTATTTATTTATTTTTTGTTTAATCAGCTCTTTTGCATGACTGAACCAGTCCATGTAACCTCTGAGGTCTGACACTGCATCTTTTCAAACCGCTAATCATGAAGCATTGCTGAGTGCCTGGATGTGCTTGAGGGAATCACTGGCCACTTAATAAACCACAATGCAGACGTTCAGTAGAGCAGTATGCCAGTGTGGAAAATGATTCATCTCACCTTCCGCTGCCCTGAGATTCACTGTGCCTGAAAGGGCACATAGTCCATCTTGCTTGGGATAAAAGTCATGGTGCAGCAGTGGGTTGCAGGCATAAAAAAATAATAATGGGAAAACTAACTATCTACCATGTAACCTGTATGTTAAATTCATTCATTTTCATGGTCTGCTTGTCATATTTGTCTACTCAGTGTAGTTAAATATGTGATTAAATCACATCAAATAATGAAAGGTGCCATAGAATGAAAAGCTGTATATAGTTGAATAGTGAGAGTTCAGTGCATAGAACTGACATACCATGGACTACAAACACGGTCTTCTCCTTCAATTACAAATACTGCATATGCCAAAGAGGCGAGATTCTAAAGTCGTACACTGTTAATGGACTTCACTTATTAATATTTAAGCCCACAAAATGTACATACATCAGCTAACGTTTCTAGTCACTGGTTGTTTCTAGTCACTGGTCCTAATATGTCATACATCATCATACTGCTTGACTTCTAGTAAACTCTTCACGTTAAGGATAGCACAACAATGAGTCTGCTATGAATCACTGAAAATACTTCCTAATAAAGGGAAGCAGGAAAATCCTTTGAATGCTAACAATATTCTTGTAAATCAGGTGAAGGGGAAAGGGGCTTTATCCTCGGTCTCACCTTAGAGCTGTGTTTGTGTGTGTTGTGCCTCCATCCTCCCCCGCAGTCCTCAGAGTACGGTTGTGATAGCCACCCACAGGCAGGTGCTTCCTCTCCTCCTGTTTGAGCAGACACACACTATGCACGGCTCTGATTAAGACCCCTCTACCCTCCCCTTGCCTGAGTCCTGTTGTGGTGCTTTCCATGAAACACGAGCAGGGAGCATGCTCGCTGTCACTCCCAATACACACTGATGAGAAGCAATGCAAGAGCAACAAATACTGAGGATAAAAAAAAAGAGGAGGTCAAACTTCAGGCTACATTAAAGAGCACTGAGGAACGAGAGAGAGTACATACATTTGAATTCTTTTTCTTCTTCAGTGAAAGTATATATAATATTTAAGCTATATCTCTCTAGTCTCTAATGACTATGTAACTAGATTGTTAAGGGCAAAGTACACAGGTGAGATAAAAACAAGTCAGCAAACGTTTCATTCAACAGACTTTCATCAGTGCTCATTACAATGGTGTCAGAAGCAGCACAAGAACAGCAGACGAGAGATCGGTCCCAGCCTTCCTTTTCCTTCAGAGGGAGGCAAAGTCGGCAGAGGAAAAGAAGGAGCTGCTGAGGATTGAGCCCAGCAAGCTAGGGGAAAAGTTTCCTCTTCCAAAGATGACAAACAGTCATGAAGCAAGCAGTTGTGAAACATGGTGTCAACCCAACCAACAGCAAAAATTGACAATTGTTACTGAACATGGCAGTCGAAGCCACACCTATAGCATTTGCCTAATGTAATGATGGTGATGGAAGTTGGTCAGATTGCCTATGGCAGTTTGATATGACTGAGGAAGAAGCAGTGTGGGTGAACCAGGTGAAAGCAAAACAGTTACAGTTAACTGTAAGCCCAAAACCAAATAATTTTTCAGCCAAAAAACACATGAAATCCAGAAATTCAGTCAGGAGGGTGTAGATGCTCAAAATGGATTTCACAGTGCTTTATGCATCACTCACAAAGATGTCAGTAACACTATACTTTGAGTGGTCCTTTGTAGATGATTAATGAACTTCTAACCGAGTATCAGTAACACATCCACATATCAGTGAAGTAGCAGTGCTGAAGAATCTGAATACGTTAAAGTAAAAATCTTGAAGTTGTACTGCTGATACATTACATTACTAAGTAGATGCATTGTTAAAATGTTAAATTAATCTTACTACACAGTTAAGTCACATTACAATGACCACTGCGTGTAGATTCGATGGCGGCAGCACGTAGCTAATGAACAAAGTCACGTCAGTCATTGCATTCTCTGGGCCCACTCATTCATATTTCCCCTCTTAACCGATGTACACTCATACATGCTGATTGTCTTTTCTGGGGGGATGGGATCTTCCAGCTAGAAAATGTGACGTGTCATGTGGCTAGAAATGTCTGACACTAGTTGAAAGAGCATGATCAATACTTGCAAGTACTACCCTGGCCCCCTAATTCCCCAGACTTGAACCCAACTGAGCATCTGAGCATGTTTGCTATATATATCGTCCCCCATGCACCCTTCAGCAGATGTGGGACTGACATGCCTCTTCTGTAATAAAATGAGGTCCCAAAAGCTCAGTACCTGCAGAGAACGTGGTTTGTAAGCACCCACTCTGGGAAGCGGCTGTGCTAGATATGGATGTGACCAATGAGTTGGGTGGATTGGACAAACCCAGTAGATCATGGTGCCATGTCAGCTGGATGGTAAGAAGTCACCACCTCCACAATTAGCATAATTAAGCAAGGAGTTTGCCTTACTAACAGTCCTGGTGGCCCCCAAAAGTGAGAATGGATACCATAATGGGATCGTCTGCATAGAAGTATGGCAAGCAGGACTGGGGGCCAAAGCCTCTCCCACTGGATCTATATAGTGAAAGTAAGGGACACCAGCTTGATGTGTCAGTGGTAGTGGTAGTGGCCCTGAACACTACACCTGGTGGACCATGGGCTTCTAATGGACAGGGGGTCATTGCACAAACATGGGCCAATATGACCCACATGTGGTGGGAGTATGCTAGCAAGGATGGGAGTGAGGCAAGCCAATACAACAGACTGGTGACAAGTTATCTCAGAGCAGAAGAGAATGCACACCCTCATATTTGAGTTTAAACACCACCTCGCTGCCTGGAACTGAGATAGCAGTTTGCACAGCCTTCAGTAGCATGAGAAAGTCACTAGGGATGCCTGTCAGTATGCCTGCCAACTTCCCCTGGCACTTCAGAAGGAGGCGGAGGATAAGGTGCAGAAGATGTGAAGGGTGATTAACCCTTCCACAGTCCTTCACCAGTAGTACTATCATGGAATAAGGATAGAACAATATGTGTTAATGAATATTATGAGTGATTGAACAATAGAAAAGACTCCCCATACCCAGCATCAATGAGGTGTTGGATTGGCTGTCCCACTTCTCCTTCTCCTCAGCTCACTCAGCCTACATAGCTGGTACTGGCAGGGCCCCGACACAGTTCCAAAGACAGCTTTCATGCTGGGCAGAGAGTTACGGCAATTTACTTTTCTGCAGTATAGCCTTTCTAAAAGCCTTTCCACCTTGTGCACTGTCAACTGGGATGACAACCTGGGTCATGCAGCAGACTTCTATTTCTTACTGATACATGGTTATCAATAGGCAGTAAAGCTACTGTTCTCAATGAGACAGCACCTGTAAACTTCAGCTTTATCAATACAGAACTGGTAAGAAAGGAGAGGAAATAGCTGCTTTATTTAAAGAATGCACTTGCTAATTGTATTTCTTTTGAATATCTCTGTTTCATATTGAAGGGTGTTCACAAATTGTGTTTTTAACCATTTATTGCCATTTAACCAATGATGAACTTTCTATAAATGGTATTGATGATTTTTTGGTCTCTCGCAGCACATGAAAGAACCTATGGACACTCAAAGACTCATTTGGGATCAGGTTGTTTCTAAAGGACATTTCTTGTGTTATGGTTAAGGACTTGCCCTTGCTGTTCTTTCCTGTGTTTACTGACTCGATCTCTCCAGATGTTCAAATTCGAGAGTACTAGTGTTCAGTTTATGGAGGCCATAGCTATGTCATCAACCATAAGTACAGAGTCAGTTGATGTACTACTGGGTAGTATGACTGTCATGGATTGTTGTTTTGCACTGGTAAAAGTCAACCTTCAGCAAACAAAAAGCACCATGGAGAAACACCATGATGGTAAAAGCTCTAAAAAGAGAATGCAATGAACTTAAAAGCCACTTCCACCTCTATAAACAAAGCTGGTGTAGTTTTAACTATGAGTTATGGAGAACTAGACAGCTGCAGTTCTCTAAGATAATTGATAGGAACATCAACAACACCCACACTCTATTTGTCATGGTTGACAAGCTTACAAACCCTCCAAAGCAGATAGCTTCAGAACTCCTTTCCACAGAGAAATGTAATGAATTTGCTCTTTTAGTGAAAAAATCTAAACTATTAGAGTGACTATCAATACCACACACTGAAGCAATAAAACTAAGATGTCTCCATGATCAACTAGAAAAAAATTATTATTATGTCACAATTTAATACAACTGACCACAAAATTCAAGCATTTCCCTAAAGTCAGTAAAAACAGAAATTCTTGAAAAGGAGAACTCTGGATGCTTTTATGTTAAATTGTCTCAAATCATTCTTTTATAGCATTGACCACTAAGAAAGCTTAGTTCAGTCACCTCAAGTATTTTTTTGAAGTTGAGTGTTTCCCCAGATTTCAGTTAGGTTTTTAACCTCACCACAGTCCTGCACCTACACTTATAAAAGTAATAAATAATATGCGGCTGAATACTGGTTCAGGCAAAATTTGAGCTCCGGTTTTACTAGATATAAGTGCTGTATTAGACACTGTAAATCATAGAATACTGTTGGACAGCTCAGAACATTGGGTTGGTGGTACAGTCCTTATAATTGGTTCTGGTCATAGTTTTGAGTTGTGACTGTTGGCTGTTACAAATCTGATATGAGGTGGCAATGATATGCAAATGCCCAAGGCATCAAGTTTCAGACCTGTTCAATCTCTATACCTGTTCAGTCTCTATATGCTGCTTTTGGGCAAATTCTATATATAACAAAAACACTGATTACCATAGCAATGCAAATGATACACAGATATATCTCATCAGATGATTACAGTCCATTGGATGAGCCAAAATGTTATTCAGTTAAATTAAGCCCAAAACTTGGCATTCTAATAGACTAAGATCTCACCTTCACAAGCCACAAAGCAACCACCAAAACATCCATCTATCATTCTTAAAGTATAGCCAGAATCAAGGGCTTGGTGTCAGAAAGGACCAACAGAAGCTCATCCATGCTTTTATCCAATGTAAGGTGGATCACTTTAATGGTATCTTAATTGGGCTTCCCAAAAACGACAGAGAGTCCAAACTAAACATGTTGAAGCAGCATTTAGCTGGTATGCTGCACACAACTAGAGCAAACTATCAGAAGACCTTAGATGTGCTTTAAATGTAGCAGTTTTTAAATCTAGCAGGTTTTTATTTTTTTAATGTACTTTCTATTTTTATTCAGTTGTGTTATTGAATTGCCTTTGTGTATGAAAGGTAAAATATAAATAAATTTCCCATGCCTACCTGTATGGGCAGAAGTTTACTCTGATGACAGATCATTCTTTGCTAAGGAGACTACTGAGCTTCAGAGAGCCAGGTGGTCATCTAGTCTGGAACTGTTGCAGTTGTTTCAGTTAATGCAGTGCACTGGGCAGGACAGAGACATGTCAACTTTGACTGTTGTCAAGGCACCCGTGCCAGAGGGTTGGGTGCAGCAAATGTGTATGACTGAGAGGTGGAAGCACAGAAAGTGAAGGTCAATTCAGACACCCTCCTTCTGGAACATGGAGAAGCTGCAGATGGTGCAGAAGGCAGACCCTATTATTACACCAGTGGTGGAGTGACTGGAGCATCAGGGATGGACAGACCAACTCTTGCTGGCCCCACAGAGTACAGGCTACTAAGTGACTGCAGGATATGTGAAACATTTTAGAGATTAAGAGAGAGGGCCGTCTACAGGTGGTGGAGATCCCCCAGTTGGGTCAGCAAGTGGCAACTAGCCTCATGCTGCCAGCAGGTCCTGCAACACCACCACAGGAGCTTACAGATCTGTCCTTTTGGTTGGGGAAATGGTCTGATGTAAAGTGGTTCTGTAAGAGGTAAGAGATCTACACTGCTAGGAAGGGCCCACTACAACAATCCTGAGTCTATTTACATGCTGATTCTGTTCCCCATGGAGGAGAGAATTAAGATCTATGTGCTGGTGACTACGGATTATTTTACCAAGTGGCCAGAGGTGTATGCAATCTCCAACTAAGAGGCATCCTCTGTTATGGACCAGATTCTGTAACCTCTGTGAAGCTGCATAGTGACCAGAGCCAGAACTTTGAAGCAAGGTTGGTCAAGAAGCTCTGCCAATGGCTTTACAAAGTGTAAAGAACACACTCGAACAACAGAATAGTGGAATGGTTTTAGGTGCAAGATGCAGTTAGCCTTTATGCACCTGCCCTGTTGCAGTTTGCTTTTCTTATAGCCATGAAAGATTTCACTGGACGCACTCCAGCTTTGCTCATGATAGGGGGGTAGCTTAAACTCTTGTTTGACACCAGGCATCTTACTTGGTAGATATTAATCTAGCTAGTACAGCATTTTGTAGTTTTTGTAGTTTTTGCTGGTGTAACATTCTGAAGTCTAATGGTTTAACTAATATATTAGGTTTTCAATAAGATTAATGATTAATTTATACATATTGCTCAGTGGATCTAATGGGTCTGTGCATTTTTGTGTCTAAGTCTTTTATCTTCCTCAAATGTTCAGTGCCAAGGCTATTACTTTGATATGCTTATAAAAACAGTGGGTTAGAAGATCAGTTTGCACATGTTTTCAGCAGTGGTAAATAACTTTAAAATATAATATTTTAGTTAATATCTGGTTACACCAAATAACATTTTCCTGGTGGTAGAACTGGCAGTCCTGTTTGTAATAGAGTTACACCATTATAAAAGCTAATGAATATTGCATTTGTGCATCATATCGTTTTTAATATATATTTTTTTATTTTTAAACATGAAACTTTTGAAACTTTTATGTGTAATTTATCCAAATATATTCCTATATAAGGATGCTTGTCCAACACAAATAAATAGGTGTCCCTCATCTTAGCCAACGATGGCCTCAAGATGAACTTACCTTCAGTGATGGAAGTGAAGGCAATGTCTCAGTTGTGTGCAATTTGGGCCTATTCCAGTGTAAATTTGTTGAGGTTTTCTAGGCCTTAACCATAGTTTTAGCCACTTCATAGACTAAACAAAACATTTTGTATATTCCAGTGTTGGATAGGTGGTTTGGATGGGAGATACTTTTTTCCATGTGTTATTGACTTTTCTGCATGAGTAAAGATTATTTCCACCAGATGCTGAAACAAAGGAAAAGTGCATGTACACATGTGCAAAGCCAGTTCCCCATGCCCTTTGTTATCTTTTTTATATTTACTAATATAAATCTTCTTACATTTTGGTCTTACTCCTCATTCTGTTACATATAAAAACACAAAAGCAGTAAAATACTGTCGACACATAAGCGAAAAAACCTGTCTCCATATAAACCAAACCATCATCCTTCGTGTTGCCATATTGCATTCCATAGTGAACATCAATGTTTCCATTGCTCTCTGTGTTTACAGCATGTACTTGTGCCCTATAAACAGATTGAGCAGGCAAGCTGCACTAGTTTAAGCTGCTTTGCATTTTTTGCCTGGTTCTCTGGTCTGTGGGGGGTCATTAACTCAGCATTAATCAAATGGTGGAAAAAGAGCCTGTGGTCTGACATACTTCTTGAAGTTCTTCTTGAAGTTAGCACGTAACACACGCTTGGGCTGGATGCTGTGCTAGGGACGCAGAAAAAAGAAAAGCGCACCAATTATAGAAAAAAAAAAGAATGTGGCTTACAGGTTCAGAGAGTTAGGAAACATCCATCCAGCTGTTTGGCCGTGCATTTTACTGCGAAATATCTATAGATGAGAAAAACAGAACGAGTGTCCAGGCCATGTTCCGTATTAAACTTTGCCACTTCCAGCCTCGCGGTCACAGTGAAGCTCCACGTTTTGGCCTTTGAGGCCCATCGTTCTCCAGTCCTCCTGCCACAGCCTCCCTGAACACATAGAATGCTGCTCCGGCATTCCATTGTCAAGGTCTTTGAGCTGGAGAGCCATTCCTCTGGATTCCCCCCATGCTACATTCCTGATTACACCAGGGTTCAGGCTTTACTATCTGCTGGGCTCAAACTACACCGCCATTCCTGCAGAAAGCGAGATGACTTGAATACTGCAGAGCTGAATATACAGCATCGTTAAAAATATGAATGCACTCTGCTGATTTGGGATGCACAATTTATAATACCTGGCAAGCTTTGCATAAACGTTTAGAATGTTACATTATTAGCATTACTTAAAAAACAGTAAACAAATGTCCTTGTCAGAGATGTATCTGTATGTGTACCAGAGATGTAGAAAGTTTCCATTTGTAATGATGTGTTTGCATTTCCTTTAGAAGACATGCTGGGTGCTGACCTCAAAATTGCCAAGCAGTGATGCATCTTAGGTGACATCAATGCAGTGCTTGTGGATACATGCTTAAATATACAGATCTAAGAATAAGAGGAACAAAGAGAAATAGTGAAGAAGATGATGCTGAGAAAACATGAACCTAGGTTAAGTGTTCAAATGAATTGTGGATTAAGAGATCCTTGATGTAAAGCAGTTGTGCAGCAGTTGAGAGTTTGTGAAGAGGAAGAGAAAAAGAAACAGAGCAACGAGATTAACGTGTGCAAGACCTAAAATGACCTACAAACAGCTCTGTCAATAAGATACTACTGTAGCAGAGAAAAAATGATCGTTTGTTGTGCTAGATGGGTCTCCTATTCGACCAAACATTTACATTCCAGCTGAAACACATAAAACCATGCAGTCTCAGCCCTGTTTTCAGATTCCAACTGTGTTTTTAATATTGTGCTTGAAATGGATATAAATCAACCACAATTATCTTTCTGATTGCAGGGGGTGAAGAAATGATTTCCTATGATTGCAGGGGGGCTGCTGCGAATTAGATCAGCATGTGCAGAGAATGTTTAATAAACATCAAAAGAATGTCAGTCATTCCGTACAGTACACAAGGCATGTTTACTCTGCCAGGGCTGTAATTCAGAAATGGCTAAATTTTGTCACGCTATGCAAAAAAGGTTATGGTATCTATGACAAATAAAAAAAAAAGGCTTTGCACTCGGCAAAGTTAGATAGCCACCTAGGGCCCCCATGAACCAAGCACTCCATGAAAACACAAATTAGATATGTTGTATGCCTTGATGGTGAACAACCTAATCTGAAATAAATATACATTTTAGAAATTCCTGTTATTATTCAAATGTTTACATTATTTCAACTCTATAACACCCACTGGCCACTTCATTAGGTACACCTCCTTTTATGTACACTCATTGTCCATTTGATCAACTCTACTTACCAAATAGATACACCTTATAGTTCTACAGGACCACCACAGAGCAAGTATTATTTAGGTGTTGGATCACTCTCAGCACTGCAGTGACACAGTGGAGTGCAGTGGGCACTGACATGTCACTTCAGTGCTGCAAATGATCCACCATTGAAATAATACCTACTCTGTGGTGGTCCTGGGGGGTCCTGACCATTAAATGAAAGAGCTAACAACGTATGAAGAGAAACAGATGTACTACAATTTGTAATTGTAGAAGTACAAAGTACAAGGAGGTGTACCTAATGTAATGGCGAGTAGGTGTGTATGTGCATATAAAAAGAAGCCCATTATCTGTCAATATACTGAGATTTTTAATGAATAAAATTACTTAAAACAAGTTATAGGCCCATATTATATACCAGACACACCAGTTTTTCTTACATATTTGGAATGAACAAGGTTATGTAGTATGTAGACATTATTAATTATAAGCTTCAAAGCACAACTCAGCTGCCCATTTTTAATTTATTGTTTTTGTGATGTCATGACATTCACTTATAAGCTTACTGGACAAAAAAATAGCCATCTTGAATGTTTAAAGTGGTAGTAACTTCAGGCTCATGATGCTGCATGAGGATGATCAGGTTATAAATACCTGCAGATGCGTGATGGGTACAGTGCAGTGAATGTCTCATTTGATGTGTGGAAAATGGGTTGCAAAGCAGATGTTAATGATTGGCAAAAAGGAGAGGTTGTATTTGGGCCACAGTGCGAAGGAGGTAACTGAATTTGCAGGTGCATGGAAGCGTACGGTCAAAGGAGTGGGTCTACCAAAAGTGGCCAGTGAAGACATCCACTAAATTTGGTCGAGCTGTGCAATTCTTTGATGCAAGAGTGGCTGAACATTTAAGTGGCCTACATCCAGAAACTTGTCCAGTCCACTGCAGCTGCTATTCATGCTCATGGAGATACTACATGATATTAAGTATGTTTTAGTCACTGGTGACTAATTTTTTGTTCAGTGAACTTATGTGCCCATTTAGCCTACAGCAGTTTAACTCTGCTCCCCTACACTGACGTGTTTCAGTCTAGTCAGGCAGCCAATCAGCACAGATCTCATTTACATATATCTGACATAAATGCACAGTAACAAAAACAACTCGTTTAACTGTAAGGGATAAAGAGAGGAAGGAAAATTGTCATGTAAAAATGAATGATGGCTGTTTTTAATACATAAAACCCACACAAACGTTATAAGGGAACAGACTTAAACATGTGCATCCCAGGGGCCCCATTCCTGTCTTTGCCTGGGGCCCCAGAATCACTAAATCTGCCTGTGCATTTAACTCATTTTTAAATCGACATTCACAACCCGCAGCATATCTGTAGGTGCTTGCTGTAAGCTGTGTTCCTTCATTCAGCATCTAGTCTCCACAGCCATAAAGCTCAGAATGAAAGAAGACAACGTGGTTAATCACTCCTGCCATCACACACCTCCAGCAAGAGCCCAACAGGCAGATAACATTCTCTGCACTATTTCTGGCATCATATAAGTTGTGTTTATTATACCCCATGGGCCCTGAGGAATGAACGTCTAATTCGAACCAGAGGAGACGTAGCGGAGTGTCAGATGTACTAACTGCCCGATGTGTCTGTCTGTTTTTTGTTTTTGGGTTTGTTTTGCCTTGAACAGTCATTATGTTCACAAACTGTTTATTGCTTACTTTGCTTATCAATTTAGATCTATTTCACTGATGACACACAGACACTCGTCTCATGCAAGGACAGCGGTGGGGTTGTGGAAAGTTTTAGGATCCTTGTCCACTCACGTCAGGTTCATGATTGTGCAAGTCTTGCTCTTATTATTCATGCTCTCGTCTCTGTTTGCCTGTGCCTATGTGAGGGTGCTTCCATGGAGACAGCAGAAGCCCGTATCAATCAGTGCTTGAAAGAGCACATCCTGGCTGGAGAAGGTACTCGTCTGAAAGGCTTCAAGGCTTCAAGGCTTCAAGGTAACAAAGTGAAACCGCATGGTGTCAAAAAAAAAAAAAAAAACTAAACATGATATGATACGATACTTAGCAACTCTGATGCATAAACTGAACACGGCTGTTAAATCAAACCTAATAGCTGCCTGGGGTTATTGCGTTAGTTTACAGTAAATCAGCCGCTGTTGATACTGCACATGATTCAGAGTTCCTCTTAAAACTGCTTGCTCAAGTGAAGCAAAACGTTCCCTCTATCTTGGAAGATGCACAGGTGTTCCACCAAGCAAGATATAACAGATCTAAAGGTGGATTTTCTTTTTGATCTAACTAAATCTCCCAACAACGGCATTGCTGGGATTAGGTATTAGGGAATAGAAGTATCGTCCTGCAGGAAGACATACTGCTGAACTTGGCAAGTTGCACAAATCCGAATGATTCATTTTCTATTTTTACAGTCCCCCAATGCCCCCTCCCTTGTGTACGGATGCTTCAGAGATGACGCAGCTGCATTGTAGTCACAGCTTGCTTGGCCGCGGAAGAGGAGAGTTTCTTGAGCGCAGTAAAGCCGTTTCTGGTCCCCACACGCTGACTCCAATAAGCGGCCACGTCTTGGACAGAAGGTCAGCGAAAGGCACGAGCGGGCAAGCTGCTTCAGGCTACAGACTCTTTACTCTCCCCAAATCTGAAAACTGTGGGGTGCCACGCACTCCAAGGAGCAAAACAGTAGATACAGAGCTTTGGCTAGAAGAATGTGTTGTGAGTGTTAACGAAAAACAGTCTACAGCAGTGGAGAAGCTTGTGGTGATTAACAACTCCAGAAGAATAATTACGGAATATTACATTCACAAAACCTCAAGATCAGCGCAGGACATGTTGAAGCTGAAGACAGATTCGCTAAGCCACAAACAGAGCCTAAAGCAAAGATCCTGGTCTTACTTAACCTAGGCAGTGAACGGCGTTACTATCCCTAACAGGAGCGCACACCCGTAAGAAGCATTCTTGTTTTTCAAGTTCGATTTCAAGCCCCTCTTGTTCATCCTGCATGAGTTAGAAACCAGCAGCGTGATCACTGGCCCCCCGTGCTTGCCATTCTTTTGACTTTTGACACCAGAGTCACCATAAAGCTAATACCGTACATTCCATGTACACTAAGTCATTCTGATTAGACACACATGTTCAGACTGTATTTGCTGTCTCATTTCAGCCAAATGATATTTTTGGGGAGTAAACAATAACGCATCTACAGAATACCTAAGTCATGCATTCCAGGACAATCATTGTAAATTAAGTGTAATGACAAAAATAATCACCAAACACGTGTTTTGAATTTAAAACTCACATGTGGAAAGCAGCTTTTTAATTACCAAATGACCCCACCTGGCTCCATAAACTCCAAGGAGCGTCAACACTTCAAAGCTGGTTTTGTTCTAGGATGAACAAGGGCGAAACAGCAATCCTTTAATATTCATATTCACTTAGCTGTAATGAGACACAGATAGAGAGGCAGGACACAAAGGATGTTTCAAAAGCAAAGATGGCACAGTACCACTTCTTTTCTTTTCCATCACTAAAATGATGCATATCTACTAAGCTTTTAAAATAAGCTGTTTTCAATTCAAGCACTTTGCTTACAGATGCTGAAAGCACATGTCCCTGTAAAAAGAAATAGAAATATAGAGCCTGCAACATGACTTACGGAATCTGTGACTTTTTATTAATCACATATACTGCAAAAACAATAGGCTTATAAAAAATAAAGGAACTGTAATTCTGGTATAGCAATTAGTGTGGGTGCATAACTGGAACTGTCTAAGACCAGAATTAGCAAATATGTTGCTCCAAACAAACAATCAGCCAAATTAAGATTTTGATTTTGGCTGATCTGCGTTTCAAATTTATTACATGCTGAGTGCACTTTGAAGCTGCTGCTGGACTCGCACCAAAACACTGTAGTCTAATTATGTAGACCTATTAAGCTAAATAGCCATTTGTCTCTTACTTTTGATTGATGTTATTTAAATAGGCAACAGTTTTTAAAGACTTTAAAATGGCAGTTTAGACCATTAATGACACGCAAGAGCAATGGCTATTTATCCATTTAGACACTCATGGGAGGCACTCATGGGAGGCAATTTGTTACAAACAATTTCTTGTTGCTAGCTTAAAAGATGATGCAAGGATGTTTGTGGTATTCTGTGCTGGGCTGTGAGTTAGATGGCCGGGTTTATGTTCCTACCGTGAAGTATGATTGAAGTACTTTGTTCAACAAAAGAAAATTTGCTTAAAGCTCTGTGTTTATCTTATTCTATGCCGACACCTCAATAATAATAACAATTATGCATTTTACTTATGCCTAGTACTGTGGCTAGTGTGTGTTCATTTAGCCCACACAGAGTGAGCAGGGGGTATTCTTAAAAAAAGGCTAATAAAAAGAAAAACTAACTGTAAAGAACTCGGAACCGGACATCAGATTAGAGGATTCTAATCCTTACATATTGGTTCTTATGTTAACTTTAGCCCACTAGCCCACATAGGGTTGCTGTTGTTCTCATGTGGCTTAATTCACTTCTCTTTATGCTGTGTTGCACTATAAGCAATTCTGCTTTTGCTCAGACATGCAATCATGGGTATCTGATTGGTGCCATTTCTAATCAAGAGTAGATGCTTTCAAGTTTTTAGACTAATTCCATCTCTTTAGTGACACTACTGTTAATGAGTCTACAAATAAAACATCAACAACAAAAGCAGATGTGTCTTACACTGAGGTTCTGGAAGTACACCCTGCAATTACAGCAACAGTATGTTTCAGCTTTTAAGTGCACAGGGTCACCATACATGTAAACCTCAGGGTCACCTGCAAAGCTTGGGCATTTTATAAATGCAATATTATGATAGTTTGACTGAAGCTTTGGCCCACACATCCTGACATTTGTGAACACTTTAAAAACCTATTTTGAATAATAGCAAAATAATGATAATTTATTTTGTCATTTGGCAGCTATTTAAATTATTTCATTTGGCAATGGGAACCTTATCTGAATGCAACTTTGCTTCAGATGTGCTGCACAAACGACAGTGGAGAACCTTAGGTGCTGAGTCAAAAGTCATCTGGAAGACTGAATTCAGTCACAGACCATAAATAATGGACTGATTTGGATTAGGTCAAGATGTGCATGAGGAATGTGGTCAAAGATGAAGTGTGAGAAATAGTATAAGGACAGTTAACACAAAGCAGACTCTGAGGAGGCCTGTTCCACTACAAGTGATTAACTCACACTAAAGTGTGCCATCTTTGCTGAGCTGGGAGGGGAAAAGCACCTTTTGCTGCTCTCATGCACTCTCAACTTACACATCAATTATGGTTTGGACAAATACAACGAGATTCTAATGGCAGCAACACACACATTTTGAATCCAACTGACCTGATTTAAAGCTCCCAAAAATCAACAATGGCAGAGGTGACTCACCAGTTCATAGACACAGGAGATGCATGCATAAACACTGTCCTTATGTTCCATGAGATTATTTACTATCTTGTCTGGAGTCCTGCAGTGAAGATCCAGAGTCCTCAAACGAAGAAAGGTTCACTCCCACAGAGGATATCAGGATGTGATTAACACCATTTAAAAAGACAATAAAAAATGATTGTACATCACATAAGGTAAATGTTTAGATCAACACACGTGTCTGAATCACTTCCCTAAGAAAACAGCCTGATAAGTTTGTACACAGTCACATGTGTCATACAGTGTGTCTCTCGACCATGCATGGTGGAGCTCCTCTGGAGATAATGGATTTTCAGGTGTTTTTACTGGGGTCTAATTCAAGTCACATGTGGGAAGTTTTGGAATGTCCACAAATGCTTTTTCTCTTACTCTATAAATGACAGAATTCCTCACATTCTGATAGGATGGACTTCAAGCAATTAAAACCATCCGTACCACTGCCCTCCAGGATGATTACAGCGCCTGTGCTCAACACGGATCAGTGCCTGACCTCTGTGCTCAAACCACACAACTCTGAAGGCCCTCTTCACATGCCAATGCGAACTTAAAATAACCCAACGCTTTCCTGTCGTAATCCTCCCCACATTTCAAACAGAGTGCTGAAATTCCTTCAGGATCTAGAAAATGCAGCACACAATGCCATCGTCTTGATTGAAAACCTGAAAAGGTTTGCTAAAAACCCAGGAAACTTGAACGTCTCATGTCATGATTAGAAAATTATGAGGAATGAAAGTTGCAAAAGCTGTACGATCGAATGCAGATATCAGGATATTCATGCAACAGGTCATTGAGAAATGTGCTTGGACATTTCAGCTGGTTTCTCTGTTCCCAGCATGTGCTGGCCTTGCATGTCAGAAGCCGATTCTCAGACAGAAGAGTTAAATATACAGAGTGTAGCACAGCAACATTAAACCCAAAACATTATTGTGCCATGACATGTCAATTCACATATTTCCACCTGTGAAACAAACAACATGTTTAAGAAATTAACAAGTGTTTTTCATCAGATTCTGTGATTACATAGTTCTGATCAAAAAACAAATTATACATGACATTCACCAGGATGGACTGTGCAGGAACCCTAGTTACACAACATGATGGGGACGCACGAACTGAGGTCTGACACTCATTTAGTCAGGCATAGATGTACTTGCTTATTTAATTAAATGTCTCCCCCTCTGTATCCTCATTACACCAGTAAAACATTAACGCAGTATAGTCACCAAACTATCCAACAGTTTATTCACTGCATGCTTCTCAATAGTATGTTAGTATGATGTCTTTACTGTCAGTGTTTGCTTTCATCCTGCTCACCTCCACATCAACTGGCTTCCCCAGACTGGCACGCAACCGATTCTATGACATAAACCACCTGTACATCTCTGTCTTGTGCAACATAATAGCATTGCAGTTAATAACCTATCCATTAAGAAGCGTACAGTAGCAATCAAATAACTGTGATATTGCTACAGATCATTAATGATGAAGGAATACACTACAATACTGTAGTGTCCTGCTACTGATGCTGCAAATAAGTTATTGATGTTAGGTGAATGCCTGCCAGCTTCATCTAGCACTGAGCGGTGGTTCTCTCTTGCTGCCTGTTCAATAAAAGAAGCATCCACCTTTAAAGTGCAGTACCTGCGTCTTCTTCATCACTAATGCCACAATACACAGGTGTACTGCTTACACAGCACCACATTACCTCAGTAACACATTAATGCAAAACTGTTCTGATTTGACATTATACACTAATCTAGACTATAATATTATATAGTTGTGTTTTTAATATATTTTTTAACACTTTTCAACAATACTTTTTTTTGACCGTACCTGCACTTGCACTCGAGCTTGCATCCAGCCTCAATGTTTTTATTAGACCAATGAACTATGCGTGTTAAACTACTAGTTTTAATATCTTCTCTTAACAAAATGTTACCTACCTGGTTTTAGCAAATGTGGAAACAAAAAAGGGTAATAAAAGTATCTGTATCTTGACTTATTTGTCCTTGCTGATGACTCTAACTAAACCTAATAACAATATAACTGATAAAGTTGACTGAGACAATGATTTATGCATGTTTACCTTTAAGTTACCCTGTACGCCTCCAGCTAACACTGAAACTCCATTCATGCACTGAACACATTGCTACACTACTACTGCAGTTATATATCTAGTTTAACACCTGTCCCTGGCCATGTGCTTTTGTTGTTGTTTTGGTTCCTGTTACCTTCCGGTCCTGCCTCCTTATCTCGCTCACCTGTGTGCAGTTTGAAGCCCCACGTGCTCATCTCAGGTGTTTCCTGTTGCTTAGTGAATTTGAGTGTGATCAGTTGGTTTGTCTTGCATGGCCTACGTGACCCCTTTTGTTTGTACTTCTAGCTTACATTAGTCTCATAGGAGGTTTTTGGTTTGGTAGCACATTTTTTTCCTTTTTGGTTTGGCTTGTTGTTTTGTTTCATTCTTTTCATTATGGAAATCTTGGACTCTTTAGGATGACCCTAGATTCTTGCTTAATTACACTAATGAAGTGCACACTAAACATTGCAATAACTAAAGTGCTAGTTTTAATATCTTCACAAAAGAAATTTGCCTAGATAGTTTTAGCTAGACAACTCTTAAAGAGCACATAAGAAAAAAAGAACTAGTTTATATTTATACCTACTTATAGTAATTATAATAGTAATAGCCAATATTATGAAACAAAAATGGACATGTGACCATGCTAGTTAAATTACATACCTAAATCTTGCCTGTTCTGATAAACTGTGCTACCTTGTCAAAACATCCTATAGGTAGGTCGGCATTAATTCATATTATTAGGGGTAAGTAGTAATAGTAAGCCATGTCTGTATTTAATTGACATTATAAACACAATTAAAGTTTTAAAACACAGTGTTACTATGCTATACTAATGATGTGTGCATGCCAAACAGGACATATTGATAACTGCACTGGTTAAGGTGTAACGGAATAAGAAGCTTGTGAATATAAAGCCAATCCCTGTGTCGTGAACAGAGGAGTAAGATAACATTAAACTGCATCCAACTCCTCAAAGATGACTGACAAAGAATAATTCTGACTACTGTCACAGATTTCCCTAGTACAACCCTCACCCCTCAGTGTGTGAAATAAGATAAATCTTATTAATTTCATCATGTAATCTAGCTGCTTAAAAATTGGTTACATGTTTAAGTTATTGTTGGGTCTAGCTCTGTTTTGCTTCAAAGAAATTGGAGTTCCAGAGTTGACTCCCAAAAACCTGGAGTCCTGTACTACTGTGTATGGTTACCCAGTGGCACTCAAGTGGGACATCAGTCAAATCTACCTATAGTCAACATCTACATTCAACACTATTTAAGCAATCAAACCTCCATTTTGGCCATTCATTTTAAACATATTTACAATAATAAGGAGCAGTCGATATTTTAAACCTATTTAAACCTAATGGTCTAAACCTAATGGTCTAAACAGCACTGCCCAAATTCATAATTAGCCAATGTGCCAATTCCAGTACCACAGTACTGGCTTTAGATCCCAGGTTTTTTCAGAAGAGTAATAACTGCAGTTTGGATGCCACTGAACACAAGAACACAAAGAACTTAATAAGAACTAAATAAGAAACGTAATTCAAATATGCTCTCATCTTGGCAAAGTACAAATCCATAATTACAGGGAGTTAGAGAATAAATCAAAGATGTCCAATAACATACTACTCAGGAATTCAGACTGACACTCTCTCTGGCAAACAATATTGTCATTACATAAAGTATTGTAATGCATCACAGCCTAGGCAATCATTTATTTCAGCTCAGGGGACGATAAAGGAAAAAAGGAGCTAAACGTTTTCATTGGTCATTTTAGCGCAGCCCTCGTTATATGTCAGTTAGTGTCAAAAATCAAATGAAAACAAGTGTTCAGATGATGCAACTAAGTCATCCTACGTAGATCCCACTGTGTAGGCTTCCAAGGTTTACATGCTTCTACACAGGGCAAGTTCAGGCAGTGGGACACAACGTTCAGTGGAAAGTTTGGATGTTTAACGGCAGCTAAGCACTTCAGCAAAGTTAATTCTTGGCTTTTCTAGGTTTATTGTGCCAACCAAGCAACACGAGTCATTTAATACTCTCACACCAGGCAATTTAGGTCACTTGACACACTTGAAAAACTCAACACCCTCAAAAGGACCTTTAAAATGCATTATTTCTGTGTTTTGGAGAGACAGAAATACAGAAACACATGACTAGAGTACATTATTAACTCGCGTATTAAGTAGTGAGACCTCTGGACCTGGTTCACAATGTCAAATAAACAGTATGCATACCCATTCATCTCTTTTAATGTCTCTGGATGAAATATTAGCAGCCAGATCCTCATTAGGATGGTGAGGAAGGGATCTCTTAGGGAAGCAATCTAATGGTATATGGAAAAATGACTCATTTAAGCTTAATTTATTTATGCACTCTGTTGAGTACTCTTTGTTTGCAAGTTACACAACTAAATGAAGTGAGCACAGTTTTGGATGTATCACAGTGATTGCTTTCCGTAAACACTGGGATTACGTATAGCAAATATGTAAACTTGGATTTACAAGTGACTCATCTTACTTGTAAGGTGAGGCTTTCAGTGGGCACAGGGCCATATTAGCGCACAGGCTACCCTAGGATAGTAGTGGCCCGCACAAGGATTGGGGCCACTGATTAATCAGAATAAAAATATATATGTACTGTATATAGCAAAAACTTGAGCCAGTGCAATTAAGTGTGTTGCGAAGGTCTATTAAATGTATACTAGCTATGCTAACACCAAGAGGGCTAGCTGCAGCAAGCTCAAATACTAGGTCTGACACAAACTACACTATCTGCAAGCATGAAAAGCCCCCGGGTCCCGCCACTGAATCGAATGATGAAAACAAGACCAAGGCAGAGCCACCTGAAATACCATCAGCAGCTGCTACAGCCTCCACAACTGCTGCAGCAACAGCAGCTCCCCCTTCTTACAGCTCGGACCCAACAAATTGAACTAAAACTGATGCGCAGATGTGGCATACTGGGCCTGGAATCATGTCAGAACATTAACATAAACACCTGAAGAAGTACTTCTCTACAAACGCACATCTAATGGAAAACAGCTAGTACAAATGGCAAATTAATCTGAAAAAAAATCTACTCCCAGTTTATTCAACCACTGCAGCTGATAGCAAAAGTTGGGAACTCGCAGTGTTCACCTCACCACTGCAGACTGTTGCTGTTTGCGGTGACAAACATTTGTGTTCGTGTGTGTGGGGGAGACATGCAGGGCCAATTCAAAGTGTTGCCTATGGACCCCTGGTCACCTTAATCCAACACTGTGCATGACATTTGCTTGATGCATGCATTTGCTTGATTATTCTTGTTTATCACAATACTTTACAGTGTGCATAAACTATGCTAGATTCAGGTGCTATCACTGAATTCACCACCCCTTGAAAGACATTGTTAATAGTGGAGATTGTATGCATGACTAAACCTCATGCAATAAAACAGTCTGCTCCTTAACGTCAGCAACACCTCAGTGACCTTCCTAGCAGCCTTATATAATGGAACTGGAACATAATTGGTACAGTGATCTGCACTTTAACAGTGACTTTCGGAGCAAAGCAAGGTTATGGACGCAACAAACATAAGCACTCATGGACAGCCGCTGTGCAGAGGGGATCGTTTTGGAATTTCCTAGAATCTCTACTGAAGACATTCATTCCAAGGCATGAGATTTCCATGCTGTCACATCCTGTTAGACACCTAACTGACTCAGGCGGCCTCCACAGCCTTTCTGTTTGAAAATCAGATTAAGAGAAACAATCACTGACCAAGCAAAACTGTGGCATAACCACAAGTGTAAATAATCAAAACGCCAGACAATGGCAGTTTAGATAAAACATTGTAGCGAATTAGCTTTAAGTGGTTCCAGAGAATGAAAATGCCTCTAAAATGAAGTGTTGACTCTAAAGTGGGACAGCAGAGAAAACAGCAATGGAAGGTGTGTGTAATAATCACCTACATGGCGATAGAGCTTCTCAGCTTAGACTATAAACACTGCTGGTGAGCCAGAAGGATCCGACAGTTTGTACTGTGTAGATAAGCTTTTCACATTCTTAAGAACAGGTGATGTACCTTGGCTTCCAGGAAAGCTATATGACTACAGTGTGATGAAGCTGTTGCCAGTTGAACCCCAATTCCAATGAGATTTTATGATGAATGAAGTAATCATGAGGTGCTGGAGGCCCTTGTGGAGCAGGAACCAGCAGAAGGCGGTTGTGGGTGTCCATAGAGAGATAGTTTTAAGCATGTGGAAGTGTTTGCATCTCATTTGGAAAGGAGCTTAAAAGGTTATGCAATTGTGAGTGAATGAGGAGCAGACACAGGTCAGTGAGGCTTCATGCATGCATAAAACTTAACTCTATATAGACCTTAAAGGAGCAATATGTAAAATGAATCTGTCAGATTCGGACTCAACATAGTCACTCTTCTTCCATTTACTCACCAATCCACAAGAAATGTTCACCAAGAACGTCTCCAGCGGTGGAAATGTTACCAAGCTTAACACTCCCTTTGCTCCTGTATTTGTCACTTGTTTTCTAAATGTGTTGTCTTGCCAAGATCAGACATTGAGACTCGATGCAGCAGACTCAATGCTTAACTTTCACATGTTAACTTTAATAGATCTCTGCAACATAATACATAGATGTCTTTAACATACTGTCAAAACTGTTATTCTTCACATTCTGTTGATGACATTTAGTAATTTTGGAATGTTTAAAAATAAACTTTAAATAGCACTCATCATCTTATAATATTCTAATATTTATTTATTTATTTTTATAATGTTGGTGTGGGTCTGTCTATGAACCAAAATCTGTGGAAAATCATTTTATTCTTTCATTTTTATTCATTCCTTTGTATTATTCTTATTGTTCTATCTTGCCCTTAGAATTAGACAGGCTGTTTTTGCTACTGTTCCTTTAAGCATTTCTGTTCTGATTGACTGCTCTCTATTGTGCTTTAGTCAAAAAGCAATCTGGGTTGAAACACTCCTTATAACTTCATCATGATTAGATGGGCTCAAACTGCTATAAGCTGAGAGGATATATGTAAGTGCCTTTGTTTCCATGACATCACAAAAGCTGTAAGTTCAAAACAGGTAATTTTTCAAACTTAATTTTCATATAATCGTTGTCCAGTAAAAGCATGCTCCAAAACAGTAACTTTACATGAGATGCCAAAAACCCTTCTTACTTGTTAATGTTAATGCAATGAGATTTATTGCAAATCATTTTGGAGCCTTTCTATTGGTTCATTAGTCATGAAACATTTGCAAAATGTATCTATAACAATATATATTTATATTGTATATTATATTATTATATCATACATTGGTGTATGTGTGTGTGTGTGTGTGTATATATATATATATATATATATATGTGTGTGTGTGTGTGTGT
>CM067486.1:17517392-17620151 GCA_034552555.1 Semaprochilodus insignis
TATATATATATATATATATATATATATATATATATATATATATATAACTGAATTTGGCACAAACTGAAACATGACACAAACCAGCCTTAGATAAGCTGTTCCACTACTCTGATTGTAAAAAGGCTGCTTCTATCTGGATCTGTTTGTGATTTTTCACAGAGCACGAAAACAGTGTTCACACAACACGGGACTTGCCACTTGCTTCTAATCAGGCCCATTTTTCACCCTCAGTTGGATGCTTATATAATCGAGCCACAACAGAATGAAATTGATCAGCAAATGGATAAAACAAATAAATCTCATATGCTCCACAACCTCTCAGTGACGGCCAGCACAAAATTAGAAAGGCTAATGTGTCAGCCTTGCCTCTTCACACATATGTTAAGCAAAAACCAATGCTCACCAAGAAAATCAAACCCTAAGGAGAGCTGAGTGAATATGAAATAACCTTGGCACAGGCAGTAAATGGTAATGGCTTTTCTACAGGCCTGTTAATAAGCACATCAAATTTATGGCAGGGATTCCAAGATACCTAGAGTTTAAGATAGTCAGTGATTCTGCTTCTATGTCATAATGATGTTTGGAAAACAACAATAGACAGTCAGACAATAGCTCATTTATGATTGGAAGAAGAATCCATGCTCGCTGTAACCATGTTTTTGGCTTTTATCCCTGAACACTGATATTAATCAGTCATGGTGTAACCTGCAGACCTCCATCACCTTTACCTCCACTGTAGCCCTGATAGGTTTCAAAACAGGGTGTGTCAATCAACCATGTTCAATTGTATTTCAGTCCTACTCTATTTAGGGATTACCTGAAGCGAAGTCTGGTAAGTTGCATCATCAGCATAACCAGATGACCATTCTGGTTTCTGACAAAAGGCGTTCAGTAGAGCAAATATGTTAGGTGACTGAATAGTGTGGTCTGGCCAGCATCAGATAATAGCGTCAGTAGCTTCATCATTAGGCCTTAAAAACTGTGCTTATCCTAGCTAAACAACAGAGGAATACAATGGAGCCGAAGCAGCCTAAGAACACTATGTCCTCCTGGATCCAAACAATCATTTGTCTCTTCACGTCCAGAGAAACATGGTGAGTACAAGACATTGTTTACCCATGGGCCTGCTGGACCAGCAGTGGCCAGAGACAACTCAGCTGGTATGAGGTCTGAATGGCCAGACAAAGCGATGCAATTAAGCCATTAGCTGTTTATTTCAAAGAGAGGCTTTGTGTGATATGACCTCAAAGCTGTCACTGATACACTTTTTTTCACTAATGAAAAACAAGTTAGCGCTTATTTATATGGCTTTAAAAGTCAGGGAGAGAATATAAATTGGAGTACTTAATGGTTGAGGGAAAAAGCGCAGGACAAAGATGGTCACTCTCTCAGCACGTAAAAACCATTTTATCAGTTGTTTGCACTCTTTCCAAAGACTTCTGTGGTACTTAACGTGATGTTACCATAGTCACAAGAGGCTCAAAGCTTATTTGCAATTCCATTTTGATGTAGCAGACGAGGTCACTAAAGCCAGCGTACTGGAACACTGCATCTGAAAACTAAACACAAGTGTACAGAGCATAAGCAGGCTTCATCAGTCAGAACGACTGTTCTAAAGAGTTAGTCCCCTTGAAATATCACTGCAGGAAAGGCCTGGGATCACTGCTCATATTGTTCATCACTGTTACTTCATTCAACACAGTGAAATACTGTAAGCTAGACAGTTGCATCAAGTTCTTGAACACCATAAAGTTGTTCAATTATAGTAATCTATTGTAAATGTTTATCTGCATGTATAGTACGTGTTTATCTGAGATTTGACTCTTGATGAATTTCTTTCAGTGTTTCAATGTTTTACATCTTTCATCTTTATTAATGTCTAGTTATCATCTACTTCTCTGTTCATTGTTTCACACAGTCTAAAGTTTCCCATTTTTCAGGGGTTTCAGCTAGTTAGTTAAAATCTATTAAGTAATAGAGTAATAGCCTAAATTATTCTTCAACTTCCTGAAACATGAAACATAGCATTAGCAAACACTTATGTAACTCCATTACTGGGTAAAGCAGCCCATGTCTTACTACCTGTGCCTTATCCTTCTAAATTTAATGTGAATAATCATTTTTTTAGGATTCCAATGGGAGAACTAAGACCCCCTTCTCTAACTATCAAGACCATGTCAGTCTCCTCAGTAAAATTAATATGTAATATATGAGCTTGTTTTAGAAACAACAAGACTTAGACAGTCCGGTTTGAACTAGATGGTGTTGGACCATAAAAACAGTTTGGATCAATTCCACAAAGTGATAAACCACAGGTGTGGTTAGCGGTAAAGAACTGCATGACATTTGCAACTTTTTTTTAATGCATAATTATAATGACATGCCTGGGTATGTTCTTAAATCATTTTGCATAGTCAGCTGGTGTGAGATTAGTTGTTCTGGATATAGTAATGAGTACATCCACATTCCTTACACGTTAGCAAAATGCGTAGGTGGCTGGAATGCGGGGGTCGAGTGGTTATTCCAAGCTTTATCAGCTGAAATGAACTCTAAATGACCAATTAAGACATGCATTCCACACACAGGAAGACCGTTATGGAGGATTTATGAAATACTGTCATTCAGGAATATTTGTCTGGTAAATGGACACCATTGAAATATGCAATTCTAATTTAGGCTCTCCAAGACTCAAAACTCTCTGACCTTCCTTGTTTGCGTAGAAGACAATATACCATGAAAAAACGAGGATTTGAGATGCACTGTAACAGACGGCATGAGAGTGTTATTGAGTCGAGTCATTTTAATCATGTTGAAAAAATAAGCAGGAATCTCTCAGAGAATTCCTGGAACACACTTTGTCCCAATAAGACAGGGCATGTAGACTTGTTGGTTAGTTTAGAATGGGGATGTGGCTGGCTGTCACTCAGGCTAGCTCCCGCCTCCTCCCACCCCCTGTAAAGTATAAAAGGCTCCCAGGTTTGCCTTTTACACTCAGAGCTTTGGTAGTATTACAGCTACATCCTTATCTACTACTATACAGAGAAGTGGACGTTATTTGGGAACTATCTGTTTCTCTGGACCTTTCATCAGTATTTGTGAAGTCAGAAGTAGAGTTCTTTCATTCCTAATCAAGAATAGAGCTTCTCAGGTATGTATACTTGGAATGCTGCTCAAAGTTAACTGTCTCCTCAGGGAATTTATTTTCTACGTTTCCTCAAAGGTCAGGGTTTGAGTTGGGAAGACATCTGCCTGTCAGCATTGTGGTTATCATCACTTTGCACGAGGGAGCATTATCTACCCCCAGCAAAGCAGCCCAACACTTGTTTCCTCACATTCTGCCTTGTCATAGCTGCCTGAATGTTACATGTTTCAGCAAAATGCAGGAACGAGTGATACACAGACACATTGTGGGTATATTTTACCTTGTGTTCTATTCTCTCATACTTAACAGAACTCTTTTCACAGGTCAGTCCAGTCCAAAATGAAGAACGTTTTGCTTTGCTGTTTGCTGGTCACTCTCTTGCCTTGGGTTCTAAGTGCAAAACTTCAGCTCAGTTCTGATGGAGCAGACAAGTATGCCAAAGCATTAGCTCCTTTTATATATGTCTTTCTCCTCTGAGTGTGTTGGTGAATCTTTGGGACTGATTTGGTTGTCTGTGTGTGATGCAGGTTGAGTGAGTGGCTGCAGAGCAGGTTGAGGAAGGAGCTGTGTGTGCCTGACAGTTTGGAAGATTCAGGAGAATTTCAGCAGCAGAATGAAGCTACAGACTCCCTCACGCACAGGCACAGGTACACTTCCTCTTTCATCCATCAGGAGAGCTACCTGCATTACAGATCCTGAACAACTCAACAGATTCTTAATCATCTATCACATTCTTTCTGACAGACTGAAAATAATAATAAGGATCTATTTTAATTAGAGCATTTCCATAATCTGCTGATTTTCTGTCTCTTTCTTCTATTATGTATTATCTGTCTTTTTTGCATATTTTCCCCTGGTTTTTATACCTTTCTATATGTCTTTCTTTTCTTTAATCTGCTGCTTTTTCTTTCGTTCATGCTTTTCTTTCTATCATTTTTCTATCATTTTAATCTCTTTTTCCTCTCCTTGTGTTTTTCTTTTGTTCTTTCTGTCATTCTTATTTTTCTCCCTAATTTCTACTTTCTTCCCTTATTGTCTTTCTGTCTGTCTGTCTGTCTGTCTGTCTTTCCCATTCTCTATTCCTGTTCTTCCTTTCAATCATTTCTTCTTCTTTTCTTTTTTTACCTAATATTTTTCTTTTGCTCTTTCTTTCTTATTTCCTTCCTTCATTTTTTTTTCTTTCTTTGTATTTATTTGTATTCAACTTTCTTTCTTTCTCTCTCTCCCTCTCTCTGCAGTGGTCACAGTGAGAGAGTGAAGCGGGGTTGTAACCTGCTCACCTGTTCGGTGCACGATTTGGCTCACCGACTCAACCAGCTCCGTGAGAGGACTAACAGTGCCCCTCAAGATAAGATCAGCCCGCATGGTTATGGTCGCAGGAGGAGGCGCTCGCTGTCTCAGCTCTCCACCACTCTGATGGGCGGTCAGGGTCATGTAAAGCTTACCTGGCTCCAACCCCAGAGACGCGGATCACCTCAAAAACGGACTTAGACCCCGACCTGTGGTTTGTCCTGAGCCTTTTCTCTCATGCTGGCTCAGTTTGCTGAAATACTACTGACAGCTCCTTTGCTAAACTTTAGGGTGTCCTCTCCAGGCACAAAGGTGGGGGACAAACGCTACACGTGCAAGCAGCTGGAACTCCTTTCTCCACCCTTTAACAGAGAGACAGGACTGAGGATAAGGACTCTGGTCACCTGGAAAGATGGGGTGTTTGTGTAAAGTGGGTCAGGCAGTTCTGTCTCATAAGAAAGGGGAGCAGGAGTTCGAGTCAGATCACAGCGAGGGGAGGGGGGGAGTGGGAGGGGTGTGGGTGGTTGTAAAGCAGCTGTAGCAGACAGTCAAGCAGTTCTGGGTGCATGGGTTTGGGATATTTCTCATTCTGAGGGAGCTCTGGGACCTGACAAGGCTCTCTGTCTCTCTCCCAGCGCAGGATGTGCCTCGTCTTTGTGGTCCGGAGAAGCAATGGACTTATCCCGGACTGTACCAGCAGCTTCCTACAAAGGAGAATGAAGGACCAAAAAGGAGAAACCTAAAACCAAACTTAAACCAGCTAAAGGACTCACCAACAAAGTCCCACGTGGACATCTTTGCAAAAAGTGGATGGGACATACATCAATATCTGGCAAAGGAAGACGCTTACGTACTTGATGCTGGATATGTAAATACAGAGGGAACTGTGCAATATATCTTTTTTTGATCAGTATGTTTATTGCATCATTAATGTCTATAAAAATGTAAAATGTAACCTGTATGTTATGAATCCAAATATTTATGTACTCCATAATGTACTTGTAATCTTGGAGATTAGACTATTTTTTGTACATGAAATAATAATACGGGCATTGTATGTTTTAGCTATTGTCATTTTGAAATGAGGTATTTAACCAGTGCTTTTATACTGCTCAAATGATATACCCATGTCCTTGTGAATCATTGTTAAGTGAAGGCAAATTATACGATCAGCCATTAAACATTTGCAAGTGAAAGAACAAGTGTCTGTTTCATTTCCAGTGCAGCATTAAGTGCAAGAATAATGGTCAACATATAAGATTATTTTGCACACTGTTCCGTCTGTAAGCACAGAGTTGAATAAATCTGAAAATGTGATAAACCAAACAATGGACAATTCTTTAAATACAGTATTCACAAATGGTTCATAAAAGCATGTGGGCAATAGGACACTTCATTGCACAGTACAGTACCATCTTTAATAAATACATAATTTAGTCAAGTCGAAATACAGTAAACAGAGCTGTACATTACTGTCTGATCATAGTAAGCCAAGCACATTATCATAAGATCTTCCATTCCTAATAGATACTACCTTTTTGTAAGTAGTGATCAGTGCCTTAATCCTAAGATCTTACAGCCAGCCGATAAGGAGACAAATTTTCCTGTGTTTCGGTTATTAAGCTATATTATATATAGCGTATCTGATTTAACTGATTTTATAATACCATAGTTTATGATGACAGGAATTGAAACCACCCCAAAACTGCCTCAAGTCAAACCAACTTGTTATATAGACACCACATCTGTAGTGTTCTGCTGCCATCTAATGCCAATGTGTTCAGAACTTTCTAGTCATTCCCTTTCCAGATCAGCAGAGCACAATAAACTAAGATCTTGACTTAAAGGGAAATTCTGCATTTGTACAGTTCAATAGTTGATGTTGTAAACAGTCATTCTGAGTGTTTTGATGAGAAATGGTAAATTGTAACAACTCAGAAATTCTTTACAATGGTGGATATGGTGAATTAATGGTAATATCTCAGTTTAATTGAATACTATATGTTTTCTGCCTCGTATGTACAAAAAAAACCCTTGTCTGGTATTCATAGCGCTATCCTAAAATAACGTTTCAGACATAAGCCTGCATGTATTTGTATGGAGGCCTCAGAAGGACATGGGGGAAAATGACTTTAGTTTCCTGTAAAGACCTCCTGCCTGTGAAATGACCTGAGACTTTTTTTCTCAAATGAATTATGTCTGTATAATTATCTTAGGATATCTTTCTTGGGATAATTATCAAGACTATGATTTTCTCTGGCTAACTGAAAGATAATTACCTTAAGTGAATTATCCTGAGAAAAACAATTCAGGTCATTTGACAGGCAGAAGGACTTTTTTGAAACCCTTACAAGAAAAAACCCATATCATTTCCGACCCCACGTCCTCCCGGGAACTTGTGTATTTGCAACACTTTCTTCTAATTATTTTATTCGAAGCAGCTATAAGAGGTTCCTATCTCCACTGTTGTGAACAATTCTGACTTGTAACGTTTCTGAATGGCTTTGTGTACATACTGCTATTTGCTGAATTATGCAGAAATGTTAAGTCAAATTGTCTTTTCTCTTTTTTTTCTTTTTTACCTGCATTTTACCATGGCATTAGGTTCAAGGATGTAGAAACTAACTTAAAAATAATTTATGGGTAATATTTTTCCTAGTATCACTGAGATGATGTGAAATATATACTGAATATACTGACGGGTTCCCATATTTCAAACGCAATACTAACATAGAGCCAGTAGAGGGAGCTCTCTGGCTTCTTCTGATATGTGGGGCGCGATACATTTATTTATTTATTTATTTATTTATTTATTTATTTATTTATTTGCTTGTTTGTTTGTTTGTTATGCTTGTTTTAATACGTTGTGTTTAAAAATGACACTTACAAAACCGAATAAAAGATCAGCTTTTTATTTTTTTTATTAAAGCGGATTTAATTTTTTTTTAAGTTTTAAGTTACCCACGTTATTATTTATTTTTCTTGTTAATTTCAAAGTTGTTATTTTGAACATGGGGTATGTAAAACATGAACAAGAGAGTGTTAAGAGTGTTTTGCACACCGAAGCGTAGTTCCTTTTGCTGATACGCGCTTGACAGATCCGGCCAAATGGGGAAGTATGCGGGCTAACAAACGGTTCCGCCTTGCTGCTAAATAAAGTTGTCCTAGTCATGTTCAGAGGAATTTCGCATCAATACAAAGCTTTCATAGGACGGATTGTGAGAGTGAGAGAAAGTGTTTTATTGATGACGTATGTGTCTCAAAAAGCTGGTTCGTCTCTGGCTGCGAGAGGGTTAATGCTCTGAGAACATAACTTGTTAAAGCAGTTTATGTTTAGCCCTTAGGAGGAGACACAGGAGTGCCTTTATGAAGAGGGGACAGAGGGAGAGAGAGGCAGACACAGAGTGCAAAGAGAGAGGGAAGGTTTCTACACACTAGAGGAGGTGAGTAAGAAATGTTGTAAAATTCACTTTACTTCTTACTGTAAAAGCTAAAAATGAATGTGGTCTTTTTTCAAGTAGTTTCTGTTGTTTGCCCAAATTACCAGCAATTTGAACAAAAAAGTACATACTTTACAGATTACCAACCAAATGGCAGGTTTCCTCATTTGGTTGGCAATTTAAGCTTTGTTTTTGAACACAGCGTTCAGTAGAACCTCAACTAATCAGAATGCACGGTTCACCATTCAGCATCTCCTACATGTCTGAACCTGCTGTAGACCACCGCTACATACCTACACTACTCTCCTCATTGCATCACTCAATGTTATGTTTCAACCTTTGCAGCTAATTAATCAATATGAACCATAAAGAATTTCAGATGACGCTGCACCGAGCAGTGTTATCACAATCTGTTCTTAGAAAACTAATGTAGCCCAACAAGAAAGTTCACTACCTTCACGGTACAGGGCAGGGAATGCTCTCATAAGGTGCAAAATAGATAGTGAATAAGCTATAAATGTTTGCAAATGTAATGTTCAAATTAAAATAAAGGTGCTTTAATGGCACTTCCACACTAATGAGGACAGTTAGATGTAACAACTTGTTGTACTTTACTGACCTCTGTATATAACATAAAGCTAGTTAACTTATCTACAGTATCAGCTGTGTTAACATGACTAGGACATGCTAAGGAAATAGCGAGCAGCACTAACATCACAGTATAACCACTCTTTCCTTTTCCTGTTGTCAGAAAGATAGTGAAACCGAAGAAGCTGCAAGTGTACTAGGGGTGTATGAATACATTAGTGCACTGTGATGCACTGATATTATAGCGTTAGAATTGATTATGATATTATTCAATAAAACAAGAGCCAATTTTCGAAGTCACGATAAAAAAAAAAGGGCCGGTCCAACGATTGTACAAAGCAGCAGCACACCCCATCTATTCTTGGACTGAGACCAATTGGATGAACAGGTAAAATAAGGTGTTCTCCTGCCTGGCTAGATTGAATACCTGCAGCCACACCGGCCATTTGCAGATAAGAAAACACACCCCTTATCTGAAAGTAGGCCATGGATTCATGGCAGGTCTCTTTTTTGTCTGCTCAGGCATTCATTAGAGAACTTATGGACCAAAAAAACCCACTAACCATGTTGAAGAGGAAGACCCTTCTGAACAAGCAACAGTCCACCCCAGTCCTAGGAAAGGGTAAGTACACAGCCAATGGACTCTTACAAAGTGTGCCACAGGAAAACAAATGCCACCCCCACATAGACCACATGCAGCATGTGATGCAGACTGTACATGCAGACTGTAATGTCTAAATTCATACGCTGCCCTGCAAATTACATAGCATACGCTGGTTTACACCTGCAGTAAAACAAACATGTGAACTGATAGAAAATTAAAAAAAAATTAGCTGCCATATAGTGCTGTGATGATTTATTGTCCCATTCATGGAATGTCCTGGTTACACCTTCAGTAAGGAAAATAACACCAGCAATGTAAATAACCAGACTAGATTTTTAATTGCCATGTTGTGCTGTGTTGGTTAACTGGCTTAGTTGTTTGGGTGTGCTGCAGATGTGCAGTGGTGCTACACCCATATGTACTAAAGGTGGGCACAGTCAGTGTTTATTCATATAAAACACATTTATTTACACTCTTAGACTTTATGTCAGAAATTTTGAACCAGTGTACCAAACTGTATAATTCAGTGGCTCTCTGACAGTGACTGCAAGTATGGGTGGGCCATATAGCCAAAATGTCAAATCACAATATGTAAAGACATTTCCATGTTACATGAGATGTCTTAAGATATTCTGCACTAGTAGCATCATGTCTGAAAATAAAAACTACTATCAAAAACTAATGAGCTAATGAATAAACTCATCCACGTGAATGCCCAGACAAACAATAAGTGCTATAAATACCATAACACTCTAAATACATTCAAGTGTGTATATGTAGTAATTTGAGAATTATACTAATGACCTCCACCTCAAGTTATATAGCCCCAGTTAGCTTCTTATTCTTATTTCCTGTTCCTTTCTTAGTGATGTAGCACTTACATTCAGATGCCTGTTCAGGCAGGCACCGGTGTGCAACTGCTGCACAACTTAAGGTGGAAGTTTCAGTGGGAAGCTAACATCAGCCTTGAGACAATTATAAATTTAAGCGTGTCAGTTTGGTCCTGGCTAAGACAGCAGACAGTTCTCCAGAGAGTTTTTTACTGTTTTCACAATTTACATGTGCAGATTATGTGAAGTTGAACAGCAGCAGCAAGAACTGCAGAAAACCATGGTATGAAAAAGCTAATTAAGCAGGACGAGGAGATATCCCTGCAGGTGGGCAGGGGAATGTTGATAGGACATTAGCATCGTTTGTAGCATATTGACTGTCATGTTCATGTTTGTGTGTGTGTATAGCAGGAGAAACACAGTTAGAGTTTAAGGTGGGCTGGTCATATGACCCCTGGTTGGAAAAGCTGCCCACACCTGCCCTGGACTAGAGAGTCAGTCTTCTAGTGATGAAATGTGATGACGGCTGTGGTAAAGGAGTTGTAAATCAGGCCTAGGCCTTCAGTTAAAGCTATATTTCCTTAGATGTCATATCTTGGTCAAAATAAGAAAACCGAACACCTCTATAACGTAATCATTTCTGCTGGTGGCCCTTCTAGTAATATGTTAGCTAAAAAGAATTCACATGAAGTTTTTTTCTTCTGTCATGTATTTCTGTAATCTTGTGACATGCCTATTAACATACTGTATATACCTAATCTTGCATGTATCGGTTTTACAGTGGATCTTTCAGTAAAGTGCCCTGCCATTGAGGTACTGCCGGTGTCTATTTCTAACAATTGACTGAAACCTGGTTAGACTGATACACATACTCACAGTCAGTGACATATATAGGCCAGAAGGCCTGTAGTGGCATTTGTAATTTTGAAATTGGATTCTCTGTAAATCAAAATGTAACTTGTTGATTTCACTGTCATTCCTTATCATATTAGTGGTTAACTGGGCACCTTACCAAGGGTAAAGAGCATTTGACTTCTGATTGTATATTTGTCCATTGGCCGTTTTGCTTCCAACCCAATCTTAACAATGAAAAGAGCATTACTATAATACTTACAGTTTAAATGCAGGAAGCATGATGATTGTATTAAATAAATATTAACAACAAATTACAGACATGCATTCTCTTATTTCAGAGAAATTAGGAGGACCTGAGGCTTCCCCTCTGCTGTAGTGTGTTTCAGAGGATGAACCTACTGACCTAATATGCCAGTAGGCCTACAGTAGTGACACCCCACTGTTATCAGCAAATGTCCAGTAGCCAAAAGGCCTAATCAGGGGCAGAAGCAATAACTGAATGTTTTTCTGAGAAAAACAGACAAATTAAGCAGTCCATGTTAAAATGAATTGGGCACAATTGTTTAGCACCTTGCCTGATCAAATTGTATCAGAGGATACAGTTTACTCAGTCCAAAATGCCATTGCAGTGAGCTATTGTGTCAGAAGCGTTCTTAAGTTCAGCAACATAGTGTTCTTTCCCTGTTAAGTAAACATTGCATGTCAGTGGTGTTTTTCTTCAACAAGGGCTCAGATTAAAGAGCACAGGCAGACCATCGAAATAGCATCAGTGTAAATCTGCTCAGAGTCTGTTTTTGAGCTAACATTGCAAGGCCTTGTTCCAGTAGCATGTGCAAAGCGCCACTGCCAAGTCAGAAGCATCTCCTGATTTTAATCAGCTTCTAAGTAAACAGTGTGCATTCCATACAAGTGGATAAACATTTTTTATGAACTGTCCAGCTGCAAAAGAAGTTGAGTGTTTTCACATGGGCATATTTGCAAAATTCTACAATAGGTAAACATAATAGATTTACAAAGAAATCAGAGAAATCTAAGGGTAAATAATTAAACTGTATGGTTTACCAGGCCTCAGAAGAATCCTCATACATAATAAACATGAATGGCTTAAACTCTAGTGCTGGTGAACATCAGCTTTAAATAGTGTAAACTGGTTTGACCAGAGTCATTTAAATGTTACATATTAAACAATCCATTGTGTAAGAAACCTGGCTGCCTTAAAGCACTCAGTATAAAATTGATTATAAGACTGAATATTTTGTTAGCTTACTGTTTGATGTTCAATAGCACAATATTTGAAGGGAACCAGATTAGCTTTTTATATTAAAGCACAATGTGGGACTTAGCACTTAGGCTTGTAGATAGGGGAGGAAAAGAAAGTCAGTATTTCCTCTTGCCAGTCAGTCAGGTCCCCTTGCATTGAGGAATTCCCATTCTCTAGATTTCCACTTTGAGCCCACATTTGGTCTGGGGTGCTGTGGGATCAGTAAGATGTGGTATTAAAACATGGTGATGAAGGTATAAAATAATAAAGAACAGACAAAACGAGCTTTTAAATTTTACTAAAACTGATGACAATAAAAAAACACTGCGCAGTGCCATCTAATACAACTCTGGGAGACTCAAAATGTGAACACCAGAACCAGAAACACTTGCTTGCTCTGAAACAAAAAGTACTAGAAAAAGAAAAGCTAAACGTTAACTACGCTAGACTACACTTCCCTGGCCAAACCCCAGAAGTACATGGGACAAACAAAACACAAATATGTGGATATAAATATATACTAAGACTGTGATGTATGCCTTTCATACCTTAAGTTACACCACCTAGACCACCTCCTCACCCTTCTAACACTAACACTTGTGCTGGGTATCCTGTTCATGCACTGCAGTATTACCCCTAGCCTGCAGCTAAGAGAAGCTAGCGGGCCTGGTAGACCGAGTGAAGCCACGCTGTGACGAAAGCAGTTCGGCCTGGAGATTGAATTTTTACAAATTACAAATTACAAATTGTACCATTATATGTAGATCTTTTAATTTCAGTCAAGTATACTTTGGCACCAACTCTTCCAGATTTTCACACCGTGGCCATTCTTTCATTACTGTCATTACTGTTACTGTTTAAAAGTTTGAAATCAGTAAATCAATGCATCCATGAACCAGTTTGCACCACTGAACCAATTCGGGGCAGGGATAATTGTATAAAACGTTGTGCAACTGCATAGGTTTTAAAGAACAAGTAAAACTCTGTTTAGAAACTTCAGCTGCAGATGATTCTAAAATGGTGGGGAGAGTCATATAGCATGAAGAATAAAGTTTTATTCACAGGATTATTGAAACATTGAATAATATCTAAAAATCTTCCTAAGGTACATAGCTTGTAATGTACACATTCACTGTGTTATTACAAAATTATTATTGTATATAAAGTAACATAATTTGTTAACATAACAGGAAATTCCAAACTCATAAAGGGTTGTCTAATTACAGTCACTCCTGATGTCTGGTGTTATATGGCCAGGAGTGTTGTAAAGATCTCCTCCTTCCTGTAAGGACTTTGGTATTACTTACAACTATACCAGAACTCATTTCTGAGAGGTCAAAACATCTCACAACATATCAATGCACTCTGCGCTGTGACACAATTGCAATTACGACACACATTTAAATGTTAGAAAGAGAAGCTAGATAAGTTTATTTAGCTACCAAATCACATTTACATTTATGTACGTGCCCCCTCTAGTTTTCTCCCCTCGTCCCCTTATAGTTTTTAGAAATGATGAGCTATAGATAAAAGATAGGACTGTTTTTTGTTTACTAGAACTGCTGCTAAGCTGCCATAATGCTAAAACCTAGGCTTGATGTTTTCCTGACAGTGCTGGCTTTCACATTACTGCAGCAAAGCTGGCTTGGCTGATATGAGCATGAGAAATGATGGAGATATTTTATCATAATTTTATAATTTTAAGCAGTGTGCTTCACATGACAATTATTAGCTTACAAGAATGAAGATGATCTCCAGCGAAAGCACCTCTGATGGACTTTGCTTGCATCAGCTGATTGTTGTGTTTTATCGGGTTCCAAACACATGTTGCCACAATGGGAATGGTGCAGTATCTTCTGATGAACACTACTACTACACAAGGATGATATTTCTAACATAGTTGACAAATTTGTCTTCTGCCGAATTTGTCTTTTGTTGTGTGTTATTTGTCAGGCCTTATAAGCATCAATAACGATTTATCTGCCCTTAGCTCATATGACCAATAACATCAGCACCCGAATTCAGCAGTTGGGTCCTAGCTGTTTCTCTGTACAGTGGCACTGTATTTCTTATGAAAGCATTTACCACTTAAGCACTTATGAGGACAGCAGCAATATGAGGAGGCAAAGATCCACTTCAGCTGTGTAATGGTATCTCATAGCGTTAAGGAAGGAAAAAGAGGTAATGAGAGTGAGTGTGTGAACTTGTTTGAAAAGAAAGAACAAGAAGGGGGAGGGTGAAAGAGGTTGGTACTGGCCTTAGTGAGTGGGTCAGGTACTTAGCCAGAGCTACGTGTTTAGGCGGAGTCTGATTTCTTCCAATTGTTTCCCGGGAAACATTAGAAAGGCTTGGAGCCATAAAGACACAAATAAAACGACCCGTCCTTGCACTCATTCTCTTTAAAGCCCTACAAGCGCTCCAGGAAAGTCCACCAGAGTGAACAACAACACATACAGGTAAATGTGCTTCTCTGTGCAAGCCAAAACTTTGTCTGGAGTTTATTTACATGTATTTTTGGCATTGTGGTGTCTCAAGAATTCCTGTACTTGGTGTTTGCCATTGGAATCCAGGGGCTTGGTCGTGCATGTGAAGGCATTGTCACCCGGCTTAGAACAGCACTTCTGTAAAGAACAACAGGCTTTGGAGTGAACGCAGGGAAAGTGTGATAAGGTCATTTATTTTAAGCTTATAACTCATCACGTCTATCCGCGATAAATTCAAGGTCGGGCTACAGCTAAGCCGCAATGCAACATTAAGCTCTTGGCTGAAGAGCAATGTGTTAGAAGTTTGTGCCACTGTGCAGAGCAGGATATACTGCTAATACGTATTTGTAACATCTGATCTCAGTGCATGTTTGATTGTGTGAAAATAAGCAGTGAAAGAAAGGAGTTAATGGTCACTATCAGGAGTGAGTTCACCTGTTAAATTAGATCAAACTAACTCTGACACACAAAAAGATAAGCCATAAGCCATAGAAAAAGGACTGGATTCTGTTTCTGGTGATTGCGCAAGTCTTCATGTACAAAGCTGTGGGCAGGGCAGGACTGACAGGGCAGTTTGAGCAGGCTAATTTGCTTCCTTTTGCTTTGGCACGGTTTAAAAGTGATGTGACAACGCAATGCAGATAGGACTTTATTTATATAGTTTTTGCATAGTAAAATCACCTTCAGGTTGATAGAACTGAATGTACTTCTTTGGAACAGTACCTAACGCCCGTTTTCTGTGTTCGAGTTTTATATGTTAACCCTATTTTTTCCACTTTCCATATTATTCAAATATAATTATGCAGCTGCATATCCTAAAAGTATTCAAAAAACTTAAAACGCAGAGAGAAAATGGGACTCCTAACAACCATGCAAGGTCACTAAACTATCACCACCGGAAACAGAACTTAAAACATTCATTTTTGACAGAAAAACAAGCTCCACTCTTACTTCAGATCTGAAAAATGGAAAAACAAGAAAAAATGCAAGTTAAACAAGTTAAACAAAGATGCTGCTTGTGTTCCTAGAACAATGAACTGGCCAACCCAGAGTCCAGACCTCAACATCATTGGATGTGTTTGACTTCAAACAGAGTTCAAAACTGAACTCTGGAGGTGTGGAAACGTGTCTGCAGATGGCTTTCAAAAACAGAACGCAAGTCTCCTAAAACAGTGGAAACTGTAAGATAGATAAAGAGTAGACACATTACATACCTAGAAAAATCATATTAAATACTTACTTACTTACTTGTTATGCTATGGTCAGTGCAATTTTGAGGCTGAAAAATGAATGATTTGATATAAATCAATGGCCAGTGACTAAATAAAGAATGGTCTCGGACTCTGAACAACTACATGTCATTTACATGCTGTATGAACAGCTTTAAGTCTGCATTTCTGTAATGTTGAGCAATGACAAAACATGACCAATAAGAACAGTTATTCTTTCCTTAAACGAGACTGTACACAACAATATGTTCCTATCAAATTCAAATCAAAATATCTCATCTTCTATTTATGAACACAACTGGAATTTCAGTTGAATGTTTTGAATCTGTACAGAATTTATTGTCCTCATTGAGACATGACTAAATACCTGAGACTTCACAAGCAAAAATACACTAAGTGACCTTTACACGGTGCTTAGAACTTCGGCCTCCGATTAACTGAGTAGTTTGTTTTAATTAAAAGGTGATGTGAAGAGCCAGGATACTATGTCTCTGCAAAGTCAGCAACTTAGCTCACTTCCTGCTCAAGTTCTGTTGCCCACTTTTCCAAGTAAAGAAGCTCAGGGAATTGGACCCCCATATCCATCCCACTTCTAGAAACTGCCAGCAATTTAGGTTTCTCCAATTTGACACTCATGCCCTGCCAATTGTGACTTATGGGAAAGGCTCAGTGTTCTCACTCGATGTGACACTGTCAGCCTCTTTAAATAGAGAGCCAGGAGCATGCTCAAGACATTGAAAGGCTGGAACTGGCTCCTACACAGAGAAGACACTAATCATATCAGATCACAGCACCGAGCAAGCTACTGAAAGACAGTCCCGTCATAGAGAGCCAGGCAAACACAAGTATGGCAAGGACAGCCACAGAAGGTAAGAGAGTGAGTGTGAACTCCTGAACTGGGGACAATACAAGGTAGTCAAAGCCCTTGTTGTTGTGTAGGTCAGAACAGTTTCGAGAGGGTACAGAGTGTCTTAAATAGAAAAGTGCCATGTTAGAGATTAAGCTGTTACAGTTAGCCCTTCCGCTCATAACACTTCAGCAACAATAAAACCGCCAAAACCATTACAGTGCGCAACACTGCATATTGCTTAGTACCAGTACCAAATAGTCAGATTAAGAGAAGTCACACCGAAAGGGCCCACATTTTAGATTGTTCTTTTTTTTCTCAGAGGTAAATAAAATACACAAACTATATTTCTGCAGATATGTTTTCCCTGAGGTCCGCATATATATATATGTGTGTGGGCTTTACAGTCATAATACATTTTTACATGCCTGGCCATTTTCCAACCTCTCTTTTCAGTTCCTCCTTATAATGAAATAGGCTGTTTTTTGTTACTGTGCCTTTAAGAATTAGCTCTTGTATGATTGGCTGCATTTAAATTATGTTTTTCATAGTATTTGCCTGTCAAGCCCCAAACACAAGTTTTTAATGTGCCCTTTGGACCACATTTGGGTTAAAGTTTTAACAGCAGTATTAAAATCAGGTAAATTATGGAAATAGAAAAAAAACATCTGTTCAAGACTCTTTAGGAACATGCAGATAGCCTGCTTGGAATGCTGGCTTTCTAGATGGGCTGGGCTGGGAACAGACTGTAAACGTCCCTCCCACACTCAGGCCTTCTATTGGAGGGTGCCAAGATTGTTGACAGTGCTGCAGTGGGTCCTGTTACATGTCAACAGGGACTGAAAGTCAATAGAGAGGCATTTTAGCACTCAACCATCCAGCTTGGCCTTCTTATCCAAAAGCCAATATGTTTACAACAGCCTTTCAGAAAGCCTTATAAAGATCTGCTCATAATGCTTAGGTGACTCACTGTTTTAGTCTTCTTAATTATTTAATCTAAATTGATAAGAATTGCAAAGAACAAACATCAGTGAACTGGATATAGACTATAATCCAAAGAAAATAAAATGCCTTAGGAGGTTTGAACTGTCATGGAAAATTAAACACTTACCAAGCGGCATCTCAAGTACATGGGAACTGGCATGGAACCAGAGCACAAGCACTGTACACACTGGTAGACAAATATATACAGCATGTATGTAGTGGGACAGTGCCCACATTGTCCCTATCACTAAGCACACTGCTGGTTTGGCCTTATTTGAAATGCATGACCAAGTGTGCGTCAGAACATTATGACCCCTCATAATATTTACATCACAGCCCTCTAAGAGTAAACTAGCTTCAACTGTGCTAGAGCACAAATCATTTCATAGACTTGCTAGGCTTCTGTTTGTCTGGTTTACAGTACAAAACTAAGCCTGACAGACACATTTACACAGTGGCCTCAAAAAGTATTTGTACTTCAGTGCCATACTGAAGTTTATTGTGTTGGGGAACTAAATTTCAAACCACGTGGTGTTTTTTAAACAGACCATTCCAAATGTGACTGGTGTGTTTAAGATTGTTATTGTTTGAGCAGTTACTTTGCAGACATCTGTAGGTAGCATATATACAGAGCAGTTTGTGGATATATATATGTATAAGCAAAAAATAGTCACTTGAGATTGAAGCATACCTAATAGTGTGTAATACCTCCACAAGCATGATTAACAGGTGTGATTCGATTTGGCATGGACTGGACATGTTTCTGGATGTAGGCCATATCAACATTCAGCTACTCTTGCATCAAAGAATTGTGCAGTTCAGGCAGATTTGATGGATGCCTTTCCTTTCCTGTAGACTGGGATTTCTGCCACTGCTGATAGACCCGTATGACCGTACTCTTCCATGCACCTGCAAATTCAGCAGCTTCACACTATGGCCTTTGGCACGCCCAAAATGCAATCACTAATTTTTGCCAATCATTAATATCTGCTTTGCAACCCATTTTCACATTGAACAAGACATTTACTGCATAGTATCACCTCTTCTCATTCTATTAATCCCATTGCACACCTCACAGGTAGTTATAGCCGATCATCCTTGTGTAATCCCATCTGATGTTACTACCACCTTAAACACGCAAGGTGATTAATATTTTGTCCAGTAATTTTTTGTCCTTATATATATATGACTGTACTGGCAAGAACCTAGCAATACGATGCAATTCCAATATATTATCATACTATAAGTTAGTCGGTTTGATTTCTGTTTTAAATCTAATTTTAGGAAAACTGCCAGTATGAAAAACACATCACCATATTATTAATGCGAACATGAGCGATGCGTCCTTATGCTACTTGTTTACGCTGGAGTGGAGTCTAATGGCTGAAAATTAGAACACCAACCTGTTGGGAGTTAAACACAACACAAAATAAACCACTGTCTGGCATAAATCTTTGCTCGGAAAGTATTAATTATAAATCAATGTAAAAAAAAGTATATATCACAAAACATAATTCTTATATTTGTACAGCATTAAAAACAATCTGTGGTTTCTTTACATTGTAGTCACATGTCCTTTCCGTAAAGGTCTGTATTGTCTGTTATTGACCAGCTGGTCATGTAAACAGTATCTTACTTCCTTTTTCACTCAGTACCCCTCACACTTCTTAGAGTGCTCATTAACATGGGTGAAACGTGATGGCTGCTTGGGCCATGGTGTACAGAGAGCTGTGAAAGTCGACTGCAGCATGTAGGCTGACACTTGAGAATGCAAGTCTTCTGAGGGGTGGGTCAGCAGGGGACTGTGTCACAGGAACCCCATCGATGGCAACGTCATGATGTTTACAGAAACTGATACACTGGCAGGACACAAACACAAACTGGGACTTGTGTGGACACTTGAGGACATATTTATAGCCATGATTTGTGCATTGCACTTGCAAATCTTGCATCACCTGCTAAAACTCGTAGATTTCTACTCTGCTCTTTAGATCACTTTTACTAGCTTTAATATCTTATTAGTTCCTACTGGGGGACATTTATAACAGAATCAAGCTAGGAACTTAGGTGGCAATGAGCTGCACAATAAGCTGCACAAAGACAAAAACATGTTACATACAGCAGTAGCTCATATCAGAAAATACAGAAAATCTAAACTGTTGGATCCTAGTGGCTAAATGTTACCCCTGAGCATTTTTAGCATTCATTAACTTGTTGCTCTACTCACAGCTATAGATGTGAAAGCCTAAAGAAAGATTTTATCAAGAAGAAAAAGTGAGAAGTGCTTAGAGGAACTTAAGCTGCTCTGTAAAATGGTGTTTTGCATAACCGAATTGATTTTGTATTTTACATCTTTGTATCTTATTTTGTACACACTCTGTACTTATTCAAACCGGCTGCAATGTAATGAATAAAATGACATGACCAGATATTTAACACTGTATCATATTTCTGGTGATATATATGACATACTATGATCCACTAAGTGAGCTACTTAACTCACTTCTCCAGAACATTCTTTCTTTAAATAACTGTGTTGGTTCTTCAAACTGCAACAAAACAAAACAAATATTTCAGTATTTTTTTATGTTTAAATGGTTTCATCTGTAATGCACAAATTTTCACAATAAACACATCATGAAAGCGGTAATGACTGAACAGATCAAATTACTTCATACGCACAGTGCCAGAGAGATGTCATTATGTTGCCAGAACAAACCATTAGAAGACTAACGAGTATTTCTCTCTGCTAGGATTAAACTCTGGTTTCCCATGAGGGAGACAAGTAACCTAACCAGTCAGCCAAATGGCCAATTTACCAATAGAACTACCAACGGAAACGCATTCAGCATTCAAAACCACATACTGCCATAATATATGTCAAATGTCAAAACTAGTATACCACTATAAGAAGTCCATTCGTTAGTTTAGTATGTGAAGTATATGGTTTGGCTAATGTAAGTAGTTCTGTATTTTGTTTCTTTTTTATTTTGCAGTTTACATCCAAAAAAGTCCTGTAGTTGCCCCATTAATTTTCACTCATCACTGTACTTTGACTACAATACCCAACATGCATTATTCACTGCTCACGTTTATATTCACTGCTAACTCCTTTAGCTGTACAAGCACCATTGCCAACAGGTGTGTAAAATCAGTTACATAGCCATGCAGTCTCCACAGACAAACAGTGGCCGTACAATGTGTCCTACTGAAGAGCTTGGTGCTAAATGTGCCATTATCATAGGATGTCATTTTTACCAGTTTGTCAGTTTGTGATCTTGTTGCCCTGCTAGATCTGCTCAAGTCAGCTGTAAGTGCAATGACTGTTAAAAGGAAGCATCTATGAGCAACGGCAGCTCAGCCACAAAGCGGTACACCATGCAAACTCACAGTGCAGAAACTTGAGTGCTGAACTGTGTAGAAAAAAAATCGCCTGTAGTAGAGTTCCATACTGCCTCTGGTAGCAACATCAGCACAAGATTTGGCACTGTCTTATGAAAAGCTTTCCTAGAAGAACGGAGGCATTTATAGCAACAAAATGGCGCAGCAAAATGGTGCCCACATTGGCACAGGATGTCCAGCAAGTTCATATGGATTTGATTATCAGGTGTCCCCATGCTTTTGGCTATGTAGTGTATATATCAAATTTCGAGTTTTGGCTAAGGTTCACTTTTGTCGTCCATTTGATTGCAAACAATACTTTAACTGTCAACTTAAACAATGGATCTCAAACAATGTAGTCCTCAGTCTCCATCTGGGTTTGCAGAGATGCCACGGCAGTTCCAGAAGATCTCCTTCAGCGAGGTGGATGAGCAGGTGAAGAGGCTTGCGGAGAAAGTGTATGCTTCAGCAATAAAAGAGGAGAACACCAAGGATGTCATGTCCATGTTTACCGTGCCTGAGGACTGCCCTATTGGCCTACATCAGGCCAAGGAGCATGAACTGCGTAAAGAGCTGGCTGAGGAAAATTCTATGGAATCCGTCAAGAGGTGAGAGGACACCTAAGGGAAAGAGGCACCTAAAGAATGACGAGCACAGTGAGTCATATAATTTATCTGTTGTTTTGCCCATCTTTAGGAAGAGGAGTTTGAAGCTGATACGGTCACAGTCAATATCCCTCCAGATTCCTGGTGCTGCTGATTGGGCCATGTCTGTAATCACCCCTCTGCTTACCCCTGAAACCACTGGACCACCTGTCCCAGACAATGTCCCAGAGTTCCAGAGAGTCACCATCAGTGGAGACTACTGTGCAGGGGTGAGTTCAGTTATCAGTTCAGTCACACCTGAAACAGGTCTTACAGGCCAGTGGTGTAAGAATTTGAAGCAAGACGAAATTACTAAATCTCATGTTAATAATATAATAATAAAGGTAACAAATGTATAGCAAAGAAAATTTCTTGCATTCTCTAGAATATGCAATAAGCAAGTTTCTGTATCTTTGTTGTAGCATTGTTTGTGGTTAAAGGTAACTTGTTGTGTAAATTTACATGTTTTGTTCATTTTGTTGAGTGAAGATATGTTAGCATATCCTCTACAGAGAACACACTTAGCAAATTTTAGTGTGCAATTAAATTTATTGACCCAATTTAACAAATTGATAAAAGAAATGTGCCATAGGTTCAGCACAGGGCATATTTTCTGTGTTATTTTATGTTAAATTCTGCAAATAAACAATAATTGTGCATCAGTATGGGAGTGTATAGAGGATTTGTTAACTCTTGTGTGTGCTGTTGTCAGAGCAAAACCTTGTATCTCCATTTCTATTGTTTTTCAGTTTTTGACATAATTTGAAAATGCCTGTTGACCTTATATATATACTTTCATATATAGATGCTTTCAAACATCATTGGTTCTGAGTCCAAACTGGTCCAAAATTGCTTGAAGCAAAAATCTTGACCACAAGATATAAGGACCCTTCTGTTCTAATGTAGTACTGTAATCTTGTTCACATATCATTATGTCCACAATAATCATCCAGAAAGCATTACTTACATTTTATTTATAGGTGTTACTTAAATTTAAGATCAGACATATTATAATAAATAGAAGTCTCGACACAAAGAAAACAAATTATCAGGGTCTAGAACACAATTAGTGCGATTTAATTTAATCTTACAACTGTCTTTCCTGTCCTGTTTTAGATCACAGTGGAGGACTACGAGCAGGCAGCAAAAAGTCTGCTGAAAGCATTATTCATCAGAGAGAAATATTCTCGTCTGGCATACCATCGCTTCCCTAGGACCACTGCCAAGTTTCTGAGAAGTGCCAATAATGAGAAATGGAATGAGGAGGAAGAAGTTCTGCCAGGTAGACATGGCAAAACTTTAAGGAACCATTAACCAATGTCTTAGTTCAAATAAAAGTGCTGTATGCTGTACAGTCTATCCTAAAACAAAGATACAAATTAAACTAGGAACAGTAATTAGGGATACATGATGGGAATTATCTAAGATCAGAAAAAATGCTGCTGCTACACCAATATCATAGCATAATCATACATATAAAAATCATTGTGCTAAACAACAAACAACAAATTTGATTCGTATTGTTTAATTAATCGCCTGCTTTTTCTTTTACAATTTCTCTTTGGCCCTTTAAATATCAAATAATTGTTTATTTACATGGGAACTTTGGTCAAAAAATAGACTGGAAATATGTTAGTGTTTCATGTTTTCATTTAGCTTTGGGTTATGAGTCATGAGCTTTGGGTTAAAACAAAAGTGCTAATAAAAACCCAATAACTTGTCTGTAAAGAAATTCTTGATCGGTAAAAATTCTTGATTAGCATTTTGTGAAAAGAATAGTATGTAAGTATTTTAAGTATTTAAGTATTTTTTTATGTTTTATCATGCATTTCTATATATATATTATGTTGACTACAGATAGCATTCCCAGCCCAACTGAGGGCCAAGACCCATACAGTATGGAGGACATCCCACAGAACCTGAACTATGTCCTAAAGATGAAAGACGGCATCATCTATGTATATGATGATGCAGAGGCCATGACTCAGGAGAAACCACACAGTTTGCCTTACCCCGATATGGAAACCTTCGCTATTGATATGACTCATGTCCTCGCCATGATTGCTGACGGACCAACGTGAGTGCAGCACTCTCTTCATTGCACCTTACTTGTTACTTGCTACAAACACTGTTCTGTTTAGATGCAATATAACTTCGAACCCTCCAAACAGGTTAGCTTTAGCTACTTCAGCCATACTTTGTGCTTCCATATTTAGGTTTACTCCCAACAGAGGGGGTGTCAACTTATTTTCACTCATTTTTCAACCAATAAAACATGTAATTTGGGGTGTTTACATACATGTTTTATACATGTCTGTATAAAATTAAGTAATGCATTATTTCTGAGTGTATTTACATTAATTGTATATATTCTCAGTTTGATTTAGATGTGATTCTGTATTGACACTTCTTTATTCTTGACATACACAGTAATTAATTAACTTTGGGGATAAATGTTTAAATAATATAGTTTAGGTCAATGTATGCATTTTGATTAATTTCAATATGATTTCTACTCAACTAGCACAATAATCTGATGTCAGAACTACTTATGCGATTATACTGAGGTACACAATAGGTTAATTTGCCTGTTTCCAGGAAGACCTATTGTCACAGAAGGCTGAACTTCCTGATGTCCAAGTTCTACCTGCATGAGATGTTGAATGAGATGGCTGAGCTGAAGGAGCTAAAGAGTGTTCCACACCGAGACTTCTACAATGTCAGGAAGGTATGAAAAAAGGTTATCCAGGTAATATCCCCGCCAAAAGAAAACTCCATCATACTCCACCTTTCTTTGTTGGAAACTGAAGACTGAATTTTCATGTTGTTCAGGTAGACACCCATATCCACGCAGCAGCTTGCATGAATCAGAAACACCTGCTCCAGTTCATCCAGAACACCTGTAATACAGAGGGGGAGCGAGTGGTAATGGAGAAGAGTGGGAAGAAGATCACCCTCAGACAGGTGTTTGAGAACCTGCACATGGATCCTTATGACCTTACAGTGGATTCGCTGGATGTGCACGCTGTATGTACTTCATATACCAAATATCTGCACCTGGCAGGCCTCATTACAGCATACAGCATGCTTAACTTATATTGAGAAACATGTGTGTTTTTATATATTTTAGGGTAGGCAAACTTTTCATCGATTTGACAAGTTCAACTCCAAATACAACCCAGTGGGTGCAAGTGAGCTTCGTGAGATCTACCTGAAAACTGACAATTACATCAATGGGGAATACTTTGCACGTCTTATAAAGGTAAACTAATGAACCAACTCCAGCCACATGAACACCGTTGATATTAGACACAATTTTAAAAAAATTAACCATGTACATTGACCCCATTAAGTTGTTGTACTATATTTAAAAATGTTTTAAGTTCATTGTGTTAGGAAACAAAATGTCAAACTAAGTGGCAGTTATTTTAAAAGGTCCACATCCAACATTTTTCTGCCTATTTTCTCCCCCAAGATCCAATTTTATGGACATTTGTGAGATTTATATTTTAAAAAACTGTAAAACAGACAATTTTTCAAACTTAACGTATGCTTTAGGCTATAAAACTGATCTATATAAATAAGCACTGTTCTCTTCGTGTTGCCTTTTTGGAGCTTTTCACATAGTTATAGTCTGTTTTATTTGCAAATATCTGCACATTTATATCCATAATGCCTTTGTACACTTCTGAGTTCATGACTTTAATGTTTCCATCTATGCTTTACAGTGCTTTTAGTCCAGTCTGCTAGAATTCTTCTCCAAGCTTTTTCCACACAAACCGTCAGTCTGATGTACTAAAAGTGTAATTATGTTAAACAAATTAAGTCAAAAAGAACCTAAAAATCTTCACTAAAGTTCAGAAGTGGTTAAATGGCTCAAGTGTCCAACCACATTTTTGAACCACTGTATGAAGTTAAAGCATACACTGTACTAACGTATGGCCACTTCTGTTTACAGGAGGTGGCTCATGATCTAGAGGAGAGTAAGTACCAGTATGCAGAGCCTCGTCTTTCCATCTATGGTCGTTCCCCTGAGGAATGGGAGAACTTGGCAAAATGGTTCATCCAGCAAAAGGTGTATTCTCCTAATTTAAGATGGATCATACAGGTGCCAAGGATCTAGTAAGTGCTACATTTAGACACTTATATAATGGAACTATGGTAGAATAAATAACATACCAACAGCCACTAAGTGAAAATACTTTAAATTAATATTCATGTAACATTCTGCACGTTTTGTCACAGTGACATTTTCAGATCGAAGAAGATAATTCCCCACTTCGCCAAGATGCTAGAAAACATCTTCCTCCCTCTGTTTGAGGCTACTGTTAACCCCCAGAAGCACAAGGAAATGCACGTCTTCCTAAAATATGTAAGTCCAATAGGGCTAGGTTAAACATGTTGATTAGAGCTGATTATTAGAGCAGATTATCACACTAATCTTTAATGACCAGGTGTTCAGTTGTTTCAGGTGTGAGGTTTTCAGTTACAGTCTTAAAGCTAATCTCCAGCACCTGACGTTTCAATCGTCACTGAATGTCTGAAAACAACTAGATTAAAGCACATGAACAAAAGAGTCAGGCATGATGCCAGAGATATAAAACCGGAATATAGTCCAATAAGGCCTAAATTGGAGAAACAATAAATGGTTAACTGTTTTACGTGAGGTTTATAAATCGGTTACTGTTGTCCACAGTCTTTCATGTGCATTAAAAATGTTTTGCCTGCAGGTGACCGGGTTTGACAGTGTGGATGATGAGTCCAAACACAGCGATCACATGTTCTCCTATAAGAGTCCTAAGCCTGAGGAGTGGACTACTGAGGAGAACCCACCTTACAGCTACTACCTCTTCCATATGTATGCCAACATAATGGTGCTCAACAACCTGCGCAAGTATGTTTGTCTTCTTTTCATTACATTCAGTTCTGGTAAATATTTGCTAAGTCTAGATTCAGTACATACAGTTCAGTTTACTTCTCAACTATTGTCCTGTCACAGCTGTATAAATACAGAACTACATTTCTAAAGTATGCTTAACCATCAGAAATTGATTATTTTAGTCATTTAACTGGATAATAATTTCTATATTTGTGCAATAAAATACAGTTGTAGGCAAATGTTTTCTTCCTACTTCAGTGGAATTACAAAGTTTGTTGATTTTCTCAGTAAAAAAAAAGGCGTAAACACCACTTTGGTACAAACTTAAATATTACACAGTGCTACAAATAATAAAGATTTTATTTGGCTCATTAGACCTTAATCCAAGTCAGGTGTTCCTTCAGTTCCAGAGGAATTAACTGTGTGACCTTTCAAAACTCTCAGAATGTTGTGCTTATACTCAATGGTCACAGGCCATTCAGGCACCTGACAAAGCAAGAGTATAAACACTAAAAGCCTCCTGCATGTAATTTTACTGTCCGCAATGCCTTTAAAAATTAAAGTCAAGGGGAACTGTAGAAGTCTAGGTCTGATCTGGTATGAAAAGCAAACTTTAACCGTCATCTCATTACAAATGCCAACGTGTGAATTATGCAGCACAACACTAGAGGCATTTTGGAAAGTGCTGCAGCCTGATCAAACAAAAATTAAACTGAATCATCAAAATTAATGAGAAGGTGTGGGATTGGATGTTATGCTATGAGATTGTGTGGGAGCCAGTTACACAAAAGGATGGAAGAATAGATTACACTAAATATCAACAAATCCTACAGACTGATGATCCACAGCCAGTGAAAAAAACTATAGAAGTGTTTTTCACTTAGAAAACCATCAAACTGTGTAATTTGACCAGAGGTAAATTTTTGCACACAGTTGTGTTTCCAGTGTTATTAAGGCTTTATAAATGATGAAAGCTTGTAACGTTATTTTAAAGGGAACGTGGCCTCAGTACCTTTCAGTTCCGCCCCCATTGTGGAGAAGCAGGATCCATCACTCACCTGGTGTCAGCCTTCCTCACTGCAGACAACATCTCCCACGGTCTGAACCTGAAGAAGGTCAGTTCCTTTCCAGGTGTAGCTCAGTGTCACTCAGTCTAACACGATTTCACTGGATTAAATGCAGAAGAAAGTCAAGCTCCATTTTATTGGTACGGCACAATAGGTTCCAGACTGCTACAGGCAAATACAACATGGAAACACAGAAACTCCCATGAACTGTTTAAAACCTGCTATCCTTCCCCTTTTCTACTATCTAGAGTCCTGTGCTACAGTACCTCTTCTACTTGGCCCAGGTGCCCATTGCCATGTCTCCTCTCAGCAACAACAGCCTGTTTTTGGAGTACTCCAAAAACCCCCTCAGAGAGTTCCTGCACAAGGGCCTGTGCGTCTCCCTGTCCACAGATGACCCGATGCAGTTCCACTACACCAAGGTCCGTGGCTCCTAATGAACTGACCGTAGAGTCTACTGCAAAAGAAATGACAGGAAACTCGTTCAGTGGTCACTAACAGTATTATGTCTTGCAGGAGGCGCTGATGGAAGAATATGCTATTGCAGCACAGCTGTGGAAGCTCAGTACATGTGATGTCTGTGAGATCGCCAGGAACAGCGTCCTACAAAGTGGCCTCTCACACCAGGTATGGCCTTGACAGCAGATGTGCAGTACTACAAATATTATTTTCCACTGTATGTAATTAAAATGATTGAAGTGAATGACTTACCACTTTTGTGCTTAGAGCTTTTACTGGTATGGGAAAACTGCTTGGAGCTATGTACGCCAGCAAACTGAAATTTATTACAGGACACACTAAAGCTCAATTCAGTCGTGTCACACTGGCATTTAAACTTCAAATCTCTAACCACTTCCACTTGAACTGCAGCAGTTTCTTAGTTGATTCAGTTGTGGTTTTATCATATTCAGGGTTTAATTCGATTTTTATTATTCATTTAGCTTTTTTTGCTATTATTACAGAATTTCATTTTCATTTTTTTTCATTTCAGTTTCAATGAAAGTTGACAGACAATCTGATCTCTTTGTGTATACACAAATGCCATGAGTGCCCTGCCCAGATGATACAGCACTGCCAGAAACGTCCACATTGTTGTTCCTTTTTACAACTGTGGAAGACTTAGCAATCAAGACTAATTGAAGTACAATCACCAAAGAACATTCTGTTTAATCCTATCTGTAGCTCATTTAGGCAAACTGTATCCATGCCAGGTATTGGCTAAGGGTTGTGCATGCCTAAACATGCCTTCACAGGTGTGCAGAAACAGGTGTGCCTATATTTCAGGTTACTCTCATACCTGGAGCTGTGTTGTGTTCCTGTCAGTAGAAATTGATAGCCTGCATTTTTTTCAGTACTGACCCATTTCTCTCACATCCAATAGGAGAAGAAACACTTCCTGGGTGAGAACTACCTGCAGGATGGACCAGAGGGCAACGACATCCGGAGGACCAATGTGGCCCAAATCCGCATGGCCTACAGATACGAAACCCTCTGCAATGAGCTCAGCTTCCTGGTGGACGCTGTTAAGTCTGAGAGTATTCCTACACAGGGAGTGTGAACATGCTGGACTGTAGACTCACTGGCTTTAATTAGACAACTAAACACGGGTGCATCAGCAGCTGAACTATAAAACATGTAGCACAGTGGAAAAGAGCTCCTAATGAAACCCAGTGGAAAAGTAGGGACGGCGTGGTTCCTAAGTTGCACTTTCTTGCAGTAAAAGTATGTCTTGCTGAACTGAGCCCAGGAGTCCTGGTCTGCCTTATAAAAGATTAACTTCTCAGCATGATCCATTCAAGGGAATGGAGTTTAAATGTATGGGAGGGTGTGTGGAGGGTGTTAAAGGTTTTTATTATTAAGTATAGGCCATGTATTTCCTAATTATATTGTTTGCATAAAGGGAGTGGAACTTGTCAAACTGCCTCTGGAAGTTGAGCTTGTCTTTTCTGAAGCGTTTTGTCTCTTTTGTGCATGTATGCTGTCTCTCTGCTGCCTAATAAGTACAGGACATATTGCACTGCAATACTGTCTTTGTTAGTCTAGCACAATTAAAGAACATGTTTCTTACCGGAATGTTTTACTTGGTGGTATGTGTGAGTACGTTCTGTCTTCCTCTGGTTACGTGCTCTGGTCAGTTTTTTTTTTTTTTTAATTAAAGTATCATGCTTTCTAAAATTGTAATAGTGAACTTTTGTCTAGATATGAACCTACAGGAAGAGGGTAGTTAAAAAAAACTACACTCAGGTCTATAAAAGTGGTAACTTTATTCATCCAGTTCAACACTGAAACCTGGTGGAAGGTGTAGGTTTACAACATCAAAAGTATGAGACTTGCAAGTGCTTAGATGTTTAAAAAGTTCAGGGTTAATAGATTATGACAGAATGTCAAGAAAAATATACATCTTCTGTATTCATTCTTATATTATCATAGTTAAAGTTATTACACAGGGCACACTTACCTAACAAACCAGTACAATATTCAACCTGCTTTTTGTTAATAATTCACTGCAAAATGAAGGCAAATCAAAAAACTAATCACTGCCACTGCAAGTGTGAGTAACATGTAAACCAACTAAAACCAAACACCAGCTGTGCTGAAAGTGCTCCTGAAATGCACTCAATAGTTCTTTTCGATTTCATATACGAATCTGTAGCGTAACATTTTGTCATTTACAAATCATGTTGTTTCCTTTAATTAATAAACAGTCATCAAGTTAACTGAAAAAATATTTCCCCCTTAGAAACATCTGATTTTAATTTGAGCAAAATTATAAAATCTCATAACTGGCCCGAACAAAAGTGCATCTTATGCAAGTACATGCCAAAGGCTGTACTAAAGTAGTAATGTGCTGACACATTATAGTGTGTCATGCTTAAGCACTTACAAATAAATGAACTGCTATGCAAGTAATAAGACTACAGTATTTAGAGATTGTGCAGAAGATCTTTGTATGATCCCACATAATGATGGGATTACACTCCCACACTGACAGTCAATAATGGCAGCCTCACCTACTTTCAGCTCTTAAGGGAAATAAAAAGAAGGCTTGTTTCCCCCCCCCCATTGCATGCAAAATAATCGAGTCAGTCAATTTTACAGTAGTTTCAATAAGTAAGCTAACTAGAACCTACATTTCTTCATCCCTCATTCCTTTACACAGGTACAGGAAGATTAAATAAGAAAAATGAAAACAGCAAGTGGTCAATCATATGTTGAAACAAAGAGTCTCTACAGCCAAATGTTCTAGAATGCCTTTTCACAGTTTGAGAACTAAAGTAGAAAGAAAAAATTTGAAAATTCTAATTGACAACAATGAGTGATTATTGCCATCAGTGTATGCAAAAAAAAATCACCATTTAAAATAGCTAGTCAATAAATCAGCCTAACAATGAGAGCAAGCAGGTTCGAAAGTGACTTTAGTTTAAGGTCTGTGAGGGTGGCCGGCCTCATCAGCAAGATTGAGAATGTAGCTGGCAATGTCTTCATCTGTAGGAGCATCAGACATTACCCAGGATTCATTGGCAGCAGTCACCTGAATACGGCAGATAGGACAATTTCGGCTTTGCCCGCTCCTGCAATAAAGACACAGCAATGGAAGCATGACGAACAGTCTATAAATGATACTTTACAGGTAAAACCAACACTGAGTGACTAGTTGCTTACCATTTGTCAATACATTTCTGACAGAAGCTGTGTGCACACGGCAGAATAAGGTCTGCTTTTCCATCCATACAGATACAGCACTCTTCTTCATCAGTTAGCTGCTTCACTCTGTGACACAACAGTATGAGCAAGATTAATTACAGCACACATAGTTTAAACACTACAGGCCAGAGATGGCAAATCAGTATCGAAATGAAACAGACCTGATCAGAAATGAGCAAATTCAATCCAATACTGCTATCAAACACTAACAGCCAATAGTCAATCTTTTTTGTAAATACTGTACATTTTCAAAACGTTTGCTGATGAGGTTTAGAACACTGTGAGGTTTGACTTACTGTGAAGTACAAATATGAATAAAACTCCACTATGTAGCTTAATGCTTAATGCATCTAAGCACATGGACACTAACTTACAATTAAGATAAACAGTTACTCATAAAAAAGTAGTAAACAGAAACAGAACATATTCTGGAGCATCCGTATGTCTGCATAATGTCAGCACATGAAGGAAAGGTGGAATTTACCAGAAAACCTGTTTTTAAAATGTCTGCCAATTGCGTCTGACTACACAGTAAAGTTGTGTTCATTGCTGTAGTTCAGAGTAAATCATGCTGCGTCTACGATGACTAGGAGTTCTACCTCAAGGTCTACCCTTTTCAATTCAAGGTCGTCGACCTTAGAAGCAAAAAAATCAACTTTTTTGCTGAACATTTGTGTGATGTTTGGGTACCTGCAATAAGCAACATGTATCACTAGACATAAAATATCAACAAATTAAATGCTTAACTCTAGAAATCAGGAAGAATGGAAGCAAATTATGCATTATGCAAGTTTCTGCAATGCACTTGAACACCAGTTGCTTGTGAGGCAACTGACATGTTGGGTAGTGTGTTATTTTTCTAGAGATAAAGGACAAAAACAGACAAAGGTGCAATGTGTCTCTTTGTCACAGGGACAAAGTATGAATGTTGTTTATCACTTAAAATCTGTTATATTTCAATAATTTACTCATCAATTTTACTTACAAATTACCACTGCAGACCACTTTCTCCTATTTAGTAAGGGACTGAGGACCACCAGCTTTATGGCACAGTGGACAGACTTAAAGGGGAATTCAACTGATTTATCAAAATTTCTGCATAATTCAGTCACTGAGAAGTAAACTAAGTCAAGTAGATTGGTTTGCCATGAAAAGGTTTACTGTAGATAAGCTTACCACCGAAACTCTGATGTTCTTTTACAGTGGTAATGATAGGAATCAAAGCAGCAACTTCTACAATGCAGATTTGTAAACAACTATGACTCCAAGTTTCGCTAGAATGGAGCATTTCAAATCAGACCACTTTAAATGACTTTGATTATATCTTAGACATTTTATTTCAGCAAGCATTTTAAAACATTTGGTGGAATTTCCCTCAAATTAAAACCTGGATGCGGTTTACACAGGTTGGGAGACATTCTAGAGATACATTTACAGAAATGATTTAGAGTGACTACTGACATCTAGTGTTTATAAGGAACATTAGCATAAAGAGGCAAATTTTGAACACCAAGCATATCTTGGCTGATCAGCAACATCTGAAAAATCTGTGAAAAATAAGTGAAAAATTGTGAAGTTTTTTTTTCCTGCCAAACCATTCCTTTAGGGAAATACTTGTACTAAAATGGCTATTTTTAAAAGATTAATATCAGATCGCTTTCTGCATCATCCAACACTCATGTTTTCAATATTGTTATCAATATGCAAAAGCTGCATCATGCTATCTCTACTACTGCCTTGTTTACCACATGGCAGTTTGCTGTTTTGCATTACCTGCCCATCCACATGCTGGCCTGACACGACTGTGCAGAGGGAAGCTGTTCAGATGAGCCCTCAGCAGCGCCCTCTGTTGCTAGCACTTCAGCTGCTTGGCTAGTGATGTCTCTGTAGAGCTGGATGAACTGGTACAGGTTCATAATACGTGAGGCCTCCACCATACCATCCTCTTTATTAATCTGTAATTAAACAGACCAATGCCCTTAAGTTGAAGGCAACAAAGAAAAATGTTCTCAATTCAAAAGCTGACAATTACACTGACAACAGCAAAAACACACAAGACATTATGACAATAAAGAAAGAGAATGCCAGAGATTCTTTTGAGATGTAACTCACTCCGAGAGGTTTTACATGAAACAGTTCATTATAGAGAAACAAATAGATTCAGATTTCTTTACAGTGATGATGACAAGAACCAGGAGTCACAAACAGACAAAGTTAAAATGGTAAATCACTGAAAAAAACAACTTTTCATTAAGTGCTTATTTTCATTTCATCATTAAAAATGCTTTAGGACAAAATTGTATCATAAAGCAAAATACATAAAGTATCATAAAGTATTTCACATAAAACCACTCTGAATAAGTTTGTTTACATCTTAAACATTTAATTATGCAGAAATTTAGAAAAATCATTACGTTGGTTTATACGTTTTGCAAATGTAAGTAGTCACTGAGGACTGTAGATTTTAGCACAACATGAAGAATGAACAGCTGAATAATCAGTTTCGTCCATGCAGAGTAACTTTACCTTAGTGCATACTATCCTCACAGCCACTTTCCACAGAGCAGACGCATCAGATCCTGGCTGAACTTCAAAAAGAAGATGCTTCTGTTGGCCAGCCGCCAGCTTAGCAGTTCTGCCATTTGTAAAATCAAAAAGGTTTGTGATTTAACTTCTGAACAATATCCATTACTTCTGAAATTATTTCATTTTGAAGGAAGAAAAAAATGAAGATACTGCAGCACTAACATAAATGCTGACAGTATCTTTATGTGATGCAAAGGAGGATCATATTTATTGTATAGCTATTTGGTTTCCTTAGCTTTTAAACCCAGTCCTACAAATTGGATATAATTCTTCATGTAATCATCAAACCCTTCAAATACACAAGTCATTCAACTTATTATAAGAGCAAAATAAATGAAAGGTAACCATGCACCAGGCAGCCAAATTCATCCACACCTTTTTAAATCTCATATAATGAACATGTTTGACAAAACACAGCCAAGGACATATGACTCATGGAACATGGCAATTTCAGCAAGTGATCACATGCTGATGGCACATTTGAACAGAAGTTTAAAAAAGGACAACCAGATTAATTTGAGAGACAGCATGTAATCTGAGATTCAGTGATCTTATACAAATAATGTTCTTGGGAATTTCCGCTTACACCTCATTAAGTTCTGCTACTCGGCCCAGGAACTCCTCGTAGGTGAGGTAGCCGCTGTCCCGCACCAGTCCAGCATGCTTGACCAGCTTCTCCGGTAGCTTGCTGATCACTGCCTGCCCAGAGATCTGCTGGCCCATCTCAGCTCCGCGTGGAGGCCCACACCCAGAGAACACTAGACCTCATTCAGTGCTCAAGGCCCTGCGGGGGTGAAAGGAAAAACAGAAAGGGGGGAAAAATTATATAAGGGCTTATGTCAAAACTGTCAAGACTGGAAATGTTTTCTCAATCTCGATTTGAAGTGAAGCTCATACCTTTCAACCATTCAATGAAAATGTTATATTTTAAAAACATAAAACACTGTAGTTCCAAGATAAAGCGTCTTTATCTTGGAACTACAGTGTCAGCTGGTGTTTCACTATGGTTATGTAATACTCACTACCATTTGGTCACAACAGACCCCCACAGTCCGTCGTTTGGTCTTTAGAGAGTAGCAATAAACCAAGCGGAGCAACACATACAGTAATGAGCTGAATAAGCACTAAGATAACTGCGTAATGAGTTAGACTAATGCTCCACCTCAGAGTTACAGTTACTGAGCTACTGCAACTGTTCAACTGGACACTAACATCATCATTCAGACCCGCCAGACCACACCACTACCCTACTACCTACAGATTATGGACACAAACGGCAGAACGAAACTATGAACTGAAAAACCACGAAACTAAAATCGAAAATACGTTATTTCATAACCCGCGCTGACTGAACACAAACAGGCCAACATATCAGCTAGCAAGCAAAAGGAGAATTAACTGATATAAACCGACATCAAAGTAATAATAATTATTGCAGACAGTAAGACTGTAGCTTCGTGCACGATATACAGGGGACATCAGGACGCAAATACATTACAACAAACCTGCTGTCATTTGTTTAATCCAAGAAAATACTGCAGAGGAAATCACTCTGTGTGCGCTGGGAATAGCTAGTTTAGCCAACCTGCTAGCTAATTACCAAACATTGACGCTCAATGATGACGTAATGCCTGAACTCCGCACTTTGAGTTTGCCACATACATTGACTGAGAGTAGTTTGCTCACAGGACTGATCGTGTTTCTAAAGGAGAGGAATGCAAACGGTCTGTTTTATTTCATAGCATCGGTTTGTTGTTGCCTTACGAATTTTAGAATTTGAAAATCTTTCTCATTATTTAAGGCAGAACGGAAAGCCTGGATGCTCACAGTCTCATGCAAGACTTATTTTCTTTAATAAGATATATGATTATCATAAAGTGCTTTACAGTAAAATAGAAAACAACCAACAGTCAAAGTTTTTAAAACAATAACCTGCCCTTATGTTTTTTTTTTTGTTTTGTTTTTTTTTGTTACTGTTGTTATTACTTTCATATATTTATTTATTTTCTCTTTGAATTTTACTCTGATGTAACCCTTTGTAGTCATTAGTCCGCATCCTGTCATCGATAGGTCACATGTACCTCTCTAAAGCTTAGCTGATGTTCAACAATTAGTGTATGCCTTATTTGTATGTGCTTTAGAATAGCATAAAGAGGACAACAAGCTTGAGTTACAATAGGATGTTTGCTGCTCTGAAAAATACACTCGTCATCAAATGAATAGTTGCACAAATAGCTGCACCCAGAAGGGATGAAACTTGAGGCTTGACATTGTGAGACAATGGAATGATTCAAGTTTCACTCTCGGCTGTTGCGACGACTGCCCTTAACACCACATTGACCTTGTGAAAGATTGTAATGGTGTCATGCCAGACTGCCATGGAGTGACTCAGAATGGCAGCGGGTCATCTTCAGTGATGAGTCCCAGTTTTGTGTGGAGCTTTTTGTGTGGTCAATGCCAAGATGAACGCTTTGTTGTCACGTGTCATACGCCACATAAACTGTTTAAGAATATTCCAGCTGCATGAAATGGATTATCACAGTCACTGAGAGACACTACTTCTGTATGTATACTGCCAAAAGTCTAAATTTATCATCATTTATTGTTCCTGGTTACCTCTATCTTCCTTCCCAAAAGCATTGCAATCAGACACTTCCTTCTGGCTGCAACTATTGTTTTGATGATGAGTGTATGTGTATTTCATTGTCAGTGTCTTTAGTAAGTCTGTGCATGTAAAACTAAATACGTAGATCACATTTCCAACACTGCCATATAAACAAATGTCAATCTTATTTTAGATTTGTTTTGTTTCATAAAGGTCTACAAATTGCACATATGAAGCATAAACCACATGCATTAGACATTTATGTGAGAAATAATAAAGGTTAACAAATGTAGCACTCTTTATTGCTTTATTTATTTATTTAAGCATGTTTAAAAGTGAACAAATTCATTAAAAAAAAAAGGCTTTAAAAAATGATGAAGCAACAACAAAAACTGACACTGGAACAGACTCATCTACATACAAAGGCAGCATCCTTCCGAAAATAACGTAAATAACAGCTTATTTACAGTCTTTACAGTTCACAACAGCTTTTATGTTAACTGACAACAGAAGCATCAGCCCAGAAGGTCTTAAGGAGACTCTGTGTCTTCTTCTAGCTGGAGAGTTATATCGTCTGAAGAGCTGCTCTTCTCTTTCTTTTTACTGGAACACTGCCGGTCTGTGTGCTTCCACATCTCAGTTTCTACATCGTCTTTGTGTCGGATTCTGACCCACAGGGGAAGACGGTGTGCTTGTTTACTGAAAGAGAAAAGACACATAGTGAACATCAGGCAGTGAAGTGTAGACTGTTGAAGTGTGGGCTGTTTCTGCTGTTTGATCACAGCAACAAGCATGGAAACAGAGTATATGTGACAATTAGGACATATTCTGTATATCCATACGTACATCTTAAAATACCAAACTGCCCCTGCGACTGCCATCAAGATCAGCATAACTGCAATAATGACACATGCAGTAGGAACTTCTGCAAAGACAAATAAATGGTCAGTGCTTTTCAACATACATTAAGGAATATTAAACATGGTCAAATAAAGGTCAAATTACATGTTTTGTTGTTTTTCTAACAACCCCAACCCAAAATTAAACAAGTATGCTATGAAACATGCATGTGTTTACATAGTTTCAGTCAGAAAATCAACAAAATGTGCAAAATGACCAGGGCCACCCAAACTTTTGCATACGATGGTATACGTACACATATATAAAAGACCCATGTCATGGAATAAAAGCGTTTGGTGTAATATGTAACTTTCAAAAGTGTAAAATAGCTCATATGAGTTTAATGATTTTGTGATGGCACAACATATTTACATGTGCCCATCTATTCTGTCTGCAGCACGTTTGCCCTGCCCAGTCAAGTTGAAGCTTTAAAGCAGTATTGGTCTACTGTTAGCTCTTGGGGTCCCCCTACAGTTGCAGAGCATAATTCACAACGTGAAGGCAGATTCTGCCAAGGAGTTGGAATTTGGCACAATACCGGCAAAGACAACATGAGAAAAGAATGAACTGCATGTGTCTGTTGTGTGTGCTTTTATCTCTTTTGGCTTTTATCAATGAGTAAAAAATAGTCTGAGATTTACTCTTGTCCAGCCACTTGCTCGGTCACTTTCTCTTATTTCTTTCTTGCTTCCTACAACAACATCTTACTTAATCATTTCAGCCTCTGCCATGACGTCCATGATGGGAGTATCATGCTAGCCTCTTCTCAGAGCTTAGCTGAAGATCTATAGTTGTTTGTGTGTGATGTGCTGTCATATATTCTCATGAGATGTCTTGTGCCTGCACCTCCAACATTACATAGTATTTTAGCAGGTATTCTGGGCCCAAAGCGGCAGTGACAGAGCCAATACCATTCTCCCTATTATATACATCCATCAAAATGATTTGGAAGCTGTTATTTTAGGGTAAAAAGGTTACAGAAATGTTGCTTTGAGAAGGGAATGAGACACAAGACAGGCACTGTAACAAAAAAATTTCAGTAAAGCCCACACAGAGCATCATAATTTGTCCTTGGGTGAACCATTAAGTGCAAGCAAATTGTAAGATATGGTGTTTAAGCGTGAACTCAGTACGTATGAATTAAGTATTTGAACTGTTATTGAACTTAACCTCCAAAGGATGACCTGGAAGGGGATTGTGTCGGCTGTCCTGTTTGATTAGACAGGGTGTTTAGAGAGGAAGAGAAGGTGACCGGATGTGTGGAAAGAATGGTAGTGGAGAAGGATGCAGCAGAAGAGGAGGAAGTGGAGAGTGGGTGCTGAGCAATAGAGGTTGAGAGTGAATGAGGGCTTCTTGTAGCTGCATGGCTGACAGTGGAATGTAAGAATGTGGATGATACAGAGGTGCTGAAACCAGAGGAAATGGATGGGGAGGGAGAGAGGAAGCTTTTGTTAAACAGTCGAGTCGAGTGAATGAGCGATGAGGAGGTTGTTTTATCCTGAGTGCTCCAGTCAACTGCCGTTGTTTTTCTTGGAGTGGTGACTGTCGTCACTTCGGTTTGACCTGCAGGCAATATTAGCATACATATCTAACATTAGAAAAACACTGCGTTTGTACTGCAGCTTTAAGGGTTACAGTTCATGGAAAAGTCAAATTTGCACAACTTTCCAGATGTACCCCAGATGTGGTCAGTCAACACATTTGGTGTCTTGATTTTCAATTTTCAGTTTAGCACAATTAAATCTAACAGCCTAGCAAACACTGGACATCAAACGTCACACATGGCATTTTTGTAAACACATCCCCCCAACTTCTCTCAAACCATGTCTAGGTTAATTGAGGTCATTAAGAAATGGCTACAGACTTTGTTTAGTTGCACAAAAAAAATTGTTCATTTTTATAGCTCACAGTAAGTTGTACCGTAAGTTGTCCCACATCAACAGTTTTAATTCATTAGTTGGATGTGATTTGAGTGAGCTGAGAGAGGTTTTGGGGATGTATTTTTGTAAAAGATTTGGGTGACTATTGACTTCTAGTGTTTGTTAGCATTCCTTATAACTCTGGCGCTAATGCAAAGAAACTAAATTTGGACACTGAACATAATCAGGCTGACTGGCTACTTCTAGTAAAAGTGAAACATTGTGTAAATTAGGTTTTCCTTTAATATATTTAAGGAATATTATCATAGCCTCAGAACTGCAGCCCTCATGACACATTGTTCAATTTATCAAAGAAATCCTGTTTAATACCTTTGCATTATGTATTTCATACACTGTGTTCATGACTTATAAATTTAAATTTAATAATATACCTGTCGAATTGAAGCAAAACACTTCAAACAGCTTGCTGGTAGAAGCAGTCCAAGAAATGACTCCAACTTTGTTTTGACCGCACTTCTCGTTTGCCTCAACTCGAGGAATAACAGCAAGTTTCTCCTTAATCCAACCATACCTATAATTCATGTATATATCATTCATATAAACATCATTCATTATTACATTTGACTATGCTGATCTTTTGTAACATATATAGATAAAATGTGAAGCATACAAATTTGCTTTACATAGAGCTGCAGTAAGCATGCCAACATTTTACATTCAACTTTCCATTAATGTTTTCACAAGAAGCATAAACTCTGTTTAAAATCTTACTATGCCATTTCTCATGCGATACTATGCCTACTATACAGTACCTGCATGTCTGCAAGCCGTTTCTCTGTGCCATCTGCACTTCAGCCATGGTAGCTATTCTAACACCGAGAGAAGTGCACACCTCTGCGGATGTAGTGGCATTGAAGCTGTACGATTTGGCTGCAGTCTTTAGCGTGGCCATAAAAACTCCAGAGATTCCACCATTGTCTGGGTAAACTATATAAATAATTTCACAAATGAGAGCATGCAACACATGGCATAAATCCAAAACATTAAGAAAAAAATCCTCTCCAATTTTCATAGTTTTATTTTTCTCTGCTACAGAAATGAAATAGAATAGAATAGAATAAAATCTCCCATTAACTTGCCGTAATAGTTAAGAATTTTTTTGCATTCACCTTCAAAGTTATTGTTATTTAGATTTTTTGGAGATATATGATTTTATGTTTAGGGCATCGAACAACAATATTGTCATGTCTTACCTTCTATCTGGCTGGGATCTAGACTGACTGTGCAAAGAACCAGAGAGAGAAGAGGAACCAGCATAGAACAAACTGTTGGCTCCATTGCGTCCAGACTGAATCCTTGTTGTGAACAGTGTGATCTAGCATGGCTGGCAGCAGAGGGAAATGAGAAACAGGAGGTTGAGGATGATCTGTTCAGGGACCTTCTGTGTGAGGGCATGGGGGCAGAGCAAAGGGCAAAAGACAAAAAAAAACTATAAACCTCTGTGCACAATACAGCAGGTCCTTAACAAGGTGTGCAGATTTTCCAAGAATTTCCAGCCGCAGCAAATTCCAGATGTGTGGTTCAGAGGGTGCAGTGCATCTATTCATTCACTTCTTTTTTGGTCTGAATGCACGTTTCTATATGCAGGTGAAGATGTACAGTGATGTCACTGATGATGGGTCAGTGTAATGCAAATGCAACTCAAATGTGTCAGTGTTGTTAAAGATGAGTTTACACAGTTATTTGGTTTTTCTAAAGACCAACTGAGATACATTCGCCAGTCAGGCTCAATTAATAACACAATTACTACAACTTTGAATAGTGAATAAAAGATTAACTTGCATCAAAAGTAGAATAAATATGTTACATAACAGGGATAATAAAGAAGAGTTAATCAAATGATAAAATGTATTTTTTATGGATGTTGTCAATAATAATTACACCTATTTGTGCATTTGTGGAAAAAATATACAATATAAGATAATGCAAAAACTGTACAGTTATACAAGGTCCTTCAAAATTGTGTAAAATAGGTTTTTCTATATATATTTAGGAAATATTATAATAGTTTTAGAACTACAGGCCTCAGGGCACATTTAAAAAAAAGGAAAATAAAAAAAAAAAGTTTTTGCCCTCTCCTGTAAGATTATCATGTTGGGTGTAGTTTTTTGGACGGGGGTACTTTTTTCCCAGTCACACAGCAACAGCTTAACATTCCCACCCTTTTCCTTTACTCGTTCGCTGGTTACGTCTCTTCTTGTGTTGTTTTGTTCCTCTTTCTTATCAGCTCAGGAAACATTTCTCTTTCCCATGTCCCACTGCTAATCAAGCATCAACGTGCTGGGGGTTATGCTGTACCTAAATGCTGTTGCTACACCTGTATCAAAATGTCATAACTCCTTGTGCCAGAGCTAATTGCCTCCTGCTTCCTACTTTATGTTATTTAAATATGCACTCTAAGAATTTAAGTTGCCAGTTTGGCCTATCAAAGAGCAAATAGTGGAGACTAGGCCACTATCTTTACCTGGGCCACTTTGGATTGCTGTAATTTTACACCTTGGACCCATAGGTAGCTACAACAGCTTACCCCCAGGCCATTAGCCTGGCTTAGCCATTGCTATAACAAGTAAACAAGTGGATTACACTGGCATTTTTTGTTCAATTGAAGGTAATTTGTGTTTGTGGTTGTTGCCCTTTTAATTCAGAGCCCATAAGATCCCAGTTGTGGCACTGAATCAAAGGTCTCACTAAATAAAGCCCTTTTTCTCTACTGAAACAAAACGAGCTCACATGTTTCATTGATTGTGGCACATTTGTGAATTGGGCCATCACAAGTGAGTGGTGAGAAATGTAAAACAACAGTCCTCAGGGTTTGATCAGCCCATGCAAGCGGTGGAGTTTTATTAGCCTTTCACATCAGTGACACTAACAGGAGATGCATGCTTAAGTGTCATGCAGGCTGGCCTTCCTAAGGCATTGTCAAAAACAGGAAACGCCCTTATTAGAGGGACTCATAATGTGCTCACATGTTTATGTCACTCTCACTTCGTACAATCAACCCTGCAGAGGAAAGTCATGTAGAACAGGAAGTGTGTGTTTTGTTACTGATGAAGGACTAGCGGATGACCAACGCTGCAGCAGCAGATGAGCTATCATCTCTGACTTTACATCTACAAGGTGGAGCAGCAAAGTAGTAGTGTCCAATAGAGTGGACAGTGAGTGGACACAGTGTTTAAACACTCCAGCAGCACTGCTGTGTCTGATCCACTCACACCACCACCATGTCAGTGTCACTGCAGTGCTGAGAATGATCCACCACCCAAATAATACCTGCTTTGTGGAGGTCCTGGGTGGGGGGGCTAAAAAATACAGAGAATTCGATGTACTACGGTCTGTAAGTGTAGAACTACAAAGTGCTCCTCTATAGTAAGCAGAGCTGATAAAATGGACAGTCAGTGTAGGTACAAGGAGATGGTTTTAATGTTATGACTGATGGGTGTATGTTGACCTGTACTTCAGTTCAGTTCCGCACTACATAAACTCAGCTTACATGATAAAATATACAAGTATAATTTGATGCTTGATGTGAAATTGTTAATTGCAGAGAAACATCTGAGACTCTTAGATTTCTTAACAGTGGTGGTGATAGGAGCCAGGGGTTGCAATGGATCTAAAACAAATTTAGCCATTTATTTACTATCAAAAACAACCAGTGAGCCTACACGTCTTCTGAGGTGTTTATGTGTAATATTAATGATGGTAAATTAGTGATTACTTTAATTCTGAACTCCCTGGATGTATCTTTCTCCCATGAATAAATGTAAAAATATATGTTTTAGGCCAAAAGCTGCTTTAAACAATTGGAAAACAATGTCTCATGCATCAGGAAATGTATATGGAACAACTTTAATGTAATACTTTTCTGTAAGGGAGCTTTTTAAAGCATTTTAAACACTTCCTACCAGTACCACAGTGAACAATTCAAAAGCATTTCATGTCCAACCACTCTCAATAAGTTCTTAATGACCTAATTATGATGAAAATCTGAAAGAAGTCATAGTTGCTGCATCCTAAACCACATACTGTATTAAATAGTATGTCAAAAATAACTGCCATAAGAAGTCAGTTTTATTAGCACAGTGTGCTTGGTATACAAGTATGTGATTTCGGATGCACAAAGCTCCTGCTCCTCCCTGGCTCAACCATGCCATTATACACCATTGCAGTTAGTTTATGGAATCAAATACAACCTCTTTATGTATTCCTTCATGGCAACTGGATTTGTGCCTTGCATAGTAGCTGCAGTTCTTACTGGGGTCTGGGCCTTGGTTTTCTTTATGATACGCTATTTGCTATATGGATTTGGCAAGTCGCCAGCTTGTTTTCTGACCGATGATGACCAGGGTTTGGTTGCCCCTATCACACACATGCACCCTGTCTACAAAACCCAAATGTTAAACCCTTAAAAAGTGTGTAAGTTCTTTGGTAAAGGAAATTGTTCGCGAACCATGAGTTTTATATAGAGCCATTTGCATGCTTAAATGGTTCTTTGCATGGTAAAATAGTTTTTTGTATATAGTTTTATGTAGAACCTTTTTGAAAATAGAACCATTCCCTTTATTAAAGAACCACTGAAGAACCATCTGAAGAGTTTAGTTTATATAAATAACCAAGTTTATATAAAAAAAACAAATCATTTCTGTTGGTCCATTCGTCATAACTTTTTAACATAATGTAAAGGCTGGTTGCTGTTTTCAAATAAGCCATATAAGGAAGTTATGAAGCTCTGATTTGACACTAACAATATGCTGTATGGTGTATTGTACACTAATAAAAAAAACTGTAGCACATAATGGTGTAAATGCTGAACTCTACAGACACAAAGGAAAGGGCCAGCTTTATTAGCTATTACACAGAAGACATGGTCAAGGAACAGCCAAGCCTAACTGGGCCAGTGGAACTTGCTCTACTTTGGCTGCTTGAATAATAGATCGGAAATGGACGGGGTTTGAGTTTCTGAGCCTACTCTAGAGAGGAAGGGGAATCTGTCATGAGCACCTAAGCACTGCGCTTTTAATGTATTCAGTGCATTAATGAAGACTGTGATGGCTAATTGGACACATTCACCAGTACAGCAGGAGTTATTTTGTAGTTTGAGAATCCAGCATTTGTGGTTTCGAGCAGCTATTCCTTTATGGTTTCAGTGAAGACTCTTCTAAGTCATAATGCCTTCTGAACTTATGTACTACATAATATAGTGCAACTGTAAATAATAATGCAGCATGATTATTTATTAGCTGTAACAAACTGGTGCAAGTATACTACCTGGACATAATGACTGGTTGGCCAGTGAGTGCAATTAGTTATGGCAGGAATCAGCTTTGTTTCAGCCTCTTTGCAAGCGTAGAGTTTCTACTCCCGCTGAGGAGGCATCAGATGGCCACATGCATAATTAACTAAGATGACCAGGGAGTGGGGTCTTTGCAGGCTGAACTGCACACAGATCTCAGGCTCAGCATCAGCAGCAGGTTCAGGCCGCTTTAAAACCAATTTGAAAACTTTATGAATTGGTTTATATAGACATCACTGGGCAGCTAAAAATGACCCTGAGGGCCACATCTCATGGAGACCTCCAGGCTCTGTCTCTGTCCAAACCTCCAACGCTGGACAACAGCATGTACAAGTCCTACTCGGTCAGCAGCAACAACATGGGCAGCCGATTTGGGAAGGACAGCATGGAGGAGATAAAGGATGCGTCAAAGCGGTCGCATCCACCTCGCAGGCCTGTGCGAGCGGTCAGGCCAGTTAGTGCCCTCAGCAGCAGCGGTACCTTCCTCCAGATCAACCACCTGCAAGGCGAGCTGGTGCGCAAGAGGAAGGTGAGAGCTGGAGAGGTCAACGCAAAGTGCAGAGAACTGACAGTCTCTGTTTTAAATCACGGGGTTATGTGATTATGTAGGTTAAGCCTAATTCTGGACTAGTTTAAACTGAAAAACAAATGTCTCACCATTAAAAAGCCTATTACGTTTAGGTTTAGACTTAATCTAAAACTGGGAAACTGGGTCACAATTACACTGAACGCTTTTTAACAGGTGCAATACACGGGACTTTACAGCAATGTGCCAACACCTGTGAACATTATAAGGTATTTTTCAGGGCCCAGGTTTCCAAATGACTCTTTGTGTTAAGGTCCTCTTAACTGAAAGTGTTCAGTGCATTGTTTGCTCTACCATTATCTTCATGCTAAGATGCTTTCAGGAAACCCAGCAATGGGTAGTATGTAGTATGTATTGATATATTTGGAACATACAAATAGACCCCTGTCCAAGCCTCCGTAAGTATAAAGAATTGCTTGTGTTTTTAAAACCAAGCCAGTTCACATGGCCTACCTTAGAATGATAAACTACTGTGTACTGCTCTGTAACCGTTTTAGGCAGTGGGTGGTGAATTCTTCCAAGTAGCTTGCAGAATTTGGCTACTTCTTATCCCAGCCCAATTAGTAGTCAGTAATATAGCAATAATTACATAAATACACTCATCATTGAAAAAAACAGTTGCACCCAGAAGGAATCAACTGAAGGGAATGAAACTTGGTGTGTAGGTTTAACATCATGAGACATACGAATGATTCAAGTTTCACACTCAGCTGCGCACATGACGTAAGCAAGGACGGGCCTTATCGCTGTACCTGACTGACTATATAAGGTCGTCCTGTTGTGCATGCTTTCCATTCTGACTCTGTTGTTGCTATTGTGTGTGCCTTTGCAAGTGAAGTATGCCTCAGAGAAGAGTTTGGAAAGCAATAGGAGCAGCTGGAAGAGTTTAAGAGGGATTGTATCACAGGGCTTCAGAAAGTGGGATGGTCTTATTGACGTATTGGGCCATACCAATTAGGCAGATATGCTGTTGGCGGCAGTATAGAAGAAAGCACACACCAGCGACATGAAGGATCTGGGAGATCTACACAAACTACGGAGAGAGAGAACCGATTATTTGTCTGACGTGTGTGGAGTTACCCAACAGCCACAATTGTGAACATTTATCGAGCAGTGATGCCCTCCATAAGTCATCCTCTTAGTGCCAGCACCATTAGCACGACACAGGACTACATGCACACAGACCATTACGACAACTGCCCTTAATACCACATCAACGTCACCAACGTCTGCAATGGTGTTGTGCCAGGCTGTCAGAAAGTGTCTCAGAATGGCAGCAGGTCATCTTCAGTGACGAGTGTCGCTTTTTTTCATCTGTGGTCTAAATCATTTATTGGTCCTGGTAACCTTTATCTTCCTTCCGAATAGCATTCCTTGTAGATAAAGTGACTTAGTGTCTGAAACTTTTCCCTTTAATTTCTTTAAATGTTAAAGGCTTCTGCAGAAAGAAGAGTAAATATTGTTCCACTCAGCATTGGTGGCTTCAAGCAGCTTAAAAATATTACCGAGGTTGTCTTTGTTTAATGTGAGACCAAATATTCTCCAAAGGGTTTAAATGCTGTATATCAGCATCAGCCCACAATTCCTATGCTGGCGTTTGACTCGGCTGCGCTCTGAGTGTATTTTGGTTTGTTACTGGGATGAATAAAATTTTTATCCAGTCTTTTTAAAATAAAGATACAGCATAATGACTCAAGAGCTATAACCTTTCTTAGCATTCCTGTTGGATCTATTTGATTAAATCGTTTACACTGTTATAAGAAATGCATTTCCAGACTACATGGCTGACACCAAGCTTCGCTTCAGAGCCTTGCACAAATCTTCATCAAAGCCCTTCTGTAAAAATGGTTTCTGACCTTCAAACCCACTTCTTACAAGACTTCTCACATGTCAGATGACTCTGCCAGATGTTAAGCAAGCTGTTCACTTCCTTCTGACCCTTGTAAAACAGACCTGTATTTATTTTAATGTTTAATTTGTTTTTATGCGCAAGATAAACTGTTTAATTTTTAGAATTTAGAATTCTGTAGACTTGTCCACCATAGCGTGCATGCAATAATTGTTATAGCTGCCTTAAAGGATTAATCACGATAATAAACATCAGACTACATCTGCAAACTGCAACACAGGCTGTGCGCCCTGTGCCACTAAATTCCCTTGTCTTTAGGAATGTGAGGACCTAAAGAAGGAGAACAAGTATCTGTCCAATGAGATACACATGGAGAGAATCATGATGCGAACAGAGAGTGAGCTCACCATGAGGAACCTCAGAAACCTCAACCAGGAACTACAGGCCCAAATTAAAGAGGTATCTCTTATGTACCATCACGACACAACTCTAGGAGGACTTTCGGTTCAGTCCAGCAATCCTGTAAATAATAACAGCTTTCTGAAGTCCTAGCGGTGAGAGTGTGGCACAACATCAAATAGTTTGGCTTTTGCTGAATTATTTAAGTATTTAAGAAAGATTAACATTTTAATCATTCTAATATTCTAATATTCCAATAACATATTACTTAAATCTGTGTTACGACATAAAACTCTGCGTTTACACTACACTCTCCTCTACTGCAAACATCATCTCTGGTCCTGGAAGGCTTGTGTCCAGCACAGTTCTTAAACATGCTTAGGTGGTGAGTTTGAGAAGGGATATCACTAAACTGGACTGCAACCCTCCAGGACTTGATCAGTTGACTTCTGCTACAGGCTGACTAATTGACTACCTCCTGGTGTAATCAGCTGAAACAGAAACTCCACCTGAGCCAGCAGAGGGCATCTCTGTGCTCCAGGGCAGCAGAGGAGGCAGACATGTCTCGAGGGGAGGCAGAAAAGAGCCGAACCCTGGCAGAGGCTCGGGCAGTGGAGAGCAGGCAAGAAAGAGATGTGGCACTGACTGAGAAAGCACGACTCGGTGAAGACCTGCAGCATCTCAGTAAAGAGGTATATAAACCCGGGTGTGAATATGGCTTCATCCTCTGAATTAAAGGATATTTGCATGTTGTATATTTTTAAAATATAATTCAAACACTCAGTAAGATGTAAAGCAAAGTCAATGAGTCGTCATGTGCCAAGTCAGAATTGTTCAGCGTGGTAGTGATGGGAACCAGACATTGGAAGCATTTAATGTTTCCAAAGTCTCCCACACAGAAAGTTATTACATGAAATGTACTGCCTGGTGGCTCTGTGTTTTGTGATAGTTTTCAGATATTTTGGCCTTAAAGGTACAATTTAAAGTCCTTTAGTGGCAGAGAGGCACAGACATGTTGGCCAAACAGACCATAAAGAAATTAACCTTTTATTTTTTTCACAGATTCAGCACTAATTTAGTATCAACAGTTTGCCGTTATGGGAACAAAACCATGTATCTCCATTTTTGCCATTTTTTGTATTTGACATCATTTTAAAGTATGATTCTTTTATATTGTGTGTAAATTTCATTAGGAATGGACCAAAATAAATGGCCCAAAATTACTTGGGGGAACAGGCTAGTTCTATTGACTTACATTAAAAAGTATGCTTTCTTTCCTTCCTGTAAAATTATCATTTTTGGGGAAGTTGACATATTGTAGTAGAAAAGTTTCACTAGCATTTCACATTAAACCACCAAAAGAATCTTAGTTTTAAGATCATCTTATCTGCTAGAGGGAGTTTTCAGTGAGATGCTCGCTCTATCATTCTATCAATCATCTTTCTGATAAGATGCTTTCGAGAAACCCAGCCTTGTATGACTGTTTCAAATGAGGCTAAAGGAAGTAGAGTTTCCTGTATTACTGTTAAATGTAAAAAAGAGAACTTGTTTATTCATCTATTAATCTGTCTCTCAGAGACAATGCACATGGTTCAACATACAAATAGCTTAAATGCTGCAAGTGCTAGTAGGCAAGCTCATTTTCAGCTGTAGTGTCAGAGGCCTGTATTTAGAAGCCCAAACAGAAGACCAGTGCACATACAATATGGGTTCTAGTTTGAAGTCTCATCCACATACATGAGCTTCAGCTTCCTTTAAACTGATCCTCAGCCATCTTTCCACAGCACACAAATCTGCAGCTGCTTTTGGCTCAGACTGAGAAGAATTACTTTGAGACCAAGCTGAAGCTGGAGAGGACGTCTGGAGAGAAGCAGTTTCTACTGGGGGAGAACAGAGGCTTGGAGGAGGAGAGGAACACACTGCGACACAGGCTGAAGGAGCTGACAGAGGAGAATGCGAAAATCAAAGAAAAGTGCAATCACTGTTCAATAAACGTACGTCCTGTGATATAGGCGTGGGTATGTGCTAACAGCTCCATGTCTATAGGGAGGCGAGCTGGAGGCGCAGGGCTGCAGCAGCTGAGGAGCAGAGCGAGAGGGCCAGCAAGGCGCAGCAGCAGGCCGAGCAGGAGCGCAGGTTGGCAGAAAGAGAGAAGGAGGAGCGGATCAGCGAGTGCCTCAGCTGGAGGGAAAAACACCAAGCCCTAGCAGATATCTTCAGAACCCAGGAGGACCTTAAATCTCAGAGGCAGAACAAAGCAGTAAGTCTCCACAGCACCCTGATCACAGACTGAAACGCAGCTTGTTGATTAATGCTCATTTGACACTTTGATGTTCAGTATCTGATCACGAGGATGCTCATGAACTTCGGCTATGTAGAGTCTGACTGAGATGTTTTGGGTCCCTTTATATTTGAATGGATAAATCAGACTTTTGCTTTCACTCAGTGTCAAGCCAACATAAAAAGCTACTTCCTGTGTATGACTGAAAGTGACCAGAAGGTTAAGATCCTGAGGAACCATGACGGAACTCCAAGAAACTTCACGGTATTGTTTGTAGTTTTCTGTCACACTTTGTAAAAATAATAAAAGGGGATTATTTCAACTTTATAGACCTTATGTAAAACTAAACAGTTAAAGGCAAATATAAAAACCTATTATTAGAGCATTATTAAAACCTCCTTGTATGTACACTGTGTCCATTTACCATATAGGAGCACTTTGTAGTTCTAAAACTGAAGATTGTAGTCCAAATGTTTCTCTACATATTTCAATTTATATATATATATACACACACACACACACACACATAGTTTGTATACTGCCCACAATATACATGATGCTCTTGGCAGTGTCATCCAGCAGTGACACTGAAGTGTTTAAAACTCCAGCAGCACAACACACACTAACACACCACTCCTAAGTCAGCATCACTGCAGTGCTGAGAAGGTTCCACCACAGGGTTAACAGGGGCTAACTGGGTATGCAGAGAAACAGAAAGACTAGTCGACATGTTTAATGGTTCTAAAAGATCCCTCACAAAATGTGACTACATGAAATAGCAGTAAATACACAAGATGCCTGGTTCCTATTACTCTGAATCTCAGCCATTTCATTGTGCAGACATGTCAACAGAATTTCCCTTTGCACATGTAGCAAATGGCTGAGTGTGTTCATCTTCCACCTCTTAGGAGGGAGATCCAGTGTACATTTCAACAGCTGAAGCAGGTGGTGAGGATTCAGACAGGGGAACAGGAAGGTACAGCAGCTACACTGTAGAATCACCTTTGTTCCATAGGTCATGTTTACTCCCTTGCTCAATCAAATACTGTACAAGTGAGCGTGGGACTGTTCCTTTTCAGAACCATGCTCAGGGTTGCTGCCCCCAGGGTGGGAAGAGACTCAGGACCAGCTCACTTCAGTGAACTGTCACCAATGGGAGGAGATGCTCCTGACTCCAGCCCTCTGAGAAGAGGTCGGAAAATGGTTGAATACTTCTGGATTCCCACCGATGAAGAATAAAATTGCAGAAGCCATGTTATCTCCCTTGATTTAAGGACTTTAAAACAGAGCAGTGATTTTCACTATACTACAGAGCCAAGATAGTTGGATAAAAATATTCATACATCAGAGCATCTAACATTTTATAGCACCTCCAATAAATAAAGGAAAGAAGTGTTTTTCTGACTTGTAGGGTATGATACTTATTAAAGAATGTAATCTATGATGGGGCTTTTGTTAATGTTCTTCACTTCGTAAACAATACATCTCTGCAGGGAAACATCAGAATAATCACACATGCAGTCCGAAACATTAAAAAGCACAATTTTTGGTTATTAAGTGTTTCTTTACTGAAAGTTAAGCAATAATGGTGTAGGACACAGAGCTCTAAAACAATATTACCATAACATGATTGTGAGCCATTTATATTACATATAGATAGCTGCACACATCCCAGGGAGAAAAAAAAAAATAATGAAGCAAAGGTAATGCAACTCAGACCTTACAAATAAATTTAAAACACTTGTCAATAAGATCTAAAGCACTGCTCATTGACAAGGGCAAAAGCCTTTCATTTGTCCAAATAACAAAATGCAGAAAGGGGGTCATTAAAAGTCTATTTTTAATTTTCCATCTTTGTTGGTGTGTAAAATGGCCAAACATTTCCTTATTGGACATATTTATTAGAATTTGCCTTATAAAAAAACATCACATTAGTCATCATAGGGAAATGTTGCCCTGGGCACTGAAGGCACCATTAAGCTCATTCTTTTCTGATTCTTCTGACAAAAAAATAAAAAGCATTTTAAAAAGTTCTTCTGAAACTCTTGGAATTAGGTCGTGTGCTGTGCTTAAGCTTCTAACTTGCAGCAGATTTTCTGGACCTCGATTTTCTACAAGATAATAAATGTAGCTTTAGCGGCCTCTATAACCTTGCACTAAAATCCAATTCAGGAGGTAGAAACGGACAACGGCTAAAAGGTTACAGGAACGAAAACCATTAAGTTAACCCTTACAGTTTACTGGATTTTGTGCATAAATGTTGAAGGATGAACAGCCACTGCACCCATCCTAGGGTAACATGGAGAAATGTCCAGACAGCACAGCAGACAGCCCCTTAACCACAAACTCAATTTTGTGTTGCCCCTTAGCAACATTAAACCTAGGTCTTAGATTAATGATTGCAAACAAATCAATCAATCTTTTATGCACCAACTAAAGTCTACTTGAGTTTAGTGGTCAAATGAAACCTTTTCCAAATTCCCAAATGGAGTCTACAGCAGAAGCTAAAAATGACTACTACTGAAGCAAACATAATGTAACTGAATTAGCCTATAATGCTAGCAAAGACATTCAAAGCCTTATATGACGATAACTCATGATTAGCGTGTCATGTAGGTGACAGAGCTTGTGTTACTGCAGTAGGGTAACCAAAGGGAGAGCAATATGCTATCTAGCAGATTACACTGGGACTCTGTTACTAGGCTTTGGCCGGGTTCTCAATCACCCTCTTCCTCTGACTCCTCTTCCTCAGCTGTCTCTAACCACATCAGCCACTGGTTTACCTGAGGAAAGAAATACAAAAAAGACTTTTTACCATTTATACTTACTGCATGTAACGAGCATTATGCTTGAAAACAGCCACTCAATAGAAAACATAAAATTTCAGCACCAGCATTAGCATGCCTACAAATTACATCAGAGTGTGCATGCTGATAAATTCTTTATTCATCAAAATTACTTCCTCTACCTATGCACTTTGTTTTTACTGCAACAATCTTTAGAAAGATACAACAGAACATCTGGCTATATTATGCTCTTTAGTCTCTGCATAACATAGACAAATTAGATTTAAAATATATGAGTAATACGCCTCAAGGTAATGCCCCTCACTTTTCAGCCTTTTCTTGATTTTAAGTGACCTCCACAAATACTGGCACCTCTAGTATACATGAACAAAACTGGATCCTTTTGATCTTTTCACAATAGTAACATAAATCTAACATTTTTATTTAAATTGTTAAAAAAAAAAAAAAAAAAAAAAAAAAAAAAAAAAAAACAAACAAACAAACAAAAAACACTTCCAACATTAGGTTGTGTAAAAACTTTGTTTTGTGTAAAAAGTTGTGTGCATTGGTGTATCAAGGGCTGGGCAATATTGCTAAAAAATTGTAATCACAATAAAACTCTTCATATTACTCAATATATTGATAATTACCTTGATAAACATCAAGTTTTATTTGATGTTTAGAGGCTGATGTTTGTTCCTGAGTGAAAGCTGAAGATCTCAAATTTAATTGTGGTTACAAACTCTTCATGGTCAGAAGATGATAAACACTAACTATCAGAACATTTTACAAACCTATCATGGGAGACAGCCAGTTTTACAGGTTTTTACCAGCTAAAAGAAAAAGGTTATTTTTAGATGTCGGGTTATAATTGCTAGGTTATCATTTCTGTCTTAGTAGTTTTAGGGGCAGAAGAACTGCAATATCTCTGCTGCTTTCTGTGTAAAAGACACCTCTGAGCTTTAACTACAGGGTGAAACTCCCACACCGGACATACAACATCCTCCATTTAGGCATGTTTAAACTGAAATCAGTGCTTTTTGTCTGATTTGGTTGCTGTAGTTCTCTACAGTAACAGTAGAAAACAGTACAGTTCTGCCATGCTGTGCTTGTGACAGTGCTGATCCATGTCAGCCAGCTATTAAAAATAGTACGCATGTGAAACTAACTTTCTCCTACCCTCTTCCATTCACTTTTGTAGTTTTGGGATGCACTAATACTAAAATATGTCTAAATGCTCTAACACACAGAGCACTTCGGCACAAACAGAAGTGATTTAATGCTAGGTCTGTAGAGTCAGGCCAGTAGAGTCACATACCACTTATATTCTCACTCACATTTGGTTACACGAGAACAGAATGTCCTTTGCTCCACTCAAACAGCATTTTTGTCCCAACGCGTGCTCTCTCTCTCTAGCACCCTCATAGAATCATGTTGAAACACTCAGATGTGCGCCCTCTGGTGGCAGCAACAGAGTACTGTTATTCTAGTAGAAAATGCCACCAGGGTTCTCTAGAAAGCAGATGTGTGAAAATGGTCTATTAGATCAAACATTTATCATATTTTTGTTTTGCTTCTATTGATGAAAAGTTTTACCATGATAATGTTATTTTACCACAATGTTATTTTAGCACTTGAAGCCACTTCAGCAGCTGTCTGAAGCAGCTTCTCTAGTCTCCTTGGCAAGATGGTGTCACGAAATTGGTTTCCCGAAAAGGTTTTCCTATAGCTGTTCCAATCCCCTGACCTAAATAGCTTAAAAACATGCAGGATAAGCTTACGAGGAAAGACAACTAGTGTGGATTTTGAAATATCTGGAGAAAAGGTCTCGGATTTCTTGCCTGTAGCATCCAGTCTCATTAAGCCAGAGGTGGGAGTAAGTCACACATGTGCAAGTCACAAGTCTCAACCTTAAAGTCTCAAGTAAGTCACTGTGGGAAAATTCAAGCAATTCAATGTTTCTCATACGACGCTACTTCAATGTATTCCTGTTACAGTGCACGAGAAGCCAGAGCCATATGTAAACATCTGGAGATTTGATATTCATATGAACAATACTGAGAGACTGAGGCAATATAACAAAACGTTTGACAATCATCCGTAAAATCTAATTAACAGAAATGCAGTTTTCTTGTGAGGAAAAGATTAAGACATCCCCACATAAATTACTGCTTAAAATGCATACAATCAGAATCAGGTGCACCACCATCAGCTGCTACTGATTGGAACATCGTTAGATTTTGGAGGAGCTGGACATATTTAAAATACAGATATTTAGTTTGCTCCTGACTGTTGAAGGAAGTGGTGTTACCATGGTCAGATCCAAGATGTTCTCTGGCCTTCCAAAAAATAAATAAATAATAATAAAAAAAAACACCAAACAAACCAAAACTAAAAAAAAAAAAAAGGTGTAGGTGCATATGAATCAGCGAGGAAATATAAAACAATTAGAAACCAGCCATTTCACTGTTTCCAACATAACTTACCAGAGAAACAACTGGTAACATGGCCAGGTCAGCTTCTTCTAGCAAGTTTAGGCCACAGGCAGATCACAAGATGAGTAAAGAACTCTAAAACAGTCCTAAGACATCATTACAGGACCTACAGGTAGTTCTTGTCATGTCGAGGTCAAAGTTCATGCATCTGCCATCAGAAAAAGACTGCAGGAGTCCACTGTGAGGTGTTACTACTAAATGGATGTCATTTTAGAGGTGGATTTTGATGGATATTAGATCTGCGTTTCATCTTGTTGTCTCACAGTAGTAATTTATTAAATATAAAACTAAAAATGGAACATCTCACCAAACTAAATGTTGCAGTATGCTTGTCAGATGGGCCTCTGTACAATACAAGTGATATTTGATCTGTACATATATAATGAATAATTTAATACTTAAATTATAAAAAAATAACTACAATTTAACCAAAGCATATCTTACCAAACTTCAGTGTGTTTCTAGTCTTTATAAATAACATCAACAGACTCCACATCTCTCTAAGTTTTGTATGTTTTGTCTGTAAACTCTTTTCAAAAACCTTCTGTTAACGTATCGTACCTTTGTCTGTGGGTCGTGTAGTGATGGATGAAGGTGGTTGTGGTGGTCGTGTCACTGATGTTTGGCCCACAGACCCTCCATATGGCTGTTCTCTCTTTACTACTTTCATCCACAACACAATCCTCTAATCCAGACCACACTATTTCTAGCGTAGCCGCTTCATGGTACAAGCTACTTCGTACGTGATTTCTGCTGGTCTCCCGTGCTCTGATAGGTTGCCAGATTTGCGCACATTGCAACAGAAATCAGCCAATCATGTTTCAACAAAAACTCTCTTAACAATCCCTAATTTCAGTAACCGAATGCAAATATTTAACAACAAATCAAGTCATTTGGGTCATCTGCCTCAAGTCAAAGTCAAGTCTCAAGTCATGAACAAGTCTAAGTCAAGTCGAGGCTTTCATCAGTGTTAGTCAAGCAGGTCTCAAGTCCTTAAATTTGAGACTCGAGTCCCACAACTCTGCATTAAGCATCACAGAAGACTCAGAATTCTTATTTTAGCAAAGGTATTTGTAAAGTTTTGAACGAATAGGTGCTAACAATAGTGAGATTTCAGCACTTATTCTTCATTATTCTTTAAATAAAACCACAATATTATAATTTAAATTTGCATTAAAGATCAAAAGAAAAAGTAATAAAGAATGCTTTTTGCAGCCCGTTTTGCTCAAGTTCAAGAGGTACCAATATTTATGGAGGGCACTGTATAGTTACACTAATTAGAAAAAATAACCCTCGACCAACTGTTACCTGGAATAAGGCTTTTCCTTTTCCAGGAAATTCTTGGGTAATATCTTCTTTCCATGCAAGGAAGGCATCTTCTTCAATGATTTCCATGTCATAAAAGTTGACAAAATAGCGTAGCAACATTCCTAAAAGGAAAAATAAAAAGCATGACATATTTTCTCCTTTTTATAATAATTCACCAATTTTTTTTAATTGCCAAGAGCTACTCTAAGCAACATACCTTTGGGGAAGGCATATGTGTTGCAGTGCACCTGCAGAGCATACAGAGCACTGACTTGCAGGTCGGTGTGGTCATGGAGGAACTTTTGCATGACTGGCTTGAAAGCCAGCAGTAGCTGTTTCTCCTGGTCCAAATGCTCTTTAGTGGGAGCACAGAGGTGCTCATCACCTTCAGACAGGCAGAGCTCAACTGAGATGTACTGCAGGAAGCTGTCACACAAATACAGGGTCAGTTTCTACAGGAGTATTGTTTTACTACTACTACTACTACTACTACTACTACAAAAAAAAAAACCAAACAAAAAAAAAAAAATTCACTGGTAAATGTTCTTCTGTGTTTTGTACCTGGTCATTAGAATGTTGACAAAACCCTTGTCTGTGTGGAGTTTGGGTGAAATGTTGTCTTTGATCCACTTGTAAATGCTCTGGGGGGCAGGGTCTGCTTTGATCTGCTTCAGAAGCTCTTTCTCCAGCTTCAGTAGGGGAAAGAGAAAGCTCAGGCCCTTCCCCTCCAGAATCTCCAACATGCGGTCTTTGTTCTGGTCAATTTCTATACAAAACAGTGAACATCACATTCACAAAAGCTCCAGGCAAAAAGCAGGTGCAGCAGAAATTTAACTTCTGTAGATTATTATTTCTAATTATTCATTATTTTTAAACTCAAAGACTTCATATAATACAAATATATGTACACTTCACATTGTATTATTCAAAAAGGAGCTACATACCAGGGAGCATCTTTTGCATGTTGACCTTGCTCTGCTGAAACAGGTCAGCAAGCCACTCGCGATCCTTCAGCTTGGATGCTTGCTGTAGACAGAGAAGGAAAAAGGGGAAGTGGGTGCCATTTTCCAGAGGGTGAGCCAACTCTGAAATGCTGACCAGCTCCGTAATGACTGCCCGGGCTGCAAACTGGGCCAAGTAAGACTTCACCAGTGGGATGTCCACCTCGATCTTAGGACACTGGTCCAGCACATTCAGCAGAGCCTGGGGGAAAAAATCCAGACATCTGGTTAGCAAGGCATTAGACAGCATGATACATTTTGCATTATGAACCAAATAAATACATAAATAAAGCAGTGTATCAATGTCATTTTAGGTATTAATCATCTTTTATAGTGCAATTCACTATATTCCTGCATGCAAGTACCTGCATGAAGTTATCTCCTGTGACAAGTCCCTCGGTGCGCAGGGAGTGAATGAGAGTGCTGGCCTGTTCCTTATCCTCGTCAGACCGCTCCAGAGAGCACAAGATGATCTTACTTAACATCTCTGACAGGAAATGTTTCGGAGCCTTCATATCTCTAACCCCATTGACTGCATCTTCCAGGTTCTTACTGTTCAGGTACTCAGTCACTATGGTTTCCTAGAATATAGAGTCAAAGTAATGCTTGTGCCACCTTTGTAATTTGTTATGCTGTAAAGTTGAAGTAAATAAAAAGACAACTTTTTCCTCTAACAATGTGATTCACATCAGAATAAAAATAAAAAAAAGAAAGAATAAATAAATAAATGACTCAAGAAGAAACAAGAAATGTTATCAGAATTATTGGACAAATACATTGTACATACTGTCATTTTGAACAGTTCCTCCTTGGAAGGTGCAGGTTTCTTACTGGTCTTCGGAGGTTTCTCTTGGATCAAGGGAGGATTTGTTTTCAGACCAAGCTGTGGAGGCTTAGTTGAGAGGCAGAATGTGAGAAGTAAACATACAAAAAGATAAACAATCCAGAAAACAACAAAGACACAGAATATCCATATAATCCAGTAGTTTTACATATGACGTTGCTGACAGAGTGCAGTATGAAAACAGGGTAGCAGTGTGTTACCTGTCCAAGTGGTGGTGTCTGAGTGCGGGGAGGCTGAGCACTGGGTGGCATCATAGTGGGGATCTGAGGCTGCAGCTTTGGCACTTGGTTCTTATTCAACAAGAACGACTGTGCCGGTCTCAGACTGATCTGTGGAGTAGATCATAAACCCAGTAAACGCAGGCCAGGGTGGCGTGTAAGGGAGCGGTGAAAATGCTGATATGTTGCACCCTCATCTCTCATAATCGCGGTCAACGGACAAGATGTCAGTTTCAGAACAGAGTAGAGGAGAAAATTAAGAAAAAAGATGAAGAATGTAAAGAGCAGAGAAAGGCAGAAAACTGACATCCAGAAAAAGTCCTCAGAATAACGCGTCTTTTTATAATCACTGGGTGCAAGTAGCTACAATAAGCTTGTGTTCACTTTCAGAGGTTTACCTCATCTGCATTCAGCTGCCCCTTCTTGAAGCGTTGGGTCATGTCCTTGGACTGAACTTGCTGCTGAGAGGAATGGCTCTGGTTTTGGTTGTGAAAATGCTGATTCTGTCCCTAAGAGGCAAAAAAGGCTCACTTGCATTAAAATTATTATGAAAAGTAACTCACATGGAAGAAAAATCTATAAATGTGGTTGCAGAATTTGACATACTGTGTGCAGGACTGCTTGAAAAGAATTAGTGACAAATTAATAAAAAGACTCAAGCCTAGTATTAGGTGACTTAGAGATATATCTACCTGATTAGACTTCATAAAAGGTTTAATGGCCAGGTCAAACTGTGACTGCGGTGGGTTAGCCATGTGTCCATTAAAGAGTGGGTTTGTACGATGACGTCCCAGAGTAGGGGAGAATCTATCCTGGATTACTCCTGGACCGGTTCCTATTCCACTGCCTACAAAAACCAAAATGAATCATATGACACATGATTTAACAAATCAAGAGGTGTAAAAGGAAAGAACTAGCTACTAAACTGTAATGCTGAGCTCACCTGGCATCTGTCCAAACATGTCCGCCAATCCTCCGAGAGTTTCTCTGTCCAGTTTCATCCTGGCTGGCATGAAGGGCCCTTCCAGAAAGAAGTCCATTCTCATTCCTTGGTACGTGGGTGGAATGAAGACACCCAAATCCTAGAGAGATCAAGAATCTTATTAGCTAATGCACAATACACAAAGACAGTAGTGTGTATCTACCAACTCAGTAGTGTGTATCGACCAACTCACCTTCACTGCATCCTGACGAATCTGGTTAATCGTCTTTGGTCCGTTGTCGATAAAGGCTTTGCGAGGAACCCAATTGTTCTCTCGCAGCTCCACTGTGTCTTGCAGTAGGAAACGAATCCTGGCTGGCAAGTCCTTGTTGTTCATTAAGGATCGCATACGGCCAAAGTACTGATCCATTAAAGACTGCACAGTAGAGCAGTATTAATAAGTGTGCTTGAATACAACTGAAAAATAAACATGTACTGCTACAGACATTTTAAGTGGTGCTACTTATATTCTGTTGTTCAATAAAATTTCTAGTACTCTAATTTGCTATGAAAAGCACTAATGAGAGCTTCTGACACAAGGACCTTACCCTGGCTTTTTCATGATCAAGTCTAGGCCCCACAGTTCTCATTATCTGACAGAGGCACTCCAGATCTTCCCCCATATCCTTGAGCTGTATCCTCTTCTTTTTTTCCAAAAGCTAAAGAAAAGACAGCAGTGCAGATAGTACTCCACATCAAATCAAACTCCTCACAAAAGATAAAAATCAAACGTAAAATATTCTACATACTGTTTTGATGCACTTATGAAGGATAGATTCATGGATGAGATCAAGTTTGCCAAGTTCCCCAATGAATTTAATGTTTCCGAGCATCTTGATCTTGGCAATGGCACGCTGCTCCTCTTCCTCAGAAGTGAGAGGGCTGTCTTTTTTGTCATAGACTAAAGGGAGGGGAGCAGGATGGGAATTGTTAGCAAGCCATGCAACTACACTCATATCACACCCAAAAGCAAGAGGGGAATCGTCAACACTCACTTTCAACATTTTTGGTGCGGTTCTCAAATTCATCTTGGAGTTTGGTTATCAGAAGTCTTCTGAAAGTCTATAAGACAAAAGCTCAAGGCAGTGAGACTAGTGTACCACCGAACAAGGGTGTAAAAGTGGAAATAATAAAGATGAATTTGAGTTACAACAGCACTGTTAACTTACTGTGCTCTGCTTTTGAGTAGTCTGAATCTCAGGTGGGCTGTCAAAGTTTGGTGCATCCTCTGCCAAACGCAGACATAGCTGGGCATAGAGTGAGCTATATTTTGGCTCTTCTAGGGCTTTGTCTACGATCTACAAAGTAGAATAAAATAAGACAAACAAAAACATAATTGACATGGAGCAATAGGGCTTTCACCTACTTCACATAAAACTAGGAAGCTGAAATCACTAAAAAAATTATATTTTTCAGTGTTGAACAGAATGCAAACATGAAGGAAGAGTTATTTGTACTCTCCTCTGTACATAAGCTCCTTGACAATCATTCTTAACTCCATCGCATATTTAAAATCTCTTTTACTGTACCAACATTTCAACTCTTGAAACAAAATGAATAAAACTGACTTTTAAAACAGATGACTGATTAATGGGGTAGACACTACTACGCCTCATTCACTTACCAGCAAGATGACTCCCTTGAGGACAAGCTTAGAATCTACACCAACATTGAGGATCTCAAGGCATAGCTTGTCAAACTTTTCAGGGGTCAATTTATTAAGTATCCTACACAAAAAGAACACCACAGGTAAGGTATTGCCTCTAAACAGATCAAACATCAGTTGACTCATTATCAAACACTTAATAACATCATACACAAAAAACAAACTGAAAAATGTTCTCTAAAGCAATAAACCCAGAACATTAAAGGATACTCACCCTCTTACTTTTCTAAATATTGCATCATGATGTTCTTTTTCATTGGAGGAGTCGACATCTCGTCTAGTGCTTCGTGAAGGAACCCATCTCTGAACGCTAGGCCCTGGGGTTTTCCCCAGGAACTCGCTAAAGTGAAGATACAGATATCCATTACAACAACAACAACAACAACAACAACAACAATGAAAAAAACTCAACATTATGTGGGAGGTTTTATTTCATTTTAAAGATTTCTAGTACTACTTTCTGCATGTTCACAATACTCAGAAAGAAATAGTGGCAACAGATTCTAGAATGTGTTGCATGCTCACCTGTTGCCGGCAGTCTTGGGATAGTGCTGAGGTGCACCCCTACCTCCTCCTCCGCCCGAAGAAGCACTAAAATAATGAGAAACAGTAATTAACTAACTTAATCTTTTTAATGAAAGGTTTAAATAAGCTCCACTTCTCCAGATTTTGCTGCATAGTCACAACATGTAAAGGTAAATTAGGTTACTTATAGCGCTTCTCCACTAGACAGTGTGGGACAGTCTATTTTTACGTGCAGTTTTCCCCACTGCCAAGTAATTTAACCAAGGCAGGAATATTAGTTCAAATATTGTCTGGATTCACTGAAGTTCATTCATTAAGCACATCATGTTAAATTATAGTCATCACAAGTAATAGTGACTTTGTGTTTGACACAGATTGACATGTTACTGTATAAAAAGTCATTTTAATGCAATTTGTTTTGACTACATAACAGATGGTACATATTACTTTAGCTGAGGCTATATAACTTTACATTAAGATTATCTGCGGTTAAATCTAGCTAACCTGACCATCCATAACATTTTATTCTGCAGTTATTCCTATCAAAAATTAATAAAAAGAGGCATAAAAAGCAAAATAGGTTTTTAATAAAGAAAGAGATATACACCAATCAGCCATTACTTTAAAACCAATCCCTAGTTTCTGCACTATTTGTCTATTTTATCAGTTCCACTTACTGTAGAGTAGCACTTTGTAGTTCTACAATTACAGACTGCAGTCCATCTGTTTCTCTGCATAATTTTTTTGCAGTCCCCCCCACAGGACGCTGCTGGCTGGGTAGTTTTGGTGGACTATTCTCAGTCCTGCAGTGACATTGAGATGTTTAAACACTCCAGCAGCACTGCTGTGTCTGATCCACTCACACCAGCACAACACACACTAACACACCACCACGCAAGTGTCACTGCAGTGCTGGGAATGATTCACCACCCACACAATACCTACTCTGTGGTGGTCCCATGGGGGTCCAAACCATTAAAGAACAAAGTAAAAGGGGGCTAAAATCTATGCAGAGAAACAGATGGACTACAGTCTTTAATTGTAGGACTACAAAGTGCACCTACATAGTAGGTGGAGCTGATTAAATGCACAACAAGAACAGAAACGAGATGATTTTAAGGTTATGGCTGATGCATACAGACACAGACAGACTGAACATTTACATTGCAAATAATGCCAGATATCTACATCCTGTTAACATAAACACCTGCTTTACCAAAATTACTGATTAGTGATTTTACAAGCAGAAAACTGAAAGAAACTACAGCGAAGTGAAGAAGAGGATGACACTTCGACTGACACTTTGATAAAAAAAATTTACAGAAAAACAAAAATTTTGTCTTTTGAACTATAAGACATTCTGGATTGTACTAAATGTAATCTTAACCAACAAAGTACAAAAAAATTTTGATTTCAAGTTGACTTTAAATAATTGTAATCATCTCAAATGATATTTACTGTATACTAACCAAGCATACAGATAGTTTGAGATTTGGAATAATTAATGTCAAGGAAAGGCTTTTTGGTTAAAACAACAATGTAAAAGGTGAAAACTTATAAAAAACTAGTATTGAAGAGCTATTTCATAAGCAAAGTGCTTAAAAATCTTATTTCTGTCAAGCATGTAACTGCTTTCAGCATCATTCCAAAGGCTGTCATCCTGCAGTTGTTCTCCCTTCCCGTTTCCACGCATATGCAGACGGAGAGAAATGAAAGAATTTTAAAAAATTCAGGTGTAATTAATATCTAGAAATCCAATAACGGACTAAATCCGATGTAAGAAGCTGGGGAGAAAGCGGTTTACATGACTGCCTGAATAATCAGGTAACTGTAGAAATACGGTCATGATAGAAGCTCGGAAAGCATGACCATGTCAGTGGCGCCAGCCGTAGGCTCATGTTAGACATGCTCCCTATAAACTCCATATAACTCTCTCCCTGACAGCCTCCCCCCGGCTATTTTATGTTCAGTATAGTTAGTTGTAATCTATTTATCGTTATATGTTTACTTGCTGCAGCTCGGGACAGAGAGTAACGCAATTTCAATCCTCTGTATGTCTTGACAATAAAACTACTTCACTTGACTAAAAAAAGACTACTGATTGTTTACATTTATGTTGCTGTAAGCTGTGCATGTGTGATTTGTGTTGTTTTGTGTATGGGTTGTTTAGATGTAAAAGCGGAAGTGGGTCAGCATGAACTACAGTATTGCTGATGTGCATGTAAATGCACTCTGTATCTTATATTAAATAATGATGCTTAAGTACATTACCTGCTCCTTTCTCAACATAAATTCAGCTCTGTAAACACTCACACATAAGAAATTAGCCTTAATAAAACTGCAAACACTTGCAGAGCTCTGTATCAGATAGGTGTCATGACTGATGGTACGTAAATTAATAGCTAGCAAAGTTGGATTAAAGACCTCAACACAGAAATATGTACTTATTACACACCTGAAACGAGAAGCACCCCCTTCTGCAATCACACTCTCCACTTTGGCGGCTTGACAACGAAGAATCTTCAAAAAAATAAGAATGAAAAGGCGGGGTGGGGAAAACCGGGCTGTGCGGGAGAGGTGAGGAGGAGAGCAGCAGAGAGTGAGCATCACAATAAGGACACACATTTACTTACAACAAGGTACAAGTTACATGTAGTTAGCTGTAGTAAAATACTACTACTAATAAAAACAATAGCACCACTGTTTACATAGCTGACTGACCAGCCCAATCCGGCTTTATCAACTCCCTCCATCACAGAAGCCAGGCGTTAACAAACAACTGGGAGGCACAAAAGCAGTGGCTAGCTAGCAACCCGAGTAGTTAGCATTCGCTAACTGACCTCAATTATTTATTCTTGATCAAACAAGGATCTCAAACTTGTCGACAAAAACGCACTGATTTTGGTGATACGAAGCGGACTAAATGCTCTAATATAGTGTTGTTAAGCAGTTGTGTGAGTAATAGCATCAGTCCGAAACCAACAAACCAAGCTAACGTTAGCACTTCCTCAGTATGCTGTGATTTCTGTTAGCCGTGCTCCGCCACATAGCAAAAGCTAGCTACCGACAAGAATTCATTTCTGTCCGCTGCCCGGCTATTTTCCAGGGTCATGACCAGCAGCTCTATATGAGGCTTTATATTAAATATCATGACGACCTATGTTATGAGTCTGTTACGACAGTGGTTGCTCCCAAACACAACGCCGGTATCTTTACAAACCCTCTAACGCGACGCCATTTTCTGCAGCTCTCGCCCAGGTCCAGCCGGCGCTGGCACTAAAACTGGGTTAGCAGCCATTTTGAAATGTTCACCTAAACTTCCAAGAAAATAACCGGTCTTACCTTTACCGGCGCAACCTCAGTTTTGAAGATTTGTGTTGCACAGAAAGAAGAAAAAATGGAAAAATTAAAAATAAAAGGATGATATCAAGTACAACTACCAAACTACACGACAGAAACAGAGCTCTTGACCACACTGCTCTCGGAGAATGTACTAGCTAGTTAGCTAAACAGCCGTATGACTGGCATGACGTCACCCGTGAACCCGATCTGTATCTGCCAGACCTGCAGTAATTTTCCAGTAGTGTGAAGGACTGAGGATCTGAGACGCCTCACCACAGCCTTGTGCTCGTAATTTGTACTTTTTGTTTGCACCCATATGTTTGTTTACATTTGACATGTAAGGCTGGGTCATGATGTTAAGGAATTAGAGGCAACTATCTGCTGGTAGTAGCACTTTTCCTGAGATCTCTGTGTTACTGCATTAGTTGCACTGATCAAAGATGGTAAATGGTCCCTTAACTTTTATCAGTGGGCTTCAATCCAAATATCGGTGGAGTGGGACCTCATTGTAATTAAGGCATGTGGGATATACAGCTCAACTTTCGGCACCCAGGCCAAATGACATGATTTGTTCATTTCTGATATATGAAGAAGTAAGCAACGCTGCAGCAAATTATGTAAATATGAACATTTAGTTTATATTTAATTAGCTTAAAAGTACAAATACAAGTATTATAACATTGCAACAGTTTGGATGCCTTACAATCTTGAGGCCTCAATTGGCTTGTTAGGAATGATTAGGCAGATTATGAATTGTCATTAGGAATTGGCAGCCGATGATTATACTGACACTTAATAACAGGCTCTTTAAAGCAGCTGACTCTAAAAATGAAGCTAACTGGTCATAAAAAGATATCACAGTGTTCCAGCTCGTAGTTTCCACTGTACAAAATGGCAGACAAGGGGACCTGTGGAAGTGTGGGCAAGATATGAAAGACCAGGAATACTCCCTGATAGAACTGCTCAGAAAGGCCAGAAAAGGGCAAAATCCCCATTTTACACCAAACCTGCAGTAATGTTTAGCTGACTCAGAAGTTGTGTTGGTGCACTGCTTTAAAGTCATCAGAAGGAAACCTCACCTGAAACCTCGTCCCAGAGGTCAGTTATGAGATATGCCGAACTACACAAAACATAATTTAAGAAATAAGTGTTGTGGACACAAAATGGAACTACAGTTTATAATCACCAAAGGAACGTTTGGAGAAAAAAGTAGAAGCATTTTATGAATAAAACACATTACCACCTAAGAATAATGTACTGTATTACTGGAAGTGTTCTGCAAGGACGGGTGGGTGGAATTTATGGGTTTAGTGTGTCTATGAGAACAAAGGAATGTCTAATAAGAACAATGAACTGAGGCACCTATTTGTCTTCCTTTCCAAAAAAAAGGAAGTGACGTATAGAAGTGCATATTCTATCCACAGTTTGGAAAGAATTCTCCCTGTCTATAAAAAAACAAAAAAACTCCACAGCATAAAACTGACAATAGTTATTATTTCACATTTAGCATTGCGCTACACTGTTTCCTGTGCTCTCTTTGGACACGTTTGTCCATGTTCATCAGCTTCCAAGTCGACCTGGAATCAGTGCTGACTGACTCTTTTGCCATCATGTCTCTGGGTGTATTAAGCAGGATACATCATATTAGTTTATTTTAAAATACAATATTCCTGTTCTCTCATAAACCGCCAGCAATCTTCCCAGATAGAGTTACTGACATTAGCCTGCCTCTAAAACATCTTCTGTTTTGCTTATCTAGGAGGGGCCCTTCCTGTCACCATTTCATTCAGAAATGTCACGGTATGAATGAAAAGTGCATTCTTATTTTGCTTTCATGTTGACATCTAAAATGTAATACATTATTAGTTAGTAAACCTTATCATACTCTTCAATAGTCTTCAATGATGTATCAGAAGCTCCTCCTGAACTCGTGAAGCCGCTTAACACAAACAAGTTCTGTGGCAAACCCAGACATTCTTTCCAGGACATGTGGTAATGTCTCACTTTGTTTTCAAAGTCACCAAACCCAGAGTGCGTGTTGCTATCAGAAGCAGAAAGAAGAGCTGCTTTTATTTTTGTGGCCTGGGGAAAATAGATTTAATCTGAAACTCATTTATAACTGTTTCCATTGATTTTAGAGTGGAGGTTTTCACCCAGCATAGTCGAAGAGAAAAAAATGCTGTATGAACATCCGCTGATGCCTGCTATGAGAAGCCAGTGGAAAATCAATTGAGTCTTGCAAATACATCAACAATATACTGAGATAATGCTTCTCCTCTCATTTTGGATGAAAGTTTGAAACCCTTGCACACAAGAAGAAAGTTGTTGTGTTATCAATAACACTTATTAGATAGTACTTAGTACTACATAGAGACAACTCAACACATGCCAACTTCCCACCATAGCATCAGCAGTGCCAGGACAAGAGCAGTGAGAGACAACCTTGAAGCTGCAGATGCTCCCAAACTGGCTTTGTCCAGTAGGCTTAAAACAATGGCCAGATCACAAGCCAAAAATTGCCAAGGGTAAACAAACACATATGCTTTTTACACAATTCTTCTTTATGATTGTGCAGCAAAATGGACCAAAAAAGACTAATTGTTTGTATTGCCTGTAACAATGTGTGAGAATTTCCAGTCTAGCTCTGCTGAATACTAATACAGCGCAAACGCTATAGATGAATGGCAGTAGTGCTGTAGTTCATGCTGAAGGATAACTTGTGTCTTGCAGAGATCGTCAGTGTGGGCACTTTATAAAATGGTGCTTCACACTCTGGACAAAATTACACTGCTCGGCTTCACTTCCGCTCGGCACCACTTTCATAGTCTGATTTTGACACTATCTGTTTGAAATCTGTGCTGCTTATCGACCTATGTTAATTTTTAATACCAACATATTTTCACTCAGATATCTTTAATGGACATGTGCTAGAAGGCAGAAATATTTGGAACTGTTAATGTAAGTGAATGTAACGAGTAAGTATTTATGCACAATTACTGTTAATCCATTAATTATTGTTAATAAAATGTAAAGTGTTGCTGGTATGTATTTAGTAAAAAGAGTTTTTTGAAAAGGTGTCAACAATAAGTAAACACTTTAACATTTGGGGGTTAACACAATTAGGTAAATTCATGCCATGAATTAGTTACTTGGCTACTAGGTAAAATTTTGTGATGGTATAAGTCTATGTCAAAAATGAAAAAGGAATGGTGGAATAAGGCTCCTTGCAGTGCAAGTAAGAAGATGTAAGATGCCCACAAATTGCTGGTACATAGAAACAATTCTAGCCAGATTTTTGCATAAAAAAGTAAAAAGTACATTTTATTTTATTTGTATGGTACAGGGAGTTCGCATTAGCAGTGGTTTTAACTTGATGTGTAGCATCACACCCGTCTATGAGTCTGGAGTCACTTTCTTGTAGATTGGCAGACAAGATGTTTATATGAACCTGTTTCAGTTGGAACAGTATTTACATCATCAATAATGCTGACTGAACCAGTTTTAGAAATGACTGTGCAAGCCTGAGCCGTGACCTGCAGATACAATCTTCCTGTGGGTTGTCATTCTTTTCCTTTCCACACACTTTCATCTTACCATCTCTTGGGTGAAGATAATTCTTTGTCTTGTGTGTCCAGAACAGTCTGTTCCAGAACTCTTCTGGCTCATCTCTTTAGTACTTTAGAGCAAGTTCTTATCTGACCTTGCTGTTATTGGTGCATATGATGGATTTGCAGTGATGCAGTATTTAGAAGTCTTTTGTGGAGAGTCCTCTCTAGTGTATGTGGATGCTTTCACTCTAACACTCTGGAGGCTATTAGTTGTTTTGTTGATGCTGTTTTGAAGTTTTTCTTCATCAACTAACCATGTTTCATCAACAACCAGTTTTCCTCCTCTGCCATTTCGGATATCAATGGTTATGTATAAGAGTGTATTTGTTTAAGTGTGTATGTGTACAACAGGGTCTGATCTTTTGGAACAGGGTTATCATCAGGGTTGTAAAACCTATAGGTTAAAGGTCAAATACCTGTAGGCAAGAGAGCTGACCATCCAATAAAACAACATGAGAATACACCTTCTTTGTACATTAAAGGGGGATAAAACGAGCTATAAAAACTGTGTACCCAGATACTGTTTTTGAACAAATGCTAAGACTCAACTGCGATCAACTCGAAATACAGAACTCAACCCAGCTGTTCCCTGGTTCTTCCTTCGGTGCAAGAAAGAAAGAATAAACTTCAACCACTATAGGAGCTGCTAATTGGCAAAGGCAATAATGTTTGCTGTTGTTTGGTTGGACAAGCTTTACGAAGCATTAACCCCATTAATTCCCATTAATTTTTGACCAGTTTCCTGATCTTTAATGTCTCTAATAGTAAGGAGCAAAACTTTCAGTTGGAACACACTCACCTTGAGCTAGCCCTGCTGAAAAAGACCATTGGAGCCATATGGATTTGATGGTTTTGCTTTCAACTTGGCTTAATGGTTACTATTACAGGTAGTTTCCTGTAGATCCCATTAGGAAGCCAATGCATCTGAAATCAGTCCCAGAACACATTAGAATTATTTGTGATTTCAACCCATCAGGAAAACACTAAATACCATTATTGACTATTGGACACCACCATGAACCAACAAACTTTTACCTTCTTTGATTTTGTTTTTCAGCAGGGAGATTATCCTCACTGAGCTACTTGCTATGAAAACTTTGTAATGCAGAATGTTTTTGAGACATCGGTACATAACTTACATACCCAGCAAATTGAAGGTCATGGTTTTGAAACTGCATGGTTTTGTTCTGTTGCTATGGCTTATACTAGCATTGCCTCGCAGCATCAAATAACGTCTGGGTGGGTAACATACCCAGATAGCAAGAGGATAGCAGACCACTGTTGTCCCACTCAAGGCAAAGCTGGCAATACATTGGTGTTTTGTTCAGCATTTTCTAAGCGGCCCGCTGGTGATAGTAGACTCTAGACAAAACACTTTTCATTGCTTGTTTTATGCTCACAGTCCAATTTATTTATTATTCCTTTATTTCTTAGTGCTGCTTTTCAGTGTCAGCAACAACTATTTCAACAAAATCATTTTATTTAAACTAGCTATTTCTTATTTGTTTCCCTCGGTTGGTTGTAATATTTATCTAAGTTTGTTTTGTAAAATAAGAGTCTCTAACCAGGTAGATAATTTATCCTGGACAATGATCTGGGTGGTCTGAGGATTGACCAACTGTGGCAAACAGTTTGTGGGGTGCACTGGTACAAGATTTAGTACTAAATGTAAACATACAAACAAAAACACATTCTGTGGCTAACGGCATTAGTTTCTTACCTAGCTTATGTTGCCTCAAGTCAAACGCGCTACAATGTAATAGGCCTAATTCTAAAAACAGCAATAACTCATCAACATACTGTTACATTCTAGTGCTCATATTGTCCATATCATAGTGCTGGGCAGCTTTATCTTAATCTGGAAGAGTAGGGTTTGCTAAATTGGTGTTATCTTCAGCTGCAAAGCGTTACCAAACAGGTGAGATTAATACTACTTATAACAGCTCTACCTGCTTTGGGAAGCTGTAAAACAGGCAAAAATTTAAAATTCATTATACTTTGGTACATTTGATTGATACTGCCTGTCCGTTTTGTAAACTGAGCTGCTTCCATGCTGATTTAATACAAGTTATGCACCTAAAAATAAAACCAACCATATGTTCACAAAATTTTTTATTCGTCTATAAACAGCTTCACCTGCCAGTACTTTGAGTTTGAAAAGGGAAATGCATCAAATCGCAGTTTCTGGGCTGCTGAAGTTGACACTTGTGATTGCTTGATCTTGTACCCATCCAAGGGCTTATCTAAGACTCTTGACTTGAGCTAATAAAGTAATGAAATGATGCCTGAGATTGTGTTGGGGTTCCTTCCATGGAGAACTGGTGAGGTAAAGTGGATGAGGGTTTGGCAAAAAACAGCTACAAGCTTGCTTTTTGTTCATATGCAGAAGTCTTCATCTAAGTCATAGACATACACCAAAGGTAAGAGGATTACCATCAGCATTATTTATTTGGTGCTGTTGTTTAATTCCTGGAAGGTTATAACACTGTAACTGACATTATTTTAAACAGTATACGATATAAACACAAGCATACCTAAAATTAAGAAGTGACGTCCTCTGGAGATTTACATTGTACTTAATGAGTAGAAATTGACCTCAACTGCTAATTTTCAGTGAAACATGGAGGCGTGTTTATTCCACCTCAGGGAATCACATCTGTTAGCACTGGTATGTTGTGTATATCAGTTCTTTTTGCTAATCATCTATGACACATTCAGATGGTGCTCCAGAAATACCACATTATGCAGATTGCAGCTGATTTCCCATGAAATGGCCATTTAATTATTTCATAAGACATTATTACTGCTCTGACTTAGTTTGTGAGCTTGTTGATCAGTAATATAAACCGTCAAACCACATACGATCAGAATGAAATATGAAAGTCATTTCATTTCAAAAACCTGTTCAAATTCTCACTTCTCCCTTGTGCTGAAATGTGAATTAACCAGATGGAAGAAATCAAAATGCATGCAGTCTCAGTAGTGCTGACTGATTTATGAATTTTGACAAAAAATGCTACTGTAATGTCTTCCAGCAAATGATGGAAAGTGCTCTTATCATTAATATATACACATTTATGGAAATAAGGCTTAGCTCACAGTTAGTCCAGTGGACAGTAGAGGTATGAAATGCATTGCTGCAGTGTGATGTATCAGTCTGAAGGTGATCTAAATGCATAGATTCTGGCATGATAAAACTGATCATTCAATCAAAATCATAACAGTACATTTGTCATATATCAATGTATTTCAACATGAATCGGAAAGCACTTTTTTTCTTATGAATGAGACGTATTTTGGAGTGAAACAGGCTACTGAAATAACTGTGGACCTGACATGATTTTATTGTTCAGGATTTGATTGGATGGTTAGATGGTTTGATGGAACACAGAGCTAGAGGAAAAAAATTAAGAATTGCAATATTATATATTTCTGAAACACATTTCATTAATTACTGATTTATTATTAATCGTTTGGAGCCTAATTGTAAAATGTTGCATCTGTGTTGCTTTTGGTTTTCTTACAATTTCATAGAAAAAGCAAGAGAAAAAAAGTCAGGCTAAGGAAAAAATAAGTCAGGCCGAATTAATCTGTGTGAAACAAACATTTTGTGTGTTATACTGTTATAACTGTAATGAGTTTACTGGCACACTGCTGAGATGAATAGTTACACTTTTGCCCAGAACTGTACATAGAAAGTGAGTGAGTTTTTCTTAAATTGTAAGAATGAGGAATGATTATTTAGATCTACTGACTTTTATGTATTGAAAAAAAATCTGAGACTTTATGGATATTAATCAGTCAAACTGAACTGAACTGTGGTAAAACTGTATATTTCATTAAGCGTCAAATAGCGGTCTATGAATTATAGGCTAACTAAATCATGAGCATTTCTTTGAGGGATAGTCTCCCAGTTAAGTGAAACCAAACAGTCTACTAATTATGGACTTTCTTCAACCCTATAGTATTCATATATTTTGACATTTATTCTATCCATAAAAAGTGTGATACTGACAGAAGCTCAAGATGTTTGAAGTTGTACTTAATAAGTCCACCACTAAGTGGCAGTAGAGATACAGCAAATACTTCATGAATGAGAAATTTCAGTCTGGCATGATTGTCTGAAAGCAACACATACCGTAGAACCTTCTCTCTGCTACATATTCCAGTTCAGTCAAATGTGATACACAAATGCATACAAATTAATATTTCCTTTAATATACACCAAACAGCCACTTTATTAAATACACCTTTTTGTATCTAGATTCTTTGTCCATTTTATCAGCTCCACCTACCATACAGGAGCACTTTAGTTCTAACATTGCCGACTATAGTCCATCTGTTTCTCTGCATACTTTGTTAGATGCTTCTTACCCTGTTCTTCAAAAGACCACAACAGGGGACGTATTAACGGGTGGTGGATCACTCCCAGCACTGCAGTGACACTGACGTGGCGGTGGCGTGTTGTGCACCAATATGAGTGGATCAGACACAGCAGCGCTAACAAAGTATGCGGTTTAACAGATGGACTACAGTCTGTAGTTGTAGAACTACAAAGTGCTCCTATATGGTAAGTGGAGCAGATAAAACAGACCATGACTGTAGATAGGAGACCTACAATCATAAGGAGATGTACATAATAAAGTGACCAGTCAGTGTCTGTGTATTCAGTTATTTACTCTGTGTCTTGGTCACAACTTTTTGGCTGCTCTTTTGGAGAAGAGCTCAATATTTTTCAATATAATCTGGCCTACAGATTTAAACTGTGTTAATAAGCAGCGACATTGATCCTATTCCCAAATCAACAGGACGTGTCACTCATGTTACAAACAATCCCAAGGTGACCCGCACACACACGAAAATACAAATGCATATTTCTAGGTGTCTATTTTTGAAGAGTAATTACACAATCTTTATTTATTTCAGCATAATGGTTTATTAGCAAGAAACTTACCAACTCTAAATGTTTTGTTGTGGTGCTATTCGTAACCAGGGAACACAATATTTTCAGCGCAAATATATCCATTTTTTGTAGGTTCACTGGTAAAAAAGATCAGTCCACCTACATGTATTCTGTGCTTTTATAAATAAAGAGCATAATAGTAAAATTGCGGCAAATATGAAAAAACATTAACCTGAGGACTATTTTTCACTTTGCATGTACCAGTCCACATGAGAAGTGATAACTTAAAATCATGTCATAACTTAACATTATGTAGTAACTGATTACCCATCTTTTCTTAATTTAAACACAAAAGTTCACTCTACTCAAGCTTTGAGTTCTTCATAAAAAAAGAAGTTCTTTTAATTTCTTTCCTCTGCTTCTCTGTTTCGTAAGTTTTTAAAAATTAAAATATCCCACTAGTTAGGAGTCTTTCCATCACACTGTCCTATTAGAAATGTTCTCCGCTTTAATTGTCACTTATGGATGACATTGGCATTATTAGGGTTCAAACTCACAACCGCATGTTAAGATTAGTCCATCACAGTACTCAGGAATACCTGGAGGGCCTCAGATTTTGTGTCCAGAAATGTTTAATACACTGTTGAAAATATTTGTTTAACTTTGTTTTGACTTAGTGAAGTGTGATTGGTGCAACTGTCCAACAATTCATCCCAACATCAGGAGTTCATGAGTTTGAATCCCAGCAATTCCACAGCTATCCATATCTGCAAGTACAAGTAGAGAAAATACCTAATGAGACTGTGTGATGGAAATAGTGCCAGCTAGCGGCAAATTCTGTTTTGTTTATCTAACTGAGATGCAGAACTAGAAAAGGTAGTTGGAGGAATATTTTACCCAGCTAAGAGATTTGAATGGGGTGGACTGCTGTGTAAACTCGTGTCAATGCTGTGTTACTGTGAGTATGTAATTTTAAGCAGTCTTTTTATTTCTTACACCATAAATGATTAAAAAATAGACCATGATCTTATTTATAAAGTCTCGATACAATGCGTCAGGCATCAGGCAATGTGTTCATAAGCATGTCATGTTATAGCCTTATGTGAGGGAGTTTTTCATGTAACGACTTTGTTTAATTCTTTTTTTTTTTTTAATAAATTTACAAAAATCAGTGGAAGTACAGCTTTACAAGTTGAAGTCAGACTTTACAGGATAAACACTATATTTATGTCATATTCTTCATGTGCTATTAATGTATTGTTTTATAAGAATTCTTTCATTTTTCCCTCTCAGTGCACAAATGTACACACATTTGCTAAATGTCAGATAAATTATGTCTGGGTGCTGATTTACAGCTATTATATTAACTTTCATGCAGTGTAAAAATGTAGAACTGCCCACTGCTATCCAATTAGCTCTTGTGATCCAGCCCGTTCCCTTGCCATAGTTTGTATTTTTCCCAATTACACTTTAACTGTGAAGAAGAACTTCTCCTGTGAGTAAATACAGAGGCCGAGCTCGTTAATCTGTATTTCAAAGGCCTGAGGCGCAACCCAGAGCTTCCAAGCAGATTGCAGACAAGTTGTTTCCCCAATAACTTTCTTAGATTGTTTTTTATCCTTTCAAAGAACATATACATATCATGGGAGGAAGGAGGGATGGAAATATTTGCGCTTCCAAATTCAAACACTTTGCCTCTGGTTTCGAATACTGTGTTTATGAGGCCAATAATGTAAAAAAAAAAGTGTTCAAAGTGGAATGGGGTCTCTGGGGTGTCCTCCACAGTACGAGGCTTGCTGTGTTTATACTGCGGGCCCAATAAACCGAGCAGCATAAGAACGTTGGAGACGAAAAACGAAAGATGATGTTAGCAAACAAACCTACGTCCGTTGAAACCTGTCCGTATTTCCAGTTTCACTGCTGCCATGCTCTTTCATTAGCGCAGTTTAAAATGATTTACAGAGATACTTTGGCATCATATTTGTTTTGCAGTGTTTTCTTCTTGAGTCATTTGTCCAAACAGAGGGTAGGAGTGGTTCCTCTGAGGCTTTCATCTGTGGGTAATTGGTCTCTATGCACGTTTGTGTTGTGCACCTTTGTTACCTTTACTGATGCAATGTAGGTCAGTGAAATTGGCCGTATGCAGTTCCATCTGTGTGCTGCTTTATTTTGACATTTACAGCTAACAAGGTGAGCACTGTACTCTCTCTCTGCCACTCAAACATTCGACTCCACACTGCTTTATATGTACGAGTCACAGTGCGGGAAGCTGCAGTCTCAGCCTCCCACTGGAAAACTATTTTTTTATTAACACAACCAACATGGCGGAATATCTCAACAAGATATGCATGAATATTATGCTTCCTTTAGCTTGTGGTACAGTAGATATGAAACAGCTTCAGCACCAAGAGGTGTTCCTGTAGCATCTTTTTGTTGTGTGTGTGATCCAGCTACTCTGACCCCACACTCATCTACAGCATCTTGTTTTCTAAGTATCTAAGTTCTGAACACTTTGAGAAAGAAAGTACTCTTCGTTCATAGAGTTGCTGACTATACACAGCTATATGTGTTGGAATGAGGTGCAAAGATGGAATTTTTGGAGATAATTTTGGAGATTTTGACAGCAGTAATATAATATAGGATATTTACTTATATGCCAAAACATTAAAAACAATGCATTTTGAAAAAAAATATGGAAATATATGAAAGTGTATGTTATATTTGACTGGATGTAGATGTATATTCTTAATCTAAAACATCATGTTTCTCAAGCATGCAAAAATGATATTATTAAATCCCAGAAACCAGACCTTCTCTTGATGAAAGGATTTCTCTGTTCTTCACATTCACATTTGAGCTTTTCATTGTTTACCTCCAACATTGTGTTCTCTGGTCTTGAGCGAAAATCACTGCATCAAATGAAAGGTTGGCTGCAGCCAACCTTTCATGGGCCAATTGTTCAAGAACATAAAAGCTCATTTTGAACAGGAAAAGTGAATGTGAATGATGGCCAGAATCAAATTATTTGTTTATGCTCTGCTTAGCAGGATGGTGCAAAAACACTAACCTAAATGTTTCCAACAGCTCAATCACTTTTGTGTTCGTAGAAGAACCACTGTTGGTTTCCTAAAGAACCTTTCAATGGGCAGTTCCTGAAAGAACCCTTATTGTACACAAGATGAGCATTAAGTTTAAAGAAACTCTACCTAGTTTAAAGTCTTTATACCGATTAAAGGTTTATTAGAACTGCATTTCCAAGCCAAGAAACATTCAGGAAGCGTTATTTTTAAGAGTGTAGCCACATCAGATGAGCAAAGTGGCCCATGTGATAATTAAAAAACCATCGCTAACAGGAATCTTCTGCCTCATTAAAACTCTTCAGCCTCATAGATGTTATCGGCTGGGGGGAATGAAGAGCACCAGCAGTCACAGAGCCGACTCTCTAAAGAGGAGCTCCTTCGCTCTGATGATAGCATCACCTGCAAATTAGGTCATGAATTATGGACTCAAGGTTTTCGTCAAAGGGCAGTCTTGGCCAGTTAACAACGCGACTGCCCATTCGTAATGTTGGAGAAAGGTAAATTGTATATGAATGAGGGAGGTGGAGAGAGAGCAAGGATGAGGGCAGATAAGAGGTGTTAGAGTTCTCAAAGTACAGCATGATGTGTCATGGTCACAGTCTGGAGTCTTACACAGTAGAGCTTTTAAATGATCAGATGGCCAGAAACACACTTGGAGTTTGTGGTTTTGCACAAGTTGTACCCATGTTTACACGAATAGGGTAACAAAATGGTATATAAATGTTTGGTAAATCATTTTTTTTCTTTGTTCTAGAATTTGTTCACACCAAATGTCCCCCAAAGCTCCCTCTGATATGGTTAAGAATCTGCTGCCTGATGCCTGAGATGCATGTTTTGAGATATAATTTTGGCATAATGGTAAAAGCATGTTCATGGGGGAGAAGTACAGTCAGGTCATAAGACAAAATAGCCCCCCAAGAAGACTTATTGTTCTAGATTTTCCAGTATTTTACCATTATTAACATTACATTACAAACATTGCAACATTACATTACATTACAAAAACCCAGAACTCATACGCAGGGTTCATTCTGGATAGTAAATAAGAAAGGTTCTATTTGTGCTGTAGATGTCCTAAGTTGGTAAGTTGTAATGTAACTATAATAACTATAATAACTATAAATAATGTAGTTATTTTACATCAAACCACTCTAAATAAGTGTTTACATCTTAGCAACTGCCAGTGCCATAGTTAAGATGAACAGGATACAAAACTGTGTACAGTGATGTGACATATTTCCAAATACCCAACATTCATTAAGATGTTCTCATGATTTCAAGGTTCCTCCCAGATATATCTGAACATATCCAAGTGTTTGAACATCACTAACACGTTTGGACCACACTGTTAAAAATTATCCAGTGTTTTAACTTTAAAAAGTAACCTGCCTGAGTTTATTGAACAAACTTATCAGAATATAAAACGCACATTATTATTCTGTTTACTTACTATTGCTAAGTTCAATGAACGCTAAATGTTGAGGCAACCAGGTTACTTAAACAAATTGCAAACAAATAGCATACAATAAAATTAATTAAAATAAGAAACATTACAAATGTTTAATCAAATGATGCTTGCAGGATATTCCAAATAAACAAATTTAACAAACTGAAGTTCCCAATCACTGTGCCATGGATTGTGAAGTGGGCCGTGGAGCATCCTCTGATAGTCAGTGGACTTAACAATAAAAAAAGTAAAAACATTCATATAAAAACTTGCATTCTTGCCCTGTGTCCCTAAAATCAAAATATAATCCCCCCTGCCACCATTTTATTTTAAACGTAAACATAAACATATGCAAATAGAAACAAATGCAGTAAAATGTAACAAAAGTAGTTGAATGGAGTAGTCCCGATTTCTCCTCATGCCTCAGCCGTCACATAGATTTGTTGAATTTGTTAGCACACATCACTTAACATAATAAAGAACCGATTGGTCAAACTAGGTATTGAACAATAGTTACCAACAATAATATGTTGCCACAAGGAGATGTTTGGAAATGTTTTAGTGATAAAATTATTATATCACTTCCTTATTAATGATATTTGTGTTTATTGTATATATTTATTTGTATTTATTTTAACAACAGCTTGTCATCAGGCTGATTAAGGATGTCTAAACAAACTATTAGTTGCAGCAGGTGTGGCAGATTGGAGATATATTATATTGGAGATACCTACAGATATCATTTTCAGGTATTAATATGATATATATACCAGAAATTGATTAAAACAAGCAAACAAACCATAAGAAATGTGTGTTTTATTGTGAAGTATGACTTTAATTGCTACCACTCAGTAACAACAATCTAATCTACTGTATTCTCTAAAAGCTTTGAGTGAGTGGGGAATTGCTTTGTCATCACAATACATTGAGCTGTAGGGTCAGCCCCACTAGAACACAACCCTGGTTTTAAATGTGAGTTGTGAGATTGTGATCTCTGGCTAGTGCTCTGTGGAATGGAACCATTTAGAATACGGCAAATAAAATGAGAAAAGCATCAGCACTGTCCTTTGATTTGTATTCATATGAGCATTGCGCAGAAAAATGGGATTTTATGTTATCTTCCACCAGCATTTATATACAAATGGCATGTATTTATTTGGTGCAGCTTGCATGCTAATGTTCAGATCCCTAGTTCTTGGGAGAGCTTTCATTTCACGGGGCTTGCAAAAATGTACAAAAAGGTACGGGAACAAAACAGCAGCACCAGCTTCATCAGCACAAAACTTACATATAAAATTTCTCTTGAAGTTGCCGTGCTAACACAATAACCTCAGGCCCTTTCGGTTCTAAAATATCTTTCTTGTAAATGTGCACATGAAAGAATAGCCCATCTCTCCAACAAAAAGCAGGGGCCTTCTTCAAAAAAATGTAAATAATCTACAAAATAATAAACAGAACTTCAGGTAGGTTGAGTCATAGCAGTGCTGTTCTGATCCAAACCTACAGTCATATCATCTTTGTAAGATTAAGGTCTGTGAATGGGTCTTGGCTTGAATACACGGTTTTAGCATGGCAAACTTTGATTTGGTTTATAGGTATTATATTAATTGGAGGTTACTCACAAAAAACGGCTCTTTAAGGAACCTGAAAGTTCACACCTTAGAACTCTTTGAGGAAAGAAACTTATAAAGTTCTGCAAACATTATATGAATTCCAACAAAGTGTGCTCAAGCCTGTTTCATAGATCCTACACATAAAGTGCTGAATGACAGGTTTTCAAGTATATTGGACTTCTAATCTAGAAGAAAATGTACTGGGGGATTTGCAATCTGATTTCACCAGCATCCTTTAGCAGCTTCGACATCCTTAGACACATTCATCAAACAGCTATTATATCATTCTTGTGCTTCATAACCATTAATCAGATACGCCTGCTCTGCAATTATGGCAATGCGAAAGTACTTCAGTGTCAGTTTCTTTATTGCAAATGACCCTATGTTCAGAGAGAGAGACCCTCAGGGTATGATTGTCATCAACCGAAGATGTAATATGCGGTGGCCATTTAGGCTCTCTAGGAAGATTATATGGTTTGGATACTTTTGCAACACATTATGCATATTTACCATTACAGATTGTCTCGCTGAGGCATTTATAAGCATTTATTGAGTTTTCTTTAAATCAGATAGACGGATATATTTTGAAAGAATGTTGATGTATGTACATATTGAAAATCCACCAGTCTCTGGTTGCGTATTAGTTGTTAGTCACGCTCATGTCGTTCTATCCAAGGGAACACTGTGTATACTTACTGCCCACTTCATTAGAAATCCTACCCCTGTACACCCTGTTAGAGACTGTAGCCAGACTGTTCCATTCAAAAAAGCCATCAATGCAACATTATGTTAAACTTAAACTTAAAGTAACAGCTTCAAAATCATTTAGATTATATGCTGTCTTTGAATAAAACAGTGTCATTGCTACTCTGAGCCTGGAACACCTGCTATATTGATACGTAACTAGCTTGGTATTCCCAGCATGGCCATCATGTTAGAATAATCTCAGAATAATTGGCTGGCCACTCCAGACCTCAACATCACTAAATGTGTTTGACTGCTTGGATTGTGTGAAGCAGAAAATGCAACCAACTTTCTAAAACTGAACTTTGGAGATGTGGAAAAATATTCCAGTAGATTTCTTTGAAACAAGTCCCCCCTTTGGAATGGAAGCTGTAATGAAGGGCAAGAGTGGACACAATAAATACTGAACAGTTGCATATTATATTTGGTTGTTGAGGCTTTTGGTAAATGCATGTTTTTTCTGATGCTGAAAAATGAGTTGTACTTGTACTTAGTAATAGAAATCACTTTTGCACAGTACATGTATATGCCCTTTAACATATGTGTTTGAAAATTTAAGAAGACTAATCTGTTTTTGAATGTAGGACTTTGTCATTGTACATTGTACATTGCATGACATTGTAGCATTAAAATCTATCTCTTAATTTCTGTAAACAAAAAAGTCTTATTGCTTATCTGATTGTCCAAGTTATAAGCATAACACAATGGATAATATAGCTACAATTTTAATATTTAGTTATAGAGAGCATTAATACATACTCCTGCCTGACTGAGGCAGACTGAGTTAGTCCAGGCTACACCAACAACAAAATGCAGCTTTTATGAAATATTAGCCAATTAGCTTCTTCATTATTCATGTTACCTATTTTATATCTTGGTTTTAATGTTAGCCAGTAATTTATTTTATAGCTTTTATTACGTGCACTGAAAACAATGCTTATACTGAAACAGATATAATCTAATGATAGATCGTTACTGGAAAAGAGGAGATTATGGTAATGGTGTGCCTCAAGAGGCAACAAACTGAGAATTTTGCAAGTTCATCAAATGTACTAAAGACTCTATGGTGGGAAAAACAGACCTATTAGTACAACAGCAAAGAACATAATAGCAGTGCCAGACGCAGCATTTTTCTATGCACCAACTTAAGTTTAGTCTGGCTGCTTGCAGACTCAGGAGCATTTACTCTGTAGAAGGTGAAGCACAAACAGTTGCTAAATTTAACCGCTGTATTGGGTTGGAAAGTTGTTTCAACTCGACACCCACAACCTTGACAGAAGAAACGAAGCAGAAATAATGGATTCCAGAGGGAAATGAATGGAGGTTGTCCCATAAATCTGTGGCAGGAAAGCCACAAAGGGGTAACCATGCCAGCTCATTCTGACCCTCTGCTGCGTACCCATTACTTCTTATTACCACCTCTGGTCACTGGTGCATGAGTTTAATGCTGTACACTGTTTATGCACCTAACAATTAGGATCTGAACACAAAATTAATAGCAATACAACCGTGTTACACAGATTATGTTGATGCAGTGTGAATTCCAGTGAGAAATGCATAATTTGCACATGCCTATGCATTAAACATGAGAGTCCTGCAGTGACCTAAAACTGCAATGTTGACAATGCAGGAGAGTATTTGACTTGGTACTCTAGACCAGATTACTGAAGTGTTGAATTGGTACCTTTGTGATTATTTATATCTGTGAAATGGATTTTTTATATGATGTTTGCAGCAAAGTGTATTGAACAGGGCATCATATTGAAAGGCTCACTAAGATTGCCATACAAGTGTAAATTAAGGTCCTGATGTTTTCCATTCATTTCTGAGACAAATGAATCTGATGTTGGTATGAGAAGAATAGTCAGAGCTGCGCCTACTGTGTCTCCAGAAGACAGGAAATGACCTAGTCAGTTATTATAAAGCCCTGGGGCTGGTTTCCTGGACACACATAAGCCTGCTCTGACCTCATTGTTTACCAACTCACTCATTTTCTACCAAATATTCACTGTGACTGAAAGACACAGACTGATATTATATACCCTTCTGACTTCATAAACCTGATTACTGCATAAAGTTTGAGAGCCACAAGCAAAAACCAGCAAACAAGTTTGAAGTCATTTTGCATTCTATACCAAAAGGAGTAAAGAGACTACATTAAAGAAACTTGCTTATTTTGCTGATCCATAACAATTAAATATCATAATATGTAAATATCACACAGTAATGGTATCAGATGATATTTAAGTTTATATTTATTAACTTAAGCATATGATTTAATATAAATGTACAAGGTAAAATATGTTGTATTTATGTGGACTAATGTTCATATCATTCTCTCCAATTAAACCATAGAGAACTGTACACAGTATTAATTGTAGACACCTCCTTATCCAATGTTTCTTCATCGTTATTAATAAAGAGTTTGTTCCTGTTTTACTGCAGTAACAGCCTCAATTCTTCTGGAAGGGCTTAACACTAGATGTTGGAACACTGATTTGATAGCATTCATCCATGAGACCATTAGTGAGGTCTGTTACTGATGTTGGATGTTTAGTTCTGAATAACAAACACTATTCAAATTCAAGCCAAAAAGTATTGGATGGAGCTCCATCACTCTAGGGAACACAATTCCACTGTTCCACAATCCAGTGCTATGGGGGGTTTTACACCCTTGTGCTCATGTATGGCCACTTCAGTGCATCCTATTCTACCAGCAATGCTTTTCTATATAGATTAAATTGTTTATGAATGCTGAATTCACTAAATAGAGGGGGTGTCTGAATACTCTTTCAGTATCCAGACTCTACAGTGTATGTGCCAGTATGGCTGAAAAAAACTGTATTATATTGTGGAGCCAATGTTGGATACAGGAATATATATATTATTTTTATAAATTTTATATATTTATATTTTATTATATATTGTCCAGCACTACTTTAAATTTACTTAAATCCCACTGTATACTCTACAGGGATGTACACAACATGAAATATCCATTTAAAATCATTCATTCTGGAAAGTTCTGTAGAGACCAACTCTGACCAACTCCAAACCTCTTTCATGTTTAATTCTATCAGTACTGCTCTTCCCTGCTCAGCTCAGCACTCCTCCAGCAATATGATGACAGATCTGCCTCCAAACACAAAGGCACACAGTGGATTATCTGAGGGGAATACCTGGACTGCTTTTTTGTGGCAGAAAAACAGAAGTCAGAATGCAGAGGACAACAATCAGATTAGCTGATAAACAGTAACTAAACGATACAGCCTCTAAATATATTAGTGTGTTTGTGAAAAATGCTCATATATAGCTCATTTTGGACTGTAGCATTTATATCCATTACTTATACAATGTAAATGCACAGCATACTGAAAAAGTGCACTGGCTTTATTTGATTCGAATTTACATTGATTTCAATGTTTCAGTCCATTTCTTTCAGTTTACTCACTTTTGATAAGAACTGAATCTTTATATTTTATTAATCTGAAACTGATTTACATATTTATTTATGCATGTACAGACATAATGTTTGTATGTTAAGACAGTAAGTAAAATGCAAATAAAAACAGAGAGCAGTGATTTATAAATCTATTTTAAATGTAATTGAATAAAACAGTACAAAGGCCCTCTCGGCTTCACTGTTTATCATTATTATACTCATCAACACATTCCAAAAACATTGAGACAGGTGACATTTAAGACTAGGAAAAACACCAACAGTTTAAAAATAACATTCCTCAGCGAGTGTTTGTGTATTTGTACACAATTAATGTATTGTACTGTATTTAATGGTGTTTTGATTTCAGTTTCAAAAATGTTAAAGTTGGGACGCTATGTGAAATGCTAATAAAAGTAGAAAAAAGTTTTTAAATCTTACTAGCTATAAAGGACTAACGTACTGAATTCTTAAACACTTGTATCTGTAAAAGTAACCTAACAAAATTTAGATCTGCTTTTCTGGGTTTTGTGTGCATTATAGCCTTATGACACTGGAAGACCAATATCAGAGATATATTTTTCCACCTGTTTGTCGAGTGTAGGCCTAATATTCCCGTGTCTCCTTTACACTGTAAAGCATTGAATTACTGAGATTAATTTTATTGTCTGACGTGTGTTCTGCACAGGTACCTATGCAACATGTTATCATTTTTGCAAAACTACTGCCCTACTATGTGAAATGGTAGTTTTTAATTGCTATAAGCTGTGAAACTACCCAGGACTAGCACACTGTATTATTTATTAATCACTTAATTAATTTAAATTTAGTTCTTAAATGTAGTCCTTACATTTAGTTAAGTAGGAAGAAAAGTATTGAACTGCAGTGAAATTTCTTATTACATCCAGCATCTATCAAAGAAGTTCAAATCCAAAGTAACAGAAATTGTCCTAAGTGTTTTTCTTCCCTTATTGAGACCCTTTTAGCCTGAAATGAAACCCTAGAGCTCAAAAGTAAAATGCCTTTGTCGTAAGCGACGACAAAGCAGTACAGGAGCTCACCCAAGAAAGAAAAGGAAAGAAAAAGATTGAGGAACTCGTGAATTACTACAATGAAACTTAAAAAGTTAAAAGTAGATTAATGTCCTCATCAAACACCAGAATATGATTATATGTCTAATACATTCATGTCAAAATGTTCATTATAATGTTCCTCAGCATTTTGTAATAGGGTAAATGTAACTACTTATTACCAACCTGAATGCAAACATCACATCAACTACACTTTCAAAAGCAGTATGTGAGTTGTTACTCTTTAATCTACACCCACTGATCCTCACATTCTACATTGTTATCCATTTATCCTGTTGTATTCTCATGAAGTCATTTCTCTGATGGTGATCGGAGGGTATTATTTAAGTGGATGATGGGTTGTAAATGAGTATTTATGCATGCAGAGAGAAACCCTGAGGGAGTGTGTTAAGGCCTCGAGCCTGGCAGCTGATGGCTAACTAACAGAAGGCCTCCAGCTCCGCTGTCATGAGTAAAGGCAGAGAATGTAAGAAAGAGAAAGCTGTTTGCAGATGTTTGATCTGCTGAAGATTGCATGCTATTTGCTACATCTGACAAACAGAATCCCAAATGGTACAAAAATACAGAGCCTTGATGTTACATTACAGTCAGCCATGCTATATGTCATATTTGTCTGGTGGTCTGAGAGTTGACATCATTTGTTTTTGAGTCTTTTAGTTTGTAACAGAATTCAAGGGCACAATAAACAATGATATAAAACAACAATACAGTCCCAATAGCACTAGTATTTGTATCTAGTTAAACCTGTTCCAAGTTTTAATGCATCATGGCTTCACTGGAAGGTCAAAATCTTAAACAGAAACTTTCCACCTAGTTGTATAGTGAAGGTCTAATATTCCTATGTCCACTTACACACTGTGGAGCATTGAATTACTGAGATTAATTCACAGCAGTTCTGCTGGAAGTGAAATTCATAAAATGGACAGTGAGTGTAGATACAAGGAGGCGTTCCTAATAAAATGCCCAGTGAGTTTATATTATGAGTGAGTATCTTTGAAAGCAGATGTTAGGAAAATTAGCCATCAAAAATGCTGCTTACTGCCTGCATTCTGTAATTGTTTCCCAGCTGCTTCATGGTTGCAGTGTTTTAGACCTGTAACAAAAAATAGTACAATATTGCTACTCACAGTTATTCAAGTGTTATAACAGCTTTCCTGATCAATTATGTTTCTGATTAAAAAAGTAAGTTGGTTGGTGACATAAGCAGAGCTGGGCAGTTCTGGGCAGGTCTGATACGAGCCTTCCTTCTGTCAGACTGGTAATGCTACAGTGAGATTAGTGAGCAGCTTGTATAAGGAAAGAGCTGCAGTTGAACAGTGGAAATAAAAAAATAAAATAAAATCGAAAGGAAACAGAAGTGATTAAACATAAAATGGTATAGTTAACTGACACAGTGCCTCTATAATAATTCCTGCATGATGATGATCAGATGAAAAGCCACAGATAAATGACAAATTAATAAAAAAAAAAAAGCTGAATAAATGAGCAGGGAAGCATAGCAAGTGCAATTTCTTCAAGATTGGTGTACTGCTTGATAGAATTATTCAATTAACATCCCATCATGCTCTGTGGCATGTACAGAAACGCTTAACAGGCCCAGTTGACCTCGATTTTGAAAAGGGGTTATTGGGGTACGGATGGCAGGAGCTTCAGAAACAAAGACTTCTCAATTGGCTAGAGTTTTAGTAGAGACAGCGACTCAAGTGGCATTTATCTGTGCAGGAAGACATCAATAATTAGGGTTAAAAATTGTGGCCTAAAGCATCAATAGCCATGAAGCTCATGCATTTTTGCAATATGTAAGGAACAACAGAGGAGCAGCTGTTCCTCAGGTGACTGAGGGGAATCAATGCAGGACGTGATCGGACTATGTCAGAAAGTGCAGCCTGTCCAGGAATTTTATATACAGTGCATAAACTTCTCATTACAAAGACAAAAACATTTTTGAGAGTTCAGTGGTGCAGAAACCACACACACTGGTCTACAGAGGTCTAGAGAAAGCGACTCAGCTTAACGCCTAGTGGAGATTTTAGACTGATATGTTAGACATCACTCTGCACCACCAACATCAGAACACCAACTAAGGACCTCCATCCCTTCAGTACAATTTCAGAGACTTGTAGAATCTATGCTAAAGCACATTAAAGGTGTTCTAATGGCTCATGATGGTCCAACAACCTTTTCAGACACTGTTTTTTTCATTTGTCATTTTTTCTGCATTTTCATGGTTTGAAATTCTTTTCAAAAATGTATCAATCGCTTTCTCCTCCTGATGCAATTCATCCCACACAGCTATTGCTTTAATCAATAAAGACTGTTACAACTGGTAAAGAACCTTGGCCCACTGAGAGGCCACATCCTATAACCCCAATCAACAGCCTGGAATGCATAATTTACCACGGAGCCACCCAATGTGTTTTTCAGTGATGTGAGAGGTATTACTATTAAGTGATGAAAGACTTGCTATGTGTTCTCCCCTACGCATGCTTATATGATAATATTATCTGTGAACCACCTTGGCATAACATTTAACTTACTGTAAGGACTACAACATATTGAAATTAGTGTAAAACAAATGCACAACACAAATGAGTTCATTAGTTGCAGCCCCCTCTGCAGAGACACACACGGAATCCCAATGATGCTTGGCACAGGCTGGAGCCCTATGAATTTAGGTTAAAATTTGCATTCCCTTTTTCCTCCACCCTTAAAGACCTTGGCACACCTGAAGGAGGGGAGAATGATTTATTTAGACTGTGCAATATTTAGGTTGGGGAAATGTTTTGGAGGAGTTTCTTCAGTTAGCAGACTTTTCTGCTTGTGTTCGACAGTTACACACTTAATGTGAGAAGCGTCGTTGAATGGAAGGCAATGCGAACTCCAATTTATCAAACTCTAAAAACCACAACGACACTGTTTTCTAAAAGCTTCAAGAGAGTGAAACCTTACCTGACTGAAACCATGAGACATAGCGTGTTTCCTTTAATGCTTGGAGGGAAATGAATTGTTTCCTGTATTGTCGCTTATAACACTCTGGATTTTGGGGGCTTTTTAACAGGGTCTTGTGACTGTTTTTGTGTGTTGAATTTGAGCAAATAATATATATCTTTTTAAATCATTTTTAACATTTTAAAGTTTAAAGGTGCCATAGAATGGAAAACTGTATCTACAGTGGCACAAAGAGAGTTATAGAGGTATAGAGAACTGATACCATTAACCTCAAACAATGTTGCCTCCTATTTTAAATACAAAACCTGCACAGTTAAAAACCTAGACAGTTACATAATGTAACAGTGGGGCTGAGGCAGGTTGCATGCGCAGTACGACTTTATTAAGCGTAGTTCAATACTTCAGACAGACAGGGGTCAAAACACTGGTAGACAACATCAGAGACAAATCCATCACAGCAAAAACCGGTAGACAAAGGCAAGGGGTCAAAACCAGAGAAAGCACAAATGCAGCATAACTTAGACTCAGGCACAAAACACAACAGAGATTTGTAATGAGCCTTAGATCAGCTGCTGGTGTAAGTAGTGAGTGTAGTCACACCAGAGGAGGGAGACATCATCCAAACATCCAAGGAACCAAACTGTCAATGGGCATGGCTAATGTTCTTTAAATGAAGCTAAAGTTGGCTTCCTATTGAATGTTCCACCTTAAATGCAACAACTTCTATAGGCACCAGAATGGAACTGCTGCATCATTTAAGGTGGAACGGCAAACAAGTGGTGAACAGGAAGACAACTTTAGTACCTAAATCTAGGCCAATATTTAGACTTTGCTCAGGGTTTGACACTGAGGAAGAGCAGCATGTTCCGCTTTAATATCATCACAGCACCAACCACAATCTGTAATTTTGTCCACAACCCGTGTAATATAATCCACTTTTTGGCGGTTGAAGCAACTTAAACTACAAACTAATTTACTTTGTGTTGATGTTGAGATCAAAAGCAAGTAACTAGTATAGGTAACATTAACTAAAAGTAACTAGCATAGCTAACTAAGTAGTATGACAAACTAGCCTATTTACATTGAGGTTAATTTTATCTCCCTGTCTGTGTTTATTTCTGTGTGAGCCATCATGGTGCTTCGCCATATACCAGCAATTTGGAACAGAGCTCAAAATATTATTCATGAGCTGTGTTGTCCAGTCATACTAACCTTGTCATAGTGATGGGGAGTCCCCTACTCCAGCACGTCTGGGATTTATGGCTGGCTCTTGGCCATTGACTCTAAGAGTCAAAATGCTTGGAAATGCTTTTTTTCAATCAGAATCGGCTCGAGGGACTTTCTTCTGTAGGCTGTTGTAAAGTATGAGTTTGTTTGTACTAGCTTTAAACAACACCAACACCGCATGATTTGGGATGCATTAAACAATTTTTAGAAACAATACAAGGAACAAAATAAAAAATAATGTATGATTTTTCAAAGAAGGTCGTGGGGAAGAGGATGCAGTTTGTTTCTTCTTTGTCAGCTTCAACTTTTCATTCCACCTTAAATGCTGCTGCAGTTACATTCTGGCACCTACACAGCATTTAGATAACTGGTGCTTAAGGTGGACCGAAAAAGTTGAATAAGAAAGCTGGCAAACATGAAATCAACTGAATCAACTGAATCCCTTTATCACTGGCTCTGCGGCTGTTATGGATAAATTTAAGTGGAGTCAAGGTGTCAATTCCAACGATTCCATCGGCAGGAATCTAGAGTCGGAGTCGACTCCAGAAAACCATGCTTTACTACCTTGCCATTGCGCTCCTCTACCTTGCCCTCTGTCTAACGGCTACACTGAACAGTGTTAGAGAGATCAGAGCTCTGTGTCAGTAAACCGTAATGAAGAAACAGAAGCCTGATATTACACCTTAATATCAGTGTTAAAGACAATGTGAGAGTGCAGCGTGTCCCCGTCTACACCACTGCCAGAAAACAGAATCAAATTTGACCATATTGTAGGACAATTTTCTTTGGTTTATTTTCAGACTATATTTCCCTGCAAGTCTTTAATTCAGGATAATGAATCTGCCCTGTGTTTAGATTATGCACAGTGTAACACATAATTTAAGATCAACAATCAAGCAAGTCTGAATTACTTTTTCCAAAGGTTGATTGTTGCCAAATGTTGTTTAGTGATACCAGTTTAAGGTTCGCAACAGTAAGGGCATGTACAGAGATGTTTTTTCAAAGGCATTTCTGTTTCATGTCATTGACAGTGATTAGGTAGAAATGTCAGAAACAGCAGCGTTAACAGCTATATATAGGGATGTGTTTTTCATTTGCAGGCTCAGTGGTGGAGGGAAAAACAAACCTGGAGCATGTCATTGACCCTATCAGTGACACCAGTGTTTGGCATAAAGGCATAAGCCGAATAAGCTTTGCAGCGCTCTCTAAGGTAGATAAGGATGTGCTTCACAGGTATTTTCTTTGTTTATTTGAATAATTTATGAGTTTTTATTTCAGTCTCCTCTTTTAAAGGTAATCAAAGCAGGCTGTAATTATCTCCTGGAGAAGACCTTTCAACATAGCTTCAGGGCTCTTAGTAGGAATTTGCATTTATAATAGTTTCCCCACAAGCACTGACTTCCCTCTGAGCCTAGCAGTCGGACCTTACAGCACACATGTCCTTGAGAACAAAATATATACATTTTTCTATACATCTTCATCAGACTGTTCAGCATTTTCCCTGATTTTTTTATAAGCTTCTGTTTGGTAGAAAAACTTCTTAGATTAAAATTTAACTATGAACATTTTTTCCATAGAATGTTTTTATACATCATAGCAAAATCAGTTAGTCTGAGCTTCAGAAAAGACTGGGAGAAAGGTTTTTGCCCACTATTTAATTTATCCCAGATGTCGATCACCCAAGACATGTTTGGTGTCCAGAGTTCTTCTTTAGGTTAGTACTGAAGCAAGTCATTAAGAAGCAAAGTAAGGTAGGGGACAGAGAAATATTGAGTTGATCTTGAATGAAGTAGCATTTTTTTATATAGAAACAAATAGAAATTGTGAATGTATGTATGAATCTTCTGTCCATATACCAGCGTGATCTGCATGAATGCAAAGGGGAAGGCGGAGTTCTGTGGGGAAGCCTGAACTTGACACAACACCTCCTCGCAACATTCAGCTGGTTTTGTTCATAGTTGTAGTTTACAGTAAACCATAATGTGACACATCTAAGACACATCTCCACTCTTCACAACGTTAATGAAGATCCGGATGAAGTTGGAGAGAAGTTTTTATTTATGGACTTTACAGTAATTGGGTTCACGATTAACGTGTTTGTTAGCAATGATAGTCTTGTGGCACTAAACTAAAGACCTCAAATTTGGGCCTTTAAAAATCCCTTATCATATATAAGAAAAAATCTTTCTTGTTTATTTGGTAAGATTTTGATGTGCTACATAAAGACTGATACTACCACTCTCTTTACATAGCATTCACTCCTCAGCCCATATAATCCATATATGGAAACTAAGCTACACAATCAACCTGTTTTGAATTCATCATTGATGAACTGATGCTACAACTTTGAACACATTTACACATGATCATATAGCCTGTATTAGTTTATCCACTCATTCATGTTGTAGTGATAAGCAAGCAGTGGTGTGACTGCAGGGGTCAGACTGCATCAGAAGAAGAATTGAGTTGTTGAATTGAGTGTTGAGAAGTGAACATATTATTACAGCATTTTGTTCCAAACTTAACAAACGTATTCCAGCTTTGACTGAACGGCCAATCAGAAAAGAAGTCACATACAGTATATTAGTAGCCAAGGCACGGTAACAGAAACTTTGTGTTTGACTCTAAGGAAATGCCAAATTTAGGCCTTTAAATGGTACTGCATTACATCTAGATAGAAATCTGTTTTTTGCTTTGACATAAATTGCATTGCTCTGCCCAGACATTGAAAAACACACAGTAATGAGTGTGACTATATGCAGAGGCTTTGAATTGATGAAAGGTCAGTGACAAGGTCACATGCTCTTGTTCCCCACGAGGGTAATGAGTCTGACTGGGGTGCTAGACACCTCCTCACTGTTGCTGTGAAACGCATTGTGATAACTACTCTATGATGACTCATACATTGTTATCTAACTTTTGTATTATGCCTAATGCATTTAAACTTTGTATGAGCATTAAAAAAATTTTCATGGAATTCTGCATGTTTTGTGTTATTGCTGTTCTATTAAAACTTAATCATTCTGTTCTGTTTGCTTTTGCATAGATTTCTGTGAATTCTCCAACTCCGGTCCTGGAGGACTCCCTGCCTAGGACTTTTTTGTGTCTTCCTGCCAAAACACACCCCAGTCAGTTCAGGAAGGGCTTGTTAATTTGCTGATTAGTTGGGTCAGGTGTGTTGGGAGCAGGGAAAACACTAAAATGTGCTGGGGGTCCTCCAGGACCTTGGTTGGGGACCACTGCCCTAGACTCTCTGCAGATGTCCAAAATGTTAACAAGCCATATGGTGAAACTTGGATTGTTATCAACAGTGTTAGGGTTAGGTAAAGATTTGGCCTCAGGTTGGGTCTTGGAACCAGGGTTAGGGTTAAGGTTAGGAAAAATAAAGGTGTATTTAATAGATAATTAGGTTCTCAGAAAGAAGTGATACTGTCCATTGTTACAGAGAACCTGTTGTAAACTTTTAAAATGGACATCAGCTCTCAAATATCATAGCAAAATTTGAAAACATAATAATAATAATATTTACCATGAAACAATTTTAACTGAGAATAGAAAATGTTGGTATGACAAAGCACACATTTGAAAGCATGATTTCTATAGGTTCTCTTCATGTTCCTACTTATCTAGAGCACATTGTGTGTTTGGATGTCAGCTACAGTGTTAGATATGGGATACTGACTGTGTTCCAGTTGATAAAAAAGTCTAATTGGATTATTATTACCTTAACTTCTCTCTTTCCAACAAGGTTATCCATCAAAGGCTGTTTAATTACCTCAAAAGCAAACACTTGGAGGGCTGGCTGTGGGCAACGTGCCTGGAATAGTTAGCATGGGCTAGCCTGTGTGTGAGAGCACAGGGACTTAGCGAGTGACATGACTGACACGCGCGTTTTATGGATGAGTTCCCCGAGGCTCGTGGGGAATATCTGTCTAACTGCAGCTCCTCAAGGATTGAATTAGCCTTTTCATCCACTAATCAATTTGGAAAAGGGGGGAAAATTAACAGTAGAGTTTCTGACCAAGACGGAAATAAATCATTCTGGGCTGTTGGCAAAGTGGAACAAAAACAAAATCAGTTATTTCTGCCTCAGGTCTACAGACTAATATATTTTATATCCTCTTGTTGGACTTGATGATGCATAGCCGTAATGTCCTAACAATGGGAGTGCCTTATCACAAATGGATGCTCATGGGGGCCATAGGACAAATGTTTTTCTCTTGAACTTGCAGTCATCTAATCTCCAAATGTACCCAACACCAGCATTCACTTTCATTCTGACAAGACTTTTTTCAACTCCTACAAATCATATTACAGGACATTCTCATACACGTAATGGAAAATTCAAATTTGCTACAGTCTTTGCAGGCAGGGCAGATGAGTCAGTAATGATGGTGCAAAAGTCCTGCAAGGAATCAAGGTGATAAATGGGGAATGAATATAAGACTCAGGAACCTGGCACTGGACAGAAAACTGGGTCAGACTCTAATCTTGAGAATTTCAAAGTCATGAAAATAAAATAACATAAAAAGTCAGGAAATATAGCAATTACAGTCACCCAGCTCTCTGTCATGAGTATGTGCTGTTTGGTTTGTGCGTTCCAAACAGATTTCCGAATGGTGCTTATTCATTCAAATCTCAGCTTAAATCTTTCTTTCCACACCATATTCATGATGTACAACAATTGAATATCTGATATCTAAAATATCAGGCTGTCAAGGTTATAGCTACAGTTGGGATTTACTGCTGTTGTAGTTCATTTTCGGTATCTGCTAGTCACACACTGCAAAAATGCTATCTTGACAAGAGAAATAAACTTTCATGTAGTCGATATATCTAATGTTGAACTATTTATCATTATGAGATTCCTATAAGAAAGGCAGTACCTTGAAAATCAGAGACCACTGTTTTATTCATTGAATTTCCAGTCAAAAGAACTTTTAAGAGCTGGAGAAGGTGATTTTGTGGAAACCAGGAAGAAATCCAACCAAAAAATTAAACCCCCTACATTCAAAGCCAAGACTGTGCCTAACTAGTCAAGACAAAGGCAGTGCTGCCAGATTGAGCAGGTTCCTGCCAAACTGAGCAGATTTTGGTTAAAGGGTAAAAAGCCATATTGAGCTTAGAAGGTATGGAAGAAAAATCTTTCTAATAAATACAAATAAATACAAATAAGCTAGCTAGGTACATCACCTCATTCATAAACCATACAGTGCAAAGCCATTATACACCAACATAAGATAAACATTATCAAATGACAAATGCTTAAAGCTACAATGCAGACATTGTCAAATATATACACATAGACATAACGTACAAGGTAAACATAGCCAGCTAGCTTACACCTATGGCTTGGCTGACATTAGCGTTAGACTAATAATGTTAATACATAAGCAGCTAGCTATGTTGGCTGCATAATTCAGGAAAACAGCAAATTCCCTCATGAACAAAACAAACCAGATAATTATCTGTTCAATAGAAAAATAGCAACCCAACACAAACTGGGGTTTGCAGTCTTGAGGCCTTCACAGAAATATTGATTTGTTGATTGCTGTGAGGATTTAAAGAGTATTTCAAGAAATTTAACAAAAATGCTTCTTAAATAAAGCTCGCTACTCCACCTTTAAATAGGTATTCCTTTTTTAGCATCAGGAAAACACCAGAGAGCCTATCTAACACACAGAAGCCTTAACAACTGAACATAATGTCAAATTTTCTGCAATTAATGTCTCCACAATTTGTCTTTATTTCAGATTCTATTCTTTTCAGTTGTAGTTTCTGCTCACCTTTCCCCTTCTTACAATCACCCACCTCTCTAACATGAGATGAAGTTGTTGAGCATAGTTTATAATGACAAATACTCCTGGTCTCCAGTGACAGTTGCTTGTCTGACATGCCACATGTTGTATGGTGCTGTAATCACAAATGGATAACTTTAGGCATCTTGACTTGAAATCCATGTTTTACATTTTGACTCAAATTCCAATCACATCAGTGGTCCAATTAATCACTGCTTGATTTTAGGGTCAGATTGATGAATATGTATTTATCTGTACAAAATTGTCTTGACCTTAAATGCCATACTCTTACATCTCATTACTTTAAAGAGCAGAGGCTAATCTGTCTCTCCGGGTCATCACCTTAGAAGGATTTGGGGGCTTTCAAAACTCAAAACTCTTATTGATTTAGTAGCAAAGAACAAAGTCAGTGGTGTCATTAAGTAAATAGTTAATGGAGTCACTATGTTTAATGGAATGTTTTTAAATCTGAAGTTAAGTCTGAATATTGCTCATTTGAATAATCACAAAATTAGTCAAATTAATGAACCAAATTAGACTGAAGATCATTTAAACGATGGCTATTGCAAAATCTTCATTAGCGGCACGCTCACTACAAGAAACAAACAGAAACCATTTTACAGCAGCCTTAATAAGCCAGTGTATGTAAGGTTAATGAACCCTTTCAAAAGAGTAATATGTTGAAGACATAATCTATTTACATTTTGGAACATAATAATGATAATACATTTCAATTTCATTGGATAGGGGTTAATCTAACCTCATTGAGCATACTGAGCAAATGTTTGGGCCTTCATATTCACAATTAGCATTTGTATTAAGACTTACTTAAACAAATGAGTAGGTGTTTTTGCAGTATTATGCTGCCTTTGTGCCTGGTGTAGGTCTACAAAAAACCACAGTGGTTAATATGCTGTGCTGAAAAACAACTACACTCTTTTGGTCCACCTTGGTGCATTTAAATGAACCAGAATATCTGCATGATAAGAAGGCTGCACTTCTCCAGGTGATGGATGGTTATTGATCAGGGATTTGTGATGTAGAGCAATTACTCGTTCTTGGTGAAGCTGTCCAGTGATCTATAGGCCTGGTATAACTGTGCCCAATCAATGCGGAGGTACACCAGACACATACATCATCGTTTTTTGACATTTGAAAACGTACAGTGCAAGAATAGGGTGCCAGTCTCATAGACTGATGAGAAAGCCAATATGTTGAAGCCAAAATGGAGCGACAGCAACCTGACAAGCATTTTCAAGCATTGATCCTAAATGGAATGAGGACACATAGTGTCTTTCAGAACAGCCATGAAAAAGGGCAAATTGGAGAGAGAAGCTGATCATACACAATAGCTGTCGATTACATAATAAAATCTACATTGAAAAGCCAATCAGGATGTATGGTGGCTGTCCAAATTGCCATGGGCATTTTGTTTTGCATGTTTTAGGTAGCAGATTAGTTAAATACATTGACTAATCTGCCCAGCTGAAGCAAATGTCTTTAACTGGTATGTTCCAACCAGAATGTTGGAGCATTGTATTAGATTTAATCCTTCATTTTCTTTGTACAACATTCACTTTAACTGGGATTGACCAGAGGAGCATGGGTTCCCCCCTTGAGCCTGGTTCCTCTCGAGGTTTTTTCCTTACTCTAAGGGAGTTTTTCCTTGGCACTGTTGCCTCTGGCTTGCTCACAGGGGGTTTGGACCCAGATTTCCCTTCTTTACGTCTATACATGGACTCCTTGTTTTCTTTTCCTTACATATACTGCTTTTCAGTAAAGCTGTTTTTGAGACAACATTAATTGTAAAAGTTGTTTTACAAATAAATATTGATTGACTGACTTGAGTGATGTAGAGTCTACATAAATAAAGTGAGTTAAAGTGTGCATGATTTACAATGTATTTACTGGCAAATATTATATATTTGTGGCTGTCCAACCAGGGTTAACTACCATTATAGTTCATGTTGTTGTTATCTACACTAGTAGTAAAGCATGGCAAAAAATGATCACATGTCTAGTCAATATAATAGGCATAATATAATAGACATAATGACAAGAGGCAGAAAACATATTAAACACAAATATTAGCAACTATAGCAAAATATAACATCAAAATTTAAGTATTTAATGTGTCCATTACCTTTATTACACCTCCCAGTCTTAAAAAAGCATTTTCCTATGCTTCATGTAAATACCTCCAAAGTTAGAAGTTGGTTGTACTTTTTGCTTCTCATGATCCAAATAATCCTAACTACAAATGTAGATTAATCAGTTCATAACATCCTACTCCACATCTCACATGTCCATTTTTGGTGTTCTAGTGCAAATTATTTTCTGTTTTCTCTATTTCCTCTTCTCAGTAATGTCTTCTTGACAGTTACACATCCTTTTAGAACCATAATATTTAGTTGCCTTGTCACAATAGAAGCGTGGACTAAAACAGAAAAGCTACACATATTCAGGATTTGGAGACCTCTCTTGTGGAAATGTGTAATTGCACTCAACATGTGTGAGAACATTTTCTAACTTCAATTGTATTTTAGACCCTTTACCGAGCATATGAATCTAATATTTGTGAGCATGGAGCAGTATTCAGAAAGAACTTTTAAAACCCTTAACTACACTCCTAAAAAGATGTGTCTTTAAGGGTCAATAAGAACAAGTTCCACATAGAACCACTGTATGCTCCTATACATCACCAAAAAGAGTTCTTCTATTGTTGCAAGCTTGGCATCATAACAAAAGAAGAACCGTTTTTCCAAAATATAACACATTCTCCCTCAACTTGAAGAATACATATAAAAAGTGTATTATTGTCATCAAATCACCATTAGTATAATGATTAGTATTAGTATATACTTAAACAAGTCAAGTCAGACTAAAACACAGTCGAAATATGTGTGAAAAAAATGGTATAGAAGGCCTAGAGTTTGATCCATTCCACAGAAATCTCATATGATTAATATCATTAGTTAATTCCACTGTCAGTTCATAATCATGGTTGTAGTTCTCCTTATCTCTTAAAATCGCAACCAATAGAAGAGCTCATTTAGTTATATCTATCTATATACTATAGAGAAAAATAATTCCTAATCAGCAAATTTCTACACTTCCTACCCTTAACAATAAAACAAGTATTATGCAATACTTGCAGAGTTTAAAAACAAGTATAATTTTATTGAATAAAAATTAACATGCAGAATTACAGACATGCATTTCTTTGTTCCATGAAATCATTAGCCCTTCTTTGAGGGCCTAGAAGTTCCCGGATAATCCTGTCTGGATGTTAGAATCTAAAGGTAAATGATGTGACCTAAAGAACTTCTGCAAATTCCGACTCCACACTTCAGACTTCAGTTAGTATTTCAGGCTTTACAGGGTGACTCTCAGCAGCGCATGCAGGCTGTATTTTAGAGTGTTCGTTTTTTGACATATAAATGCAAAAACTGGTCTCTGAGTAATGGATTATACACTGTAAAAAGTGATTTGTTGGTGTAGCCTAAAAAATGATTCTACTTTGTTATAAGTGAATTAGGTTTATTCAACCTGAAAAAAGATTTTTGAGTTGAGTAAAACTTATTCAATTGCTGAGTAATTTATTTAGGCTGCAGTTTTGATAGTGTACTTATTTTACTTATTATAAGTAATTCCATCAAGTAATATTTGGTATATTGACTGGATTAAGAAAGGTTCACTTGCAGTCATATACACCATGTATTGTTAATTGTATGGCTCCAAGTATTCCAGCCTTATTTTTGTGATGATGGTAAAAAAGTTAGAAATGAACTGATTTCTTCCAGGCCCTATATTGCCACTTATTAAGTCATTTCTATCCCAGCAAACATTCATTTGCATGAATGTTCATAAGCAGCTCCCACGAATCTGGCTTGCTCAGGCGTGTGAAAGATATCCGTTAGCGCAACAACACACGCTGGCCACCTTCTGCCGTTTGCCTCCCTCTCTGTCTCTTCTATCCCTCCTCACAGGACTCGTTCATTGCCCACAGTCCTCCCAAAACGTTATGATTCATCCTTCTATTAAAAGAAGTCAAGTGGAGGAGCTGAAGAGGACATGGACGTGGTGTTAGAGAGAATTCTCTCATCTATCTGCCTACCTCACCGCTTCCTGTTTATGCCCGGCGCTCATTAGAACCTCAGCCTGACAGCATCTCTCACAACCCAGACACTTTCCCCTTGTTTTTGCCCACAAACAGCGAACAGCCACATACGTCAGTACCCTTCCTCGAACAGCACCATAGGGTGCCGTTCTGTATAAGCCCTTTATTAGCCCAGAGCAGCCACTGCTCATGACATTCACTCCAGGAGTGGTGACCAAGTCAACAACCTCCCAGCCCGCCCTCATGAAAACAAATCACTTCGCCTGAAACGTCTCCAGTAATGTCACAGTTGCCATGGCAATAGCTGTTTTCACATAATTATGTTGGTTGCACTGCATCTCCAATACAAGTCACAACTGGAAATCCTACATCGACCTTTGGAGATGTTCATTGGATTGAGGCCTCACATAAGCACCTTTGGCCAAGGGAAACTACATTTTCTTCACCATTTTGAAATAAAAGTTTGATGTTGTGTGTAAACCAGTGAGGAGGACCTTCAAGGCCTTTAGAGAAGAAGGTCTACCGATTCTTCTGGGAACTGAAAAATACACTTATTATGTAACTTATCAAAAGAGTAGTTGCACCCAGAAGGAAGTGCTGGATAGCAATGCTATTGGGAAGGAAGATAAAGGTAATCAGGAACAATAATTGATGATAAGTCGGTAAGATGATATGGGTAATATTTATTGAGCTACATACAGAAGTAGTCTCTCTCAGTATGGTGTCGGGCCGCCATGTTTGCTAAAGCAACATCCCAGACGTCTCGGCATGGAGTTGTAGAGGTTTGTAGAGGGTTGTAATGGTGTCCTGTGATAATCCATGCAGTTTGAATATTCTCAGTTTAGGCCTTCTGGACATGTGATGCGTGACAACTAACCGCTCATCTTGGCGCTGACCACTGTGCCTTCACACATGGATTCGGTGGTCACCTCCTCCAAGACAAAAGCAGGACTCGTCACTGAAGATGACCCGTCACTCCATGACAGTCTGGCACAACACCACTGCAGTCTTTAATGACACTGACATGGTGTTAAGGCCAGTTGTCATAACGATCTGCGTGCATGTAGTCCTGCGTCGCGCAGCCATCTGACAATGGTGCTAACAGGATGACTTGTCACGGGCATCACTGCTCGCTGAATGACCGCAATCGTGGCTGTTGGGTCATTCAGATACAGCAATAAGCCTTGTCCTTGCTCATGTCACATGCACAACCGAGCGTAAAACCTGAGTCATTTGTATGTCTCATGATGTCAAATCTGCCCACCAAGCTTCATTCCTGTTGGCTGATTCCTCCTGGGTGCAACTATTTGTGCAACTATTCTTTTGAGGATGAGTTTATATTTGTAATTTTAAGTTTGTCAGATGATATAATGTCAATCAGATTTTTTTTCTTTTTGACATCATTTGAACGCTGCAGCTGTCCTTTGCACAGTGTGAATATTTCATGGAATAAAATGGACCAATAGAAATACTCCAGTTTTAAATGTCTTTGCATTCACTTGCATTAAAAACAAACTAAAAAAAAAAAAAAAGAAAAATGAAACTTGTGACAAATAACATTAACAAATGTCATTGCCACTTTGGGCCTGGAATGTCTGCTGCTGCACTATGTAACTTTGGTGGAATGGGCATGTGACCTCTCACGAGAATTATAGCACCATGTTACACACCAGCTATTATGGGTCTTCAGAAATGAAGTGCCTTTTTTAAAATAAGCTTTCAACAAATAAAAATAGTTACATAAAACATAAGGAGTATATTTTACATAGAAATCCTCCTAGAAATGATCATCATTATCATAGAGGTATTTATTATTATTTTTTTTGCTTTTAGTTATTTCTTCAAGTGCAGACATGCATTTGCCATAAATGTAATAACTATTATTGTTTCAAAACAAACCATTCCCTCCCACTCCAGACAGTCTCCGAAATCCTTCATATCTAACTAAGGTAAGGCAATGTAACAAGATTTTACTCACAGTACTTTTGCAGCATGTCTATTAAGAAACATTCACACAGTGTAAAAGGCAGCTGCTGTGCTCAAATGATGAAAAAAGTTAAGATTTGTGGTTTTGATATGACAGCAATGACACGGTAACTAAGCTGCAAAAACAGCTATATCTTTAAATAAGTAGTTTTTGTGATGTCAGAAAAAACAGATTACTTACATACATTATATTTACATACATCCTCCTGCCCATCACAATCACAATGAACAAATGTTACAAAGAATGTCTGTACTGCTTTTTGAATGAGGTACAATACAGGGCAGCCAATCAGAAACAAGCTTGTTTACAGATTATATCAATCTTAAAGGCACAGTAACACAGTTTAATTCTGAGAGAGATTGAAAATTGGTTGTGTAGAAAATGTTGACTGTTTTGAGACATAAAACTTTACAAACACTGCTATTGACCCTCAAAAATAGGCCCATTTGAAAAGCCACATAGACAGTCTGTACTGGAGTTGCTCCTATTTAGGCAGATAAACATGAAGGAAACTATTTTTAAATTCGTTAAAAGCTGACACAAATTTGAGCACTTCATATAAGCGTTTTTTTATCCCCAAGTCCTGTTGTCTAAAAATGCAATATCAAGTCCTGATGAATGGAACTTCCTTCAGATGGCAGTGTTTTTTCCTGCTCAATCTTTCCTTGGAAACAGGCTTTGAGATGACTTAAAAGTGTGTTTCTGTCTTTGACAGCCGATGTTATGAGTGCATTCGTCATGTAGCCTGCACGAGTCTGTGCCGATGCCTTTCAAGGCTGTGGGTGTAATTGAATGCTTTGCAGAGAAAGTTTCAGAGTTCTCCATCCACCAAACCATTTTTAGCTTTAAAATGACAATGAATAGAGCCGGTAGCAGCTAGAACAGATTTAGGCCTTGCTTTTAAAGCAGTCTAATAGAACTGTCGTCCAGTAGACGGAGCTGAAGCTTGGAGTCGATAAGGCTCATGCATTGTTCAGAATCTCTGCTGAAAGCAGGACAAGAAGACATTTTCTGCGTAATGAATATGTGAGTGTTTGCTGACAGTGAACAGTAAGTACACAGTTTTCAGGGATCCAACTAAACGCCGACATGTTCTTGCATCAGCATATTGTTGAGGGGCAACGTTGCACAAGTCTTTCAGCTTAACTGGATGATGAAGATTTGCTGCCTTTCTCTTTGTCCGTGTTTTGTGTGAATTGCATCAGTCAAAATGAGAGAGCCATGTGAGAGAATAGCCCTTAGGTAGATCTTTCTAGGTGGGACACTGAAAATTACGACTAGGCTGTCATATGCTGTCAGTCATGTTTCTATACAGATGTCATATGCTGTTTTGAAGCTATTGTTTATAATATTTATGCTGTTCTCTCCCATTTCACCTTCATGTAGCCTCATAAGAGGACCTCTAGTCTGCCATGGTGGAGAATGCTTATGTATTTTATATTATCTGCTAGCCATGTGGTCTCATAACCTGTTGACTGTATTCCAGTTAAATTTTTCATATACCAAGTCAGGGATGATCCCTCTAGTTTGCTGTAATAGGGAGCAGAGAGCTAGTGAAACTGAAGGCTTCAAGAGCAGCTCCCAACCAGCAATTTTTCTGACATGCGGAATTGGTCTTTCATTACCACAGCTTTTAGAAAGTGCTGTGTTTATAACATGAAATCAAGCACACTCAACTGTCAATCACTTTGACTAGTACAAAACACCTAGCCAAGTCAATCTAACTATAGAGAAAGACCAGCTATTTTAATTCTCAGTATGTTTCCACAAATGTGTCAGTTAGAAGATTGATTTCAGTTCATGGCAGAAAAAGACAGCCAACTTCATTTCACTATATGCTGGAGCAGTCTGGCTGAGAGTAACGAGTGCTGTATGGATAGGAATTGGATTTAACAAAGAATGACCCCCCCCCCCCCCCCCC
>CM067486.1:17620242-17743109 GCA_034552555.1 Semaprochilodus insignis
CACCACCCCTTCTCTCTCTCTCAGTCTCACTCCATGCCAGTGTGTCTGCAAAACCGCATCATAAATAGTGCAGAGAGAACAAGAAAGTTTTGAACCAAAGTAATTGGACTGTTTTGTGTAATCTTCATGTGCTTATCAGATGAGACCATAGCAGGCTGATATGGCAGGGATATGCAAATGACGAAATATGAAAAATACATATTTGCAGAGTTCATCTTGGGTTTAATCTGATGGAAAATGTGCACACAGCAATGGTAAAAAGAGTTAAGTAATTCTCAAAATAGCACAATAACCATGGCAAAGGCCCAATACGTGCTAGAAATGACAGTTAGAACCATGATCATGTAGACCAGCAGTTTAACTGCTTTGAATTTCAAATCAAATAATTTCTCTGTTTAAACCCTTAAGGCCGCTTTTCTGGACAGGGATAAGCCTACAACACTTTACCTTTAAGGCTTGATCTCCACTCAGAATCTTTTGCAGTCCAGGACTATGCTTAATGCATGGAAACAACTGCCACTTAAATTCCCAGACTTCTACAGGTTAATAATTCAGTAACTACAATGTAACTAAACAATGTAACCTTTCTAAATGAGGAATGGAAACCTGGGCCTGCAGGTAGATCCTAGCCCAATGACACTGGGCAAAATAGCCCTGGGAAAAACAATGAAGAGAAAATTCAAAAGACATTTTTTTCATTGATTACTGACTTTGTACGGTAAATGAAGAAAATGAACCACATGAGCAAATCTCAAGTATCTTCACTGGAAGAATCCAGTAGGTAAAATTCCAAGATTCATGCAACCATCTGCACATCAACAGGGGACCTGTTCTAAGCCCACAAAATAAAAGGCAACTGAAGCATAAAAACGACAATGCACTTCAGTAAATTGATCATCGGAGTAACCTCGAGGAGAAAAATAAGCGCTGTTATTTTATGAATTCAGCTGTGAGGGAACTGCTTCCAAACACATGAAACTATGGAGCTGACAGCTACAAAAAGGTTTAATGTTCCCATCTAGCTTCTCATAGGACAAAACACATGGAATGCTGAAGGACTTGTTTAGGTAAGGTGAGGAAGAAATCTAGTAATCTTACAGGGAGTAGAGTATAGAGAATCATACACATACACTCATTTGATGTGTGTTGTGCCATTCCACAAATTAATTTAATGGACAAACTGTACAGAAATTACTCTCACTGAGCAGTTCTAGCTGAAACAAGTATAAAGTGTCATGTTTAGTCCTGGGGTGCCTAGTCCTGGAGACCAACTAACATCCAAGTAATAAATGGGGCATCTGAATATTATATATATTTGAATTGTCCAGGATTTGGTTGACCCATGATAATATATATCCTGTAATATAATATTATAGGTTATATATCATCGCTGTTCTTGCTCCTCTGTAGTAATAATATCACTAATCCAAGTTGAACATAAAATAAAGGCATGACTCAAAGTTCTGCTGTGAGAGTTTATTTATTTCAAGCTGTGGCTGTGTATCAGTTTTCACATGCTTAAGATTGTATAGTTATGATAGTCATTGCTCTTGCATTGTTCCATTGATTAATGGTCAGTCATAATCTGCTGCCCTTATATTTTTTCGTTTTGAACAAAGGACTGTTTAGGGGGTGTTGCTCTGCATTCGTATGTGATATGAACAGATACTGTAAGCATATGCAGGTCAGGATGTGTTTTCATCTTTGTACAATATGCAGTTTATTGTATCTGAATTTGTATGATAATTAATTCTGTAAATCATTGCTGTTCAAAGAAAACGTGTCCCCAAAACAGTAACTTTAATTTGAACCTATTTATAACCAAGTCTGGTGAAGGTTGTTATCATCATTTTCAGTTTCAATTGGACAATCAGACAATCAGAATCAGAATCATAAATGTTTTTTAAAAATATGTGGTTGCAAATCAATTGCAGTCAATGACAGCCTAAGGTCTGGAACCCGTAGACATCACAAGATGCTAGGTTTTTTACCTGGCTCTGTCAGACTTTCACTGCAGCTGTCTACAGATTCCGCTTGTTCTCATGGCGCTTTACCTTCAGTTTTGTCTTCCCTAAATGAAATGCATGCTGAATTAGGTCAGGTGATTGACTTGGTCATTGCAAAACATTTCTTATCTTGGCCTTATAAAAATCTTATCTTGGCCTTACAAAAAAGATCATTGGCCATCTGCAGTGTGAAGCAAATAATCTAAGCAAATAGCAATAAAGCCACATACACTTCAGAATTCATCCTGCTGTTTTTGTTAGCAGTCATTTCATTGATAAACACAAGGGAACCAGTTTCACTGGCTGCAATACATGCCCGTGCCTTAACACTGCCTCCAGGTGAGCTGGTGAGCTTTGGATCATGAGCAGCTTTTCCCCCATACTCCACACTTCTCTGGCATAAGCTGATCCTTGTCTCATCTAATTTGGTCACCATGACTTACATCATGTGGTAAATTCTGTTTTTACCTTTTTATTCCTTCTCTTTATTGTTGAATTAGACTCGGATAGTCTGACACCCTGCAAGGTGTTTTTGATTTGGCCAGCTCTTGTAAAGGGTTTTTCTTCACAAGGGAAAGAATTCTTCATCATCCTCCACCATTGTTTTCTATCGTCTTCTCGGCCTTCATGTTTCAGAGCTGATCAGTGCATTCTTTCTTTTGAAGAATACACCAAGTAGTTGTCTGGGGAACACCTACTGTTTTTGCTATCTCTCTGAAGGGTTTGTTTTGATTTTTCAGGCTTGCATTACTGGCAGTACAGCTCTTTGTACTTCATTCTGAGAATTAATAGCAACATATTGTAAATGCAAATGCCACATGCAAAATCAACTCTAGACCTTTTGTTTACTTACTAGCAAATAACGAGCGAAAATGTCACACCTGATGAGATATCCAATTATTTTTGCGCCCCTAAGTCCAGGGGGCTATGTGTGAAAATTATTACAGTTTCTACACTATTCACCTGATTTGAAAGTAAATATACTCAGTTTAAACCTGAGTTTCCAGGTTAAGCTCATATTCATTATTTTATTTCAACTCCAATATGCTGTACTAGAAAGCCTTTGTTAATGACTTTGTTCATTTCCAAATATTCATGGACCTAACTGTATTTTTTTAGAATTTTGGTGTGTGTACATGGAAATGGCTTAAAATTATTCAGAAAAAAGTCTAGTTATGTTGAAATACATTAAAAGTACAGTAAAGTATATTTTTTCTAGTCCTGTAAATTTCTTATTTAGGAGATTTGGAATTTGGAATTTCAGTACAAAGATATGGGCATATATTACTCATATATTGTTGAAATGCAGAAATACAATGTATTTGTACCTATTTGTCTTTGTGTGTAATTCTCTTGCTAAGATTTCATATGTAATGACACACACTACACACATAATTTAGGAATGAGAGTATATTCACATTTTATTTTCTTTGTGTGGATTTTGGTGCACATTATATATCACATTTATTTATATATATTGCACAAATGTTCTATTGTGAAATTTCTTTCATATCACATATGCAACATTGCAGTGCATTACAGCCACACTTGTTCATTTAGTAATAACTTTTATATATGGAAACTACTTCTGTTACTGTTGAGGACTGCCTGAGCCTTTTCAGAGACTTAATGCTCCTCTAGCTCTGCTATCACTGAGGTTTACAGCTCACAGAAATGAACTGACACCTCCATGAGTCAGCACAGTAAGTCAATTCAGAGATCTGAGATCTGGGTCTCTTTTTCCAAACCTATCTATCATAGGGCAGCACATACATTACACACAGGTAATAGACACATGTAGCCGTAGCTTGGGAAATGTAAACGTTGGTATTTCCCCTTAATGACCTACAGTGGGTGGAAAATAACCTGACAGGAGAGGTAATTTGATTCTACGTTAGGAATTCCCAGTGCTCGTTGTAAAGCTCTAGATGAAGTAAATGTCTGTATTACAGAGCACGTTCTTGAGCTATTAAGCATTAGAGTACTCTCAATTTAAAACCAACATAGTGCACCCAGTTGTGTTGGTAATAAGGATCCACAGAACCCGATCTTGCCATCTTAGATTCGCAAATAATCTACAGTGTTGCTGCAAGCTACAAAACTAAGTTCTAGAGTGGCCTGTATACCCTGCACCTACAGAATATCATAGCAATCAAGTGCAGGAAAGGTCAAAACCATCAGGGTGCCCCAGCTTGCTGTTCAGAAAATCAGAGGCCATAGACTCACCACAAGATCGAGAGAGAAAATCGCAACATTTCAGCCACAGGTATTGCACTCTGACGCCAGTCACAGCCTTGTTATCTCGCTTGGCTCAGCAATAGAAATGTTTCTCTCCTGTGTGAGTGATGAGGAGATCATTAGGGAGTCAGGCTTTCTCCAAAGGTCACTACACATTCTCTCCCGGCTGCATCTGCTGGAAGAGAGGAGTTTTATTGGTAGATTAAGGTAAGACAAGAACCGGAAAGAACAAAAACAAATAATGAGAAGGAATGGTGAAAGTAAGGTCCTATAGGCCCCCAGCACAAAACAGCCATGACACTTACCTTCCAGTAATAAGAAAGCCAGGTTGCTGCTCAAATGTCAGTTAATGGTTGAAGCACTGTATTCATTTATTGTATATAGAGAAACACAAGGTATGATATCTGATGTACACAGGTTGATTGAAACAGAGAACAAAATCAAAGGTAGTTGCCTCTACAAAAAAAGATCCAAACTGTCCAGGCTATGGTGTTTTATGTGGTTATTTATGGATGTGAGATGGAGAATAAAAATAAACGTTTTGATGCTTTTGTGCTGCCAAGGAGTTAAGAGTATATTGGACAGCAAAGAAAACAAATCGATCCTTGACCAAATCAAGCTTCACCTGTCACTCATAGCCCAGATAAACAGTTTAACCATAATAAATAGGATGTTATGGGAAGAACCAATTCAGTGGAAAAGACAGTTAGTAGTTAGAGCAGTTGAAGATAGAGGATGGTCAGCAACAAGATGGATGGATACAATCAGAGTAATCTTGAACAAGCCATTCGGTATAAAGACTCAATAAAACAAGATATTCTGGAGACACACTATATTTTTAGAATTACATATACAGGAAATATCAAACTATTAACTCTAATTGTCTGCATACTTTGCTTATGTAAGCTATAACCTTCCCTTATTGGTCTCCCCACCTGTCAGACTAAATTTGCACCACCATGTCCAATAAAGTCCATGCTGATGCTGACCCTCTTGCATCAGTGTGACTTGCCCACCTGCATTGCTGGTAGTTGCAAAAATCCACTTCAAATCACTTCATGAATTCATTTGTGCACAGGATATCTTGCAGCTCTTATTACAACACTTTTAACCTTAAAATACTGAGAAAAGCTAAACAAGTAAAATGCTAGATCATCATTTTAGATCAAAACATTTTAACCTCCCAATGTATTTCCATGTCATTTGAAGACACCAGCTGATTTTTTTACACTGTCTAGAATTTTCATGAAGAATGGACCAGTAGAAATGGTCTCAAATTACTTGTAAAAAACCACATTGACTTTGGTTAAGAATGTTACCATTTGGTCAATATGATATCTTGCTCCGATAGCAATGATGCACCCTATTGGTATAAGCAATGTCAGCTGGAACTGGGCTCCATATCTGCTCCACCTGTGCAACACTATAGAAAAACCATTGTAAATGTACTGCAACAATAACTAGGGATACTGTTGTGCAGCATGCACAATGGACATATGCAGAAAGGTTTGTAGTTTACTTATTAGTCACTCCACTGGTACTATTTACCTCACTTTGGGAAACTTTCAAGCCTAGAGTCCCACTAAAAGCCATCCTTTGAGTGCTGCTTCTTATTTAGAGGAAGGCCATCGATTGACTGGGAGCTTTCAGAGTCAGTGAACTAGAGCATGTAATGAGGCCTCAGACAGTGCCTGAATCGTACGGCACCAAGGCCCTGTTTAAAGCATGCTGTTGCGATCTTTGACAGCTAACAGCTCCTTGCAGACAAACAGATGAAAACATGCACAAATATTAATATGGGCAAAAATAACATGGAAAAGACTACAGACACTGTCACTCTGAATAGCAGTGGCCTTCATCAGACAGGCTAAACTAAACATCACTCCATTCAATTCCATGATTCGTTCAAATTAGGGATCGAGTCATGTTTCTTTTACCTTACACCTTATCTTAATGATACTGGCCAATGTGACTGAATGCCAGATCCATAATAAATGCGCTATTGCAGCATCAAGGGTCTGTGCCTCACTGGCAAACCCATCAGTCTAAACAAACTAAAAGACCTTGCATGCTAAAATAGACATTCACTTATTGGTTGGTTCTATCCCCAGCTCTCTTTGAAACCCCAGTATTGATTCGGCTGACCACTAAATGACTGGAAACGGTCCTTTATTCTGAAAACCATTTTGCTCAAGTTCAGAGACGTTAACCACCTGGGAAGATTTGACCACACTCTACGCCTCAATGCGGACACTGAATTCACCTGAACTGAATCTTGTATGGCTTTCTGTTTCTCTCTCGATAAGCTAATGAACGGTTTTACGTTTTGTTAGAGTCAGAAGAGGCAGAAGATTACTTTGTCTCTATTATTGCAGTTCATTACCAAAAAGGACTGAAGTATTACTGTTCTCCTACTGTGTATAAACAGCCCTTAAAAATCCTAACCAGCAAACCAGCAAACCAACAAACAAATTAAAAAGCAAATGTTTGATCTCTAGCGCTGAACTGGGTGAGCTGTTGCAGCAGAGCTAATTAACTTTTTATTTTTATGCAGGTGCAGCTCAGTTCACCTGAAAATACATTTTAACAAGAACAATGTTTTTTTTATTTTCCAACAATACAGTCCTTGATTTACTATATTCTCTATCCAAAGTGGACAAGCCACTTTTCCTTGCTGTCCCAATCCCACTTACATTTGTTCATAAGAGGCCTAACATACCAATTCAATTTCAAAGCCAAAGCAAAACACCCTAATCGATTTCTTTTCAAAGGGGGTGAAACATTCTCCAGAACACTTTTGAATGGGTGAGAGGAGCTTGATTAGAGCTCTTGATGCATCCTGCTGTTGCTGCTGGTGTGCAGCCTTTGCCTTGAGGGAGCCTTACAGGGTCTGCATGATGAATGCCGATGACGATACTAAATTATCCCTCAAACAAACGTCCCTTCCTGCAAGTTAAAGACATATGGTCTGAAACTAAAGAGATGACATGCATATAGCTGTGCGTTCAAAGTCTTTCACATAATTCAAGCACGGAGATGGAGTTATTCCATGATACATGACTTTCAAAAGGTTCAAACAAAAGATCTGCAGTGTTTCCCGGTGCACCAAAGTACCTTCTGTTCATTATATATGCACCTGGGCTTAGCTGGAGGACAGATGTGTGGTTGTCATCCTCACTATGTCTGATATGAGGAAATGCTCCTGGTCATGGAGGTGAAAGAAAAACACACAGACTTCTGTCACTACTAGAGACCTTAGCTGGGCCTTTTAGGAGCCACAGAGCAGCCCCACTTATCACCATTCAGATATGATTCCTAGCAGCTACCTGCATTCTGTCTGCACTAAAAATGACAATACCACTGCGACTGAAAATGGTCCTTGTCAAAGGCCATGACTCAGCTGTTATCTTTACGACAGGAACCAGGTTAAATATCAAGGGAGGCAAAGAAAGAGCCTGCCTCTGCTGTGGTGCAGCAAAAGTGCAGTATAAAATATTCAGCAAATCAGATGATCATAGATTTTGGAGTTCTATAGTATGTGTCCACATTTTATTGCATCAGCGACAGAGGCTGTAAAACCGAGGGGCTGAAAGTGGCAGAACTGTTAGAAACCCAGCTTCTCTGGACAAAATGAAATATAGAGGGCCCACATGAGTCACGACTGGTCTGCTTGGTCTGGTCTTGTATTTATAGAGAGATATTACTGTTTCTGGAACAGTTTCTCTTTTTTTCCAGAAAGATCAGTATCCACGAGGGAAAGCTGATCCGAGATCATCGCTCCTGCTTGGAGATAGTTCATGAAGACGGGCCTGGAGCAGAGGCTGCGAGTATTTTCAGGGGGTCTGCTGCAGTGATATGGAGAGCTATGACCTTTTCTCTAAGCCCAGACACTAAATCATTGTCTGCGCTGCAGAGTTTCTCTGCTGGCTAAGATAAAGTGGACGGCTGTATCAGGGGATCTACCTCAGTGCCCTTTGAAATCTTTTCGATTAATTGCAGGGCCAGTAGATGTAAGGGCAGTCACCTTTGGTTAAAATAATCCTGAATAATGAAAATTCCCTGCCTAAATCTCTAGCAGGGGACGCCACTCTAGTGCCCTGGCCCACATCTTTAGAGCCGACTATACATTAAAACTGACTACATTTCTCTTCTTTCCCACATTTAACAAGCCAGAGGATATTGCAAATAGCTGATGGGAATGTACTTACGATTATTCTTACTCCATAAATATACAGTATATTCATGCAGGTTTCCTTTAGTATGATGAGGAAAAATGTAATATCTGATAATATTAATTATATTTATTAATTATATACCTTATATATTAGTTATACCTTGTTTAAACATTCGACAATAACCATCTTATAGCTATTTTTGAATTAGATTTAATTTTTATTATTCAAAATTAAATTTAGATTTTATAATATTAGATAAAAGAAGACAGAAACAAGATTACCATGTAACCAAAAGACTAAACCTAATATACTAGAAAATATGAGCTTTTTTTAGTACATTGATCTCAAACCAGGAAAAAAAAACACAGGAAAGAAAGTGGTAATTCTTGCAGGAGATTCTGAAACAAGGATGCTGTCCTCTTTCAGCTCGCCAAGGGACATACAGAACCCCTGATTCAAATGGCTTGAAGTACGAAGAATAAACAGTAAACTGCTGTCTTGAATATGGGGGAGAGGATAATAATATATCATTACACTGCCAGTCATGCTGCTCTCGCCAATATAAGGTGCAATGCAAATGTTCTGTAAGTGCTCATTGTTAAAACTCATCAGTTAGTATTCAAAAGAATTTCTGCATGTGCTGCACACAAGCAGCAGCATCAAGCATACACCTTAGCATATATCTTATACAAGCCTGACAGAGCCAGAATTTCGTTATATCACATATGTGCACGGCACATTAATGCATCTATATCCCTGTAATGTCAGGGCACAAACTACAGCTGTTTGCTTGGTCTGTAAACCAAGGTGTTCAATGTGTTCCTTTGAAAAACGGACCGCGATGTAAACCTTCCATGTTAACCCTGTAAGTATCTGTTAATTTACTGAATTACTAATGTTTATCCCCAGTTTAGTGATTGCCAATTCCACCCTCTAGCTAGATCTCCTCATCACAAGAGGCCACTAAGCTGGGAGTGTAAAGGCTAGCATCTTCTGAGTCAGCCACCGTATCCTTCTGAACTGCCACAGATCCAGCATCATTGTACAGCTCCAATGCACTTGGACGTGAACGCTAACTGTCAATTCTGTTACCTTAGCTAATACATGCACGTGTTAGCTAGATCAACATTGTGAGATCGGTTATGCTCTTTTAGACTCCTGGCCACAGATTACATGTAATATTAAATCAGTACTGATTTTAATAAAATGTCAAAATAATCTCATCTATAAATGTCTCTCACATATAAGACAGTGCACAGAGGCGCCAAGTAACCAATGAGGGATACAAGAGGTTTTTGGGCATAGGTAACTTTGGGAGAGTTTATCCAAAGATTGCATACTACAACTTATACGTCTGGCATTTCAGACTATTAAACTATCAGATATAATTTAGGAGTCAGTATCAGTAGAACTATCTATTTTAGACACTGTATATAAGGCCCATTCTAACATTTCCACTGTAAAAGTAAAGGTGTTAAATCCGTGGCCTGTAAATCTCAGCCGTTTCTGCAAGCGTTCTACATCCAGCTTTTGATACCCTTCTTCACAAGTGTGTGGTGAGGGCCCTGCTGCACAGCTCCTCCAGTCATCCCCTGTTAGTTCTGCCGCGAGACCAAACAGAGAGAGACGCGCTGCGGCGTCCAGGGGCCTCACATCCTCCCCGCCAGCAGGCTTTTCTTTTTTTTCTCTCCACTAGCTGTCAGGTCGGCTAAGTTGAGTGGAGCCAGTACCTGTCTCCCTCTCGTTCCAGCGTCTCTTCACCCTCCCTCATTGAGGATTCCGGTGCTCACCTGACAAGGCCTCAGCAGGGGCCTCCTGCCATCTGGCCTCATCTGCATGCTACTGCACCGGCGGCCAATGAGACACTTTGGAGGAGCTGCGCTTTAATGCTGCTGCCTCCAGCGACCAGCTCCAGTAATATCTGAAGCGGCAAGGCTACAGGAGCTAAAGCGCTAAATTGCCGTCTGGAGATCCTCGACAGCCTTAAAGAAGAAAACCGCTAAGATGTTCTGCCGAGACCTACTGCCCAGTGAAAATTAATTCCTGTCTAATCAAGAGAGCCAATAGTGCATATAAGCTGCTTAGGTCCAGCCTGTTCGTTTTCTGGCCTTTTAAATGTAGCAGATAAAAGGCTCCAGGTTTTGTCTAGGGAAGCTACTGTTATGTGACTGGCCCATTCTTTTTGCTAGCTGCCAAACATGTTAATAGCATCGGTGGCAGTAAATCCGATGTTTTGCAGTGTGTATACGATAAGGTGTCAGGTCAGTGAAGCAGGTAAGTGCCTTAGCTGTAGACACTCAATGTACAGGCCCAAATAGATAAGTCAGAAGTTCAAAACTTGCAGTGTAGCTTCACATAAGCCAAGCATTTAAAATGCCACACTCCTATACAAAGGCCTTCTGAAAGGTTGTTTACGGTTGTGTTTAAAAATAAAAAGCTCTTTGCCTCCTGAATTGCTCCTCAGGCTGCTTTGCCTCAGGCTCTGATGAACCTTGGAATGGTAATCCTGATATAAGTCTGTGAGGAATTCTGGGAAGAGACTGGTATGAGTAGTGGCAGTAGCACAATGATAATCCCTTAAATCCACATGCAGGTTTTATTGTCCCTCCACTGTACTCTGCTGTTGAAGACATGTCCTAAAGCTGTGATGACAGTTTGGGGTCAGAGTTTGAAAACCCATTAATGCCAAATAGAGCTATTTCTTGATTTGTAGACAATACAATTTGGACAATTACAACCTAAAAAATATCAAAATATCAGAACCTGATCAAACCAGTCCATGGTTTAGTTTGTCTGGCCAGTTACTGAAGATTTAACACACTGAAAGATTTATTTAAATGTATTCTCCAAGTGTTATAAGCAGAGTTGGGTGAGCAACAAAACACGTGGAATTAAATAATGCAATAAGATATCTGTTACAGAAAAACAAATTAAATGTGCATAAACATACAAACATGGATTCTATAAAAAAATATATATTTCTATCTTTTAATAGAAATAGACACATTTAGACACATAAGTCAGTAATATACAAAGTAATTCTGCATTTCTATATATTCAATTCAATTCAATTCAACTTTATTGTCATTATACCAATCCAGGGTTGTACAGTATAATGAATCACTCTCAGGCTACGTCTCCAGTGCAGTAATTAAAAACAGATTAAAGATGAATAGTAGTACACACAGCCTTTAAACAATGCATTTTGTCACTACCAAACAATCACATCACCACCTAAACTTTACCAAATGTTTCAGCAGTGACTGTTTCAGTAATGCTAACTTTGAGGATAGCTAAACAATGTGTAATGTATTCATGTCACTACTGAAACACATGGAGTTTTAGCTCATAGGCAAAGCCTTATTTTAGCCACTCCCCTTCATTTTAGAGCAGGAAGTAAGGCTGCATCTCTGATCCTCATGGCCACATGATGAGAAGTTAGATCCTTTAAGAATCATCATGACCGGAACACAATTTCTGCGATGCAGTCAACTTTTTTGTCTCGTTATGAATAGTATTATGATTTTATATGCGTACAACTGTTCAGATCTTCAAAGCAGTGTGTGCTTTGTCACTACCGAAGCTACCGAAACATTTTGCTTTGGTAGTATTATTACATTGGTAGTGACATGGAATGTTTTATTTATTTGAATCATTTTATTTGATTTTTAAAAAAAAATCTAATCTAAAATTTAATTTGTAACGGAATATAATTAAAGTTGCCCTCCCAACCTTGACTGTAACATCTACAAACTGAAAAGGTCTCTCAGTCGCAGAACTGCCTCTGGTGGTGCAAAATTCACTTCACAATGCTTACAAAAAGTTGCCTTGAAGTTCTAAAAGTACATGCACAATATGAACTCTTTCTAACAGCGATTCAGAACTCAGCACTGTGAGAAACGAGGGCAAGGTGATGATCTCTTGTCTCCCAAAGCACAGAGAAAATGTTGGATTACTCCCCTTGATCTCACTGCCACTTCATGTTTCTCACTTTAGGTACTCAAAGGCAGAAGAGTTGTGTGTTCTGTGGCTCTGGTGGAGTGTTAACCTGTGAGTCTGACCCACTTTCCTGGCCAGTGCGGTGTGTAAGGTTCCCAGAGACTCATATTCATTCCCCATTAATCACCTCGGTTCCTCTCAGGGCTTTGTGTCATCATTATTGACTCACCTGCTTCATCTACAAGTGCTCTGGCACATTTGAATATTCCATTACCTGTATGCAAATGGTTGAATGCCTTAGGTCATGAATTATATGGGTTGCAGCAAACCTATGCACATATTTCTGCTTACGAACAAATGCTTTAGGCTGTATAAGATAACCTGACATCTGCAGGTACCCTGAAGATTATTAACTTCCTCACCTGGTTTTATGAGCATATTATTTGCCGGTATACCTCTGTGCAGAGCACTATGGTTTCAGCTTTACAATGACCAATTTTTTTCATCCAGGATCCTGAAAGACACATCTGTGGATGTATTGTAACTACTATATATGAAGCTTTGTTCATTCTACAGTGTTACAGTTATTCTTAACCCTTTTCACAGTGTGACCCTTTTTGGGATTAAATACTTTTGAGACCCTCAGTGTGACACAACTATCCACAAATCTTTCACGGCTCACAAGAATTTTTAACCAGTCAAATAATTTCAAAGGAAAGCAAATATAGCACAACTGACTGTATAATCATGCCACATAACCATATGTCCGCAATGGAGAATTCCATACATTCCAAAACCAAAATGTTATCAAATCAACTTGTGCTGAAAACATACTGTAAACATATCAGGCTGGTTTTGTCTGCTATGTTGCTCTTGTATTTTGCTAGACCAATATCTGACCCTGACCTAAATATTTAGGCATTTTTGCAGTTTTATTTTTGCAGATAATTATTTACAACAGTAATACTTGTTATGTTTAGGATGACTGTTTTGCTTAAATGTCAGTCAATTAAAAAAAACATTTTTGCTGTTTCAAAAAACAAACAAATAAATAAATAATCATAATAATAAATAATAAATAAATAGCAGAGAGTTGCTAGTTTTCTAATTAAACACTTCAGTTCAGTGTTTAGCATCTGGCAAAATTCACATACTAACACAATTACACACAGACACACACACACACACACACACACACACAGTCTCTTCCTGCTTATGACTTATTTAAAGGGCAAGATGACCCGATATATACAGATGCAGTACCGTTCATTTTTTCAACAGATGAACTGTCTCTGGCTCTGTTATAATATCTTTGGTTAAAACAATTTTAAAATTGTAGCTACTTAACACTAGCTTGCCATCTACTGCACATTAGCAAGCAAGCCGACCCATTGCATTAAAGCTGCAGTAGGTAACCTGTATAAAAGTAAGCTTTTGTCATGTTTATTGAACCTATTTTCAATGGCAGTAACTATGTCCTAACAGTAGTCCACTATGCACCCCACCCTACTCCCCAAACAAAATGACTTCTAGATAGGCAAATGCAAACGCAATGGCAAATAAACATCTAGCAAGTGAAAAACTGTGATTCCATTCACAGTGGAACAGTGCACACAACACACAAGTCAAGTAAATAAAAGAAGACAAATAAAGGAAAGCCAGCTAAAAAAAGAAAGAATTAGGCAGATAAAACAAGGGTAAACATTGAAGCATCTTTCTAAACACTGAAAGTGTGTTGTGATGGTTGCTAGCCTTTTCATCTCTCTTCTTAATCCTATGTACTGCAGATTTAATGATGAATATAAATACAATGTTAGGAATAAAAATCAATTAAAAATTAAATTAAAGCATAATAAAAAAGAACAATATTTATATACATTTTTCCCCCACTGTACCGTCAATGCTCAAGTCAAGATTTATTCTTATAGTGCTTTCTACAAAGTCTGTTATCCCACAGCAGCATTACAGAATACTACAATACAATAGCACAACATATTTCACTCTGATTATGAGGCGTCTTCATTGCAGTCGAGTAATGATAAAATGTAATTAAATGATAGTCAGGCTATTACTTACCCTAAAGGTCAGTTTTTGTGGTGGTGCTTGCTTCATTTTTCAGGGATCTATGGATATACAAATAAAAAGAAGATTAAAAGACAAAAAAAAAAAAAAAAATTAAAAATTATTTCTCCAGAGCCCTTTATCTTGACAGTATCTTCATAGTACATCATTTCCCTGTCCAATCGAAAGTCTTTACATTAGAAGCACCTCCCAAAATCAGATGTGAATATCAGAAGAACTGCAGCAGCAGAACCTAAAGAAGTCATTTCAAAGTCAGCCTTAAAATCAGTACACAGCCAATAATGACAACTGTCCATTTGTGGTAGAGGTTTAGATAACCTCTCCAGCCACGGAGCGAACATCTTACAGAGCGGCAATTCACTGAGCAGCTTTTGGCCTACATAACTAATGAACAGCAATGCAAATTAATGTTCTTACGGACGTCCAATTGCCAGCAAATGAAGTGATTTATTTGCTTCAAGGCGGAAAGTAGAAATATATTACTCCCCCTCTTTCAAAATTGATTAGCAGATCAAAAGGCTAATGCAGTCCCAGAGGAGCCGTACTTATACAGATACTCTCGGAGAACCTCGAGGACCTCGCCTGTTAAAAACGCTTGCCAGTCATTTCACTTGCTGGCTCTCTACAGTGTACCACATAGCCCAACCTAAGCATTCCAAACATGCTGCTAAACTAACTGGATTTACAACCTTATGATGTTTAGAAGATTTGAAGTTCTGTTATTGAATCCATTTAAGTTGTTTGTACTAATGGGGAGAAACTTAACAGAGAACAGCATTGTTTTCTTTTGAACACAATGAAATGGTACTTTAATTGTGTATCCCAGTCTTTTATCTCATGATACCAGAAAGCAGAGAAATCAATGTGAAATAAGATGAGGTTAGAATCCTAAATAATTGAGAATTCAGGCTAATTTTCTCAATCATTATTTCAGATGGCCACTCACCTCCCCCATCTAAAGTCTCCATCACTCTTTGGGCTCATCTTTACAATAAGTCTTTATCTCATTAGGACGTATGGAAAGATAGTACCAAAAGTATGCATCAGAACACAACAAATACCAGGTCCAGCTGCCCTCTGAGCTTATTATTATCAGTGTTGGGTTGTGTTATGTGATACATACACACACACACACACACACACACTGCATTCTGTTACAGTTACAGTAAAAAAGACAGTAAAATTACAAGTACATTTTAAAAACTCATCCATGAAGTAACAAAACATATAAAGCCATTCTTGGTAAAGTTCCTGTTTGCTTGACTTTAAGGCCATGGCGAAGTCAACTGAAACCTGACTGTCTTTGTGTAGATGTTTAATGTAACTGTTTTTAATATGTTCTTATGTAAATTGTTGAAGTGTTTTGTTGCTGCCATTCTTGGCCAGGTCTTCCTTGTACCTGGTTGAATAAAAGTTAAATCAAAAGTACAAATAAACAAAAGACCCTGGCTAAACATCTGAAGACCTGCAGTTAAAGTCAATGTACATGATTTCATAATAAGAAAAACACAAGAAAGGCATCTGTGGGAGTCATGTAAGGCGCAAAACACTGCTGACCAAAAAGAACACAAAGACTTGTCTCGCATTTGCCAAAAAGATATGTAGGTTACCTTCAGGACTTTAGGATACTGTTCTGTGGACAGATGAGTCAGGTAGAAATGTTTGGAGGAGAAATGTGCTGTTACATCTGGTGTAAAGCTAAGACCAAATTCCACCATAAAAAATCATAGCAACAGTCAAACATGGTGGTTGTCGGTTCTGGAGTGGCCAGACTTGAAGCCCACTGATATGCTGTGGCAAGACCTTAAATGAGCAGTTCATGTTTGAAAACCCACCAATGTAGTCAAATTAAAAATTAAAAAAATTAATGTTGTGAACAGCATGACTGCTCTTCATGTTTAGGAGTGGGGTTTCATTCATCATCTAGGCAAAATAGGAATTTGTGCACTGTTATTGTTTTGGCATTGGACTGTAGTTTGGCAATTATCTCTTATAATCTCTTATTATCTTATATCTTTCGATTTATATGTCAAGAGGGAAGGTTTATTAATCTCATGTATCTAAATGATTATACATTGTCCATTGAAATAAAATAAAATTAAAATAATTACATTAAAAATAATCATCTAATTACTCATTTCTGTATGTTATATTCCCCTCTGGTTGTTTCTAGGGGTGAGGGGAAGCAATACGACTTCTACAAGGGGGAAGCAATACAACTTTTGGGCAAGGCTATACCCATCAGAAAAAGGGGGTGTATAATACACAAATGCACAACAGCAAGAATTTCAGTAGTACACAGAGAGTTAGGCTAATAAGAAAAAAATAGTAAACGTAGTAAACATTTTTAATGTGTTAATGTGCAGCACATATGTAATGGGCTAACAGGGCTGATCTGTGAAAATCAATAGAATGAAAATGACTTGCAGTAAGCGCTACTAAATTAGGCTCTAGCAGCACCAAAGGTGGACTAAGGAGAGTGCCAAAGAAAATATCAAAACACCTGACCTGCCTAATCAGAGCTATCCTGCACAGAAATACAGTGGGTGGCACTTGCCCCTCGCTTAAAGTGTCTATACAAAGAGATACAGCTGTGATAATGAATGTAAAGGCGCAGCCAACTACCTGCCCATGCCCTACCCTGGAGAGAGAGAGTGTGGGCAAAAGAGAGAGAGAGTTAAAAAGACACAAAATGCTCTGTCCATGTGTGCACAGGTAGGGGATTCATTTGATGAAACGGGAGGGGATCTCTTCAGAGCCACGCCCTTAGCGGTGGCTGTGACTGGGGAACGAGGGTACAGCAGCCGAATTTTGATTGGAGTACAGGTGCACCAGCCAAACGCCTATTATACAGCCACTGGTCGAGTCTTCAGCTGTGAAAAAAGTTAGGTAGAGGAAAAAAGAAAAAAGGAGAGAAAAGAAAGGCAAAAGAACAAGAAGCAAGTCTGCCACTCCTGTACTTAACACTTCAAATTTGTTACAGTCAAAATAAAAATGCACTTTTAGTAGTTTTAGGGAAATAAGATTTTAAAATATGCACATATACAGATATAAGCATGGGTAGAGGGAAGCAATAGTGGCAAATCAAGGAAGGACAGCAACCTGAGAGTGACAGAAAGAGAGTGATTGGTAAGAATGGTCTCAAAAACAGCTTGGAAGAAAAGCAGAATAATTTTATTGTTGAAATATAGGCTAATACCACTGAATACATATAAAATACCATAGAAGTAACTAAGTGTAAATAGCATGACGTTATTGTGAACACTAAGCGTAAACAATAAAAACATGCTATTTACACTTAAGTGTACAGAAGCATCCTTCTATTTGCACATTCCACTCTGTAATTAGCATCTGCCTTACTTTTTACATGGGTGATATGGGTTTTGAATAAATCTTTATCTTCAACAAATGAAATGATCATTTAATAGCTGCATTCTGTGTTTACTTCTGTCGTCTTTATCTTATATTAAAATTAGTTGGATGATCTGAAACATTTAAATTTGACAAATGAGCAAAACTAGAAGAAATCAGGCAAATAGTTTTTCACAGCACAGCATATTTTATTTATCTTACTGTAAACTGAAACAAGGCATCGCAGTTTTAGAATTCACAATAAGTAAATCAGAGATGGAAATGCGTAGCTGAAATAAAAAAAAACAAACAAAAGCAATTATGAATGTAAATTTCTAGTCCAAGCCCTAAGGATCTATCGAATGGCCCTCTATTGCAGAAAATTACAGCCTGCTTTAATGACATACCATATAAAGGAGGGGAACATCACAATGAAAACTCATGAAGTAATTCAAGCAAACAAAAACACCCATAAAACACAGAATTATAGCGAGAGAGAAAGACAGAACAATGCTATGCTTAATTGCAGTACTGTTGCCTGTTTAGCCTGGAGATACAAATCCCCCTGGGGAGCAGCTTTATCATAAAATTAAAATTATTTCCTTTTTTCACCAGTCATTTATTTTAATTTAATTATATTTCATCAAATGGATGATATCGTAGTTCAAGACCTATTCACCTGTAGCCAGGTATGAACATGTTCTAATGCCAGCAGTTCCTTAAAGTAAATGTAGTTTTAGCAATGCTCATATTTCTTTAAAACACATTTTCTAATCTATGAAAAAGTTACATGATCACTGATAACTGTGAGATCTGCTCATTGCTATTACTTTTTGCTTTTTACTGTTCCTGATATGCAACACAGCCTGGATCAGAAATGTTGGCATACTTCTTTTTGCCAGTGGAAATCCATGCAGTTATTTGCAGGGCTGAAGATACTGAAATTCACGCATTAGTGAGCTTTACAGGAATACACTACCAGTCAAAAGTTCAGACACGGCTACTTATGGAATTATGCAGTCCACCTTAAAAACCTCCAAAACCGCAGCTTTACAATAGGACAATCACAATGTTGATATACCAAGATTTTGTTTCTAGTCAGTTTTGGATGAATTGGTCTGTCCATCATGTACATTCACAACACTGAAAGGGTAACAAGAGCTTTTAGATTGTGGAAAAAAAACATATATACGTTTTTTTTGCACAACAAAATATATATTTGAGGTGGCGATATGATGAAATATAACATTGTGATACATCAAACGTATATGTGGTATATCAGGATATATCTCATCAGTTGAAACTGTTAAGCGTAAGCCTGTAGTCTGAGATAACCAAAAACATCCATTTAGTTGGGTGTGTCTAAATTTTTTTAATTGTGAATTTTCAAGATGGACTAATAGAATTTGTCCAAAATCTTGTTATATCAACCTCCATTTCAGATTTCATCCTCCTGTAAAGTTGTAATTCTGGAGGTTTTCGAAGATAATTGCATGAGCGTTATTATTTAGTTTGATATCTTCACTTTAACTCTAAAGCAAAGCATTAAGCTAAAAATAATAGAAAACCTTCTATGACTGACCATGTCTAAACTTTGACTGGTAGTGTATGTTGCTTCAGAATGTGTATGTATCTTTCATTGTTAATGGTGCCTTAAGAGATGTCCAAGATACTCATGTCATGGGCCCTAATGCCACCTTCATACCATGACAAATCATGAACTTCATGCTGGTAACAATAGCTGGCTCAGAGAACATCATTTCCATCATCAATCTGAAATGCTGACACGACTGTACATCGGTCCTGTGCGGATGAGCTCAAGCCCAGAGAAGGTAGTGGTATTTCTGGACACTGTTGATGTTTTTTTCCCTCTGTGCATCTTAACATGCATGTGTGGATGCAGCAACAAACAGCGTTTATTAACAACAGTTTTTCAAAAGATTCCCAAGCCCATGTGACGATATCCATCACAGAAGCTTGTTAACTTTTGATGCAGTGCCATCTAAGGCATTCAGGCGGGGTTTTGCCCTTCAAGCACAGAGATTTCCTTACTCTTTTGATGATATTATGCACAGAAGGGGGTGAAATACCTCTAATCCTTACAATCGCTTTGCTCATAAAGGCCTAGCCATTTCCTGGGAGCTGCTTTTATCCTCAACCATGATTGCATCACCCGTTTAAGATGTTTTTTGGCCAAACATATGTGGACACCCCTTCTGATTACTGATTTCAAGTGTTTTGCCATACCTATTGCTAACGGGTGTGCGGAATCAAGAACATAGCCATACATCCATAAACATGGCAGTAGAAAGGGGTCACACTAAAGAGATCAGTGACTTTAAATGTGGTCATAGGATGCCACACTTGCCACAAATCAGTTTGTCAAATTTCTGCCCTGCTAGATTTGCCCTGTGTAACTGTAAGTATTATTAATGTGAAGCAAAAACATCCAGGAGCAACAACAGCTCAACAACAAAGAAGTAGAAAACTGTCTTCATGCATGCTGCATAAAATTGCCTGTCCTTTGTTGCATCACCCACTACAGAGTTTACAACATCAGCTCAAGAACTGTGCATTGGGAGCTTCATGAAATGGCTACCCATGGACAAGCAGCTGCACACAAGCTTAACATCACTATATGCAATGTCAAACATCGACTAGAGTGAAGAGTACTCTGACACTGGTCCCTAGCAACATTGGCAATGTGTTCTCTGGAGTGATAAAACACGTTTCACTATCTGGTGATGAATAAATCTGGGATTGGTGGATGCCAGGAGAACACTATCTATCAGAATGCATATGGTCAACAGCAAGTTGGTGGGTCCCATATCTTGTGAAAAGCCTTTGCAAAAGAGTAGAGGCTGTTATTGCAACAAATAAGACGGGGACAGGGGTGCAACAGTAAAATTACTCACTGTAATATTCCAAAAATAATAGTTTTTAGACTGTTTAGCTCCTTAGACCTGCATATGTACAGATACTCACACAAAATCTCTGCTGTTCCTTTCACGTCGGCTCTTTACTTTTCCTTCTTATTCTTTATTCTATTTATTGTATTTTTATTTTATGTGTGCTATTCTCTGGTCTGTTCAGTATGTTACGTGTCATACGTGTGTGCACTCACCAACACTAATTCCTAGCATGTGTAACATACTTGGCAAAATAAAGATTCTGATAATGATTATGACCTCCATATTAAGGTCTGCAGTTTTGAAATGGAATGTCCAGCAAGTTCATATTGGTGTGAAGGCCAGTTGTCCACATTCTTTTGGCCACATAGTGTATATAATTCAGACTAAAATATCCTTTAAACAGGCACAGACTTTTAGTGTATGCATTTGTTGCAAAAAGATGGTGCATTTTTTTAAAGGAGTAAACAGAGTCAGACAGAGGTCACACCTCATCCTTACTGTTGTTTGGGAACATGTTCCCTCCTTTTCAATATGACAAATACACTTAACAAGCAGCTTTGCTGAAAGATGCAAGATGTATTCTGTGTTCACACTACCTTTTTACGTTCCAAGTTTTTGTGTTCTGCCGTTTCCCTGCCTCCTCCTGTTCTTCATAACTTCTACTTCTAAACCATACAGAACTTCCCAAGATCCCAAGCTCTCTGATTTCTTTCCCCTTTTGCTTTACTATTGTCCTTAATACCAATATCCAATTACAGCTTAGCAACTGTACCCTGACCATTACGACGACTGCCCTTAACACCAAAGACTGCAATGTTATTGTGCCAGGCAGTCATGGAGTGACTCATTGACAAGTCCCGGTTGTGTCTTGGTGGAGACAACCTAGGAATCCGTGTATGGAGGCACTGTGGTCAATGCCAAGATGAACAGTTTGTTGTCACGCATCACACGTTCAGTGTCACTCCACCTCCACACCTACCTTAATATCTGCAGGAAGTATGTGAGAATATTCAAGCTGCATGGGATGGATTATTACAGAACACCATTAAGAACCTCTACAGCTCCATGCCGAGACGTCTGGCATGTAAACATGGCATGTAAACATAGCAAACATGGTGGCCTGACGCCATACTGAGAGACACTACTTCTGTATGTGTAGCTCAATAAATATTGCCCATATCAGTCTAAATTTATCATCATTTATTGTTCCTGGTATCCTTTATCTTCCTTCCCAATACCATTGATTCTGCATTGATACCACAGATGTCTGAGCCTGTTTAACAGGACTTTCATGGCTGATGCACATCCCGGTAAGATTAAGGCATTTAAAGACTACAAACTTGATGGAAAGTTGCAAATGTATACTGTTAATGCATCAGGATTTATGGTGAGAATTCTATAATACTAGGTACAAGAAATTCTGCTAGAATGGATGGCAAGGATACAATAGCTAAATGTCACTGATATCTAGGTTTGGTTGTATGTATCTGGGTAAATCACCACCTACATTCTTCACTTATTCACTTATTGGTGCTGTTGATAATATATGAATTAAGTTACATACATCATTGATCCTGATCTTTGTCAGATTCTCCTAAAATCTCATGTACAAAGTCAATGTGTAGTTCAAGATGTTGCAACAGCAGATACAGTTAAACTGCATCACCTTGTGCAACTAACAAGTAGCCTAGTTGTAGNCAGCAGATACAGTTAAACTGCATCACCTTGTGCAACTAACAAGTAGCCTAGTTGTAGGACAAATAAGCCACGACTGACTAGATATAACTGGAGTGCCAGTGGTTATAGCAAATGACAAGCGGTTACCAGTGATAATGCTATCATCACAGCATGGAAGTCTTACAGTTCAAAGTTCTGTCTTTCTGGTACAATAGAAATGTCTTTCAAGTCGTGTGTGGAGGAAGAGTGGGAGATGCTCTAATGTGTTCCCATTTTTGTTCTCCACAAAAGAGGCCTCTGCAGTTGACAATGGAAAGGAGAGATTAATCTTTACGATTTAGTGACCCGCTGGAGTGGTCTGTCAGTCTAGAGGAATTTGTCTGACCTTTTGGATTATCATGGGGGTTCAGATAATGATTCTCAGTGGGGACGCGGGATTGCGCATTAAGAGTGTCTCTCACTTTGTTATGGAAAATAATCAGTGCTCAGCGCGGAGGCTGGGGATGAGAAGCAGATGGGGAAGGAAATGAACTGTGAAGGGCAGAGGTAAATGTCTACGGCACACATTAACTCACACAAGAAGCTTTCACCCACACACACTCAGACATAACCCGAACACATGGGACGGACACACAAACTCTCACGAGGCGCAGCCGTCCGATGACGGTAATTGCAGCTCCCTGGGATGCGTTTTTAGGATGGGTTGCGTTGCTCTAATTTTGACGTTGTGCTTCATTGAATTGATGCTTGTGCCCTTTCGCAGGGCTGATTGCATCCACTCATGATGATATGATGTAGAACATCAGGCAGTTGACCCTGAGCCATGCGTAATGCACCGTAGTGTTGTTCTGGCAGCTTTGCCTGACTGTCATTCTCCACCATTCTCCTCTATATACTGAGCCAGAGGGAAAGCACTGTCCTGTGCTCTTCAGTCTGTATTCCTGAGTTACAGTGCATCCACTCACCCCTCTCTGGTCACTGTAGAGGAGCTTGGATATTTGAAATTACAAATGGATATTTCGAGTGGAAACTCTTCGTAAGTTGAAGCACTTAAAATCTCTAGCACCTAACCAGAGTGTCTAACTAGAAGGAAGGTTCAGTACGTGCTTGGAGTCAAAGAATAAATGTCATGCTGCATTCCTTTGGAAAATAGTGCTGTTGTTATCAGTGCTTACTTACCGTCAAATCATTCCTATTACCGGGTTTGGTACTATACCTCTATGCTATTCCATTTTTTCCATCGATTGTCCATCTTTCTTGTAATAAGGGGAAAATTTGCTAAGCTTTCTGTGCTGAGCTACTTTGTCTCTGGACTTAAATTAAATTGGCTAAAGATAAGGCCTTATCGGACCTAAGCTTTCCCATCAGAGCTCCATATTGCCTATTAGAGAGTAACCCTGCTTTCATTTCAGTTTAAAGAAAAAGTCTGAATACCGAAGGTTTGCCTTCCCGTGAAGCAGTGTAGAGAGAGGATTCTTGGAAAGCTTGAAGAATTCTCATTTTACGATATTGCTGGTAACATACAGGAAAAAGCTAACGTTCTTCCATTAACGTAATCTCATTATAACATCTTGTACAGCCAGACAAATAAACATGTCCCCTTTTACTTTAGTTTACGTTCTGCTTTAAATGGTAATAACAGCATTTGATGCCATTGCTTATAATTAAAGATCTTCTAAAGCTCAGTACAATGCATGGTCACTCTTTGAGGCTCGAGGCTTCATAAATGGCTGAGCGCTCCTACAGCGAAATCAATCCAATCAAGCCCAATATCCCATAATGTCATCCAGTAGAGCACACCACTAGAGAGAATTGGGCAGTGATTTGCATTCAACTTTTTAACTACACACCAACATCCATCCTCTTTTAAATTGCTTTTCTACGCTATCTGAGGGAGAGAGAGATAATGTAAACACCTTGGCTCTTTTAATTAAATACCAGTTTAATTAAGATGCTGATTCGCCGCTGCTTCGCTGTTAGCCCAAATCGGAGTATAGGGCAAAGCAAATGAGCCATCAGGAGGTCTAGACCTCGACACACATTAGGTGCTGAGACATGCCCTGCATATCAACAGGGAAGAAAGATGCTACTGTTACATTTTTGAAAACTGCTGAAGTTTTCAAATTCATTTTCAAGTCATCTCTAGCCTTTGCATATGGACCTTTCAGTAATGTCTAGGCTGCTTTGTACTTTATCATTGTTGTGGCCATTAATTGCTTTTATGTGAGTTTATGTGTCTTTTGTTCTTAAAGATTCCACTTGCATAAGAAATGAAAGCCAAAAGAGAGAAAGTGAATAAATAAATAAATAAATAAATAAATTCAAATAAATAAAAAAGTGGGACAGGTAACAACCACGCCAGGCCTGCTAGACTACCAAAACTGTGACCGGATAAACAGTACTTAAAGTTTTTCTCTACAGATATTTCTGCCCGTCTATCTGCTGTGAGAAGACCTCTCAATACTATGGGTCTGTAAGGATGTGTAGCTGTAAAGAAGCTTGAAAACCTGCTAACATAAGGCTGTGAAAAATACGTTTTTCCAGGTTACCTGTAAATGGCCAAGTCTCAACACCACCGCCCCCGTATAGCCACAGATTAACAGAATAACTACAAGGATGTGAAAGTGAAATGCCTTTTAATAAGTCTTTAAATCAAAGCTCAAACTAAAATAAATGAAATTAAATGTACAAAAAAAGTTCAAGAGTATGTGTGTGTCTGTGTTGAGCAGAGAGGAGTGGAGAAGGTGCAATGATGCGTGTCAGGCATTTATGCATGCGCACCTTACCCTAGGTTGGGTTGCCAAATACTATGACACATTTCCCACACAGAAACTGAGCAACACCTGTTTGACTGGTAGCACAAAAAATCAGGAGATTAGTAGTAACGCAGTGGGAGAAAGGGTTAAAAACAGGGAGACTTCTGCAAAAATCAGGAGTTTTGGCAGGTATGCAACGTTACTGAATCCGTTTAGAATAACTTGTGAAAGGATTGTGAAAAGACAAAAAAGGCAACCACCTTCTAACACTGAACTTTGGAGGTGTGGAAAAGTGTATCTGCAGATTTCTATGTAAAACTGGTTGTAAGTCTCCTGAAAAGAGTAAACGCTGTAATAAAGGCAAAGAAAAAATTCATATTACATGATTGCATGCAAAATTACAGGAATCTGAAGTGGAAAGAAGCACATCGAGCAAAGCAGCTGGCAGACGATCTGTAGACTGAGCAGTAAAACATATATAAGATATTAAAATTGATGTCTGAATGGCCAACAAATGATCTCTATTCTGTTTGACTGCCCTGCATTGTGACTTACTCCAAAAGCCGTGCTGTTCAGCTGTGCTGAAACACCCCTTAGAACTTAAGCCTCAGAGGGGGCAGCTAAACTGCTGTATGGAGAATATGGGTATTTTGTAACTGATTATACATATATGCTTTGTTTTTTTGTCACACGACAAATACATTTTCCTATATCCAAACTGTACAGACTGGACATTAAATTTTTCATTTTTAACAAGTTCACATATTGTTTGGCACTACTCTTATTTAAAAGTAATAGGAAAATTCTTATTCCGTGGTATGGGTGCTTTAGCGTGTGCATCTTTTGGTTTAAAAGCTATGTGAACTGGACTGCAGGGGGGACAGTTCAGTTGCTTTTTGTTATTGTTTGTGTTATCCTGTATTGTTTTGGGGGTATGTAGTGTTCATTTATGAAGATGTGCACAACTGTATGAATGAGTGGATGATACGCAGGGAAGAACACAGATTAAATAAAGTATAGCACATCTTATTCAGCTGAAGAACATCAAGTTTAAGATTCAGCAAATAACTACTGAATCCTTACTTGCATATTCCCTGACTGTCTCTTTTAAGGCCTGGTGTGCTTGGCGCGGCCCCTGTAGAGGTGCAGCTTGTGAGGCGAGGCTGGTAAATGATAGATGATAGGAATGGAGGAGCCAGCGCTGGGGGTCAGCTTGTGTGAGATGTGATTGGCTGTGGCAGGTTTGGAGCAGGGTCCTGCTGAGAGGCGCGTTAACTGATGTGTCAGGTGTTTGCGTCCTATCTACCAGCTCGTGTTAGTTCAGCCCCGTTGCTTTCGGAGACTGGCCGAGCCCAAAAAGACAGCCCCCTCTGCGGCACTTTTATCACATTAGCTATTGTGCCAGCACTGCCATCAGGTCTTTGTGGGGCCGCCGCAAGGAGGACTTTGATAAAAAATAAATACTGAGCATGGGACTGGATGCAGTCATAAGCAAATAATGGAACAAATAATGAAAGTGTATTTCTCTGGAGTGTGTGCTCACTCTGAGATTAGAATATCTGCCAAATGTATGTGGCTCTTCAGTTTTACTCTAGCACTGGATGAGCTGTGTAATGAATAAAGAGCAGCTTAGTAAAACCCTTAAGATAACACTGCAGCCTAACTTTAATGTGGCTGTTCTTTTACCCAAGCGCAGTTTGGAGTAATGGGATAAATTTCTAGTGTATTTATGGCTGCTGTAGTTTTCTAACATGGTTAACAAACGCACCTGATTAGGCATCAGCACCTGATTAGCTTGATGCAAATTAAAATTATAATAACAAAATGTGAAATGCTATGTGAATTACCTTTTCAGAACTATGAAACTGTGTGTGCAATACTCCATAACCTTAGAATGAACTACAAACCTGTAGTGGTTTTTAAGCTAAACTGACAAAAAATATGCCAAAAATCTAATTTTGTGATCAGTGTGAACAGTTCTCCAACACCTGAACTTTTTCTGAGCTTTTTCACTGATCAAACATCACCCTTTTTAGCTACATTTTTAGCTTAAATCATTGCACTATGAAATTAAAGCATCATCAGAATGTGAAGAACTGACTAACTACCATTTTGATGGTATGTCAAGGACGTCTCTGTATCGTTTTACAAAAATATCTGCTGCAGTTAGCATGCTAACCAGCTAGCTCTGGCCTTTTTGGTCTTGTACTACTCCTTAGTATCTCAAGAGGTGACATTGAATCACAGTGCCATCAGGTCTAGTGACATTTTGGACCAAACTTTTGCTTCTTCCCATGAACAGAATCGTCAAAACTGCCAGTGAGTGAAAGGCACAACTCTCTGTCTGCGTCTCCTTTGCAGCACATTCAGTCTGCTTGGCAGCTCACACAGACTTGAAGGAGCCGCGCATGTGCAAATGGTGTTGCTACAGTTCTTTGTCTGTTAAGCTGCTAAATACTAAGTAACGTAAGATTCAGTGCTTTTTTTATCTTTTAATTTTTTTTTTACATATTTGTGGTACTTGCGCATAGTTTCACTACATTTGTGATACTGTGAATTTCAATTCATTAATTAATACGTACATACTGTTGTTCTTTGAAACATGTAGTTTTATTTATAAATGTGAGTTTGTTTGGTTTATCCTCTACAGAGAATAAGAGAAGCAACAAGACGGAAAGAACTGACACCATCTCATGCTAGGCAGCATGTAAATACGACATGATGACAGCACAGGTATGCAAATGAGCATATTACGTCATCTAGCAACATTTAGCCCCTTTCTTTGCTACTTTCCTCTGAAAAAGGTTGACAACACTGCTTGTTAGACATGTTGAAGGTTCTGCTTCTGGTTTGATTATTTAAGGACAGGTAAACCCAATGAAGGCTGCAGCTTGCCCCCGACTCGTGGCAAAAAAACCCTTTCAGCAGTAAACAAAAGCAGTAATACAAATAGAAGCAAAATAACTGTTAACATTGGCATTGTGTTCCAGCATAGGAGACACTCTTGGCAAGTAAAGGGATGAAGTTTGATGCTGAACTCGCAACGTTTCTTCTAGACTGGTGAGAACTGAAGAGGGAGGAAGATGGGCTGTGCGTTTTCTTGTTTCTTACAGTAGGAGTGGACATGTGATATGTTGCCCACTATTTGTTCCTGGAGTATGGAGTATCAAACAGATTGCGTCATTTTAGAAGTTAAGCTCTGTTAAATCCCAAAGGTTATGGTTGGAAAGTTTTATTGGACGTTTCTTGGCATTGTGTAAGTTCTTGGTAACGCACTATTGCAAATGAGCCTACTATTGCAAATAAGCCTAGTTTTAAACACAACCTTCTGCCAATGTAACCTATAGTAGTTCAGTGAACATAAAATTACTACAGGAGCAAAGGAGAGAAAAGCTGACTTAAAACACTGAGTACTAATTATCTGATCATTATCTTAGATTTTTTTCATATATATATATTTTTTTAATTTGATGTATGGCACAAGGGGAAAAACACTATAATTAGTATAGAATATTTATGTGGAATTTAAGACATTTATTTTTAACATTCTGTAGACCTGGATTTCACCCATTATCAGATGACTTAAACTCATTTAAATGCATCACCCAAATGATTGCTCACACTTTTATTTTGTACAGTTTTATGATGATTTTGCACTCATTGATCTCTCTGTGCTCCTGCACCTGCTCCTGCCATTCAAAAAAACTCCTCAGCATAAAAGATGTTGGTCTCATCATTTAACATGATGGCAGCCTCTTTCACTTCGCTTTCCGCCTTATTGGCCTCTGCTCCACAGGGTGCGAGCTTGTGATTTAGTCTTTATGTTCAGAGGCAGGTCTGAGTCTTGTTCGCTTGAGGGTGGCTGAGTTCGGTCACAGCGGGGTGTGTTGCAAAAAAGCTACTAGAAAGACTTCCGAACTGCACAATCTGACATAAATCAGGTTTTGACACAGAATGTCGGAGGAGAAATTATTGCGGTGCTGGATAAAAAAAAAAAAAATCCAACCCTACCACTGCCTGTGAGCACAACAGTGCTTGTAGTGCACTGGCAGTAGTGCAAGCTCCACCATTCCTGCTGGAGTTCTCCTGACAGAGCTGGGATAGTGCCATTTAAAGCTGGCCATGTTTGGAGAGGAAAGTGCTTAGCAGCTGCATGGTGAGAACACACACTGTCTGAGCAACATCTATTACTACAAGCATTGCTGTGGCCACAACAAACGATCTTATTCTTCTTTCAGGATGATTTGAATCCACTCTCACCACTGGTTGTGAACAATTCATGGCTGTACGCTTAATACCCCAGCGCCCCGCTTACAGAGTATCTCTGGGAAAACATTTGTGCAGAGGTTGCTTTGGGTTTGGAGAAAACAAGTAACACATTGCTAATGTGAAACAGGCTAGGATAAACTGCACCATTCATCGTGCAAAGGAAACCAGACTTTTGATGAAGTGATACATACTGTGTTGTTATCAGATACATGGTACATTTTTTGGAGTGCCTGTGAAAATGTTTAGCAAAGCAACTGTAGAGCTGCATACCTCAAGTAAATTACATGGCCAAAAGTATTTGGACACTGAACTTCATATCCATATGCGCTAGTTGAACACCTCATTCCAAAATTCCCTGAACATTAATATGGTGTTCGTCCCTGCTGCTATAACAGCTTCCACTTTTCTGGAGAGCACTCTACTACATTTTGGAATATGGCTGCTGGCATTCATTTACATTCAGCCACATCAGCATTAGAGACTGGGCACTAATGTTGGTGATACATTAGATGGTGTTCCAGGTCATCCTGAAAGTTTTGATGGGGCTGAGGTCAGAAGTCTCTCCAGGCTACACGCTGCACAGACTAGTAAGCTAGTCAAATTGTTGACTTTATTGCTGGTGAGGGTGCTTTAAGCTTGATGTTGATTAATCATTGATCACATGATTATAACACTGAAACGATGGACACCTCAAAGTAGACAACAGATCTGAGCCTGGTGATTTCAGGGTTTGTATCTCCGGTTTCCTCTGCGATGGGATCCAGGGAAAGGGCACAGTATGCTCTACTAACCAGTGGCTTCACTCTAACGTTTCTCTGCCAATCTGTAATGCTTCAAAGGTCAAATATTGACCATTATTGATGTGTCGTCGGATTCGGCTAAATTTCTCTGGCTACGGGCATCTCTGCAAGACTGCCTAGGGTGCACCTAAATTAGACACAAATTTGCAAGGCGCAAATCTCCGGTTCCCTGAAGGCTATTAATATAGTCCAGGGTTTGACCTGTGGAGTTTGGCTTCATGATGGATTTTTGAAGTTGCTGACCAGCTTAGTTCTTCTACACCAAAGTCAACAAACTAGTTCTTTATGGATTTCGCTTTGTGCATGGAGGCACTATCATACTGAAACAGGAATCTTCCTCAAAATGTTGCCACAAAGTTGGAGGCACACAGTCACTGCATTAGGATGTTCCTTTCCTTTTCTTGCATTTTTCAGAGCAGTAGGAAAGATGTTTCTATGACAGCACCATACTGAATATCACAGAGTTAATTAAGTTAGTTATTTCATACATCCTGAGGTGTACTTGGACAGGGGGTGGAAGTCTCTGATCTGATTATGATTTTATCCAGTTGCCCCAGCTAAGCAAATGATGTTTCCAGAACTTTTCTCTACGGTTCCATTTTAGTTGTGGGAGGGTAAGTCTTTGTCGATTTTTTATGTTCTTAGAGCGTCAATAAAACATTGTATTCTGTGTTATATTAAGCATGAAATGTTGATTCAGTCAAACACAATTGACGGATGCACATCTTCACATTATATCATCCAAACTAAAATGTAAAACAGTTAATGTTTCCTACTATGGGTCTAAAGAACAGGCTACATTATTAAACACGATCTTAAAAGAATGTTCATGTAAGAAATCGGAATCGGAAATCAATTTATGGAATGTTCCACTGATGTTACTGTAAGAAAGTTTTGTTAGAAGAGCTTTAACATAATAATAGCCAGAGTTGTGTTGTCCCTGTTAGTAATAATTAATTCAACTAGATTATTTTGGTAGGATTTAATATTAAAAAGTTGAATATTGCCAATAAAAACAGCCCACCTATCCATTTTTTGTTGAGGGGAGGGGTGGTGTTATTTAGGTATTTTTATGTTCCAAAATAACCAGAGAAATTTAGTTTGGTGAAAAAATTGAGAGCGCACTTAAAACTTTTCATTTCAATATGTTGGATTTTAACATTCCAATGCGGTTAAATATCCCCACTCAGAACAATGTATCATGGAGCAAAGCACTTTTACAGCCCTAAACTGGACATACCAACTATGGGCCTGGGGCCATCAAGTCACTGAGAGACAAGGTGATGTTATTTTAATATCTATTTTATATGTTTTGTAATATTTTAAGTCTATCACTGTCACACCAGAAACTAGGCAAGAAGAAAGACTGCTTGTGCTCAGTTCTGTGCCGGAAATGTATTTGGAAACTCAAAAGACCTTTGAACATTAAACAAGGTTTCTGCATAAAGCATGTCTCACAAATCCCTCAAATCTGTCCACAGCTGATAGGATTTTTAATTGCTTTCCACATGTTTAATTAGCTCTGTTTATTTTGATTCAGTGCTGGGAAGACGAAACAAAAGATAATGCTGTTATTCATCAGAGAGAGAGGAGGTTTTTTCATGTTGGCAGGGAGAAAAAAAAAAGAAACAAGAGTGAAATTTCTGTGGGAGTGTTGACGGGTGCCACGTTGCGAACGGATTCCATCTTAGCTGTCGACCCTTCAAGGTTACGCCTTGCGTGGTCTGAGCACGCTCAGGAGCTGCTGGAGCCAGTCTGTTGTTTCAGTAACCCACTTAGCATGCGAGGAAACAAAAGAGCGGAATGTCATCCATCATCTTAGGTGAGTGCCATCCATCATTTGACAGTACAGTTGACATCCACTTCGCTCTAGTTCCTCTCGGCTGAGATCTGCCTGCATGCTGGATTATAGCGGCCGGCAGCTCCAACCACGTTGCTTTCTCACACGCAGTCTAGTAAAACTCCGACACTTAACTGAAGTGATGCTTTGAGCCATTTACAATGACCACCTTATAGAACAGTCTTCAGGACTCAGTAGTAATGCAGATACTGATCACAACTGACAGTTAGTAGTACTAGGTTTTGAAATTTTGGCTGAAAATGTAATTTTGACCATTGCACTAAAATTGTAACCTTTAGAATTTGTAGGCCAGAAGCTGGTCTGTAAATCTAGTAAGGCTGTCTTCCCTGGATAAGGTACTACAGTCCTGCAACAATGCTAATTTTGTATTAGCACTCTTTTTTGCAGTATTATATTAGGGCTAAGATAGTGGCGGTCCAGTCATTTTGTTCCAGGCTTGTGGGGTTGGGAGGTTACAATGGCCCTCCCTCTCACCCATCACTAAGCATGCTACCATCTAATGCAGGTGTCTGTTAGCTAATGTAACAGAACTGGTGTTAATGTTCTCCTCCAAGTATGTCGAGCTGTTCAATGACAGTGGTTCAGCGGTAGTACAAAAGGAAGCAGTGGTGATTCCAAGACTTCATCCTCCTTGGTGGTATAATGTGATGGAGAGACCTAGCCAGTGGGGTGAATTGGCAGCAACTAAATCTGGGAGAAATTTTAAAGTTAAAATACAATGATGCTGTGAAAAACATTGTCTGTCCATATTGCTTTGTTAGCCTGAAATATCCATTCAGTTATGGTACACATCAACATTTAAATACTAGCCAGACAGCTCATTTAATAGTTAATTGCTACAGCTAAGACAGGGCTCTCAGTTGTGATTCTATACTATGTGAGATGCTGACATCATTTTTATTGTTAATATTATGACCGGCCATATCAGCTAACATGTCATTATTCTTTTATGTGAAAAAGTAAGTATACTCCATTAAATGTTTAAATGAGTTTTGTGACATATTTGGGCAAATCAGCAACTGAGATGTCAATAACTGGCATTGCCCTATTTGACAGGTATCATTTATCAGGTATTAATCAGATAGCTTTCTCAGGCCTTCTGAGGGGCCTAAGCAAGAACATCACACTTTCATTGACATATCTAATTAACCTATATTAATCACCGTATGAGTACCATTGTCGTTAACTGTATCTGTGTTTGTGAGGTTTTCTGAAGCTCTGTATTCACTACTTCTTTTACTATGTCTTACTATTCAAAAACTGGCATAATGTTAACACCACAAAAAACAGTGGTGTTAATCTTCTAGGTTGTTTTTATTTGTTTGTTTGTCTTTTTAATCTTTTGTCTCTGGATTCCAGCATTCTTATTTGAGGCATGATTAAGAAGTTGTTTTCCCCCTCACTTGAGCATATTAGTCAACTATATGGCACATTTATAATCCAGAAGTTGGGTTATAAGGCCCTTAAGCTGCACTTTTGTGTATTACTTAACATACTAAACAGTAATTCATGATATAACATCACATGACAACTTTTAACATCACATTATAACAGGCATTGACGTCACCTGTTAAGAGATTGATGGTCGCATTGAAACAGTAGCAGTACGCAAACACTACTTAGCGGTACTTCTTGTGTGTAATCTACTGGTTCATGAAGTTGAACAGCTCACTTCTTTGCCTTTTTCTCTTCTTTTCAACACAGATTTACCATGTCAAATATCTTCAGTTCATCCAGTAATAGCATCCCACCATACACTTATTTGCTTTCTTGTTGAAGCCAGTCCTTACAGTTGTCATTTTCCAGCTAACATCTGTTAAACTAAAATAACTGTGATGGATATTTAGTCTGAGTTACTAGCAAAAATACAATCCAACCTAAAGCTAATGGCATGATGCACAATCTGCTTAATCCCACAAATAAGAAATCATGATATCATGTGAAATACGTGGGTGTGGGTGGGGTCACTAGTCCTGTGAAAAATTGTCTGGCCGCATTCAGAAATCAGAAGGCTGCATTCACACAGCAGAGCATATTTGCAACTATCAAAGTTTGTGTGTTTACATAATGATAGAAAAAAGAAACCCATGATAATATTATTTATTATTATCTATTTATTATACTTTTCTCAATGACTTTTTATTGCTGGATTTTTGCACATTTATTTTTCATGACTTTCAGTTTTTTCCAGAACCCACACAAAACCAGTGGAAAGATATAGCCTTGTTTTGAAGAAAGACCAACCTTTATATCCCTTTCATTTAAACATTGCTTAAGATGTGAACAAGTAGACACAGTATGTAAGTGGAACATAATTCCAATTCATAAAATAACTACCTCATAAAATTACATTTGAATATGAATGCAATTTGTGAGTAATAATGTTCAACCACTAACATTATTACAACAATAATATGATTATGGAATTCTGTGTGCATATGGAACTGTAGTGTCAAATTATTCCAGTTTAAAAAAGCAGAATGTGCAGTTAATTCTGTAATGATTGGACACAGGCTGCGTATCAGGCATACTCCATATCAGGCATACGGCACCAGTAGGTCTCAGACTCGCTCTCAATGGTGGGCTCACATCTGCTGTGCAGAAGCAAGTTGGATGAGCTGCTCATGGCCGGGGGTATGGCATAATCAATTTGAATGCCCTCTTCTCCTTTCAAAGGATGAGAGGGACATGGCCAAAAAAAATCCCCATCACAGAAGAAGCCCATTTTCTGTGTCTCTGCAAGTCTCCCAAGTCTTTCAGCGTCCCAGCAGGTGAACCATACGCCCAGCACATCCAACTCTGCCTCTTCCTTTCAAGTTCAAAACACCTTCAAAAAAAAAAAAAAAGAAGGGAACGTGAAAAAAAAAAAACTTCAGTGTTTCAGGTTATTTCTCTTAGGATGCAGAGATGATCTGCGTCTTTTTGAGTTTCAGCGTTCCTGTCAAGTGCAAAATCTAAAGAAGCGGGGGAGTCTCTTCTTTGATATTCTTAACCTACTTTGAAATTTGGAAGAAGATGGAAAAGACCTTGAAACTATGCATAAATCTCCTTTGTAACAATGGACAAGTACATTTACTATACTCTCCCCATGCATGTTGGCACAACTGAATAAACCCCATACTGACAGTAAAACAAAAGTGCTACTGACATCAAACACATTTCAACTCTCAAGTAGCTTGAATCCTAGTACTGTGAGAGAAATTAGGGATGTGCTCTTAATTCAACACGCCAATCACCTGATTAGATAAAAGCAGAAATAATTAGTCTAATACAGTGGCAACCCAGTGACAGTATACTGTAGATTCCTAGCAATTAGGCTAATTACTCCATTTGATTTGCATTACATACTTGCAGAATGTGCATTAGTGTAATGTGCAGATGAGCTTGGTGTGTCAGCGGGGGACAAAACACCGTCTCACCATCAAAATGAAGAAAGAGAGTTGATGGACAGAGAGAACATGAAGAAATAACACTATGTTTTAGCCTTCTATTCAGTCTGAGTGTTCTTTCACATTGCTGTGCAGAAATGTGATTCGTTCTTCTTTGCAGAATTGGTTTAATTCAGTTACACTGGAGGGCTTTCAAGCACATTGAAGGCCCTGCTTAAGTTCCTGCCACAGAATCTTAGTGGGGTTCGACTAGGATTTTGACTAGGCCAATCAAAAAACTTTTTTAAGCCATTCATAGGTGGACAAAAGTCATGGAAAGTTATATTTTTGCCCAGTCTTTTCTTAATAACACCTTCTATTATATGAGTAGATGTTCATCTGCATTCTTTTTTGACTTCCTGTCATTGCTAAAGGGTTCTGTGAAGATTTCGCAACATTTTCTCACATCGAAATGGATGAGGTGAATGGGCTACAACAGTAGAAGATCATGTTGTGGTCTTCAGTCAAGAACATCTGGAGCTGAGGCTGCAGTGAGCACATGCTCACCAAAACTGAATAGTTGATAGTGTAATGGGAATGTTCCACACTTTGGGACCATTAATATCAATCAGTTATTGCTTGATTACCACACACTATTTTATTCCATCACAAAGCAAAAGTCTCAAACTAGTTTCATAAATTTGACAATGTTCTATTATTCTATCAATCATAGCAAGTGCATGGCAAACCCATATCAAGGAAATAATTTTTATTTTTTCTCTCATAAGATTAGTGTGAGTATAAGATCATTAATTCATTTTAGGAGCAATAATCATAAATCATACTTTGAAATGTATGGCACACACAAGCAAAAGTGACACTCAGCATGGTATTATAATTACTGTATTAATAATTGATAATAAATAATGTTTTTTCAATTTTTTCTAGGAGTATACTTCCCTTACATTAAGAATTTTAAGATGGAATTACTTTTCTTAGATTAAGGATTTTGAGATGGTATTGATTGAAAAATGCTACACTCAATTTAGAGCTTTAAAAAGTCTGATTTTCTGTCAGATTTGGTTCATGATTGTAAATATAAACGGTAACATTAGAGTTGCTTGTTACTGTGCATGGAAACAGATTTTTTGTTGCTAATATGTTTAAAATGGAACATTTACATTTTACAATATTTATGGCACTATTAGAAACTAGATGATGTATTTCAAAGCACAAGTTGGCCCATACCAATATAATTGGCCCATACCATAGAAAACTGAAGTTGTCTTACATTTTTGAAGTGAAAGAGTTTTAAAATGTACTGTTAACATCTCAGTCCATTCAGTCAGTGTGTTGTTCTCCGAAATGAAAACTTTATAGGAGAGGGCAAATGGTCTTAACTTTTAATGTAAGTTAATGCAAAGTGATTTTATTCCAGGCAATTCAAGAACGTTTTTGGTTCATTCATCATGGAATTTCCAGACAATGTATAGGGCAGCCACCATGCTAAAATTACACAGAATACTTAAAACCCGTGGTGGACAGTACCTAAGTAAATGGAATTAGTTAGTGTACATAAGTAGTTTATCACTGTATCTGTACTTCACTGAAGTATTTCCATTTTGGACGACGTTTCTTTCGGCCATAACATGTCAAAACGAAACAAGCTTATTCATGGATTCTTGGCATCCATTGAAATGTCCATTTCAGGCCTGGACTACATCAAGGACCACAGGAGGTTTTTTTTTTATTAAACTTGTAACTTAGTTCAAATCTTAAACCCAAAACTTTACAAATAGCAAAGTACAATTATGCAAGTATTTTCTTGGCCAAGTGCTTTCTTTTGTGACATATGGCCACCATTTTTGTCACTTATGCTATGCAAGTAGAGTATACTCTACTGTATCCAGTAGAAAATGTAGGCTGCACCTCTCCTACAGCTTCCAGTTTAAAATGCTATGCTACTGAGCTGGACTATATCATTGTAGCTAACTGAAACAAGGCAGGTTAGAAACTACTGCTAATGTTAGCATAATAAAGAACTCTGATCTGCTGATCTATCTGAACAGTGTGAACTTTAGTGCATATATTAGTGCATATGATTGCATATACCCTTTCACCATATTATAGCTTCCACATTTTATTGGAGATGCAGCTTCTTATGTTCCCCAAACAGTGCTCTCCATAGAACACATTAATGAAGAAAAATACTCTAAACTTGCCTTATCTGCACTGATCACACTTTTTAAGTCAGGGTCGAGCCTGAATCCACATAATGACAAGTGAGTGTGAGCTCCCATTTGGCATGCACATCTCACCACAATGCAATGCAAATGCAATCAGACAGCATATCAACCTCAAAGGACAAGCATAAACCCTTTAAGTGCATATTGATCTCCCTCTGTCACTGGATTTAACAGGATTTGTGATTTTGACCAAAGCCTCTTTGGATCCAGAAAGTTCTGTCTTTATCTCGCAACATTCAAAGCAGGATTTGAAAACTGTCCTTAAAAGTGGTCAGAAAAACTCTGTGGTTTTGAAAGGTCTTCAGACGTTTTTCTGATCTGGTACATTACACAGTTTCCTATTGAACATTACATTGGGGAACAGTTTCATTGTGACCAGCGCTTCCAGAGGAAAAAAATATGGTGGATAATTATGTACAAAGAGAGAGAAAAAAAACCTTCCTTTAAACAGCTTTAAGTGCCTATAAATGTACAACAGTTGTTCACAAGATGAGACATTGTATGCCTATATAACAAGTCTCCCAATTAAACCCCGGAGGAAACCTGCTTTGTATTCACTGACATTTTAAGAGAATGTTCTCAGATTAGAAATAACAGCACCTAAAAGGTGCTCTTATTCTTTTATAACTGTAATTAGAACACAGCTTCCCTGGTAAAGCCACTGAAATGCTGACTTCCGTGGCCCGCTTTCTTTGATTTTGGTACCATTACTAATTTAAGCTTCACTGCTGCTCTGTTAACGTGAGTGAATATGAATCTGCATTATTTATCTGCATTTTGAATGAATCCCATTAATCTGAAAACGCTTTATTATTGCATGTCCTTTAGTGTCACATATGCCGTGTTTTTCACATTTAAACTAATTACATGTGAGCAGTGTAACGTAATATCCTCCCTTCTAGCAGCGTTTCTATACAGCGTGATGGGTGTTGAGAATCACTCACAGTCACATGTCAAATCCTGTTGCCACAAATAAAACTGCCCTCCAGTGGCATATGTCCTCTGTAGTAAGCTATATGAATCATACTTTGAGACTTTGATGTCATAATTGTAACCAGAGTATAACTGAACTGAGGTTTAGAACTGCTCTGCTTCCACTGCGTCGCTGTCACAGCAAAACCTTGTAAAACCTGGTACTCTATAGAAGGAGGCAAAAACGAGCCTTATCTTTAATATAACACGACAGCGATGGTATGCAGTACTGTGGCTTTTGACAAGGTATTCATTGCATTTGTGGAACTGTATCCAGTGATGCATCTATGCTGAGGTATAAAAAGCTAGGCTCATGTGTCATATTTTACTTTTCATAAAATTCCCATTTTGTAAAAAGAGTTTTACTGATGCTGATTGAGGTCCAGTTTTCTAAAGGCATGGTACCACAGAAATCATCCAAGGACAATAGCGACGGTATTATTAAAACAGTGATGTGATGATTTCACAGTGCTCTTTCTCTCTGTCTGTTATAGAAGAAGAAGAAGATGAAGAAGATTGTCAGGTTGTCAGAATCTTTGCTGAGCTATCTAATGAGGACAGAGACAATCTGATAAATTTTCTTCATCCACAGTTTTTCTTTTTTTTTTCTTTTCGATATATAAACCTGTATATATATGTGTCAGATTTGTCGGATATGTTGGATTGCACAATGATGGGAAGGAAGATAAAGGTTACCAGGTACAATAAATGATGATAAATTTAGACTGATATGGGCAATATTTATTGAGCTACACATACAGAAATAATATGTCTCAGTATGGCATCAGGCCAACATTACTGTTAATGCAACATGCCAGACTCCTCGGCATGGAGTTGTAGAGGTTCCTAATGGTGTTCTGTGATAATCCATCCCATGTAGCTTAATATTCTCACACCGTTCCTGCAGATCATCACTTCTCCAGGTAAACACCCCACACATACCCAGCTGTCTATAAAATGTAGAACAAGGTGGGACTCATCAGACCAGTTGGCCATCTTCTAACGCTCCAAGGTCCACACTTGCAAGTCGCAAGTTGCAATATACTGTGTGTTGTGACACATTCCTTCCATACCCATCAGGAAGAATTCTGCAACTTGTGCCACAGAAGTCCTTCTGTTGGTCCAGGTGGGACAAGAGAGTGAGTCTTCCACATCAATTAGGCTTAAGCACCCAATACTTGGCCCACTGGTAGGTGATCACCACTGCTGACTGCGCCCCACAAGCCTTGCTGTATGTTGTTCTGGCCAAACAAATTTGGCCCTTGTCATAGTCACTACGGTCAGAGCTGACTGTTCACTTACCATCTAAAATGTCTCAGACATATAGACATGCACAGTTTCTGCAAGATTATGAACGTTATGCGCTGCACCTGTGCATGGTCATAATGTTTTGGTTCACCAGCGTATATGTCTATGGAAGTGAACCAGTTCTGCAAAAGATTCATGAAACTGCTAGTCTACCACAACAGTTGACTAAAAGAAAGCACTCTGGAAATACAAAACAACTTGTCCAGGCATGATTGTCATTATAGTATCCCTAAGCTTCAAAGCTCAGAATGCAGTTTGCACTTGCATTATGTATGAAATGCGTCATTATACATTTTAAAATGCAACCATATGTGCCAATAAATGTAAACAAATAACAACCAATAAATGTAAACAAAGTACTGCAGCCAGAGATATTATAGAGGAGGAGTGGACAGTTCATTGGTTAAAATGATATAAGGCAGCTTCTAATGCTCAACATGACAAGTCCCACCCTTCAGTACAAAGGTATCTGCCTTTCGGGTAAGGGAATAAGTGCTCTTTGTGAATTAATCAGTAACCTGACCTTTTTGGTCAGCTTTTACATTAAAGTGTTTTTTGTTTAAGGCCTTTAGGTCTATGTGTATTAGGTAGAAGGCCTGGTATGTGCATGAGTGTTAATAACAGCTCAAGGGTGTTGCTAAGATAGTTGCTGCCAGGCTTTCCTATAAGGATTTTGTTGAAGCACTTATGTCAAATATATCCAAATGCATACATACAGATGCGCTTATATGTACATGTAGCCTAGAGGTAAGAGGAGGTAGAGGTACCCTTATAACCTTCATTAGAACATCTTTAATGCAAACCTGTCAAACAAAATCCTTCAATTCTGTGTAGATGTGTAGGTGTGTCATTTTTCAATCACATAATTATTGCACAACAGGAAGGATGAAGTTTATAGACATATTCTTATGCAAATTAATGAAAAAGAGATGTGTGATTCCTTGGGTAAATGTGGCATTTAACCAATGCAACACAAATGGAAATGGCATAACCAATATCTATAGAACAAAGTGTGAAATTTTCTGCTACCGAAAGACAATTTTTGACAGCCCCTGTCAAACGACACCCCATAATTAACATGTCAAAATAAAGCTATAATTACATAGTTAGTGAACCTACTGAAAAATAGCTACTCAGCTAACTGCCAGTAGGTAAAGTCAAGCCTGACATAAAATTCAAAGAACTACAGTTAATTATTGCTGACAGGTATCCTACAGGTAACAGAATTTCAGAGCCATGTAACCCTGAACACTTTTGCCCTACAAGATTGCTGTCTCAGCTGTAGACTGGATTCTCATTTTATGCACGACTGCACAGCTGAAGGCAAAAAAGCAACAATTCTCTAATAATAGGGCTGATGAACAGCAGAAATTAATCCTCATACAGAGATGAAGTTTGTCAATGTGGTTCATTTATGTTAAATTATCAAGTTGGTTTCAGGCAAACAACTTAGCTGTAAATATCAATAAAACAAAACATCATATTGTGGGCCGCACTAAAAATAACCAGAGTCGTATAAGCTGACGTGATGGGAAGATTGTTAACAGCTCCTCAATGTTTAGACTGCACATATCAAAGAGCTTGGCATGAACAGACACCAACATGATCCCTAAGAAAGCACAGCAATGCATTTAGTCTCTGAGACATGCTAAGCCACGGATATTTGAATGGATAGCAGCAGCTCTATCTATCTATCTATCTATCTATCTATCTATCTATCTATCTATCTATCTATCTATCTATCTATCCTATCTACCTATCTCTGTGACTGAAAGGCACAACTATATGCACTGGCACAGGCCTAGCTAAGCACAGCTTTGTTTGTTTTGTCTGTTTTCTCACTGATTTTCAATAGCCATTATTATATACTATGTGTATTATTATTGACTAATAAAAGCAAATCTGCCAAATACAAAGTTCTTTATACACTGGTATGGCCCTGTGAGTCACAATATGTGTTTTTTCCTTTAGTGTTTTCTCCCAATATGTTGAAGTAACATAAAAAAAGTAAAAAATAAAATAGTTTATCATGTTGACTAATTACATTTTACAGTTGAATACATGCATGCAAAGGTTAGATTATATAGTGCTGTCTAATCATTAGACTCTTGTATAATCTGTAATGAACGCAACTTCTACATGTAATGTCTTTCCTAAATTAGCATTGTTAATTGTAAAAAGTGATGCATTTAACCTAATATAAAAAATGTAAAAAAGTCTAAAGGGAGAAACGTCTACTTTTACTGGAGGTATATTTTGCCTACTTTAACTTGTGGTTTGTGTACTTCATCCACCACTAGCAAATAGAAGGTGGTCCAGTTATTTCTGGTGTTTAGCTAGACACTGAGTAGTTACTTACGTGGTAGTAAAAATTTGTTGTATCTATCTGAATTTAGTGTCAGTGCTATTATTGCTTTGTTACTGTTAGTGTCACAATCACATAGTGAATCTTGATGGCCATTGCTACAAGTCCTCGATATTTTCAGGCTGTGTATTCTGCAATTTCCCCAAGGAATTTTTTCTGCTTCTTTTCTTCCAACAAGGTTGTGAGTATTGAGCTGAAAGGACTTTTCAACCTCTGCGCATGGTTAAATTTAGTAATGGTTTGCATTTTTATTCCTCTTGGATAGAGAGGTTTCTCCTGAACTGCATCTTAGAAATTGCTGGAGTGCTGGATGTGTGACTCTAGCCTCATATAGACCCTTGTGCCCCATACTCTAACTGAACAGCCACTGACAAACCTACTTATATAACATCTAAGTAACATCTAAGTTGCAAACTATACAAATGTGTTAACATCAAGTATACAACAGCTTGATGTATGTATGCCAGTGGGTAAAAAGGCTAAGCCAGTTTCCTCACTTTATTATAGTGTGAGACTTTCTTCATAAACAAGTATCAGTTAAACGTTACAAGCTTTCCCTTTCACTTTCCAACCAGTCACCAGTTTCCTTCTTTATAATGGTTGTTTGAAACATGTAGACCTACTGTCCTGAAATGTGGTAAGTATTATGCAGCATGTCAGTGTTTCTCAACCCTGATCCTGGAGGCTGACTGCCCTGGACTTTTTAGTGTTTATACTCAGCTCATTAACAGCCCATTGCTGTTGAAGTGGTTGTTTGAAAGCAGGAAAAACAGTCAAATGTGGAGGACAGTGCTCATCCCAAACCAGAATTGAGAAACGCCGCAGTATGTGACCAACCTGAATTTCCTCAGCGCTCCAAAGGTACCCAGACAACATACTGCACCAGCAAAATATTCTAGTATGCAGGCAGAACTATCTTTGTCGTATACTGCCTCCCACAATGCACACACCTATCTGGTTAGATATTTTTAAAAGCTTGGGATTCAGCCTTTCCATACATTAATAATGGCAAAACGAATGCTGCTGTGCTTTGTGTAACACTGCAGTGCCTTCTGTTTTCTCTGCTAGTCTTGAGTTGGGTTTACATGCCTTGTCTATTTAATTACGTTAGCTCACTGCATAGATAATGTGGTATAATAATGAGCAGCACAGGCTTATTATTCAGTCAAACTAGCTCAAGTTAATAAACACAAGGTAAGGAATGAGGAAGACACAGGTGTGTTTGAAAACCAGACAGGTGTCCCCCACAGACAAACCCAAAAGTGACATTGTTCAAAGCTTACTTGTATGGTATGCATTTTATAAGTCACACAGACATCTTCTGACAAAGATACAAATGTACACTCTGAAAAGTGGCTAGCAATGGTTGCTAAGCAGTGATTGGAGGGCTAAGGAAAAAATGTGGCGGGTGTTGAGATGGGCTGATTGGCTCAATGCCTGATGTTGGCAGGCCAGTCGCGCCCCTTCCCTGTAGTGTAACATGCGCCTTCTGTCGTATACTGAAAACTGTACAGTATGTTAATGAAGAAGAGTAGCTTGCGGTATATAGTATATACTGATGCAGTATGTGGTGTACAAATGCCTCAGAACCTATATATGAAGATATATGTACAAAGAGGTGAAGAATTCACTGAAAAACTGCAAAACAGAGTAGTCTATAAACATTGTGTCCACTCACTGTCCACTCAATTAGTCACTGCTACCTTTGTGCCGGTCCACTTTGTAGAAGCTGATCTTTTGCTGCACAGTTTGTGTTGGTCATCCTCTAGTCCTTCATCAGTAGTCAGGATGCTGCCCACAGGATGCTGTTGGCTGGATAGTTTTGGTTGGTGGACTATTCTCAGTCCAGCAGTGACACTGTGGTGTTTAAAAACTCCAGAAGCACTGCTGTATCTGATCCACTCACACCAGCACAACACATACTAACACATCAGGTCAGTGTCACTGCAGTACTGAGAATGATCCATCACCTTGCGCTGTTGTGAGGGTCATGACCTTTGACTATATATATAGTATAAAGGGGCTAAAAAAGTATGTAGAGAAGCAGATGGATTACAGTATGTAATTGTAGAACTACAAAATGCTTCTATATGGTCAGTGGAGCTGATAAAATGGATAGTGAAAAGGTTTAGAAAAAAGGAAGTGTTCCTAAAACAGCACCCAGTGTGGATAGCTTTGCTGCGCCACTCGTTAGCTGCTCATGAAACATTTCCAGGCAAATGCTTAAGGTATTTCTTGATCAAGGATACATTTATTGAGGTAAATTAATACATTTATTGAGGCAAGCTGGTTTTGGCTTCTTATTTGGAGCTTCTTGTTTGAAGTTGTACATTTAAGGCACCTCAACTAAACTGAAGCACCATTTAATGCAGAATGAGAAATTCAAATTAGAAGCTGGCAAATATGAAACCAATTTCATCGTCATATATGAGTTAATTAATTAAAGGTTTTGCAGGTTTTTAAAACTTTTCCACTTCATTAGAAGTTTTCAACTTTCATTAGTTTCTGTAAAATCTTTGGGATTTTCCAACTTCTGAGATAAGCAAGCTAAATGGATCCAGTCCACCAATCTAGCTAATCTTCTAACTGTAGCATTTTCTGGAGACCGCATATAAATTATCCTCATATCTTTTCCTTATTCTGTGTCATTCTGGTCTATTTTGCTTGGTCTTCATCCACCTGCAGAGGTGCAACTGTATCATCAGTGACAAGATGAGCTCAATCAGAGCACAGTCAGTCAGAGCAGAGTTACAACTTGCCTATCAAAAAGGCAATGGGAGTGTTATGAATGACATAATACTATGAATATTGTATGTAGAATTACAAGCAACATTTGAATTTGAAATCAATCTGATATTTGCTGTCTGTAATCAAATCACTTTTGTCAGGACTCGTTTCGGAGCAGTATATCCTCAGAAGGCTGGTGTTCGGTGTAGGTATAGAAGGCTTTATTCTTAGTTTTTTACCCCATACTTTAATTTGAAGGCCATGCTTTAAATAAGTGCAATTATCCTTACCCTCGTGATTCTGAGTGTAACCTTTGACCCCACATAGCCGACTCTTGCTCCCCGTGCTATGTGAGGTGTGTGTGCAGGATGTACGGTAATGAGGAAGAGGGGTCTGTTAGCACTGTGCTTTTAATTACCAAAGAACTGCTTTCCTCATCAGCATCAGGGCAATTCTGAGTGCAGGAAATAATTGGAGGATATTTTAGTACACTCATAATATGCTATGCTCAAATATTTTAAATTCTATGGCTTGATGCATAGTGAACTGAAATAGCATTGTCTCCACAGATTGTCCTGTGCATGGTGGAGCTTGCTTTCCCCTTTTTGTAGCCTACAGCTGTATGATTTGTACTATTGTTTACAACACGATTTGCAAAAATAAATTTAGAACAAGATGAGCTGGTATTCTATGTAGGCGTTCAGCCTCTGCTACGCAAATCCCTGCTGCAACTTCTCACCTTTGTTGTTTCATGGAAGCTTTTCCAAAATGTCTTCTATGCTTTTATCTGGAACATGCCTTACATCAGCAATATTAAGATGTTAACTCACTTGAATAACAACAGTGGTTCCTAACCTTGATCCTGGAGGCCCCCTAGCCCTACACTTTTTTATGTTGTCCTCCGGAATCACAACCATTTCTACTCAGGGAGGGCATGTTAGGTAGTGGAATACTGTGATCAGGTGTGTTGGGAGCAGGAAACACACTAAAATACACAGGGCACTGGGTCCTCCAGAACTTTTTTCCATCATCCTGTGACATTATAAATATTATTTATACAGTAACTGTATGCATTTTCAATGTGCATTTTCTGTCTTTTTTCACTGCATATAGCTGTTGTAGGGACAAAACACAACCCTGTTTCCAAAAAGAAGATGAGTGCCCAGTGTGTTGGCATATTTAGCTTCTAAAGACAAGAAATGTTCCCTTCCATATGAATGCAGACAACTTTACCAGCAGTTTATTCACAGGAAGCTTTACAACATTTATTGATTGTTATTTAAAATAATAGTCTTTTGCACTGATAATGTGATTGCACTAATCCTTTTCTTTTCTTTTATAAAAGTTGCGAAACTTACGTTTTCTTTGGCTATACACAGCTATAAACAGCTGTGAGCAGGGCTTTACATACATGCGTCATAGTATATGCTTGTTTGTTGTGTTGGTTGGTGACATGTTGCACAGAGTGGTCTATATTAAATTACTGCATAATGTAGTGAGTTCTCTGTTTATTTCTACTGCATATAGCTGCTGTAAGGACAAAAACACAACCCTGTTTCCAAAAAGAAGGACGTGGTGTCCATGAATTCCAAAAAGAATTACAACTATATATGCAGTTCAGAAAAAAGATTTTTTAAATATATGGCTAAAGTTACAACTTTTGGCAGCCTCTAAACAAGAGTCAGCAAAACTGACACTTCCCATCCCTCAGCTGGACAAACCTGAGCAGCTCTGATCCATCGTTGGAATTGTGATTTGTATTTCCTTTGACAGTTCCAGGATCTCTGATCATCAACATCTGAGTTTTGAATACTGAACTCTAAACACTGACTGACGCTTCTCTCAGCCAGTCTGTCCTGACAAAGATTCGCATGTGTGAACTCCGATCTAAACCTGAGTCATCCTCCACAGTCTTTTGACTGTCTGACCTGACTGCCGACCCAAGTGATCTGAAGGCCCCCACCCACACAGAGTGTAAATGAGAAGTGTAAGCAACAACAAAGCAACCCAGGTGCTGCAACATAACGGATTTAAATTAAACCCAAAGAAGAATTAGGAACTAAATATGAATAATTCAAATGGAACTGAGTAAAATAGATAGTAACGTGTTATTTGTGAACTATTCGCAGAGGTGAACCATGACTATCAAAACAAGGCCACACATGTCAAAAACACCTCTACAATAATGTTAATCTCTGTTAGCATCTCTGTGGGATTCCAGATGTATGTTAGCCCTAAGCTAACAGCGATTCACATTAACAATTTTTGGCCTTTATAGATTAAAGAAAAACACTTGAAGTTTGTAGGAGGCATTCCATGTTTTTTCAAAGCTTGGAGGTTTTTAACATATATTTTACTTTGCAGCAGTTCAGTAAAGAGCGCTGATCTAGAGCTGTGGCTCTTTTCCTTTTCTGACTCATACGCATTGATCAGCCTACCACTCGTACTCCCATAAAGCCTAGAGTGATGATTTTTCTGATATAATTGGTCCCATCAACATGATTGGTTGATTACGCTGTCAGATCCTAATAATGGGCCTTATTCACCAACCATTCTTAAGAATATTTTTGTTCTTGAAATCCACTTATGCAGTTTTCATGAAGATTCTGACATTCACCAGTGGTTAATGTTGTTAGGGATTCGTTCTTAGATAAGGAGAAAATCTACTCATACTCGAGAGCACAGAAGTATGAACAATTCTGTGGTTTAAGACACGCCATGAAGTTGATGTAGACTTTCTCCTAGGACCTTTCTCAAAAACAAATTTAAGAAAAAACCTAGAATAATATTGGTAAATGAGGCCCAGCGTTTGTTGTTAATCTGACAGGGTAGGCTTTCAGTTCAGCTCCAGAATTTACCCTTCTAGTTTCCAAGCAATTTTTAACAATGAGCATCATGACAAAAATTGTAGAGTTTAAGATTATTTTCAATGAAAAAAAAAAATACAACAGATGTATTTTTTCTCAGAAACATGAGCGTCCAGTGTGTTGGCATATTTAGTTTCTAAAGACACTTCCAAGAAAGGTTCCCATCCATGTGAATAAGGACAACTTCATCTGCAGTTTATTCAGAGGAAGCTTTACAACATTTACTGATTGTTACTTAAAATTATAGTCTTTTTCACTGATCATGTGATTGCACTAATCATTTAATTTCTTGTATGAAAGTTGCAAAAAAGTTTTCCTTAGAGTGGCTAAAGAGTGCAAACTGCACACGCCCACAAAGCAACCTCTCCATATACATAGAGAGCCCTACATACATGCATTAAAGTATATGCTGTTAAGTTGTGTTGGTTTTTCATGTTGCACAGAGTGTTCTATATCAAATTACTGCATGATGTAGAAGTGAGTTAAGTCACGTGACTATTATGAGGTTACCACTTGATTAATAAATGAAATGCAGTTAAGTGAAAACAGGAAAATTCTAGAGTAGCAAAGTAGCAACATAACCACCTTCAAAGATTTACGCATCTTCTCCTACTGCTAATTATTGAGATGTTTTACCTTATACTCACATACTCCATAAAAAATATTTTCCCCCCTCGATCTGCACAGAAAAAGAAACACCTGCAGGTGTGAATTCACCTGCACTACTAAGTTTAACGCAAGCTGCTTCTTACTGCAACTTTAGGACTTACATCTCAGTGGAACTCATATTGTTCTTGCATTTCTTACACAGTTCAGCACTGAATACAGGCTGAGGATGCACATTAGGAGTGTCTACTAGAGATGCGCACTCTGACTGAATTTGATGTTTAAGTATCAGTAAGAGTTAAGGAAAGATATCTGAGTAATCACAGGGGGAATAAAAGCAACAACAAAAAGAGAAAAAAAGCTTTGTGAACAATTAGCACAGTGGTGCTGCATGGCTTACTTTTCAGAGGATTCCACTGGAGGTTAAAATCTGAAGACTTGTTTTATTATTCAAAAAATAGTTGAGGAAAAGCAATAGACTTTCCTGTTGGATGAGTAACAGAAGCCTCTTTGAAAGGACCTAAAGAGCTAACACTGGCCAGTCGGATGGTCTTGAGGACTCCTTGTTTTCTAGTTAGTCAGTCAAATATATTTTCACTGTTTGTGGACCTAGCAAACAAACAAACAAAAAACCCTTATATGATAATGCCAACTTCTACTAGCATCCCATTTGGATTTTGGTGGTATGTTAGCACTAAGCTAACAGCTATTCACATTCACATTTTTCATCTGAAGCTTGTAAAAGACAATCCCTGTTATCTTAAACCTGGAACCAACAAACCAGCATATACTGTACTTTGCAGCAGCTCAGTAAAGAGCGCTGGCATTGAGCTGCTGCTGTTTTCCATTTCCAATAACTAAGCAGGCATTAGTGGGATGTTCTGTGTAAGGAGTCATGTGTAAGGAATCTTCGATTCTGATTATGCCAAAATTTCCCTAACCAATCAAAAGGCTGATGCAGCTTGTCAGAACTGTGTTCCCCTATGCTCTCTTTCTGTTAGCTCAGAGATACGTATCACAAACAAAACTAATGGCAAAGCAAAAGTGAACTAGCTAGCTCATTTGTCTCTCTGACTGTTTGTTCATTTGTCCATCCAGCTGGTCACACCTGCATCCTGAGGATGCACATCCATCATTAAGGTGAGTAAGAACCTTGTCTTTTTTAAGATAAGCCTACATAAAATCTGGATGTTTTTATTGAGCGGATGCAACAATTCTACAACACCACCTGCACACATGGAGCCCACTCCACTCATTTCCCCCTGTTTGCACAACTGTGTTTAGTTTAGCTTCAGGAACCTAGCAGGCTGGTTGTGTTGGACAAAAGGATGTCAATCAAACACTCTCATTGGAATATTAGGTTCTCAGATACAACTGAACAGAAGTCCTTTAGCAGTTTTCTATCTTGTTTTTGTTTGGTTTAATGAAACACTACATTGTACGTAATGTCATACAAAAACATTTACTCTGTAAGTGGTTAAAAGAAACTGTTCAGTTACTAAAGAGACATAAAAAAACATTATTTGACAAATGAAACATCTCAGAATATTGCTGTAGCAGATTTAAAGCAGGCTATTAACTAACATCTTTGTCCATTTTATTCCTTCCCAACCCCCAAATTCATTGAGCCCCTTTGGTGGTCCTCAGTGTGATTACTGCAATGCTAATACCAAAAGGGACACCCATGGCACTAGCACCCTTTGAACATGCTTTCAGAAGAAAGTATACAGCAAATCTTGCCCCACATAACACGATGTAAAGTGCGTTTGAGCAAGAGAAAGTTCAAATACTTTTCTCCGAGCTCTCAGGACAAATATCAAACGAGCAAAGATAACATCAAATGCACAAACAAACCAAAATATCTTGAAGGGCTTCCACATCCAAGCAAAGTGTGGCTACAACTTGCTGGAAAGAAAGTTTTTGAAGAGAAACTTTCATCTGGAAATAAAGAGGTATGTTTCAAATAAGCAACAAATCAGCTTGCTCAAACTACAACAATCCTCAGGCACGCAGAGGTCACGTTTTCTCCTGAAAAGGTAGTTGCACAGGACATATGGGTCCTTGAACCAAACTGACTGATGCTCTCTGAATGGGCCGAGGGGCTGCCTGGCTATTTTTGGACAGTCTGCTGAACTCATCAACAGCTTGGTGGCTGTATGATGTGGCAGGATGACATGCCATACACGCATTTAATTACTGATGCAGCGTAATGTTCTCTTTATTCTTGCTGTGACCAGACAGTGGGAAGACATGTATCACTGTGCAAAAGCCTTAGACAGACAAGAAAATTACTATTTCCTCTTCATTTTGGCAGTATGTGAAAATGCAAAATAACATATAAACAAAGTCTTTAAAAACATAATTGCTCATATTTTGCAAAACTGAATTTCCTTGTTTTTTATTCATTTATTCATTTGATGTAGTATGTAAATATTCATTTTCAAAGCTCTCAAAGTACATCTTTCAATCTCCAGTCTGTATATAAAAAGGCTAAGTTGCAAAAACAGCCTGTCTGCTATTTACTGTTTTCATGATTGCTTTCACAAACACTATGTATAAAAAAACTATGCATAAATCCACATAGTTAGCCTACATCGATTTAGCCATCCCTATTAACACCAAAGTTATAGATGGGTTTCCTGTTTACAAACATTACAGAACTATCAATATAGATTTTGCATTGTTTGTAAATTGTTGACTCAGCAACCCAGTTTAATCTGTTTGTTTACCACGTAAAAGGTTATGTAAACTGTTAGCTAACAACAGTTGACTGTCAGTATTGGTATCAGTATCAGTATGATCAGGTCTCCTCGAATGTCCCACGAAATTTGCTATTTACTAAACGTTTAGCTAGTAGGAGTTATACAAATCATCCTTCGAGGCAGAATGAGTGGGATTTGTTGTGTTATGTTCCTTAAAGGCAGGAGTGGGATTTGTTGTGTTATATTACTTAAAGGCAGAATGAGTAGAATTTGTTGTATTACGTTCCTTAAAGGCAGAATGAGTGGGGTTTGTAGTGTTAGGTTCTTTAAAGACACAATGAGTGGGATTTGTTGCATTAGATTTTTTAAAGGTAAAATAAGTAGGATTACGTTAAATTCCTTAAAGGCAGAATGAGAAGGATTTATCGTGTTAGGTTCCTTAAAGGCAGAATGAGTGGAATTTGCCTTGTTAGGTTCCTTAAATGCAGAATGAGTGGGATTTGTTGCATTAGATTCTTTCAAGGCAGAATAAGTAGGACTTATAGTGGTCACCTTAAATTCCTTAAAGGTAGAATGAGAAGGACTTATCGTGTTGATTCCTTAAAGGCAGAATGAGTGGCATTTGTCTTGTAAGGTTCCTTAAAGGCAGAATAAGTAGTCTTTGTTGCTTTAGGTTCTTTAAAGGCAGAATAAGTGGGAATTGTAGTGTTAGGTTCGAGTGAGCTAGAGAGTTATTGAAGAGAGGTAGCAGTGTTAGTGAGGATAAATCAATGAATTAGTGAAATAAAACTGTATTTTATTTTGATCCCTCATGATACTTTGTGGTCTTTGCGGTTTGTGCTGATTGCTGTACAACAACTCCTTGCCATTGTTGCGCCCTCGTTATTGCGATCTCTGTAAAGACTTTGCACAGAAACATATGGGAAACATAGGAGTGTTTCAGAAGTAATTTACATATAGCAGTCTTAAAGGCATAGTAACAAAAATCCTGTTTAAATTTAGGTAGAAAATTTATCTTAATTATCTTAATTTTGCCTGTTTTGGTACATAAAACCACACAAACATCATAAGCGGACCTGAAGGAATAATATAAATAAAATACAGGTGAATGTTGGGTTAAATTCCATCAAGAGCACACCTGGGAAATACTGTAAATACTGGGTTTCCTTGATAAGAAGTTTGAAAGTGGCTGTTTTTTAGCAGCTAAACATCCCTCTCAACAGTTTCTCTTGGCTTTTACTATATGGTTTTTCATTACCGCAGCTGCTATCACCATGGGATGGCCTAGGAAAAATAAATTGTGCACAATGTTAAAGAATACAGATACTTTGGAATGCCTCCTAAAACAGTCGTCGAAGGCAACATCCAGAGAAGGTAAAAGATGATTTCCGTGGGTTGCAAAACACTGTACAACCTCTCACTTTTTGACGCATACAGATCAATGCCAGAACAAAACCCAATCCTTGTATATCCTTGGCTAGTAATGCAATGTAGAACAGCAGGCATTGCAAGTAAAATAAAAACATATTTTGTTATACCACAGGCCAACAAAACAGCTGCATACCTAGCCAGGCTTTTGATACAGTAGGATAAGAAGTCCAGGAGGTTCTTCTTTTTTGTTCCTCTTATGGGAACAGAACAAACATACACAACCCTCGGCACAGAAGTAGGTTTGCTGAAATCACAGAGATCAACCAAACCCCAGTTTATACTCCTGAGCTTAGTGCTGAGCCAAGGTTTGCTTCTGGTTCTGGATATAATGGAACATCAGTAAGAGTGGCGCAAAACAAGGAACAGAAAAATTCTCATCAATTTTTTAACTGCTATTCCAGGATTGTACTTGGACATCCACAAATCAAGACTGATGATAAAATCCTGATGAACCAGAGTATGTAACAGTGTAACAGGAGTATGTTGCCTGATGCCTGTGACCATGAGTGCCTTTACATGCCGACAATAGCTCATGTCGGTAATGGGATCATGCTTACATTGTCTTGGGTAATGAGGACACTCTGTGTCTACATGAGTCCGACAGTAATCAGATTTCTGCTTTGCTTTATTTCACGTAAATGTAATGTTAAGCTGCGCCTCAGAAAATATGAACATACGTCATCTAGAAGAAGAAAAATATTTACATCCTTCATTTCGTCAAATCTGTAATGGGTTTCTGCTTTGCTCTAAAGTGTTATGTTGCCATCATGCAGTTGATGTGTTAAGTGCTGCTTGCTTATTTCTGGTATAGCAGTCTGTGAAATCTGTGCAGACTGAGAAATCTGAAAGAAATCAGAGTGAGCGTATACATGCACTGTGCAATCTGATCTGAGCTAAAATCCAGCTTTTCGTCACATTTCAGAATCAGGTTTCTTTCTACTTGTTTGAATGATCACATGAATAATCAGATAATTGCAAAACTCAGATTATTTTCGGACTATTAAGTAAGTATAAAGTAAATGCACTCGCCAGTTTGATATTTAAGGTTCTGGCCTAAAACACAATCAAGGTGGAGGGATAGCCTCATGATAGAAGATCCCTCAGAAAAAATCCAGCTTTTCATCACATTTCATCCCCCCATAAAATAAAACATTACCAATTCTGACTTACCATCATCAACATTACATATACAACGCAGAAGACACATGTAGGTCGTCTGAACAGTAAATACAACGAGAGTATTTACGTGGTAGACATCATGAGCCTGTGGTTCCTATCAACACCACTATAAAGACATCGGTAAGTTTCTGTAAAATGCAGCGTTTCACATCACACTACTCTGAATGACACTGTTCACATCTGAATGGGCTATGGGAGAATTTCGAAAACTCGGTGGAATTCCCCTTTAACTGTGAGAACAGGCTAGTTTTGAGAGTCAGTTCGTGCGTATTGTTCTTGCATGTTACTCTGCTTAATTAGAAATTGAGTTAAAAGGCTCGTTTTCGGCCAGCACAGCTCCTTTGTGTGTGTGTGGTTATGCTTAGCCTACAAAGTAGGCACGCTGTAAGGTGTGTAGCTTTGGCTGTGTTTAGGTTTAGGCTACAGTATCTGCCGTCCTCATAAGCAGCCTCGTAGCGCTGGGACTGCTTTACCTTGCCTGAGCTTCGCCTCCTCGGTATTCTCCCTCAGTCAGCAGGAGTCTGAGAGGAGGGAGGCACGGAAACCGAGATCCTCCGAGATCCGACCACTCCAACATAGTATCACGTTATCTAAACAGAAATCGTCCTCACAGAGGCTGCAGCGTTGGGATTTGAGCGTCGAAGACCGACCAGCGTGTCGCGGTAAACCTGACTAACATTTGGCTGCGAGATTTTCCTCACTGACCGTGTGTTTGTTGCTGAAACAGTCATTCGCTGCCTCACAGTCAGTCAGTCTGTCTGCCTCTCAGAGCCCTCAGTACGATGTGCCAGCAGTGGAGTTGAAGAGGATGCCAGTCTCGACCTCGCCGGCTTTTTCTGACGGTAAGAAGATTTGAGCACTTTATTCTCAGGGCAGATTTGAATCTACGGTAAATAACAGAGCGCCCGATTCTTCCTCTGTGTTCGCTGTCAGAGCAACTCGCACCTGCGATATTATTCACCTTTAGAAACCGCGTTTAGCCCATTTCTCTCTCTCTCTCTCTCCATCGCTTCCTCTCTCTATAGACATCTTCCAACCCAACGAAGACAAACACTGGAAGTTGTTAAGGCGTCTTTCCTTCTCATTTGTTCTCCGTCTGTTCTCTCGTTTGCCCGTTTCTCAGCCCCGAGTCGGCTATTCTCAGGGAAAATCCTAGTGACTCAACTCCACACAAACAACCTCGAAGACTGACAGATACATGCCTCATCTTTGGCCTGAAGCTAAATGAAGCTTATTATAGTTCACTTTATAGTAATTAGCTTGCTTTGCCTTCGTGCCCAACTCCTGTGCCGCGTCTTTAAAGCTTCTAGTCTGAAACGTTTATGTTCTTAACCGCAACTTTCAGAGGTCTGTGGCTGTAAACATGGATAGCTTCTTTTTGTGACTCAGACTGTGTCTTCTGAGGCTTTAACTGTTGTCATCATGCTGTGGGGACTGATTCTGTGAACTGACTAAACTGAGGTTTTACAGATTCTAACAGTAATATAGAGAGTTCATATAAGCCCCACTGCATATCAAACATAACATAACATGTCACCATCCTGTTTGTTCCAGGTCAGGGAATAGCGTTCCTCTAGAAGCTGCTGGGCTTTAAATGACCACCAAAGTTCAGACTCAGAAATAGCTGAAAGTTTTCAGAGGCAGGTTCACATGGTATTAACTCTGTGACTTTGTGGTGTCTCCCTCTGGAACAGCACTGCTTCCCCTTGTGGTCACTTTCAGCAATGGTAACTCATCAATCATAGTGCTATTTTCTAGTGATGCTATTGGAAGGATGCTCATCTTTCTAGCTCACATTAGGGTTATTTAGTAGGGGTGGGCAATAAGATGATGTTTAAGGATATTGTGATATGTCACATCACATTACATCCCATAGCGCTTTTGTGAGCATATAGTGGATGTCGTCAGTATTTAAAGGAGTGATTTGTAAGACGATGCAAACTGCCAGATTCCCAGTGCAAATAATGCAGGGATCAGCATATCGCCAGAAATTCCAATTCCATGTCGTTCCTCTTCAAGTCTTAGCAGTCTAGAAAACATGTTAATCAAACTACAATTCACTGTCTGCAGTGGTGGAAAACAACGCCAATATCAACTCGTTTTGCTGCTTCTTTTGTTTGCCGAGAGTGGGCGGGGCACCTTCAACCTGATTGACAAGCGATTACAAAACTTCCTCATCCTCTCATGTTGGACTGAAGGCAGATTCAACACCACAGTGACTCACTGTTGCCTGTTCAGGTACAAGACTGAGACACTACGGGCTGGGGCTAACGGGGTGGCATGCTAACTTCAGTAGATATCTCTGAAATACAATACATAGATGTCTTTTACATACTGTCTAAATGGTTATTTCTTCACATTCTGTTAATAATTTTAGTTATTTTTGAAATGTTTTAAACTACAAATCTTACATTTTGCTCCTTTAAATAAGACTAAACAGCTACATGTTTCATTATAAAGACAGCCTGTTATTGAATTTAGTTCAGCACAATATGTGAAAGGTTTAATAAAAATGATTGTATTTATATTTGTCACGTTGCCCACCCTTCATACTCACAGTCCAAATGTGAAATGTCTCAAAGCTAATAACCTAGAAGTGCAGAAAATATTGTGTGTGTTTTTAAACCGCTGACCTTTCTCTGTAATTTATTCCAAAATATCACTGTTGCTAATAATAAATATGCGTGGCTGGCTGGATCTGCTTACATGAAGCCTACACAGAAATGTTGTGCAGACAAATTTTCTATTGTGTAAACATTTGAGAAGGACTGTTTGGGTGTTCTGTTACTGGCAGCAGAAGGCTCCAATGGAGAACTATTTTTCGATGGTGTTCGGGTTTACAGTGTCGCTCAGTGTGTTAGGTGTGTGTTAGTCTCACACCTCAGGATAGTTGGTTCAAATCTGTACCAGTGTGTTAGGGTTGCAGACACTGAACCTTCATTTCCTTTCTTTTTTCCACTTCACCTCCACTGTTTCACTGGTGGACTAAAGGCACATGCAGTAATCTTAAGCACACTGTTTGAAATGGTGTTGACATTTATTAATTATCAGAAAGTATCATGTTTTCCTCAAGTACTTTTTAATGATAACAGCTTTATGAAATGAAAGTTTGAATGCCATTTTTGGAGCCACGTTGTTTGTCTCTTTTTGACAGCTGCAGAAGTCCAAGGTGTTTCATCACATCAGACCAGGAGATTTTTTTTGTACATTTAGATATTGTGAGTTTGTCCGATCCTTCAAACCCCATACAAATAGGAACTTGGGACTTTGAAAGACATGGCTTCAGCTTAATCTTTTATTACTATCTTAAGAAAATGTAAGCAGTGGTCAGGACATTACTATTGCAGGCATCAGTGGTGTGCTCAGCCGTCCGGATTTGGAACTGGCCTACATGTATAATGCATCAACTATCTGACTCTTCAGTGTGGAGCTGTGGCTCAGGGAGAACGCGTCTAATGAGAGCAGTATTTGAGATGCAGGAAAACCCTTTTGTGAAAGGAGTTATTACATGCACTGAGAGAGAAAAAGGAGCTAGCGGAGGGATGAATTCACACCCATATTCCAGGTTTATGATAAGGCTTCACTCAGCTCTGTTCTGTCCAGGGTGCACTGAAGACTATCAAATCCACTGAGGGCAGCTTTCATTGTAAGTGAAAGGGGATGTGCTGTACCCTTGCTTTTGTCCTTGCCGTGTTCCAGACGGCTGGAATTTGGATGTCAAATTAGTAAATGTGAAATAAATTCTGATGAGCTATTGGAATAGTAAAACTAATGTGAACCTAAGCCTTGAAAGTATGATGAGAAGGATAAGGCAAACATTGTTGACATTGTTTGACAGTCTTTTCATGATACACAATATGCATCTTGACATTTTGTTAAATACAGTCAGTTAAATTAAAAATTTACCAAAGTAAACCTAACATTAGAAACTTCAGGAATTTGAAATCACAACACATTTTCCTTCTGTGATGTATTTCTGAGTGAGATATGCTAACAGTGTCCAGAGTTTCAGAGAGTTTTGGTTGGGGAGGTGAAGCATAGTATTATTGGTTAATATTATTTTCCCTGCCTGCTGGTGCATGATAGTTTTGTGCATGTCTGATATAAAGTTATAAAGCCCAAAATACACACCAGAGGGATAAACTCTTTCCCACAGTAACCACATTTCTCAGCTGCCTAAAATGTCTCACTGGAATTACAGCCTTTTTCTGTGTTACAAAGTGACATCATCTCATAACACAGTACTTATTGCTGGGCTACCGGGAAATTTGGCACATCCGTACACAATGTACAGCCACTACTGGAGGCAGTGTAGGGGCCGAACCGCTCTGGCGGTTGACCATTCGAAACAGTATGTGTGAGCTGACAATTCAGAGCACACTGAGCTCATCAGGAGGCGGGGCTTAAAGATACAGGAGCTCTAATAGAGTGTTTCAGACAGAGGGGGTGAATGCAGATGTACAGTATGAAACAAATATTGTGTTTTGGAAAAACTGAAGCATGTACATATACTGTAGTAGAAATATAACTACGAATATGAACAAGAATTTTCTTTTAAGTTACATAATTACTCAGTAATATCGAGATCATATCTGTGTCGGGAGATACAGCGTTTGGCGTTGGACAGATGGTAAGACTTGACTGATGTGAATGTTTAGGTGATGCTGGGCTACTGTGCTAAAATATATGAATTTCATTCATTTTGTTTCATTTGCAGTAGTCAGTAATGCTGGTCTAATTTCTGTGTGTTAGAGATGTTGATGTAATGATATTGCTATGTCAACAGACATAGACATGAAAAACAATGGGCACAAACTAATGAGGTAAAATGATAAATTTTGATTTCAGGTTGAGTAAATTTCTAGGAAAAATAAATTAATACAAAAATAGAATGATGGGTCACCTGCTTGTTACTATGCAGTTTATGCAGGTATTATCACTGGTCTTTTCAAAGCTTTCTGTTAATTGATTTAAATCTGTCTTTTATAATACATGAAGATGTTTAGTGCTCTCTGAACTCCTGAAGGACATCATTCCCTCTGCTGTGTGCTTTTGCAAGAGTACCACATTTGTAATAGACTTATTCAGTTTTCAGTTAGACACTTGAAGCGAGGACCTGTACAGTCTCCCAGCACTGCTGTTTTGAGAATGGCTTTCCTATTTATCTCCTTACGAGTGTCTTTTCTTGTGTGAGTGAGCGGCATCTGACATTGAAAGTGCAGGGCTGCATTATTCGGCAGACAATTACATGCACAGAAAGCCTGCATCTCAACACACAAACCCATTTGTGCTGAGGAAAATGGTAATTAGCTGTCCTATTTTAATCTAGTATAGAAGTGCTCTGACATAGGGATGTCAGGCTGATTGCCCTGGAGGATTAAGGCGCCTGTCGATAAGTGGAGCAGGTGGGTAAGGTGAGCCAAAAGGAGCCCCTTTTCTCTCCCACGTCAACACAACCCTCAACACTGCCATTACCTTCACTGCTGATTCCCCGCTTCTGTGCTAAGACGGCTCAGCCTGAGGAGCTGTTAGATTGTTATTAACCTATACATATCACAGATGCTGGTTATTATTACTTTGTGAAGTCTAAACTTGCTCTCTGCTTAAGCATTTTTCCTTCACTCTATTCACGGGTGTGATTTAACAAGGGCAAGGTGTTGCCTGGTTGTGTGGGAGTTCTGCTGTAGCACTGCTGGTGTGATGCTTGTGAAAGCACTAATTGTGTCTGTCTTACTCTCTGTGAAAGGCGAAATTACCTCTTCCAGAGGGCTCTTAACGTAGGTGAATTGAATTTTCTCTGCATGAGGAAGCAGTTTAAAGGGGTACGGTTTTTGGCAGGGTGGTTTTGATGAATGTGAGCTAAGATGGCGAGAGGAAGAGCAGGATTCGCTGTGCAGTCATGAGGGAGAGGAAGGTAGGATAGGGTAGGTAGTGATATGGACCATCTGTCAGCCTAAGCAAATAATATTTTTTAGACACAGTGACGTTAACAACTGCATCAAGTGACTTTTTTGGAGGGAAATAAATTTGGAGGGACCAGGCCTTGACATATTACCCCTACTGTATCACCAGCTCAGCTAAGATAGGACCCAAGTTTTTGACTTGATCAAAGTAATCTCTGCTTTGTCTCACTGGTATTAGCTAAGCTCCATTTAAAATGAAGTGGTATCGCAGTATTAGTTGCGTGATTAGCTACACCAGAACAGCTCTCAAGCTCTTGAGGTTGGAGGAGGTCTGTAAGGGCCGTTCATTGAGATGTGATGCATTTGTACTTAGCCTTTTAAAAAACGGGGCATAATCACACTAATGTTCATATCGATCATGTTTCTGGAAGCGAATGACTCCAGGGGGAGCAATTAATTAAGGTTATGTGCTAATGACGTTTGTTTTAATAGAGTAAGAGCACTTATGTTTTAGCATAGTGTGGACCTTGGGTTAGGTTGATATTTCATGCTTTGCACAGTAATGCTGATCTTTTGTATGAGGCAGTTCTTCTCTGTGGTGTCCCATACCCATTAACCTTTGGCCTTCACTGAATTTACTCATAAGAACAAATAACCATCTCAGTGATTGGTTCCAATAATCTGGTCCATAACACATTTCACATTTCAGTAGTTGAGGTGAATATTAAAGTTGTATGATTCCGAGTCTTTGTTTAGACTTTAACTTTAACTAAAGGCTATTATTAGACTATTTTTACTTCCCATTAGTCTCATACTGTGTTTTGCATTCAGTAGATATTTTCATATGGATGATCTAACTAGTTTACTTATACTTTTTTGTTCTACACTAACCATCTATCCATGTATCCATTGATCCACCCATCACCTCAACTGCCCATCAGTCCACACCCCAATCTGTCCGCCATTAGCAGTTGTTCTGCTAATGTAACACAGTGACTCTATAGTTATAGTTCATCCCTACCTCTGCTGTGTAATCCATTTCTACTTTGTAAGCTGCTTTTTGAAGTCCACCAAAGTGCCTAGGCATGGGCAGTAGCAACCTTGGTCATTGTGCATTTTATTATCTACCTTAAAAGCATTGAAACTTGTAACATTCAAGCCTGCATTGCAAGGTATTTCCACATCCCTGCAGGCTTTTTTGTGGCAGCGGTTCTTTGTAAACACTGGCCATCTTGAAACAGAGTAAACACTGCACTCTCCACTTAGTAGCAAGATGCTACACAAGCGTGTAATAATGCTATCTGGTAAATCATCTTTCAGCCAAATCCATCTGGAAGCAGTGCCAATACATCATCTTTCACAAACTTGTTCCAAAATGACAACTGAATTGGCAGATGCAATTGCTTTTTTTTCACAGATAACATCACCCATACACATGCGCAACATATCTTATTCCTTTTACTGATGGAGACGGAGGTCATTTAAATAGTATTAGAGTTTCTAAATCTTGTATAGCACATACCCATTTTTAAGTGGTCACATACAATAAAAATGGACATCAGCAAGGATGTTTCTAGATGACTAGATGCGGTATATTCATCTATATAGCAAAAAAGGCTTTCGTTGTTTGTTGATGAGTAAGACCTTTTTCCATGTGACACATAGTCTGACATAGTGTGACATACATCTGATTCATCTGTATGACGTGTTTTATAGGCTTTTTACTTGGGTTGCCTCTCTGCCAGTAGCAGGGTGACTTGATGTCTTCATATTCCATGGACAGTTCTGTTTTGGACGGCATGTTCCTGGCTGGAGCCGTCCACAGAAATGTCCCCCTGTATAACTCTGAATTAAAACCACTGCTACAGAGCAGAGAGGTAGTGCTTGTTTGGATATGTTTGTGCTTGTGCTTGTTCGGACCAAAAGAGGGTGCTGTTGCTATCTACTAACCACTTCTGCCACTTGCTTACCTAGTTTTAAAGGCGTACTGCTGTGTAAAACTCCACCAGAGGCTAGCAAGTGTAAAGTGAGTGCACAGCGTAACCACAAACATCTTTTCAAGACACAAGGTAACTCAGGAGTTATTAGCAGTGGGTTACAGGACTTGAATCGTTCCACCAGGTATTTTTCTTGTTATTGGTGGGCTATCATGACCAAACCCCATTACTCAATTAATGAAAATGTACCTTTTTGATGAATCAGCTATGATGAGTTGGGGATTAGCATGATGGTAATACATATTATGTATGGTCTCTCTTACAGTAAGAAACAGAGCCAGATGGAGACCTTCATTTATATGCAAGTTTTTATCATGTAGTGTTCAAAGTATTCGACTCATATATTTTAATGAAGCCTCTTTTTACAGTAAAGCATCTTGGAATCTTAACAAGCCCATGCATGGTTTCTTATTTGCCGGTTAATTCCATTTTTATTTTTAGGCCTTCAACAACAAAAGATTACTCAGTTGATTAGTGCTATATACACACAGCTGAGAGCAGTTCGTACATTTTTACTTACTAGCAGTCTCTGTAATGCAGCCTGCATTACGCAAGGTACTTTTGTTTGCATTAAGAGGGATCTCATGCATTTGGACTACAAAAGCCAAACCATTATGCTGCACATTAATTCCATGCATTACACTCTCCAGCCTTCAGGGGCTTTGGGTGTTGGCAGTAACATGAAAGGAATACAGGGAGCATGCTCAGATGAGCTCTCTCTATTCAAACTCTCCTGCATTCTCACATGCCTATGCCTTTAGGAAACAGGCAGCAGAAGAGAATCAGCACACACTCAGCCCGGATCGTGACCCTGTTACGAGACCAACTGAAGCTAACCTCCAGAAGCTTCCAGATTGCTACTAGTCGGCAGGGATAAATTATTGAAGGTGTTATTTAGGTTAAAAGAATAAAAAAAATGGAGAGCTTAGTTTTCAGACAGAGGCATTACCGCTGTTTCATTAATTCAATAAAAACAAGTTGATGCGCAGGGAATGTGGGGATGTGCTCCAGTTGAGTGGGAAGAAGACTAGGGAGACTGCGATGTCTAGTAGCTAATAGGCAGCCTGTCAGCTCTGAGCAGTTTCTCCAGCTCAAAAAGAGGCACGCAAAAAGTTCTCCATGAAATATGCATCAATCAGAGCGAAAGGAAGAACAAAGGCAAAACTGTGTGTTTGTCGGGGAGGGGTGTGTGTGTGGCGGGGTTGGAGGGGGGGTATCGGAAGCGCTTACTTATTAAACAGTCTCCCCTCCTGTGCCAGCTGTTTAGATTGGGGCTCTGCGGCAGCCTCGGATGCCGAGGAAATAAAATGCATGCTCATCTTCGCTGTTGACGTGGCAGATGAGCAGCAAACTAAGCTCTACCTGTAACATCGTTTTCACACCACTGTTAAGGCACTCTAACAAGGACAAGGGTTTTCCTGCCTTTTTCTATGCCACCTTCATTCAGACAGAAAGGAATGAAAATAATTGCCCATGGCGTGTGTGTGGTGCCTCATGAAGTGGGCCGCGCCAGTCCGGTTTTTTTTTTTAGCTCATTCGTTGCCTCATTGTCTGTTTGAGTTGAATGGTGTTGCTGTGTTATTTCAGTGTATTTATATCTCAAGCTCAGTCATGCTCTCTTTCTTTCTCTCTGTCTTGCTCCCTTGCTGTCTGTCTCTCTCTCTATTTCCCTCTCTCTCTCTCTGTTATTTCATGCTTTGAGGAGCTTGACATGTCAATTTGGCTGCTGGCCTAAATGTTGGAACAGGCCAGAAATAAGCATTGTGTGGGTTGATGTCACTCAGCCAGTCTGCCTAATTGACTTCTCACCACCTCCACCCCTCTGGTACACATATTTTCGTTTGGTGCCTCTGGAATTGATCTTATGAATTTTTGATAACCTGTCTCGCGACCGGTCATTGTAATTAGTTGTGGCCGGAGCTTGTGTCGAGATGTCAGGCTCCATTTCTAAACGTCAGAGGACTGTGCCTTTAAGAGAAGCTGCAAAGTGGTAGGGAAAGAAAAATGAAAACCAATAAGGAGCAAGGTTTGCAGGAGGAGTTGGAGACAATTTGGTGAAAAGCTGGAAGAGAGAGAGAGAGAGAGAGAGAGAGAGAGAGATTCAGAGAAACAGAGAAAGAGGAAGAAAGAGGGCCACATTGCTTCAGGAACTGATGGCCATTATGATGAATGTTTACTGCACTTTTTGAGAGGCAATTATCTCCCCTGTGTGAGTCATGGTGATCATCTAGGCAGGTGAGGAGCTTCAAGTATAAGAGCGCACACGCAGAGGACACAGCACACAGACTGGTAAGAGTGTCTGTGTACTCACTCGCTCTCTTTCTCTCTTTCTCTCTCTCTTTCTCTCTCTCTTCTTTCTGTCTGTTTTTTTCTTTCATGCTGCCTCTTGCATGCTTGTGCACTGCTATGTATAAACCTGTTATACTGTGTGTAATTGTATAGGTAGGACTCTTTTTCTCCCTCAATGATGTTATTTCTTTTGTGTTTTTGTTACATTTTCAAAACTGGTATTTTGCTCCCACTCTCTCTTCACCTCCTCTCTCTGGTCACTGTTTAATAATATTAAAAAATATATGTGCAGAGCCAACATACAGATGTAATGTGCACTGATTAGCCAGACCACAAAGCTAAAGAATCTTGAGGCCAAGATTAAGAAACTGTGGTCAGAATAGGAGAAGCTGATCATATATACAATTACCATGGACACCTGAGTACCAAAAAACAATCCGGTATTACTTTAAAAATGGAAACGTTCATTAAAAACATTACATTGAAAACATTGCTGCTGTGGTGATGGCGGTGGTCTCCCTGCTGGTGCGCCCTGACGGCATCCAATTTAGATTGTTGCCATTAGGTACTGCAGTGGTAGCCTCTCAGTGGAGCAGCAGAAACTTGTTGTTTCACAAGACCTTGTTTTATGGAGTGATGTTCTTCAGCCAATGGAAAAGCATCTATTCTGCCAAGGGGAGCAGCTTTTCAGAGAGGGGCCTTTATATCACCACACACAATCGCATCGTTATCTGAGTGGATACAGTTAAAAATGCCTCCAAAATGAGGCAATTAGTTGCAACCAAACAGTCTTGTTAAAAGGAAAAAAAGAAAGCAAGACTGATAAATAAAAGAAATAGGATTTACCTGAACATAATTTACAGATAGTGAGCATAGTGAACTATTAGAATACCTCCAAATAAATATGAAAGTATTTGTGTGTGTATAATTGAACTGACTGTGTGATATAAGCACTCATGATTTGTATCAGGATGACGGATGTTTGTACTGGATTGGATGGGTAGCTGTTTTAGTGTAAAATTTGTGTCAGTGGACGCAGGGTGGTCCGGGGGCTGTATCCGTCCAGGCGGCTGCTCTAACCGTGGTGGTCTAGGGGTGGAACAGAATACAGCTAATAGCTGTTATTGGGGGGCTGGAGATTGATGACCCTCAGAGCAAAGCATTGTCTGCAGGGCAAGCCAGAACCATAAATCAGAGCGAAGTGGGTCAGGCCAGGTCAGCTTTTCTCCGCTCGCTGCAGAATCACCTGAGCGTGTCACACATCTCTATTCCACTCACTCAGAGCCACATTCTCCCATGAGTCGCCGTTAACACGGCACATATGAATTAAAAAAGGGAAGAAGAAAAAAAAGAGAACCACAGGCATCAAAATATTTGACTGCTTTTCAGAATGAGCTTTGTTTGTCTGTTGTGTGGTGAAAAATAGAAACAGAGGAAGAGGAATAGCACAGAAGATCTTTTCTCTTAATTGGACAGCAGGCAGAAGGTCCAGGCTGAATGTGTGCTATTCCCCGGAGTGTGCCATGCCTGGTCTAGTCTCCGGTCTCGGGTGGTATAGTTTTGACAGCAAAGAGCCTCTCATTCACCCTTTAAATGGAGCGATGCAGGTGGATACATGTGCACAGCAGATTGCCGGCTTCTAATGAATTCACTTGATGAATTATGACTCAAATTTGATAAAGAATTTCAGTTCTTGTAAGTACTGATGTTAAAAAAAGCCCTGAAACGCTCCTGTAATCTGACAAAGACTGAAAATGAGAATGTATATACATGCATATATTTTTGTGACATCACAAAAATGATTCATTTAAAACTGTTTTGGAGATTAGTTTCTACACTGGAGAGTGAGGGGTACATCTAGCAAGGTAAACTGAGTTTCAGATGATATGGGTGCTTTACAATCTTAGTTTTTCCGCATATGGCAACAAAAGTCTTAGAATCAACACTGACTCAACTTTACGTTCCAGAGGACAATGTGCTCATCATATCCCACAGGCCAAATACAGCCCAGCTATTTAAACACCTTCCTAGAGAACTACAGCCGTTAAGCCTAGCCACAGCACATCATCTGTTCAGCAAAAACTTTGAATTTAATCAGCTGTTGATGTATGTGATGATGGGATACACAGAATAAATGTTAATATATTAACTGAAGTAATGAAATAAGATCAAGGTGATTTTCAGCATTGGCTTTTTCATAGTTGTTGTGAAGCCATTTTCACTCCAAATGTGGAGGATTATCAGTGTTTAATGCTGTTGCTTGCTCAGTGGATTATCCTTAGCCTGCCTTAACTCTATTAATATATTATTTGACCTTCTACAGTAAATGTAAATATTTAGCAGGATAACTTCTACCTCATTGCAATTCATAGATTTCCAAATCCATCTTAATCAAGCTTCAGCATTAACTGTATACACAGCACTTCCTTTAGAGTCTGCTCTGCAATTTCACACGTCACTGACCATCTATCAAGTGTCATTTTTAAAGGCACACACTGTAGGCCACTGCCCCATTTTACTCCATTATGTACTAATGAACACTGACCAAATATGTATTTTCCACACTGAAAACATCTATAGCGAAGTGTTGTCTCTTCACAGCGTGGGGAATCCTCAGTCGGCTCATGAATACTGGTTGATATTTGACTCGGTGGAAAAGTGGAAACAGTGCGGAGAGCGAGAGGAGCAATGACCTTTCGGAGCAGAATGTTAATTTAACTGCTGTATGAAAAGAGCCTGTGTGGCTACTGAATGCTGAACATGTAAATGTTACTAGTCCCCACTGACTCTGGCCGTATACATGTGGATTAGGTACAGTTCAGTGGCCGCTAAGTGCATATAAGCTTCACCCTCTGGTGTTATTATGTGTTTATTAGTGGGTCCGGAATACAAAATTGCACGTCAAATTCACAGAGTTTGTGAGCAACAACCATACAGTACAGCTGCTGAACACTTAATAACCTGACAAAGCCACCATGGTGTCCGTTTAACAAAAAAAACACTCACCGGCCACTTCATTGTATCTACACTCATTGTCCACTTTATCAGCTCCACTTACAATATAGGTGCACTTTGTAGTCTGACATTTACAGACTACAGACCATCTGTTTCTCTGCATACATTGTTAGCCCTCTTTTACCCTGTTCTTCAATGTTCAGGACACCCACAGGACCACGCAGGTATTACTTGGATGGTGGATCAGCACTACAATGGTACTGATGTGGTGGTGGGTCAGACAGTGCTGCTGGAGTTTTAAACACTATATCTGCTCACTGTCCACTCTATTAGACACTCCTACCATGTCGGTCCACCTTGTAAATGTGAAGTCAGAGACGATAGCTCATCTATTGCTGCACAGTTTGTGTTGGTCATCCTCTAGTCCTTCATCAGTGGTCCCGGGGCCCTGTTGGCTGGACAGTTTTGGTTGGTGGACTATTCTCAGTCCAGGAGTGACTCTGAGGTGTTCGAGGCAACACACTAACACTCCACCACCACATCAGTGTCACTGCAGTGCTGAGAATAATATTCCACCAAAATAACACCTGCCCTATAGTGGTCCTGTGGGGGTCCTGACCATTGAAGAACAGTGTAAAAGGGGCTAACGAAGTATGCAGAGAAACTGATGGACTACAATCTGTAATTGTAGAACTACAAAGTATATGGTAAGTGCAGCTGATAAATTGGATAATGAGTGCAGATACAAGGTGTATATTACGTGTGTTGAAGAGAAATGTCTGTCCTATTCTGCTCAAAATATATGGCTCTTTGTTATTTATCAAACATATTGCTATTGCGTTATGTCCTGCAATCTATTAACAACACTTGGAATAAATAATATGGAATATTTAAAGATTGGCCTCGTATTATATGCTCATCGACAAAAAAACTAGTTGTAGTAGTTAGCCTTCGCCATACTGAGAGACGCTATTTCTGTATGTGTAGCTCAGTAAATATTGTCCATATCTGTCTAAATTTATCATCATATATTGTTACTTGTAATCTTTATCTTCCTTCCCAACAGCATTGCAAGCACAAACTTCTTTTGTGCAACTGTTCTTTTGTTCTAATACTGAAAACTTACTTTTTTTGGGATTTGATGAATGACTTGGTTCAGAGAAATGTGTACGTGTTCAGAGTACGTGTGCATCTTAACAGATGACAAAAAAGTCTGTCATCTGTCAAGATACACACATACAGCACACTGCAAAAACATTTTGACTGGATAGTAGAGGTAGGAAAACCCTACAAAAGAACATAACTCAGAACTGGCTAACAGACTAATCCACGTAGTGCTTCTGCTAATATGATAGAAAACACGTTGATTTTCTGAAATGTAAAGCATGCAGTGTTGAATCTCTCTCCAGTGTATGTTATTTAGCTCCTGTCTCACTGCTGGAAAACCTCAGCCACACTCTGTCTGCTTTGTTATCAGAGACACTGCAGTGTGTGTGTGTGTGCACATGTACGTATCTCCACATGTTCATGTGTATGTGTGGCGGGGTGTGTGGGTTCACAATCTGTGTTTATGTAAGAGAGATAAACAACAGGGAAATTGTTAAATCACGTATTTGTTATGCTTTGCGTTCACTGGCAAGCTTGCAGGTCAATAGACATGGATTGTATCTGATTTTACTGAGTACAGTATGCCTGACTAGCTGCTGTAACAATTGGCTGGTTTAATTCTCAGCACACACACAGTCTTCAGCAGTGGAATATTGTACTGGCTGGATATTGATCCTTGTTTTGGGGCTGTTTGTGGCGAAAAAATAGCATTTTGTGTATTGATCTGTTTGGAGTTGGTGGGGTTTCAGGATTCATGGCTGGTCAACACTGTAGTTAGTAAAAATATCAGGAGGCTTGTATTTCTGCAGGTTCAGATATTGTATTGTAGCCTGTGAAAACCAATAATAATAATAGTATATTTTTTAGGGATGTGCAGTGTTATTAGAATCATATTGGTATCAGCAGACAATGGTTTAAAGATTTATTAATTAAATTAATTACCATTGGACCAATGGACATTTAGGCGACTCTCAGCTATTATGCTAAAATGGCTAAACTTACAATGTATTTAAATTTGAATGTAATTTCAGCAAACAAGAAAAATTTGACTAATCATGATTGACTGATGAATGAAAGAAGGTGATTACTTGTGTAATAGGATTGACAGTCCTAGTATATAATAAACATTACTGTTATATATTCTCTGTAATGTTGTTGGAGGTGGATTTGTAATACTTTATAAATGTGGTTATTTTACATTGCATTGACAGATTTCTGACTTAACAGGATCTTAATTGACGTATTGATGTATTGTAAACTGTATCACTCAGTATCAGAGTTTCACCACCACTGTAATATAATGTATGAAATGTTGGCTGAGGTTCCCAATGCTGCAGACATTGCACATACAACATCCTGGAAATCACAGCAATCTCTTCCTCCCTCTCTCTTTCTCTCCAGTGGTCTCAGTCTCTCTCTCTCTCTCTCTCTCTCTCTCTCTCTCTCTCTCTCACTCTCTCTATTGATCACAGTCTCGCTTTATGTCTCTCTACTGGTCTCAGGCCCCCCCCTCTCTTGGTTACAGTCTTTCTGTCTCTGTTGGTCTTAGGTTCTCTCTCTCTCTCTCTCTCTCTCTGCCTGTTTTTTTTTCTTTCATGCTGCCTCTTGCATGCTTGGTCTCAGTCTCTCTCTCTTTGTGTCTGTCTCTCTCTCTGTCTCTTGTCTCTCTCTCTCTCTTAGTTTCAGTCTTATGTCTCTCTCTGTCTCTCTTAGTCTTAATCTCTCTCTCTCTCTGTCTCTCTTAGTCTTAATCTCTCTCTCTCTGTCTCTCTTAGTCTCTCTCTGTCTCTCTATCTGGTGTATAAGGCTGTACAGAATTAATGGGCGGTAGATGGGAGGGCTGAGGTGGACCAGAGAGATTAGCTATAAAATTGACACTGACAAATCTCATACATTACGGCTTCATGGGAGGCAGCCATCGCCACAGGAAGTGGAGGAAGAGGAGGGGGAAAAGGTAATGCTCTCAATAAAAGGCACAATGTGTCCTTTATTAACTGCCAGTTTCATAGGGTTGCATTACTGAAAGCTCTCCTCTTCAGATTCACTGCAGTCACACAAGACCCAAATGTTTGCTAGTTATTTAACAGTGCTAAAGCAGTGATGGCCTTTAGACACTGCAGGAGTTTGTATAAGATGGTTCTGGAGCACTTTTTTTTCTGGCTGAGAAAAGCATCACATTACTAAAAAATGACAGCCCTGGGTCCTCTGCAGCCATAGCAACTGTACTCAGGTGTGTGCACTGAAAATCTCTCTTTGAGGCATTTATTTGCCACACAAAGAGCACATAATATAACAAAGTAGAAAACATAATTAATTTGAGTCATAACTACTACATAAAAAAGCAAATGCTGGCAAAACTGTTTTATCCCCCCATGTCTTTCCTTGCTGCACTAAACCGTCTCGTTTTGGAAATGAATCGTACTCCTTATTGTGTTCTCTAAATTAGTCTTTGGTTTTTGATGTTTACTGAGGCTGTCTGAATGCTCACTCCATTAAATAACAGAGATTAATGGCGAAAAAAAGAGAACAGATTTGTAAAATGCATGCCTAAAGCATATTGTGATTGCACTCACTGCAGTATTCAGAGCTTCATTTAAACTTACTTGCTTTCAGTTCCACTCATGAATAGTAAATGTTTATGTACATCTTTAATAATAGATGAAGTGCAAATGAACAAACCCAAATGAATCTTAATCTACATTGAGGCAACTGTAGAAGACAGAGAGTGGCTTGACTTCACGAGGTCATGGAAGGAGTAGTATACTTTCCTTCTTTTGTAAAGTCCACATGGTACTTCGTCATAAAATTTTAGATGGCCATTTATTACTATAGAAATGATTGTGATCAATAATTGACTTTTTACAGCTATTACGTGAGAAGCTGCAGGTGGCTAAATCAGTTGTTTAGCTTTCTTGCTTGCTTGCTTTCAACACTTAGTAGCTCAGCCCACACACAGGCTGTACTGTACTGTCTCATATTAACTTTAGCAATAAACAGAGGCATGTTTCGCATAACATGAGAAATATTATCTACTGCTTGTGTTTCTTTGGTTGAATACCCAATTAAATACATTGTAGTGCCTGCTATTGGCTTGCTTGGCTATGGACACATGGGAGGTGTGGCCATGCGGAATGGTGAGCGTGGGGCACCACAGGTAGCACTGCGGCAGTGGTAAGACATGTAAATATTTGGAACTGTAAGGTTAAAGCTGTGTATATTTGCTGCATGGACCATTCTGTGCTGAGCTGTGGGGTTGTTAGTGGGGTAGTGGTGCAGTATTAGTGCCTACCGTTTTAACAGATTTGGTCCACTTGGTGGCACAGATACTGCAGTGCTGCCTAGTGACAAAAAGTGGTCCACATATATATAAACTTATTTGGCTCACATGTTCTAAAACATCTTTGTTCTACTTCTAGCCGAGATACAGCAGAGTTGCCTTCATTTGGCTGACATGTGGTCCTGATCTGGTGCAGATGTAGACGACATATTTTTATTTTTCAATCCTGTGGAAAACACTGGAGATTAATTACCCTACAGATGACTGACTCTAAAATGACCAGTCAGATGAATGAGTCAGAAGACCAGTGACATGAACTGTAATTCACATATACGATCCTCAATCCGATTGATGAAACCCCACTCAACTCACGTTATGTTTATTACAAACAATTGTGGAAATTAATTGCAGTCAACTCAAATAATGGATTATGTAATAATCGTGACAGGCCTGCAATAGGGATCTGTGCAGGACTGATTTTTTTAATCCTGCTCCTGCCTGTTCTCACTAGAATTTGTCCTGCTCCTGGCCACTCCCTCCAAAAAATCAGCAGTGCTTCCACCTGTAATTTAGACATTTCTGTAGCACAGTAATCCAGTTCATGAGCACTGGCTTGTTCGCTGCTGTTTAGAATAAATTGATTCCTTTTTTATTGATTATTTGCCCATTTTCCCCTTATGTTAATTATGCATGCTACTTATTGTGCATTTATCATCATTTTATTTGACTTTTTATTGATTAGATTTTTTAATATGTAATTTATGTCAAACCTCATACTGCACATACTGGTTTGTTTAAATGCCTTCTCTTGCACATAACATAAACAAATTTAGCCCCACTGAGTCCTGTGGGAGTGGAGACCTGTAGTCTGTATCACATGTTATACTTTTGCTATCTTTCTAGAGTTAAGAGCTGATTGGTGAATAATTGGAACACAGATCATATTTCTGCTTGATTTATTGAGTCATCACTTGGCAGTTTGTTGTGCCATATCCTGTAATGAGATTTTAAAAATGTTTGTACTTCCCTGTTAATTGATTCGAGCCCAGCATGAAAGATGCCAGGACAGTCATTGTATAACATATAATGGATGTAGATTATTGCTGTTCATCTACGTGTGATGTGTTTGAGTTTAGTGCAGATGACAGATCTACCAAATAAAATAAACTCTGTGTAGGAACATGTGTGCAACTCATTCTAGTGTCATTCCAGTTTCCTTATATCCTATTGATAAGCAACAGAATATTTGTATTTGGTTGTGTGTATGGATATTCCAAGTATTAGAGATCAAAACAGAGCAAATGTGTTTTCTCAGTAACCCACATATTCATGTATGTTGCTAATTTGATTAAATGCTGGCAAGCATGTGCGTTGTATCCTCATGTTCGCGTGTACACCATGACATGTTAGGTATACTGTATTGCATGTGGCAGTTTGATAAAGGTGAGTGATATCGTCCTTCTTCACAGGGGAATAACAGCCTTGATTTTGGTGGTTGAGTGGTGCTTGTTAAATATTCATGGCCAAGTCATTTTCCTAAAATATAACTCATTATCGCTCCCAGCATCTCTAAAGTTCTTCTGCTCCGTTTTCACACTCTGCCCGAGATTCACAGGCGTGTTCCCAAACAAATACAATGATCTCTGCGTGAACCATTATTAACTGTAGTACTCCGCAGTGTGCATCAGACCTGCTTGTGTCTTTTTTTAGAGTGGGTTCTGGTTTGAGAATAGATGATCAGATTGTGTTGATCTATGTAGGGATTGGTAATGTGAAGATATGTGATAAATTGCATCAAGTCTTGCTAGGCGTACATAACAACTGCAGAACACAAAAAGAGTGATTATACATATATCAAACAATAGTGCACAGTAAATGCAAAAACCACATAGTATCAAGTAGCTTATTGGAAATCAGCCCAATATGCTAATATCTAATATTATTAATTTCCTTAATTTGTTTCATTTTACCTCTTTTTCCTACAATATTTGTATAACATTGACTTAAATAACGTTTAAAGCATTTAAAGTTTTTTTTTTTTTGGCCCACATTTTGATCCACCTGTCTGTTTTGCCATGTTCGTTTGTTAGATCTGGTGGCCTTAGAGGGTTTTGAGGACTAACCTTGTGCTGATATCTCACCCTGTAGTGGGATATCAGCACACATGCATAAAAGGCTGGCATTTAAAACCACTGTATGATGTCTCTCAAACAAATTATTCGAAATGAGGACATCTTAGCTAGATCTTAGCCAGTCTGCTAAGCTATTTCCATATCCTCGGGAGAGAAATCAAGCTCAGAGCTGTCATCTAAGAAGTCTGGTAAATGACAGACAATAAGGAGATTCCTCAGTGGCAGCCACAGCAATCATCTGCTCTGACAACCCAACACGTCCTCTTCGCCTTTCCCTGTATATTTAAGCGATGAATACAAAAGAAACATTTCAGAATCCTCACGAGGCTCCCTTTTGCAGAGCAGCGTGGCAAGAGTCTGCATTAACTATTGATGACATGGATGATTAAAATTTGAAGACATTTCAAAGTGTACATTAATGGTCCTGCAGGCTGGGTCAACACAAAGATGGCAAGAAGCAGGATACTGTTAATTTTGATGATACATATGAATGTGTATAACACATTTCTCAATGACTTTTACTCATAAGTTGAGCATTTTGCTGGAATTTGTTTCCTTGTTTAGTGTTCAGAAGCTTTGCCTTTCGTTAACTCTTTAGAGGCCCCAGAATTCTGGTATGTGAGTTTGAGGCTTATTTATCACTGTGAATGCCTTTACATGCAGTTAATAATCCAGTAACAGCAGAAAATCAGATTTTGTCAGTAATCTGATCAATACATTTACATGCATTTGAGTAATCAGAGAATGGGAAAACTCCAGGTCAAGTCAGACAGTCTGCTTTGAAAACGTCCAATATACTCGCAGAATAAGATGTGACATGAACATAACATAAAATTCAAACTTCATGAGCAGCCTTTTTTTTAAAACAGATCTTCAGCTTTACCTAACAAGATGAGGAAAGACTTTCTTTCCGATTGAGATAAAATCCAGCTCTCATAATCAGATTTCTGGACCTTAAGCATGACCACTGTAATATAACTCAAGAAATCAGATTATGACAGGATAATTAAGTGCATAACACTCACTGTTATAAGCAAAAAACTTATCATAGAAAAATGGCATTTACTTAATAACAGACGTGATGTTGGACCATAGAAACATCTTATATATGGGACATACCCAGATGACCAGCCAAAACCAGAACACAGTCATGCAATTAGCTGCCACAGAGCTGAAAGATGGAGGCAGATAGATAGCAGCGGTTTAACTCAATCCTATAAGATGGTCATAAATCTATATGAATAGAAACACTGAACTAACTCACCAAGGCCTCAGTCCTGACAAGGTTTATGTTCGCTTATCAAAGTTCTTTTTTACCTGTGATTGAACTGAACACGGTCTGCAGTTCAGCTGAATTGCTATAGAAAACAACTTTTTACAATATTTACATCTTGAACTTAAGCATAATCACTGGTATCCAGGTAGGCAGAAATCCAGTCAGACTCATTTGTCTTTTCATCTGATATAGCATTACAACACATCTCTTTCTCATTATCTTTGGTGCGTCCATCACAAATAGGGATACATGTGTAAAACTGTTCGTTACAAGTCAAAAACTGAACATGCTTAAAATGATTTACTTTATATTAAATTATTTATTATGAAATATACACATTAAAATTTAAGGGGTAAAAAGAACAAGTATTTAAGTACTCCTCTTTAAACCACGAGTATTCAAGGTCTGCTATTCGGCCAGTCCTAGTAATTATCTTCTGCTAATACAATTCTAGAAACCAGGTATGCAATGTGTGCGATTTAAATTGGATTTTTTTTACAGGGTTTTCCACAGTTCTATATAGTAAGACCTAAAAGCGAGGAGGAGGAAGCACTTACATGCCATGCCAGTGTGAGACAATAGATGGAAAGGGGAGCAGATGAATGGGAGGTTATGGTTGAATTGCAGCCATGCGGTGAATGCATGAAAGGCTGGTGTGGATGTGGAGTCTGTATGTGAGCTGCCAGGCTCGGTGTGGTGGGATATGAAGAGATGGCAGGCTGAAGTCTGCACCCATCTCTGGCTGGATAGATTAACTGACGGAGGTGGTGGAGGCAGGGCAGACAGACAGGGACAGAAAAAGCAAACTCTTTAGGATGCTTGCCAAATACTGCTCAGCTGAACAGGACACAAAGTACAGGTATAGACTGCATGGAAATGACAGTAGATACAGGTAATATCCAAATAATGTAACACTCTATATAACATTAGAATAAGAAGTAATTGAGATGAGATGGCAGCTGAAGCAGTAACCAGACAACTTCTGCACAGCTTGCAATATGCTTCTATGTAAATCGGAGCAGTAGGATACTAGAATCATGCACAAAATATTTCTGCAGAAATTATGTGCTTTGTAGGTCAAGCCGCACAGGTTCTGGTACAAATAAACCCAGTGTAAAGTACGTTTCTGGGCCATGATAGCTGGAGACCTTGTGATCATAATGGATATGAATGGTAATATCCCGACATTTCCTCCTTATTTATTTCTTATTTCTTGCTACAGTCTTCACTCAACACTGGTGTGAAACAAAACTGGTACAGAAATATTCCAATTTGACACTGTGCAGCTTTGCTTCTGTTTTCTACTGTGCTGTGATTTTCTTGTTCTCCTATTCTGCTATAACTGTAATGTTGATATTTTATACTTAGTGAAGTACATTGAGCATTAGACTAAAGAAAGGTTACCTAAGTTACCCTAGGGCCAAGATACCGGTATATCTCCTTTAATATTGTTTGTGTATGTAGCATTACTGAAATTAGGGCGGCAACAATTAGTCAACTTACTCGACTTAAACCGACAACCAAAATTAGTTGGCACCTAATTAATAGTCGATTAGTTGGTGAGCTCATTTCCTTCATTACAATAAAGACCTGTGATGGGAGAACTGAGTTACAACAGAGTATGTGGACTAAACTTGAGATTTACATTTGGATTGATTTGAATTAAATTTGGTTATGTTTTCTTGCTGCTACTTTGCACATCATTGGTGTTAAATTTTTACAAAAAAAACATGGAGTTTATGTGTTTTTTGTATAAGCAGGAACATTCATTATTGAATAAGGCATTTATATTTATTGTCTTCATTCATAAAACAACCTATATTTAAACTAAATTAAAGTGATATTGACCAGAAGTGAAACTTTGCTTTCTGTTGATTCCTGTGAAAAAACAACAGAAACCATCTCTAATAACCTGTGCATGACCCTCCAGGACTGGAGTTCTAACATTTGCTAACTATCTGTTTCCCTGCTCTGAGGTCTAGTGTGTTGGTGCCACTTAAATATACTGTTGCTGAAGGAAATGCTGCGTATACGTTAAAGGGGACACGTAGTGGGAACAAGTACCACGTGGCCCCTGAGGGAACGGCAGTTAAATGATCTGGTCCCCTCTTGGACAAACGGCTGTTCAATCATCCAGAAGAGCGGAGCCTCAGGGGGCTAAAGAAATATGTTGTGACTGTTACAGAACAGCATGAGACTGCAGCGTCCACACAAGTGCTGCATGGTTTAACACTTCATCAAGTTGCAGAGAGCTATATTGATAGATATTGGACCAGGGAATATGCACATTTGAAAGCATGGCGAGGCTCGCTCGTCTCTGTCTCTCTCCGCTCTAGACAAACTGCTCATGCACGGAATCACAGTGGCACCAACAGCTCTTGGCTGGTGACATGAAAACACTGTCCCCAGGCAGTGCCTGAGAGTGAATACATTAACTGGGTCTGTTATTGCTTCTGTAATATGGCACATATCACTAACCCTCTGTAGCTTGTGCTGAATAAATTATTGTTTTGATACATTCTGCTGTCAGTCACTTCGCCCTTTTTCTACTTGTCCTGACAGTGTATGGCCTCTGTGCAGAAGTTGTAACCTGACATTTACTAGAGCTTCTTCTTTGTCATCTGTCCTGTTATCAGCTCACTTTTGAAGGTAGCTGTGCAGGCCTTAGATGAGAATTGCAATCGCATGATCATTAATTATGCACAGGATTCTGATGTATTCTGTATTTAAGCCAAGAACAGTCAGAAGGTTTCCAGTTTTGAGTCCATGCAATGCTAGAACTATGAACTGAAGAAAGTGTCCAGAGACTGTTTTGTTTTTTCTTTGTAATCTGCCATACAAAGAAAATGAACATTCTTTGATTTTGAGATCTGAGTTGTCTGTGCATGTTGTTTTCAAGCCCATGTCCACATGACTGTATACCCTTACTAGCAAACTGAGAAGTGTCTGATCTACTCCTCTCTAACCTTACATTCAACCAGCCAACCAGAGATGAATGACACCCCATACAAGGCATGGTAAAAGGTCTAGAAGTGTCAAAAACGTCCAGAATGTAAGTGTTCAGTGATTACATCTTCAAAATGTAGTACTGGAAACTATCTAGGTTGCCCTATTGATTTGAAGTATGTGGAAATAATATGAATTTTGCGATTGCTTTAAAGAAAAGTGCAGAATCATTTCTTCTTTCATCATGTTCCAAGGTTTTGATTCATCCTTAACATCGCATTTACAGAGACTCCAGTTTCCTTAGCTGGAATAACTGAGTGAGAAGAAGCCAGACATCATTTTGACTGAGATTGTGTTACCATTTCATTTATTTTGCAGGAAAATGATCTCTTTGGACACCAAGTTCAGAAATTGTCAGGCTGCAGGATCAGAAACTTACTATGTTGTGAGGAGAGTAAGGGAGACTTCGACTAGAGACTGATCCTCCCTGAAAATGGTATTGATCAACATCTTCGCTTTCCTGATGATCACTTTAGAAACTGAATAGTTTGCTGATTTTAGTTGTTTTGTTAGTAAGAAACAACACAGTGACTCTTAATTTATTTTCATTTGCATTTTGGAAATGACTTACCCTCACTCAGCAAATTGAGCTGCGCTATGGATCATAACCTCACGTTTCTCCCTAGAACGTCACGGTATTTTGCAGATCGTCTTTATTAAAAGTCTATAGTAAGACCAAAAAAGAATGAATATTCGAATAGTCAAATACTTGGGTCCAACTCAAGCATTATCCCAGCTTCCAGTTCACTTGGTGCCACATTTACTAACAGGTTCAGGTGTGTGGGGAACTGGGATAGAGCAAAAATGTGGGCTGGCTGGTCTTTGGTTGGTATATATTAGATATTAGTGTTTATGAAATAACAGGATAATTTTAACAAGTGCTGATATTATGCAAATTCTTGATATGTTTTTCTTTATTGTCGTTTTATTTAACCACCTCCTTTGTATATCATTCTAAATCTTGGTTAGTACAAACATTTATATATACCAGCTAAATAACTACACACATGCATACTTTGAACACCTCTTGGACAGATTATTTTATACAGATATTTAGTCTGGCTAAAAATGCTGGGTTACATGCAAAATGAGACAAAGAAACCCTGCTTTCTGGTGGAGAGTAAATGGAAGAGGAAGGCCGCCAGCATACAGGTTTGACAACATTTTAGTGTTCAATACAGAATAACCCTGGATGTCAACAGTGTTACATACAGAGTGTCAAAAATACAATTAAAATATATTTAAAATATATATATATATATATATATATATATATATATATCTGTAACGCTCAAATTTGCTACTATACCTCTCATACATGGAAGATGGCTTCCAACAATCTTCTTGCAGATACCAAATGATTGATAGATTGCAACCAGTGTTCTGTTTCAGTCCTAGGCAGTGGATGATGAATATGTAGTGGATGATGAATACCAACTAAGCAGCAAAAAATGCAAATCACCTCAAGTGAAACTGCTAGCACTTGTGATCTCTCTGTGTGAGGAACTGTGAAAATCTGCTGGGTGTTAACACTGTACCTGCTACACAGACATCCACTATCTTTAAGAACTGTCCAGGACATAACTCTGGTTCCCAGATGGACCTGTAGGCTGTAGACGAGTTCTCCAACTCTCCTCCTAGAGTGAGCTAGTTTCCTGCAAAGCCTAGTTCCAACAATAATTTGCAACAGCTGCTCCAGCCAATTGGATACAGGTTGAAACTAAACTCAGCAGGAACGTCAAGCCTGGCCCACAATACAGGATTTAAAAAATATGAAAACATGAGAGACTTCACACATAATGACATTTTTCACAGATTTTTATGTTCTTGATTGTTGTTAGTCATCAAAGTCCCCACACTACACAATGTGCTCTGAATTAAACACCACACACTTTCAGATATGCACGCCCGACCAAGAGCTCCAATTTTCAAAACCTCGCAGGAGTTTCTTGTGAACTGCTACATCGCAAGGGCAAAGGGGGAGTTTATCGCATACTGGATGTAAACAAACATGCCGGATGATGGTGAAGCCATTGCTATGCTAGTGGTGAGAGCTTCCTGCTCAGAAAAAGAAAAGGATGTGGATGAAGTGCACAGCACACATTACAGACACTCATGCTGTTCCCACAGCTCCACAAGTTTATCTTCTTTCTCAGTTGTCAACCTCGCTTCTCGATTTAGCCGCCATGCTTTACACTTCTTCCATACCCAGTTCTATCCAGCTCGCGTGTCATTGGTTGACAGTCTTTTCAGGCGTGATGTCAACATTGCGTTTCACACCAGAACATCTACACCCCACACTACAGGATAATCATAAATATCGACATGTGTAATATCTAGGATTCATGATGGAGGCAGCCCCAGCTGCACTGGGAGAAGATCGGCAGACTAAAGATTGGATTATAGACACCCCACACTACAGGATAATCTGGGAAGATAATGATTTAAGATCAACCAGATATCGGGAGACCTTTTGCAATTGTTGTGAGAAGCAAATCAGTCTCAAAATCAAATCAAAGAGTGTGGTAGTGTGGGCCAAGCATAATTCTTCATGAGGAAGTTTGGAAAACATTGCTACAGACATTTCCTCCACCACCCAGAGTGAAAGCCTTTGTTCAATGAAGAAGTCATTTTTTTTACACTAAAGTACACAAGTAACAGGTCTGATTGACAAATGTCAGTAGTCAAGCCTACATAATTTCTTCAAACCAGAGTTGGGCATAAGAGAGACCATTGGACATCTTGCTCATCAGTGAGGGAATTCAGTTCAATATACTGTTCATACATTGTGAGAATAAGACCTCAGAGAGAAGCTCCGTATTGGTCTTAGTTTAATGTTGGGTATAGCTTGCTCACAAATTTAACTGCAGTAATGAACGTAAGTGTCAGTTTTGTTCAGTGAAGTCTTAGACTTAGTGTGTGCTTACCATGGACAAAACCTACAGCAAAGGTTCTCTGTGTGAGCATGGGGTTGAAGGCACCATGTGCCCCTAAGGAAGGCATCAATCATATTGTGTGCACTGAGGCATATTCCCCATGCTTGTCATAAGCTGAAATAACAGCCACATGAACTTTAGGTGTGGATGGGGGAATGACCTTTATCCAACAGGTCCTATAGGAGCTGTAGCACCACAGGGGCTGAGCACTGCACCAGGCAGCACCTATTAGCCGCACACCAGTGTGCACTCACATGACCAGTAACCTGCCAGCTCATAATTCACCAGTTGCCCCAGCAATCAAAGCCTTTATCTATATGATTATGGATATGGATGCCACGTTCCCTGGTGGTTGAAACAGTAAGGTCTCTCCGTAGTGGTAGCTGTTATATTGAGAAGTACAATGAGACATAAAGTAACAGGTCTGGCTGTTTGGTTGCAGCAGCAGGCAGGCAGATTTAAGGGGGAGAATCAGTGATGGCTGTTTGTAGCTTGCACTGACAAACAGTTCCACTGCAGTGGCACTGTATCCGTCCCACGAATCCGTCCCACCTATGAATGTGTTCACCTTTCCCTACCTTGACACTGACTCGAATCAAGTCAGCTGGTTTCAAGGTCCAATTAGATGGGCAGCTTGCAGTGATGGGGGTGCAGAAACACATGTGGGAATGAGCTCTTCAACTTTGATGCCACTTTGGAGACTGAACATCATTGCTTGGTGAGCAGTGTGTAGCTCCAGGTGATCAAAACATTGTAGTGCTAATTTTGTCAGATCATGACAATCTTCCTGTGCAAATAAATCAACCCCCATCTAAGGAAGTCTTGTCCACGAGGAACATTGCTTGCACGTAACATAAGAGTTTAAGAATTAATTGAGCCTGCAAACAATTAAAATAGCTCAGGAACTGGTGGAGCAGGGTCTTAGGTCTTAGCTAGTGTGTATACACTAGTGTGTATGCACTCCACACTTGGGCAGTATGGGTTTTACTCAGGCAAAAGGGAGTAGGGCAGCTTAAGCTGGTAAATGCTAGCAACTGTTTTAACAATCAGCAACAGGTTCACCTAAGCTTCTAATGACCCAGGAACAACTCAGACTACCACAACTGTGCAGAACTAGATAGGGTACTGAAGCTCCTGCAGTGTCACCAGGCTGGATCAATGTTCTTCTGCTGTGAAAAGAGGAAAGGAATCTTCTGAATTTGCGTCTGTGGCATGTCTTTTATGACCTTTGTTTTTTGCACTGTGCTTTGCACTGCCTGTTTTGATGAGTAGGAATAAAATGGAATGTTTTGTACAAATTATGTTTTATTTTCCTCATAAGTTCAAATTTATCAGTCTTGTTATTTGGGTTGTTGTTGTTGTTGTTTTATATATAAATAATGCCAATTTTAACATTGTGATTCTCTTAAAGCAATTCGTAAAATGAAAGACATGTCGATTATTTAAGCTCTCAAAAATGAATTTTTTGAATTCAGGCCACCAACTGCTTTTTGCAGCCCTGCACAGTACGCTGGGTTCTTTTCAAAAAGAATTGCATGGAGTCCTGAAATGCCTGGAGAGTTTCTTTTCATTTTCACATTTTTTAAAAGCTTTTATAAATATTCGTTACGCTTTGTTCATTTATCAGACTGCATTTCAGTCAGTCAGCAGTGGAACAGACACAGTGTTCACAATTTTGTATGTATGAAAGTATTTCCATTCGGTACATTAGCACTGATACCCTGCGGAATTAGTCATTAACTCTTTCATGCTAGGTGTCCATGTGTAGACAGTTCCATAGCAGTGATATCTGAAAGAAAATTCCTGTTTTTGATATTTACTTTGATATTGTTCGGTAAAATAGGTAGAGTGCTGACACTTTGATTTATTTTTACTCAGACAGATGTTGCTTGAAAAAATGATTTGAGCATAAAAAGAAATTGTACATATTTTTAAATACAATAGCATTCATTTTGCACTGTCTGATACAATTGCCCATCAATAAAGTTCTCCCGTCTACTGTACAATCCAGTTTACTGACCTTGTGCTTATCAAGTAATGAGACTTGTGAGTAAGTCTTGTGATGTCTCGAAGCTGACCAAGGAATACACATCATGTATTTATCCAGGTTTCCCACTCGAGGAAAGAAGCGTGCTACTCCTCTCCTGCTCAACCATCAGTATCATCTCTTAGGTGTAGCACCGGTGGCCCTGTTGGAGCCACCGCATGCCTCATTGCTCTCTACCCATGCAGCTCTACTCCACCTGCCCTGCCTCCTCTCAACCTCTTAATATCTTGCGGTGAGATGATTGAAACAAACGCGAGGCAGTGTCAGGACCTCAGTCACCATGTAATTGAATTCTTCCATGTTTCTGGGAGCGCACCAAAGCATAGCAGTGGAAAAGGGGTAAACAGATGACGCCTGGTCTCTTCCGCAAACAACAAATAGAGATTTGAGACCGATTTAGTGAGGGTCCCATGTTGTAAAAATCGCTATATATATAATCAGGATTTCTCTTCATTCTTTTCAGTATTGGAGTCTGTTCTCTGGTTTTCATAGTAGAGCTGCCTCTCAAATAGTTGATAAAATATTGTGAGCATGGAAAAGAGCTGTGGGGCAGCGCTGTTTTGTTTTTCAATAATGTAGTGTAAATCTTATTTATATGCCCATGAAGCCCCATTGAAAAGGTGCTGAACAAAACTGACCACAGATTGTTGCTGTTGTATAGTTAATACTGGAACAGTCATAATTAGTATGTTTTGAAAGGGCTCTGATGTGAATAACTCCCAGTCCAGCATTACAACTGTTGTAGTGCCATCCCAGAACCTTTCTTGCTCAGTGGTGGACCTAGACAGATTTAGTAGGTGTTGTAGGTAGTTTCGGCAGAGGTTTTGGAGGATATTTTGCCGTGTGCTCGTGCCAGTATGTAAAGTAATATTTGGGCTGGCTTAGTGTGACTAGGAGGAGTTTTTTTCTAGGAGGAGGTGCTGTAATTTAAGATCTGTGATTTACTCCAATATAAATCTGATCTGTGTGAAGTTTTTACAATGTCTTCTGGAGATGTTGTCACAAAGCAGCTATACAGAAAGTCTGGGTCCAACCCCCCAATAAGCAAGCCAAAGGTGACAGTGGCAAGGAAAAACTCCCTCACAGCTAAAGGAAGAAACCTTGAGAGTAACCAAGACTCAACAAGGAAACCCATCCACTTTAAGTCGACACCGGGTAGCAGAACAAACAAAAATGATCAGAATTTACAGTTAAAGGCAATACTGAACAGGATAACTGTTAGTAGCTGTTAGATAGGAGACTACAATAGAAAGATAGAAATAAGAGAAATGTTGAGTGCTTTGTGAGGAAGAAATGGCTGAATTTCTGAAATGTCTGAAAACTGGTCAGCAATGCAAGCAGGCAGTGGCAACTAGCCAAAGCAGATGAAGCAGCAGCCACAGTAACAGCATTCCTTTTCAAATCTATACTAACACTCTAACAGTAATGTCCACAACAAATCCAGGTAGTGGAAAGCAGCACCTCCATTTTTTTCCTGCAACCTGAGGAGAAGGTTAACAAATAAACTGGAGCTTGAGTTGGCCTAAATCAGAGACTACTGAAAACAACCATAGATCGGTCTATACATCTTCTCATAGCCACGATAATAAACAATTCCCATTGATCACGAGTGGCACCCAATACTGCAATGAGATGCAACTCCCCCCCCACGACCCTTGATCCACCTCTGTTCTCACTACACGTCTGTGAGCATAGAGACTACAGCATTCAGGTTAAGCGCAAGTTATGCTTGTCTGCTTAGCTTTATGTAGCAGTGAATGAATCTATTAAAACATGGTTAAAGACATGCTTAGAACTGTTCATAAAATTCTGTCTGTCCCTCTTTGTTGAAAGTGACAGTGCGTTCAGTTCCTGTGCAGAGGGCCTCAGTCAGAGCCGCATCTCCAGTTGTGTGGAATGGGCCGTTCAGTGCGTGGCGTCTTCAGGCAGCGCTCTGTCGGAATGTGTTTGGACTTTCTCCCTCCTGCCGATTCTCTACGTCTCCAATTTGGCCACCGTTGCTTAGTGACAATGCTCCATGGGCCCCCTGCTATGTGGTTCAGTATCTCCACCAAGGTGCGCCTACCGATTGGCAGACTTCTGATAAGGAGCTCAGAAAGTAGCTGTCTGTAATTTATCTAAGGTTATTTTGTGATTCAGATATACTGTTCTGGATGCAGCCATGCGGTAAATTGCTTTCCTCTGGGAGCAGGTCGCACTGAGGGGTCGACAAAGTGTGTTTTTTCTCTCTGGCGGTACCCCATTCCCCTACTCTCTCTCTCAGTCTCTCTCCTTCATTTCACACAGTTGAGTGAGAGAGTGCTTCTGTGAGGAGTCATTGCAGTGGCAGACATGCTGTAATTAGGGTGGATAATTGCAGGCATAGAACAGCAGGTCACAGGGGATACAGGGGGCTCTCAAAGGTCAGAATGACGAGGGTCATCAGAGAGAGATGAACACACTCTTAGCCTTCGGAATAATAGAAATGAAGCTCGGTGAAGATTAACAGGCTATGAAACAGACAGAAAGCATATAGATGAAGAGAACGGTGAGGTTAAAACGTGTCTGTGGTATAATACTTTACATAAAAAGAACTGAAAGAAGGAGACATTGGGAAGTGGGGGGATCTGGGTGGGCAACATGAAATAATGATCATATAATTTCATGGTTTGCAATTCATATCACAGTGTTTTTTAGTGTTGTGTTTAAGATGGATGGTGGTGCTCTAGTCTTCTTTTTGTGCTTCTTTATTTAGTACTTTGTATTTATATTGTAATCGTTAGTACTTCTAGTCCGGGAGGAGGTGCTAAGTAAGAATTTAATTGTACAGCGCTACCTCTTGTTTCTCTGTGCATATGACAATAAACACTTGGATTAGGAACTGAGTTGTTCCACTGATAGCAGAACAGCTCTCCTCTTAAAGGAGCAAACAAGGTACAAGGTAATAATGTGGCAGAACTCTAGGGGTGGCATCTGCAGTGGCCAGTTAGATTTTGGCGGGGTGATTGACCACACCAGCCACAAGCATGTTGCCTACGTCTTGGGAATAGTAAATAAGCCCATTGTGACCTTAATTTGGAAAAATGTAAAATTTGAATGAATAAATTAAATTTCTTTTTAAAAAAAAGTGGTATTTTAAAAAGTGGCTATTTGAGAAAGTGTGTCCCAGATTGCCTGATGTGATTTTGCCCCCCGCCTTTTCTTTTTACTTCTCTCTGCTTTCTCTATTCCATGGCTGCCATTTCCAGTTGCTGCTGAAGGGATGTACAGCATTCTGAACTAGTTATTACTAAATTAGGAAAAAGACTTTAAATATGGTTTTGAAGTTGCTCATTTGAAACTCATTTTTTGCTAATTTGTTACTGATGATTGTTCGTGGCAAAAATGCAAGTTCATAATAAATTGCAACGATTAAGCACAGTCTAATTATAGGTAATTAGTCCGCATTTTAGAGAACGCTGTTCGCTGTTGTGCTTACATCATGCCTGTGGAATGGACACTTTTCAGCCGCAATTGTGAATGGCAGTATTGAAATAGAGCAGAGAGGAGCAAAAAAGAAAAGGTGGAAAAGTGTGGGCCAAGTAAAAGCATAGGTATAGCGAGTTGTCAGACTTGTCTAGCATGCAGAGGCTGACTTTACTGGTGCCTCTGGGGATTTAGGTTAAGCCTCTCTTGCTCTCTCTTACATAGCCTGTAGTGTTTTCACAGTGCTGCACTGTTCCACGTGTTCTTTCCCTAAGAGCAACCCAAGCTGTCCAGGAAAAACAGAGTTAAATGTGAAGAGCTGTAAATATTCAGCTTACCATGGGGAAGACTCACACTGATCGCACTGCTAAAATGCAAGATCATGAAACACAGTAGGAGGAGGAGGAAGTGTCTTCTGTAGTTCCGTTAGTTTGGTGTCAGATCTCTAGGTGTTTCCGAACCACTCAATGCTACATGGTTCTGATAATGCAGCAGTTATGTACTTCCTACATATAACATTTGAGTGTGCAATACATAAAAAAACGGCTTCTTGTCTTTACACAGACCTTCAGCTGAGCTCAGGAGAGGGATATGAGATTACACACTGTTCATCTGAGGCGCATCAAATGCCTCTCTAAACACCACCACAGCTCCAGCAGTGAAAGTCCCACTAGGGTGGTAAATAAATTGGCCATGATGGAAGTGGTTTATGTGAACAGAAGAGCCAGGAAACGCTCTAAAAGATATATGCTGCATCAATCAGTGACTTTTTAAAATGGCTAAAAAGGAAGTATTGCCCCTACAGACACAGTACATTACGGCTGATTGGTAGTTGGTAACATTGCTAGGTTGACTGCAACAGGGTGGTTGTACTGTACTGAAAGATGTCATGAGTTGTCATAATAGATTTTGTTCAGTAATACTGTTTAACAGTGTTGTACTACCATTGTCATTATGTCATCGCAGTAGGGATGAGCATTATGATGATATTATGATTATGTCACAATAGGCATTTCTTAGTGTGTCGTAGATTCCATCAGTATTAACTACATGTTTCATCACAAAGTGAGCATGATTAAGCCTATTTAATGTTAAAGAATTTAGTGCACTGTAGTCTGGAAACACTGTTTATTATTATTATTATTATTACTATTATAGCATTTTTGTATATGTGGCAGTGCAGGTTCTATTTTGCCTATTTCAACTTATAAAATCTTATGTACTGTGTTTTATGTACTGTGAAAATATCCTGAAATTATAGTGATATAATATTTTTGCCATATTGTTCACCAATACATGACACATTATTATGCAGATTTTTACTGTGTAGTCTATTTAGCCATCATAATATCAAACATTATGACCTCTGTCACGACAATTAATGGTAATGGTAACGTGGCAGTTTTGTATTGCTGGACATAATCTGTTGTGGCAGCATATCTGTCAACATTTATGGCATGGCATGGTTTATGACATATGACAACATTTATGTCATGGTTTCATTTTTAATTGTCTTATAATGCCCCACATGCTGTGTGTTTAGGCCACTACTGAATCTCAGAACTACTGTAAAACAATGTATCAGGCATCAGGCAGCGTGTTCATAGCTGTGGAATAACTTTCTGTGAGGGAGCTATTAGAGGCATTGAACTCTTCAGACATCTGCTGTGCTTCTCCAGAATGGAGCGTTTCACATCAAACCACTCGAAATTACGTTGTTTACAACTTAATGACTTAATTAGGCAAAAAGTTTGAAAAATAAGTGGAAGTTAATCATAAGAAGACGCAATCGGCAGCACAAACATCTATGTAAAATTTCTGATCCTGGACCTTGCTGCAAGTTTAGTCAGTCAGACCCCTGTGACCTAGTTACCTACTGAACATGTCATGACAATCTTCAGACCTAACAGGAAACATGTAAGACTGCCGTCTTATGTAAAACACCACCAGGCAAATCACACGTTTTGTTCTTCTTGTTCTAAGTGACATAAGTAAACATATTCTCGACAGATACATATGCTATATGTAAATGCACAATTTCTATTTATCTGTTAAATTTAACATATTGGGAAAATGCACTGAACGTAATATATGCAATAACTTTTTAACTTCATTATGTTTTGAATGTTATGTTAAATTTTGCAAATAAGCAGTAATTGTGCATTAAATGTGCATAAGTATGTTCTTTGTAAAGAATGTGCAATTATATTTACTTACAGTATTTCTTCAAAATCAGTTTGTTATTCTTTCCCGTATACCTGTTAATATCCAAATTGTCATAAATGTATGTACAGCATTTTGAAATGAAACTCTTCCTGTTCATGCAAAATTATTATTCATTTATGAGAGTCCACTGAGGTCAGATCCAATTACCCTAAAAATGATGGTTTTGATTGATTTGTTCTGCAAGCTCTCTGGTTTTATAGCTGTATATGGTTCTTTCTTTACAGGTTGCAGGGTTACAGGAGGCTAAAGGTATCGACTTCCTGTGGAAAATGGAAATGAATCCATGAAGCATCTAATTGCATTGCATCTCTGCATAAGGGGTCAGGCTACTGATGGATTTGTGGAACTCATCGTGAAATGATTTTCCGTTCTTTTGAGTGTCCAGAGGGGAATATGCTGTCATATATGCATGAATGCCCTCACGTAGGCTGTGTACATGTGACTAGAAAAGAGAAGCATGTTGTACCTTTCTATTACCTTTTTGTTATTTCATGCTGTACGTCTCTGTACGTCTCATTATTCCAGACATGAGGCTGTGTGTAATGTGCCTAATTGTAGAGCTTTCTACGCAGAGGAAACGTTGTTTTGTAGTCTAATTTCATTTCCCGTGTTGTCATACCAGGCAGGTTAAATCTGTTTTGCTGCACTAAGCTAATTAGAGCAGATCAGGTTTCCGTGGTCATAGTGAAAACCTAATGGAGTGGGGAGCACAAAGAGCCTGCTGCACACGCTCCCCTGGCACCCAGCATGACCAGTCGCACACGGGTTCATTTGAGAGGACAAAAGACATTGTTATTTATCTCTTCCATTTTAATGAGGCTCTTCTTAAGAAACAGATGGCGCATTAGTGAAGACAAACTCTCGCTGACATCAGTGAATTCCGTACAAACAGCACAACGAGGCGGGGAGTTTTTTTATTGCTCGTTTTCTACGCGGACCGGGTACAGACTGCTGTGTTTCACAAGCCACACTGTGAACTCACTTTGCTGGGTCTTTTTGTTGGAAAGTAGACAGAGGTTCATCACCATGGTGGAGGAGTGGAATATTGATGTGACGGACAGAATCTCCAGTTAGCTCTGACCTCTTTGTTCGCGGCGCCAGCAGTAAAGATGCTGAGTGAGTTGTTCGCATTTAGCTCTCGCTTTACTGTAACCCTCAGCAGAAGTGTGCACATATACTCTCTCCCAACACACATGCCTGCATGCCGTTCCACATTAAGTGCTCCATCACTAAACTACACTGGATCATAAACCTGCGTTCAGGTTTCAAGTCAATTGTCATCTTGAAGATCCCTGTTAGTGGTTCCTCAAAAATATATCACAGTACTTTTCTCTGTTATATACATCACGATTTATCAAATCTCTGATGCTAGACATCACAAATATGACAGTGTTAGCTGACGTTGCCACATATAAACGTTGAAATTATATTGAAACTATATTGTCTTTTTTTTTTCGTTTGTGTGTTGCATCCAGCTGGTAAAGTGCATGCTTACAAGTTGAATAATTAACAGTGCTGGAATGGCTAAAAGGGATGCTCAGACAAATTTTTGACATCCCAGCATATACCGGTAGTAAAACAAGCAGCTCCCACCTCAAGTGGTCCAGTCCTGGTTTGCTGATTGTAAGTCTTATAGAGTGGTCAGAGATTAGCTGAAGCTAAAGTTAACTTCTTATTCTTATAATTTCCAGTTCCACCTTAAACATGTAATGGTTACACAAACTTTAGCAGACGTTTTTGTGTATGTGTGTGTATAGATGGAAGAACACATTTAGACTTCAGGGTGAGATAGTCTGCATATATATTAATATGAAAGTCCATTTCCATCCCTGCTTATTAGGTAACATGTTAATGCTTGCTTAGATGCACATATTATGACTATACCTATTATTCTGATAGCTAATTCCAATCCATTTATAGCCAAACTGTCCAAAAACAAATTGGCCAGTGGTTGATTTTTTGTTTTGGCCTATTCTTTTATTTATTTTTGGGCTCGTTTTTAACCAAAGCTCACGCTGCATGGAACACACACATTTCAGAACTTTCTGGTGGCCAAACCTGCAACATTAACAACATTCTTTGCATCTTTAATGGGCCAAACTGGCATTTCCTGTTTTTTTAAAAAATCTCCTGATGATGAAGCTACTGCTGAGACTGGGAGCCTCCTTTCTTAGCATTATAACTTGTGATCTCCTGGCCACGGGGTGAAACCTCACTGTGACAGCTATGTCACTTGGGAACTTCTTCTAAACCTCTTTTTGATGAAAAGTGTTGTTTAGTGTTTTGGATATGCTGGCAGTGCCCACAGTATGCCCTGATAATATTGTTATGTCATATTGTTATGTCCCCCATACCATTATGGTATGGTACATTTCAGCTAGATATAAATGAAGGCCTGTGCAAACTACCATTGTGTTCCTTCCCGTCTACCCGAATGGAGGTTGACAGCTGCGTTCGGTTAGCCAGGCAGGAGTGTAGCCGTGTGCATGGCTAATGAAGGTAATTAGTTAGATGAGCGGTGACATGTTTAGTGGATGCCCGGCGGTAGGTGTGTACACTTGAATGTGCAGTTATAGCACTTTGGCCCCAGCTGCAGAGTGGGGAGCTCCGTCAGCTGAATCACCCTTGTGCTTTTTCACTCATTTCCAGTGAGTCAGAAGCATTGTCTAATTCTATCCGGAATGAATTGTCCACCTGTTTGCACAGTGCATATAAGCCTGTATTAAGCCATTTCAGCCACCACCAGGAAAATGTATTCAGCAACAAATGGAATTTTTGTTTTCTGTACAAAATGGCCATGTGTCACAATTGGCCACTAAGGTCCTGGAAAAGTAGATGATGCCAACCTTGGTGTGTTTTCATGCATATGTCCTTAAAAAAAACCATAAACCGGTGTAATCTGTCTTCTAGATCTGTCAACTAGATCTCCTGACTCCTGTCAGCCGCATCTGTAGCATACACTTCATTAGCACAGAGGGAAGGTCTCGATCCAGTTTTTACACTCAAAACTGCTTCAGCACCTGCTTATTGTCTTTTGTTAGACTGCATTCAGATGGCAGAATGTATTCCACCCCAAACGCCATTATATCTACAGCAGAATGCGGATTCTGCTGCTCCAGTTTTTCTAGTATGAATAGAACAAAATGAAAATGTTTAGCTCCAGCGCAAAAGCTCTGCGTGTCGTGTCATTTTTCACAATGTAACTGATCAAAAAAGAGCGTGGCTCAAATTAAACCAGAAAGTGGATGCAGGTCTGATACAGTAAGTTCTGATCACTTTTAAAATTGATTTAAAAAAGCTTAGAAATAAATATTAATTTACTGACGTGAGCACCCCTCAGCACTGTAGTCTAGTGAGCAGTTTAATGTTGAAACATGATGTTGTGTCTCCTTGCTAGTTCCTCCTCATGGGTTGATTAGGAAGAATTAAACCAGGTGAACTTTTTCTCAAAAAAGAAGCAAAATTAAGTGCCATATTCTTAATTTTATCCTTGTAGTCTGATGTATGACGAAGTATTGAGAATCATTTTGGGCTGTTTTGTTGTTAATGATTCAGGTGCTCTTGTCAAAATCAGTGGCTTAATGAATTCCACGTAATACCAGATTTGTGCCTATCTCAGCCACAAGGTCAAAACTTGGCCATTGGTGGACCTTTTAGCAAGATAATTGCCCCAAACCCCACATACACACATAAATGGCTGTGGGAACACAAAATCAAAGCTTTGCAATGGCCCTCCCAGTCTCCAGACCCACTTAAAAAAATATGTAATGTGTATTAAAGAGGACAGTCTACAAGATTTTTTGGTTTAGGTATAGGGTTAGGCTTAGAAAATTCTCACTACATGTAGGTAGTTACAAATTTGACATACTGTGTGTGTATGTTTGTGTGTGTGTGTGCACATGTGTGTGTGTTTGTGTATGTTTGTGTGTGTGTGATATATGGTGCAGGAGCATTGTGCTGAACTGGAGTGAACTGGACCGTAATTGTGATTCTGTGTAGCATCTGCTATGTGCTCTGCTGGTTGTGTGTGATGGGGTAGCCATGCACAGTGGCCACACACCACCTCACACAGGTGCACATGGCACGTCACAAACTGATTGGCTGAGCTGGCTAGCCACTTAACTGTGTGTGTGCGTGTTTTATTTAGTCCATCCAGCCTGTGCACCATACCTCAGATTCAGTCCAATCAGAGCGCGTTTTGTCAAAACTGCATTTCTCCCCCTACTGCTTGTGGAGAGCTAGTTTTGAAGAGAGAGAGAGAATCGGAATATCTTATAGCCTGTGTTGCTTGGGGCTGGAACCAAAGTCCAAGTGCATTAGGTCATAGAAAAAGATACTTAGAGGATTGAATGAATAAATTTAAGGTGATGGTGATGCTGTTTTGTGCTCTGTGCACCACTGAGACCTTATTGATTTTCAAAGAGCATTTTTTATGTGTTTGAGGCTGCCTCCACTACTCATGTCCTCTACCCTTGTGTATTCAAGAGTGCAGGAGTTTCCTCCACACTGTGGACCTGTTGCAGAACACTGGACTGTGGATGAAATGAAGGAGCTTTGTGTACATGTATTTGGCAGTCGGCATGTTCACTACAACCTCACAATGGAAACTTAGTTAGCATATCACTCGTTTAGCATTTACAGTGAATATTACAGACATATCTGGCAAAAAGTCGATATTTGTTATGTTGCCATCTTGCTTTGGCAATTTGCGTATACTCAGGGAAATAACGGTTACAAGGTCATTACAGGCTTCTTAAGATTTCTCTTTTTTGATGCTGTTGAGAGAACAACAACACAGTAACTATAATCCCTGGGTGATCACAAAACTGCAAAGCGTTGTGCTATTGTAATGCACACATGGAGTGCTATAAAGGCTAATTATAACTGAATATGCACAACCATCAAATGTCAGTTTCTCTGACATACAACATGAGCTTGAAGTAACTGTTCATCAGTTGAAAATCCCCCTGACATACTGTCAATATTTAGTGGCTGGCTTTATGTATTGTAACAGACATTATATGAAGAGAGCGAGTGGAAAAACTATTAAAGAGAAACCTAATGGGCCTATTTATATTATTTATGACTCCTGCTCTTATTTGAGATTAAAATGTAACAATTCATATCTGACAATAAAATCACTTAGCAAAGCACAATAAAGGTCAAAGTTTGCTTAATTTTAAGTTCTGCTTAATTTTACCCCCTTTTAATTTTTTGGTCAATATTGTTATTATTAAAATTTCAATGGCAGTCAACAAAATTTTCATATCAGTTATGCTCTATCTACTCTTTGTAGGGCTTGATTGGTATGAATAGCAATTAATAGTATTAGCAGATATCAGTGCTGATTTTACGGGTAATTGAAATAATAATATGGATAGTACTGGCTATAACATTATGATAACTGGATATAATATTGGATACACAGTGAACTTCAGAATTACTGCACCCCTCAAAACCTGGGCAAATATTGTTATATAAATGTTATTATATAAAATAAACAAAACATATAATGATTCAAATGTTCTTCAGGAATGTTTTATGTATTTATGTCATAGCAATAAGTCATACATTCCTAAGAAAAGTGCATTCTTTTGAAAAACTGTGAGCCAAATTGCAGGGCCTTGCCATTGGGCATTTTCACAGGTGCTCATGTGAAAATCAGTGGCATAATGAATTCAACTAAATAACATGAGGTTTTAGCCCAAAATCTGTCTGCTTCTGCCATGAGTCCATGGCCTTTCAGCAAGATAATGACCCAAACACACATTAAAATCCATGCAGAAATGGTTGAGGGAACACAAAATCAATGCTTTGAATTTTGTATGTATGCAATGCATTCAAACTCTATAGAAAATCATTGGTCTCAGATAGAAAACAAACAAGCCTGAAAATATTGTTTACCTACTCTTCAGTTTGAAGCCATCAATACTGAGTGGAACAATATTGACTAAGTTACTTTAATTCTTGCTGATGTTTTGTCATTGCCTTTCTTACTTTGGTACATTTTTTTAACTGCATAAACATACTTCTTATATTGCTTTCCAGTGGCCCTCTCAGGGCATACTTGAGCCTGCACCCAGGACTAATTCTTGGCTCATTTGGGGGAGGGGCTCATTATTGCTGGTTTGTTTCCACACAAGCGCTCCATCCAAACTATGTATTGATTGCACAATTCCAATACATCACTTTTCTGTGGTAGGTTCTCAAAATGGTAGGATGAAGCTTCATCCGTTTGTTATTCTGTTGTTCTCACGAGGGGAGGCTTCCACAACTATTACTAATATATTTAACAAATATTAACAATGGGGGAGCCAGTAGTTTTCTATTAACAATACTTATTATTAATTGAAAACTATGTTTTAATAAGGAAAACTCCAAAAAGACTAAAATAAAAATATGAAGCTTTCCCCAGAAATATCACTTGTTGAATGTGTGGTTTATTAGCCCTTCTAATGTTAGCCCTTCTTTATGGAAATTATATATAAATGTATGTTTATAATTTACATTTGAATTGTATACTCGAGCAGTTTTTAACTATTGAAATAAACAGCAGGAACTCAAAGCCTTCAACCAGTGTAAATATTCAGTATTAAAAGCTGATATCATCAGCCACCTGATACGACGGTCAGACCCTAGTCCTTCAACAGAGTCACATCAGAGGAACTTTTGCCAGTTTCATCTGCACACATATACTGCATGTATCAGGCAGTTCATGTGCGCTCCCATGCTCAGAGGTGAATCTGAAGTCATGATCAGAGCACTGCGCTGGGTCTGGGTGATGATGATGAAGGTGTGGAGATATAGGCTCCTCTGAGCCGCGCTGTGTGAGGGATGTAGAGGTGCGGTGGCCTGTGCTGGATTAAAGATCATATCGGGAGCGGTGCAGCAGCTGCAGAGGCAGGGCTGGAGGAGTGATGGGCCTGCCGGCAGATGAAGCCTTTGCAGCAGGAGATAGCAGGAGAGCAGGATGCTGTTTATAACAGAGCAGGAGGGTATGAGTGAGCCTGATCGAGATGGCTGACTCGCAGCTACCTGTGCATTTCCGTTTGAGGTGGGGAAGAAACTCAAACACCGTAACACACATGCATGCAGAGTGAAGGAGCACAGCACTGATAATGCTGAGCATTGAGTGCAGGTTCTGTAACACTGCAGTGATGTTTACAACATAAATGATGCTCTAATGTTGTACAGTGTGATTCAGTTATGTGTCTTAAGGAGGAGATTCATTATGGAATCTCAAATTTCCAAGCACAATTTGATTGTTTTGGTACAACTTCAGAAAAATCTTTAATGTTTTTATAATAAAGCAAATATGTGATTGGAAACAATTAAAACATTTTGGGTCTTTATGTTATTCACTATACAATATTATAGCCAGCTCTAACCAAGTTTCAGCCTCAGATTCTCTGCCCACACATATACAGGCTCACTGTTCTTGTTTTTAACGTTAGATTGAAGCTTGTATGTGTTTTTATTACTTTTAACTGCTAACTCTCTTTAGCTGATTGATTTACTTGTAAACCCTGTGAACAACACAGACTGAAATGTTATTGTGGCAAGTAACAAGTTTTCAAAAATTGTAAATAGGAATATTTTGTAAAATGGATATGATTCAGTAATGAGCTTTATCTGACAACTGTGTACAGATAAAGAAAAGTTGGAAAACCCATTATTCACAGATTCATTTTCCTCTGCTTCAGAATGTGACTACTGTACCTTTTAAGGTGGAACGGGAAATATGAACAAGAAACTGGCTAATAAGAAGCTGTTCAGTCTTAGTAGTTTCAGTAAGTGTAAGGGGTAATTCTTCTAACTTTCTAAGTTTTATGCAACCAAATAAATGCGCCATTTTGATGAGCACTTCCAACCAATGATGTGTTGCCACTGAATTCAAGCTGTGGCTTGAAACGTGAAAGGCTCACTCTACAGGCAGTGCTTGGTTTGTTCGTTCTGGGCTACTGTAGTGGCATTCCAACTCAGACACAAACCTTGGTTTGTGGTAGGTTATATTTGCATGTCAGTCAGATGGCCCTTTCCTGGGGCTCCATGGGTATGTTCGGCAACACAATGTACTAAGCTTTCTCCCATATACCACAAAGTCTGTGCATCTCTAAAGCAGTTTACTCCTGTTGATATATGACATGTTCCATACCACTTGCCAGATGACAACAGTGGTTGCTTGCTGGAATGACTTTTTGTTGGAAGAAATTTCCGATTTCAAAATGTTATATTGAAATCACTGTTTGAGGCTTCTTTGCTTTGGTTTACTTTTTTCTTTGCTGTTGTATGAATGCATCAGAACACTGCGTCAAACATAACAGCACCATCTACTTTAAGGCAGTGCTTCTCAACCCTGATCCTGGAGGCCCACTGCTCTGTACATCTTAGTGTTTCCCGTGCTCCCAACAAACCCGATCCATATAATCAGCTCATTAATAAGCACTAACTGGGTTGAAGTGGGTGTCTTGAGGCAATGAAAACATTAAAGAGTGCAGGACCATGGGCCTCCAGCACCAGGGCTAAGAAATACTGTTTCATGGCGTAGTCTTTGAAGGCTTGTTACTTTTATAAAAAGGAGAAATCTGATGTAAGTGAAATAATTATTAATAATAACCAAAATAATGAACTCTTCCTACAAGCAAAGTTAGTTTAACAGTAGCCTATGGCCGCCAAGCAGCATCACAGTCAAAAATGATTTCACGAACAACTCAAAGTCTTTTAATAACTTGCAACTTTAATACAGAGTATACAGAGTCAATATGTCAGGTCATATGTGTGCATGTGCTTTAGACCACTTGTGAAAAAGAAGCATACTTTGCAGTAGTATACTCAGTATAGAGAACACTAGAAGTACACTGCTGTGCAAGAAAACGAGCCAAGCCTAAAATGGCTAAACATTAAGCTTTTAATGATCCTAACAACAGATCATTAGTCTGTAAATTAGCAAGAATTAAACAAATACACTCCTTAGACCCTCTCTGCCACCATGTGCTAGTTAACATTTGCTACAGTGAATTGTTAGGGGGAAACGTGGGAGACTGGGAACTGATTTATATAGTCTTCTTGTACACAAGAGTAAAGTCATGATAATGATTCAAACTAACTCACAGCTAGATGTAAAAAGGTTATTTAGTGATCTGGCCCACTTGATGCAGGTCATCAAATGCCACATAACAAGCTCATAAATAGAACCAAAGTGATCGAACAGCTGGAGATATAGATATAGATACAGCTACAGTATAGAGTGTTATATGTCCCAAGGTAAAGGAGTGAGGAAATCTGCTCCAGAAGAAGCTAAATATCACTCAGGGGTTGCTGCCATAAACCGCATATCTGGTGTGCTTTGGGCTAAAAACCCTTTGCTGTCTCAGAAGAACTTCAAAGACAGAATGAAGTTTTTGGCTGAATATGGAAAGTTTGATTCAGTGGTTCAGCAGAGTTGTGTGGAGTGCTGAATCATGATTTGAACTGTAAGATGATGCTCCAGAAACGTGTCTTCAAAGACCTGGTGGGAAATGCAGCAGCAACTGTGCTTCTTTTACGATTAAGCACGGAGGAAGAGATGTCATGGTGTGGGGAGCCCTTTTACCTGCTAGTACCGGTGAGATACTTCACAGTGAAAAGTCAGGAGGATATTGCAGAAAGACTCGCTTCCCACACTTCCCACCCGCTGTTTTCTATTTTTTTCTTGCCCACACTGCAAAGACCACCAAGAAGTGTCTTGAGAACAAGGTCTATTCAAACCCTAGAGAAAATCGTTGGTCTCACATTGAAAACAAACAAGCGTGAAAACGTTGTCCACCTACCCTTCTGTTTAAAGCTATCAATACTGAGCGGAACAATATTGACTCTCCATACTAAGTTACTTTAACTATTTATTTAATTCTTGTTTATGTTTTGTCTTTTTGGACCTGGCCCCTTTTTACTTTGGAGAGTACATTTTCATATATTTTATGGAAAAACACCCAAACATACTTTTCTATATTTTTGGAGATATACTTTAGGATGATGTAAAAAGATACACTGAATTAATTGTAATGAAGCATATTTAAACAAAAGTATATTCAGTTGTCATTAGCTTAAAGGAACAGTGTGTAAGCCTCTAGCGGATGTTGATGTTCAGTTTTGCACCTTGCCTGTCTCCGTTTCTTCATATTTTTACTTCTGTGATGGCGCAAGTCAAATCCTCCATTTATCAAAATTCTCAAACCTCTTACAACACAACATGGTTACCTGGCTCAACTGTTCTAGCACTTTAATTTACCCATCAAGCAGTCCTATATATCATGCTCATATCATTAGTATTGCTTCAAAACATTTTAATATATTTAATTAGAGCTGAGCTACAATTTAAATACACATAGGTTGCTGTAAGTTGTTCCAGATTAATACATTTAGTATTTTGTATTCAAGTGTGAATGTTATTAGTCTGTGCTTTTCATATTAAATACACTTTTAAAATAATACTTCCATGCTTTTTTCATTCACAGAGACTGGCTACTTCTTTCTTATCATTATTCTGAGTTCTAATTGCCTAGACTCTTTATGAAGACCTCAGAGCAGGGCATAATTGAGCAATGTCAAACAGTTGATAGCAGCGTAACAGGCAGAGAGATGTGAGCCGTGAGCGAGAGCATGAAATGCTAGAGTGTCCCGGAGGAGGAGACAGAGGCTAACTGCCAACCAGAACCTTTCAGTCTGACTCCTTCCCCTCTGCTGACCCAACACTGGTGTCTTGACTGATTGAGGACACCACCCACACACCCAAGAGGAAGTGTGTTTGCTGTAGTAGAACTGCAGTCCCATATTTTAAAGGCTCTATTTTAGTTCTGTTTACAACAATAACCTATAGAAAAAACAATTATGCATCAAGAAGACATCAGGCTACGCTAAACAGCAACAAACAGCAATGTTTCTGTGACATTTTGTAGTTTGATTTTGCAGCCAAACTAAAGATGACAATATACTGTGCCTATAGCTTTAACTGAGCTGTGCTTTAATTATGTTCTTTTATATGGAAAGATTGGGACTCAGCTCACATGCTATCAATTTGTTTTCAGGAACTCTGTTATTGACAACGGCTAGTAACATTTTGTAAAAATTGTGTGAAGTATAATAACAGTAAAATGGGCCATAACATCAGCTACTTGTTACTGTGTAGTAATTAATTGATTGGTCTAAATGTGCTCATTCTATAGTCATTTAGTCATTCAGTTTACAGCATCCTGTGGGCAGCGTCCTGTGACCACTGATGAAGGACTAGAGGTGAGCTATCAGATGAGCTATCATCTCTTTACATTTGCAAGGTGGACCTTTACAAGGTAGGAGTGTCTAATAGAGTGGACAGTGAGTGGACACAGTGTTTCAAAACTCCAGCAGCACTGCTGTGTCTGATCCATTCATACCAGCAGAGCACACACTCAATGCATGGTGTACCTAATAAAGTGCTCAGTAAGTTTATGTGTGTGTGTGTGTGTGTGTGTGTGTGTGTGTGTGTGTGTGTGAAAGAGGGGAGAGTCTCTTCTTCGTTTAGAAAATAATTGCAGTGAGAACTGTGTTAACAATAGATCCCCATTCACATCCATTTTGTTTGTCAATTAGAGATTGATCCTCACTCCTCCCAAATCACAGCTCTTCCAGGAAGAGGCTCATCTGCTCTAATAGTTAGCTTTATGATTAGCAATTTTACCACCCAGCAATTTTCCACTGCATTCACTTCAGCTGGTGGAGAGAAGACTATGTGCTGAAGACAGCTCCATTCAGAGCGGCCTGGAGATGTTGAAGAATAAGCGAACACATTAATCCACAAGTCATTGCAATCTTGTAATCCACTCGCTATGTTAATTGCCTGCTATTTTCTCTAGGAAGGAGGCTTATGGGAAAGGTCATTAAATGGCTCAGAGCAATTGACCAGCGTTAGCCAGTCTGTGTGTGAGCAGCTTCAGCTACTGTCATTCTCAGTGCAAGGTCGTACCTATCTTGGCTGCAGTCTCACTTATGTATATATGTATAAGCCTCGTTGGGTCTATCATGCTCTTAATATAAGCTGATGACTGATGACCCCCATGTTAGGAATAATGGCTAATATATTCTTTTGAGTTTATTCATTAAAGATATAATAGGTTTGCCACTCTGTCCTCCTCAGCCAACCTCCTCTCCTGCCTTTATAGATACTGTGACATCTTGGCAAAGAAGAAGACCTGGAAAACATAGAGCTTTATGGAAATGCACTGAATATGCAGCAGTGGAGAAACCAGGACAGAGTGTGGCAGGTCAGCAACAGCCATGCCTCTTATATACACTCTATTCTAACACCAAATAACTCCACAACCTAGCTCGAAATGGCACAAATGGCACTGCAGCTTCTATTTGCAAATCAATGTCTCTTCTATCTTGAGTCCTGTGCTTCCATGGTGCTCCATGAGCTGCTTGCACCTCCTGCATGTACCTTGTAGAATAAGCCAGCAGTGGGACATTAAACAGCGTAACATAAAATGACTATATTTGCCATGCAGTAGATTGTAACCTCTAGTTCCAGTCACCACTACTGTAAATAAATGTGAGTACAACTGTCTACAGTGAAAGATTTCACTACAGATCACTTTAAACGACTTACATCTGAAAAATTTAATTGTGCCAGAATTTTGAAGTTCCCCTTGGTGAAAGAACTTGGTGACACTTGAGGCACTTTGTCTCCGGCTCCGGGTGCTGATGCAGGCAACCATGTGACATATAGACCAATCATAATCAGGGGGAGGTCTGAGAAAAAATGGTGCAGTGATTAGGACCAATCCAGGTCAAGAGGCGATTGCAGTCAAGGGGTCGTTTGTTTGAAGAAGACTAAAGCCGAAACTTCAAATGAAAATTATATTTCTGTTTCAAATGAAAAACAATTTTTTGAAGCAACATTGTGTCTGTCTGGCTTCTAGAGGTGTTGAGACATAAACCAAGTTCTTTATAAGTCGGCAAAGCCAAAATTGCTGCACAATAAAATTAACTATAGTAAGAGCAAAGAAATCTAACAAGTTAAAAGAAAGAGACATCAAAAGAACTCTGCCTAAAGTCAACAGAGACAATAACATGCAAATAAAAATAAATCAAAACAACAATAATAACAATAACAAAAACAATAAAAATACAGGAGTTATTGACAGCAGGACAGAGCAAGCCAATACAAAACAGACAACTGAATACATAGTCTCCATAAGGACTGAAATGACTGAGGGAATAAATGAGTTTTTAAATTTGATTTTAATTGGAATTATCTGTTGTGGGAGATGCCTTTATGAAAAATGCGACTGCTCCATCATAAAATCCATGTTCATCATAACTAATAACAGCAGAAAAGGTATATTTAACAGTACGTGTAATAATCCCAACATTAGCTTTTATATCAGAATAAACAAAGTCCTCTAATTTGGAAGGATTTTAATGGGTTTATGCTTTTATGTCAGCTTGCTAAGATGACAATAACTTACAGTAAGTAAATCCTGAAATGCTTAGCTTGAACAAAAAACATCATCATGGTTAACGTAATAAAAGAATATTAAATGTATTATGTATAAGGAGAGCACGTTCCAGCATGAAAAACTATAGAAGGGAATGAAGAATTTGGAAAATTGGTGACTATTGACAGAAACCCACAAACCCGCTTCTGCCATAATTCACAATCACTTACACTCCTGAAAGTTTGTCAGTTAGATCATTTTAACTCAAACCATTGAAGTCTGCTTGATTTTTGACCATACAAACTCCTTATCATCGGTAACAGCACCTGTGAGAGATATTTCATCAGCCTGGCCTAATACAGATCACAAAATTCATTTTCATGGAAATACATTAGAGCTGCACAAGTCTGATAATGACTACCTTTGCTGTTTGAACAGCTGTTGTATGGAAGGAGAGTCTGAGCTCAGTGGCTGAGCGAGGTTTTGTGAAGTAAACATGTGAAATGCTGTTTACTGTATTCATTTTAGAACCACACTGATCTTTTTATTGCATAGAATCTGGACATTTCAGAGGATGTTCCTGCAACCTACTGCTTTAAATTATTCAAAGCGCATCACACACAGTGTTTTCTGATAAGGCCTTTTATGTCTCTTTAAGGCACCTTTGTCTTGGAACAGCATTTTCAGTGTGCATTCTCATTCATCCTTTGCTTCTGTGTGCTGCTTGTTTTCCTACACATTTCATGGTGTTTTAGTGAACTACACAGGGAGGAGGTATAAAACGCTTTACCGGGCTAACTGATAGACTGTGAAACATCATGCTTATTCATACCTAAGGCTTCCTTGCATGTATATACATGTTGTGGCAAAACTCTATTGTCTAGATTTGGATTTGCTACTTGCATTAGCATTTGACTCCATGCAGGGCAAATAGGAAATAGACAGACGACACACACTGCGTGTGCAGGCGTGAGACCCAACAGCAAATGGAGCTCATAATGGCCAGAGCATGTTTGGGAGGGCAGCTAATGAGGAAGCCCATTAGGCATTAATAGTGTTTTAAAGACCTGGGGAGAGGCAGAGGAAGGCGCAGACAAGTGTTGGTTATTGGATGCAGGCAAGCTCTGTTGAGCCTTGCTTGCTGGATGGAGTCGGTAGGATCTAGCTGCAGCCCTGCAGACTGTCGATGTGAAGCTCCAGGCTGGGCGGATTAGCCCCGGGCTGGGTGGAAGACCCTGCTTGCAGGCGTGAGAGCCTGCCATATAACATCCATATATGGTAACTATCATCTGAAAGCAGCTTGTTTAGATTTCACAGGGTTGTTTCTGTTCTGATGTCCCAAAAAAAACACATTTACATACCTATTTAGCATATAGCAATTTAGCCCTGTTCATTTGTGTTTAAGTTATGAGGAGTGTTTTGGCCCAGACTGCGTTTTGTATGGGGTGTGATTTTGTGTGTGGTCCACTAATCAGAACAGAGATTATTTGCATATATGTCTTAAAGGCACAGTAAGAAAAACAGCCTGTTAAAATGTGGGCTTGGATAAAGAGGTGTTGGAATATGGTCATCTAAGAATGAATTATGACTGTTTTTGGTACATAAATGTTGTGAATGTTGGACCTGAGGGAGAATGCCTAATTCATCACTTACCTTAGATGGTTTCTGATATTGTACTGAGGGAATAAGTTGGTAATCATTTAAGGAATATATACTTGTTTATACCTTAGACATGAGGGCACAATTATATCCTTTGTAGTGGGGCTAGGATACAGGATGGAAAAGTTCAGCATAAACAGACCCTAAAGGTCGAGGGAAGTGTTTATAATGCATAAAGTCAGGAGCAGTATTTAATTTACAACCCTGGACTAAAAGCAGGAAATGACAACTTAATTTACAATCTTAATACTTTAGGATGGGGGGACCTCTTGAGAAGTCGGGAGTATTTCTTTTTGAAATACAGGCATTCTGGTTGAAGACATGGGGTTAAAAATACGCTCAATGTATGCATATGTGGAGTGAACCTCAATATAGGGGTAACAATACCTAGTTTGGAAATGTATAGAAAAGCAGGGGGGGCATGACATCACCTCCTGAACACTGTATAAGTATGGAAGCTCTGTACCATATGGTGGCCACTGAATTCAATCCGCCCAGGAGAACGCTTTTTTTTAGCATACACCTGAAAATAAAGTTTGGAGCCTTTTCTGTTTAATCTAGAACCCAGCGTCTGATGCTTTTGTTTAAGAGTCAGTTTATTTTCTAGAAACAGAGGTGTTTTATTTTGATGTTTGGCTTGGTCAATTGGAGTCATCAATCATGACAGAACAACACAATGTTCTCTATGAAAGTGGACAAATCTGAAGCAAACTTGGGACTCCAAACCTGTTTCAGCACTGAGAACTGTGTAAATCAGATTTTCACCAGGATGTCCTTAAACTTTGCGAGAAAGCCTCTTGTGAGAACTTGCACAGTCTGATTAAAGGCTGCTGCAGTTCTGATCAGTGTAGTGTTTTTCAGTTGTGAATGCTGGATGATGTGCGTGCGTCCCCCAAATGGCATTGCTGTGCTGAATATGCACTCACTGTACACGCTCTAACCTCCTGACCCTGCCTTTCAGAACAGAATGCCAAAGCGCATGATTCATGTCCAACCTAGCTCTTCAGCGCGGCTTTATGTGAAAACTCTCCAAGCATTGTTCACCTACAGTTCAGAAACCAATGTATAGCTTGATTCCTGTGAATGTGCCCTAATCATGGAGCAGCAGGCATGTTGCTCTCAGACAGATAACCAAAGGGAGATTAGCAGTAACAATCAGCCGCCAGCACTTTTCCCTCCCCGCCCCGAACAGGGCACATGCTTTTGAAGCTGCATTAATTTCTACGAGAGATGACTGGAGACTCTTTTTTTAGCAGCCGACGAGGTGGGCCGAGGTCACGAGCTCGGCTCTCTCTCTTGCTCGCTTTTGTGGAAGGAGAAGACGGAGAGGAGGAGGAGGAGGAGGTTTCCAGAGCATGGGCCCCTCTCTGACTCTTCAGCAGCCTCAAAGGATGCTGGGAAGTGATTAAAGGGGACGGCATGAGATGAAAGTGTCTTGTTGAAAGTAACAGAATCTCTGCTTTCTCACCTGCGGGTGGGGTGGGGGAATGGTGGAAGGGGGTGATGGGCTTCTCAGAACAGATAGATATTTCGCTTTGGTTTCGAGTAAGAAAAGGAAGTTGTTTCAGATCCCCTCCCACTTAAATCGATCTTAATGTAGGGGATGGACGTGCATAGTCACACTTGGCCGGGTGGTGCGTACTTTATTTTTTGCGCAGTGTTAAGAGTGTGACTTTTTCATTTAAGTCCGCCCGAGGCTAAACATCGACCCAGTCAAAATAAAAATCCTTTGAAAATGAGGTCATCTGCACTTATCCTTTGATCTGGTCATTCCTCATCTCACAGACGTGTGGCATGAAGAGGGATTTATCATAGCGACCGGCTTTGAACTAACAAAATCACAAACAAACGAAAGGAAGAATCGATCGCAAGTGTCTCTCAGAATGATGAACTGGCACTTCTGTGGAAAATCAATGACTTTTCTCTCTCTCTCTTTCAGCTCCCGGGCTGCCTTCATGATTTGGTTCAACCTTGCGCAAGCTCGCTCTCTCTTTCTTTCTCTCCTTTTCACTCAGTCTTCATCTTCCTCTCTCACTTCCCCTCCCCTTACTACCTCCCTTTCTCTTTTTGTGGTTCTTCAGAGTGTAAATTTTAACCACACTGTTTTTTCTTCTTCTCTTTTTTCCCTTCTCGTCTGCCCACAGCCACAGTGAAAATGCCTGGCAATTTGATCTGTGGAGAAAGCCTCGACCAATAATGGCCCATAGGATAAGCAATATAAGTAAGTGCAGCTGGATGTATTTACAGTCGTATTGACTTTCCCCTCCTTTTATCTGTCCTGCTCTATGTGGTGCATGCTTATTGGCCGCATGTCTTAAAACTGTATCGACCTGCTATACTTTTAGTCTCTGTGGGAGGCTGTTGATTAACAGATGAGTAAAAAAGAAACAAGACACTCCCACAACAAAGACTTAGATCTTCACCCCTCTCTTTCTGGGTCACCCGATATGTGTTATTTATTTTATGCAGTCATGTTCTGGGATTTGTTGTGACGGCTGCTTGATTGGCTTTTAGGTGTTTTTTGCATTAATAAATTGTAAATAATCAGCTAAAAATTAAAACTTCATAGAATAAGGCAAAAACTTTCTTCACTTTTAATGTAATCTAATGTATATCCATCCTAAGTGCAGCCTCTGTGCTCAGGTGATGTGGAAAGAATGTAAAATAAGTATTTTGGACAGCAACAAAATGTTTTCGGCTTTGATGCACCTGCACATGCCACAGTAATACTTCATCACACTTGATACATGTTAATCACTGTATCACTCTTACATAACTGAGCTATATGACTCAGTACACAGTTATACAGTTATACCATAGCTATGGTAATTTGTTGAAAACATTATTCACTCTGGCAAACCAGGATCTGGCAAATAAATCACTCTGCTACGTTCGTTCCTGCATTTGTAGTGACTACAGCACATCAGTTAACAAAATTGTTATGGTGCTTTCAATTTTATGTCATTTTAGGTCAGAATTATGGTTCATCAACTGTTGTAGAACAATTAGGAATGCAGGAAAATGAAAAGAAAAGGCCATGTTATATAGCATTTATTATGTCCACTTTTTGCCTTTATTGCAGCTTTCATTGTTTTTGGGGGACAGAAATCTACAGGGATATTTTTCCAAAGAGAGCCCAAAGTTCTGCCTTAGAAGCTGGTCACATTTCCTGCTTCTCGTGGCCCAAGTAATCCAAAACACATGTAGTGGCTCCGAGATTTAGACTCTGGGGTGGTCAGTCCATCGTTCTGAAGACACTTGCAGCTTATAAGTGCTTTTTTGTCTGTTTTTGTCTCTCAGTGAGTTCCTCTTGACAGCTACACATTCTTTTAGACCCATAGTGTTGAGGATGGTCAGAAACAGTTGTGGATGCTTTCAGATCTAAAACAAGAGTGGAGCTTGATTCTCTCAAAGAGGAACGCTTTAAGTGCTGTTCATCTGACAGTGATAGTTTTGATAGTTTTGGTGGTCTACCAGGTCTTATTCTTTTGGGGGGGGGGGGGGGGGTGACTTGTGACTTGTGACAATTTGAGGAAGTCTCCTCAGTAGTGAAGAGAGAGCTGTCTCTCTCTCTCTCACACACACACACACACACACAGAAACTCACATCCTCACACGCATCCGTCACACAGAGAGATAAAGAGAGAAGAGAGCGAAGGAGTCAAATAAAGGTTGGGAGTCAAACAGTGGTTTCTATAGGAATCTCATTTGAGTAACAGTGATATTTGCCATATTTCGTCTGTTAAAAGAGCATTCAGCCTTTTTATTGTCATAATCACTGAGTCCAGGCTCAGTCTAATATGAACGTATGTGAAACAACCATTTTCTACGCTTCATTAGAGCAGATGAAAATGGCTCAGATTTAAAGAGGCCCGCTTATGGAAGACACTGTAATGTAGAGGAAGGCGTTTTCTTCAACGTCTGTGTACCGGTGTGCCGACTCTAGGATGTTGGAGGAGTAGGAAGCTTTATGCTTACTGTGTGATCCATGCCACATAAAACAGCACTGTCTTCACCTTGGGTGTGTTGACTGGACTGGTATCATCATGGATTTTTGTACATGATGCTAAATGTTGAGTGTTCTGGAGTACTGAGATGTCATTCGCTATCTAGACCACTAATGCACACTGGACTAGTTTCACACCCATAATCATCCTCAGTGATCTATCAATCTTTCATTTACATTTTCTATATATGGTAAATTAGAACTGGCAGGAAAGGAAATTCTTACTGATGGATCATAAAGTAGGACTGTTATGAACTACCCGTTTATAGAAACAGTGGATTATTGTGTAATTAATCCTTGCTGTGCCTACAAATGCATTCTTTTGTAGCCACTGTTGAGAAATTGTAGACAGAATGATTATTTAACTAAAAACAATTTAGTTTAATCATATGGGCTATGTGTGCTACATAACATCAAGTTTTATGTTTGTAATGTTACGCTGCCAAGCTACACTATGTTGTTTCAGGTAGGTTAGAAATGACAGTGATGAAGGCTAACATTAGCCAAAGGCAAACCAGTTCTAACAGTATGACCTTTCACATGCATACAGAATAATCATTTGATCAGTGTAGAATAGATTATATGCTTACATGTTTTTCTCATACTGTGTGCATTTAGGGCTGAAACAGTAATCGTTATATCGGAATCACAATTTAAACAGCGCAGCTTTAATTATAGGCTGTTCTATCAAAATCATGTCTTATATGGGGAACACTAGCATAATTTCAGAGCTTGCCTGTAGCCAAACCAATCAGAGGTAGCCAAACAAATATATACTGTGAGATCACATCATAGTTAACTCTGAAAGGGGATGCTCTTACTGACCAAATAACAGGCCTGGACTTCAGGTCCCAGAACATAATTGCAATTTAAATCGCAGTCTCAATACTGATCAGACAAATCACAATTAGATTATTCTTCCTCAGTCGTTCAGCCGTATGTGCATCTGTGTTCACCCCTCTGTCTGAAATGCTCTGTTTGAGCTCCTGTGTCTTTAAGCCAATTGTCCTCTGATTGGAAAGCTCACTCACTCTGTTTTTTATGGGGCAGCCACCAGAGGTTGAAAGCAGTTGCACTGTGTAAAGGCATGCCAAACTTGCAGGTAGGCAAACAGTAACGATCATGTTATGGTACTGTGTCAACTTATAACAGAGAGAAGGGCTGGAATTCCAACGAGGCTGAGAAAAGTGGTTTCTGTGGGAGAGAATTTCTTCCTCTGGCATGTACTTTGGGATTTATGACTTTGCAGTCCATCTACATGCACAAAAAGCTACATAAAACGCTACAGGAAATGGAAAGAATGGAAAAGTACAACCCTAAATTTTGTGCTTTGATTGCAAAATTCTTTTTTTTTTCAAAAACCTAAACTTTTACCTGATGTGGTAAGAAGCAACTGGACTAGTCTTACTCAGCTCAGCAAAGTGCTTTGATTGAAAGAAATAAAACTAGTTCATTTACTAATTCAAACTAGTTATTTTACTGGTAAACATTTTTTAGATTGAACTAACAGACCACTTTTTACTATGTAGACAGAAATGTTACATATTGATTGAATGATGTTTAGCAATAATCTGTAAACCTTCTAAAGGTGTAGTAGCAACCTAATCAAGCTCAGCTAATATGGCTTTACTCTTCAATGAGAAGTGGACCAAATCTGTTTTTTTACAAAAATGTAGCCATCCTGACAAGGCTTTCTCTAGAATGTTAAACCACATCTGAAGGTAGAGAGAAAAAAATTTAGATATCGTTCTCCTCTTGTAGAGTTGTATATAATAATGCCCATTCCTGTTTGTTTACAGAACTGTTGACAGTGAAGAATTGAAGGGAAGAAGTTCGACTGAGCAAAGTTTACTAGCACAAAGGCAGAATTTCAGTCTAGTCTGCTAGTGAGCTAACTTGTGTGGAGGACTGTTGGAAATAATGAAAACGACACAGCAGTTTCTTCCTACTGCAAGATTTGGTGTAACGTTAACAAAATCAGGAAATTGCAAACAGCGTATCAGATTGTATACTGTCACAGATGGTTTCGGAATGGATCCAATACTTCAGTTCCATAACAGAAACGCCCAGCAATGGTAAGCAATGAGGATCACACAGTTAGATTCATGTTTCATTGAATTAAAAGCACTCCTGATTTATAATCGCTTGCATTATTGTTCAGAGACTTACATAACCTGGAATGTAGGTATTTAACATGCAATAACTAAAGCCATGTAAAAAATGTATTAATATTTTTGTTGAGTTGAGTTTACAGTTAATTCCCTGCTTCAGATTTAAAACACAGATAGAGATTCGCCTCGGGAGGCCTATAAACCATACAGATGTGTTATTTGTGGCTCAAACCCTCGTGCTCCGCAGTCAGGGGTAGATATGAAGATGTTGCCCTCACTACACACTCTGCAAATATCAATATGGATTTACAAGTCTCCCCTCCAGCAGGGTCCTCGGCTAATTAGAACTGTGATCAGCCAGTGGTGTAAAAAACAGATCGGGGGAAGATGCATGTGTAAACGAAACTCGGTAGAGTTTTATTAAACAAAGAGAGTTAATTAGGTCAGGATCGTTCTGCTAATAAAACACACATGCTTGCTGTTGAAGCTGGTCGGTTCTTGTTGGCAAGGAAGGTGTTTGTTCTCTTTTGTTTTTAATCTAAAGTGTCGCAGCGATTGGATTATCTGAGTATTTCTTGAGTCCGCTCTGGGTTTCAGTGATTAAATGCATGGCTTTTAAAACACATCTTAACTTTTCATTTGTTTTACCAGGCTTTCATCATGTACCTACGTGCATAAAACACATTACATATTTGCAGCTTTTTGTGTGCATACATTTTTCACCAGTAGTGACATGCGCTGCTTTAAGAACTAGCACCATGGACAGCTCCATGAATCTCTATCGCAGAGCTAAGTGGTATGATGCTCCTCTCAGAGTCAACCTAGTCTGAACATGGCTATTCATCTGGATTAAAAAAACGTTGGTAATAAATAACATACTATAGACAACGCAGGAGCATTGCACATTGTTTATTCATGGAACTACTGTACTGTGCAAAAGTCAGTGACCACCCTTTTACTTATCTTCCTGCCAAAACGGCCAGTGAGTATAAGGAGAAATAGGGGAAAAGATTAGAGCTCAAAACATTACTTAAAGATGAAAAGAAACTGGGACTCCGAACAACTGTGCAAGGCCTAGTAGATCACCAAAACTGACAGCATCAGATAACCAGTACATCAAGCTTTTACATCCACAGGTGTTTCTGTACATCCTTTCACTGTGAGAAGATAACTTGTGACTATGAGTTTGAAAGGATGTGTAGCTGTCAAGAGGCGCCTACTGAGAAAAGGAAATAGAAAAAATGAAGAACATTTGAAAATCAAGCAAAGATGTTTGTAGAGCAATGGACTGACCGCCCTGTCGAGTTCAGACCACAACATCAGTGATTGTTTAGGAATATATATATATTTGAATTGTGAGTAGAAAATGCAGTCAACTTCAAAGACTGAACTGTGGAAATGTGGAACAAATATCACTGCAGGTTTCTTTAAAAAACTGAAAGTCTCCTGAAAAGAATGGGAGCTGAAATAAAGGCAAAGAGTGGACACAATAAATACTGAAAATTAGACCAAGTTATACTAAGTTGTTGAGGCTACTGTATAATTCACTGTATAATATTAGTTTGTTTTTGTAGTTTTGTGTTTTGCTTTACACTGCTATTTAGTTCTTTAACTAAACTTTAATAGCACCTCTACAGTAAGCTGTGTGAAGCGTATTCATACTTATTCACAGTTCTTCACACTCTTACATCTCATTTTTAGAAATGGCTCTTTATGGGACTAACAGGGTCTTTCAATGTCATCACTCAAAGAACCATTCACTGGACCTTTTGTAAGACCGTATGTATTTATTTAGCTTGTAGAGCTGTCACAATTACTTGATTAAACTTGATTAGATTAAAATTTACCTTCTCTGTGAATTGACAATGATTACTTGGCAGCTTGTGTGAAGATAATGCATATTTTAAATGATCTCACTGGTCTATTCTACAGTCAGAAATGGAGCTTGATGGACACAAATTTATGTATGTTACATATGTATATATTTATTCTAATGAAAAAAATTAGTTTGTTTTTAAATCTTAGGGTTTAAAAAGCTATACTTTAAAGCTGAAATAATGGTTAAAATGATCAGTAGATTACTGCATCAGTAGAATCATAGACAGTGACAGCTAGTAGCTCAAGTGTGTGTTTGCAGTACTGATTGCTTCTCTCATGTGGTGTTCAGCCTCTTGTTCTCAGCTTGTTGTGTGTGTGTGGGACCGAGTGCAATAAGAATGCGCAGTTTAGAGGACCTCTGACCACAGAGCGCAGGGTTATCTGTGCCTCTCAGGAATCAGCTCACTGACCCTGTTTCTCACTGTGCTGGCCAGCGTTTACGCCTGCCAGGCGCTTCCTCAAAAGGCTACTTCTACTTCAGCTCTGTTAAAGGCAACATATGCTATGTTCTTTTCCTTTGATAATATAAGCCAGCATGCACTTACTTTTCACAGGGTCAGGCTGGGGAGGGTTGTACAGAGCGAATTCCAGTTCCGCAGGGGCGTGGGCGTTTTTACACTTAGAAATCATGGTTATCGCTGGCAATAATGAAAAGGATTGTGTAGTTTTACATTAAAGGGACATTCTGGTCTTGGTGTTCCTCATGTTATGTAGTGTTCTTTAGCGCAGCATAGTACCCCTCAGCCTCATCAGTTTGACAGCATTTACAGTTCACTCAGCATGCATTACACTAATGCATCACACAGCCATTAGGAATCCCTCCTGACTGCTAGCTAAGCCACTGATCTGTAGGCTAATAAATAAGACTAAGCTGGCATTACTGCGACCTCTAACAAAATCATAAAGAAGCCAAGAACAAAGTGGTTGACAGAGAGACGTTTTTGTAACCTTTCAACCAGAGAAGAGATGCTAAATAGAGATAAGGCTTTTAGATGGTCAGATAGCTACCTGGCTTTAGTTTTGCGCTGGTGAGCCATTTCTGACATTTGAATAGTCAGTTCTTTTCCCTGTAATGATGATCTCAAGATGTATCATGGTTATATGACTGCAACAAGATATTCAACTTCCTTGCAATCCTGTCAGCTATCTGCCTTCCTTCTGCATTCATGCCATTTCCAGAAACATTCACCCTAAAACATGCCAAAATAGTTTATCAAAGGTTCCTCACACCTTCAAGATGCATCATTAACAGAGTTCATCAGTCTTTAAACTGGAAAATCTCCCAAAATTACATAAATCTTGGAAAATGTGCAGTTTTACTGAGGCTAACTTGTCAGTACAGAACACAAAACCAATGTAAATATAACTCCCTGTATAACTCCCTATGTAGTTAATGATGTAGTTGAATAACTCCACTGCAATAGTACAGAAACAGAACAAAAATAACTCTTGTAAGGGCTAAGGGAGCGAGTGAGGCTGGATAGCTGTACATTTGCACAGATGGAAATGCTTGGTGTCAGATGCTGTGGAACACGCAATGTGTGTTGAGGCTCTAGATGACAGACACAGTGACAGGATCTCCTCTAACAAGTGGCTGCAGCTCTGAACTTGCTTGCGTCAGTTCTGGCTTTGGGTGTGAAAGAAGCAGGCGACCCGTTGCTCTGTCATTGCAATTATTGTAATTGTGAATCTGTGTGCATGATGAGAAGGCACTGGAGAATTTCAGCAAAATTGCACCACGCTTCATGATATCAGGCATGTAGGGCTGTCACTGTCGGTTATATTAGCAGTCGAATAAACTGTTGATTATTCTGACAAGTAATTACAAGATCAAATTGATAACGATGTGCATTAACAAACCATGTATAGCTTTAAAACAACAAACTAAGAAGCATGAAGAGGTCTGATTCCCTCAGTTGTTTCAGTTGCATTATCTTGTGAAATTTGTGTTTTGTCAGAAATAGCTTTTACATAACAATTTCCAGTTTAAACCCTCTGTGCCTTTAAGACCGATAACTGTAAATGACCTCTGTTGTGATTGTACTGTATGGTGTATTGTACAGTCCTGGATGAAAAACTCATAATTAATAACGTCAATAGATGGGCAAAAGAGCTGCAGGTGTAAATGCCATTTGTGACATCACACAAACCACAAATTCAAAATAGGCTGTTGTTGCAGCTTAGTTTCTATCATTAACCATAGCTGTGTCCCAATTCAAAACTGACAATTTATTGGCAAGGTGAATTTAGCATATTTTTTTAATCAAGTAACTGACTTTTAAAGGAGCAATGTGTAAGACGACTGCAACCTGTCATACTCCAAACATTCAAAACGTCAGAAAGGTGTGGTGTCCAACCCTATCATAAGAAACACACAGTCCCTTCTCTACAATGTTACAAATGACTTACCTGTGAAATAGAAATGTAAACATCAAACTTCCTTCCTGTACTGGCTGTTTTCAGCACTAGAAAGCAATACCAATTTTAACTCTTTTTGCTCCTGTTTACATCAATTCTTTTGTTTACTGCTGAACATGGATTATTGGTGTGAGTTGGTGTGGGTGGCAGTGGTCATTATAATGGTTGTTCACCAAAAGCTTCAGCCATGGTTGCGTTTCCTTTTGGCCACCTGTCCTTAAGTCTAACCGGGAGCAGTGCCTTCAACATGATTGAGAAAAGATTATAAAAGCCCATTATAGCAGTGCTATTACTTCATCCTCTCATGTTGGACTGATGGAAGACAGCGATACCAGTGATCCACTATTGCCTCTTGAGGTATCACAAAGCGAGGCACTGAAGTGATATAACTTTGTAGATATTGCTGCAACATGATACATAGGTTACCTTGGAAAACCTTTAATTTAGTAGTGCTTTAGCACTCCAAGACCCCTTTATGACAGCCATGACCTCTACTCTGCTCTCATAATCTCATGATGTATAGTTTAACCCAGTTACATAACACAGCTGGGGTTTTAGGGCATGTCTTGCGTCCTTGGGCAGCATATGTCTCATTCACAAGAGAATCCTGTAATATTGGTGATATAGTGTACTGCTGCATGATGCCATGTCCTGTACCATTTCAGGAACACATGGAACAGGACTGAGGAGCCCCAGCTGCACAGCTTATTAGCTCTTTGAATTCCTTCAAGCAGGAGACAAACAGCAGACAGGAGATTGCAGCAAACAGGAGATCAGTTTATGAGATGGCATTGCTCAGTGTTAATACATGGCCATTTCAGCTCTGCTGGTCGGCCACCTGATCCTGCTCAAAGTACTAGTCTCAACTGGCTATGATGAAACATTTCAGAGGATATGTGGAGGTAAAAAACTAAAGGTAGTGCGGAGCATGTGCAAAGGTTTGGTTGATTTTCTAAGAGAAACACCTCTATACACATCTGCACATTTTAATATGCAATTACTGTTTATTTAAGATTTTAAGATTTTGGATGGAAAAAACATCCTAAGGGAAAAAGAAGCCTGCCTGTGCATAATTTTTGGAACAATTTATAATTGATACATAGCAGTTGTGATACTGACATAGCGTAGCATAGCATAGCATACTGACATATTGTCTTAAAGGTGATCAATATTTAACATTATACCCACGGCAATGTTCCAGAAAATCCTGTTGTCCTTCATGTCATTGTCATTAGTGGTATTGTGTATTCCATTTGCTAGATGCTTAAAAAACATTAAAAAACCCTATAAACATAAACTAAATAGACAGCAGGTATCTTTCTTGGTAATTAGATTTCTGTTATGGTTAATATTTAAAGAGAAGAAAACTGTAAAACAGTCGAATCAATGCAAGCTATGTCGGGTTTGTAAGGTTTTCTTTTAGCATAGAGTAGGAGTACTTTTCTCGGAGGAGCTAATGTGTAATGTAGTGGACCACATGCCATAAATACAATATACAAATAAAAGGTTGCATAGGTTTCAAGGTTTGAGGTTTTAATAAATGTATTGTGGAACAGTACACTACGGTTTACCAATGACATAATTCCAAATTCATTTTTAAAAGAAAAATTATTGAGCAATTTATATATGGTATGTTCTCTAGCTGGGAGAGGGGATCGGGTTAAGGTAACTTATACCAATTGTGTTTTATATATACTTATCATCAAAAGAATAGTTGCACCCATAAGGAAGTGTTGGATTGCAATCATATTCAGAAGGAAGATAAAGGTTACCAGGAACAATAAATTATGATCAATTTTATACTGATATGGACAATATTTATTGAGCTACACATACAGAAGTAGTGTCTCTCAGTATGGCGTCGGGCTGCCATGTTTGCTAACGTGCAGAGGTTCCTAATGGTGTCCTGCAATAATCCATCCCATGCAGCTTGAACATTCTCACACAGTTCTTGCAGATTTGCAGTAGGGGTGGAGTTGTTCAGGCCTTGTGACATCAAACTGTTCATCTTGGCGCTGACAACGGCGCCTCCACACTCGGTTTCGTTGGAGACTCATCACTGAAAATGATCCGCTGCCATTCTGATTCACTCCATGACTGACACAACACCATTGCAGTCTTTTGCGACATTGACGTAAGGCAGTCGTCATAACGGTCTGTGTGCATGTAGTCCTGTGTTATACAGCTGTCTGCCAATGGTGCTGGCACTAACAGGATGACTCATGGAGGGCATCACTGCGCCTTGTTCTCTCTGCAAAAACTACAGCACCTGAGGACTACAGAGACTACACTAATGATAATTTTATGAGCTACTGACCTCCAATTATGGGTGACAGTATTCCCCAATTACATTATACCACACTCATACTTATTATGATGCATGGACCAAAAGTAAAGATTCAAAACCACTTAGAGCATATCCTTTTTACATTAACTGACATTAGCAGTTAAGAAGGTTTTTGTTTCCTTTAATGGTACCATAAAGATACATGTTTTTGTTTGAACAGTGATAACATAGGAAAAACAGTTTGATCAGCTTAATTAATGCAAAATCATCAATGCCAGGATACTATGATATATTTGGAAAACATCATAATGCTGAATGTTATTAGTACCATTCAGCACTCGAAAAAAACAAATCAAATTGAACAACTTTATAGCTGGTATGTCTCCTCAGAGGATTAGTTGTTTTTGTAGAAACCACTGTTGATAAACAAAACTGGGCATCTGAATACCTTTTAAAGTAAAGTGGGAACTGGAGAGGAGAGGAGCTTCTGCTGTGCACACACCTGCACTTGAAAACCACTTGAAGCCCATATAGTTTATGAATTCTGAGGCTTATTTTGTTATTAAAATTCTAATATTGACCCTCAAAAAGACATGTGTTATTATACTCCTCCTTCAAAAGAAGCAGAAGTGTTGTGTTTAGCTTAAGATGTGGAAATCTCTCAAGACTACATTTCCTGCCCTTTATAAGGGCAAACGTGCACTGTATTCTAGAGGCTATAGCGTGTAAACATGAGTAGAATAAGACCACTGGCCTGCAGGCCTTTCAGCTGAGCAGTAACTGTTCAGGTGGTCTGAAGTGAGTGGATGAAGGCGAGGACGAGGTAACAGTCATTAGAAAGGGTCTCTTCTGCTTATGGTGACTCCGCACATGCTTGGAGCAGGCCAAAGCCAGCCTTGTGTCTCACTACTGACTGAGAACACACCATTACCAGAACAAGAAAAATGAAGAGAGCCATTTCCTGTGGCCTCGAGTGCCTGGACAGAATAATGAGCGGCAACTCATTTTCTCCTTCCCCTCCGAAGATCCAGATGGAGGACTTTCTCTCTCCTCTCTCTTAAGGCAGAGAAACAGGGTCAGGCACACACTGTCTGCTCCCATCAAGGTCAGGCTTTCCAAGACATGAATTAGATAAATTATGGCCAGTCCTATCATCATATATCTGGGGTTGAGGTTGATCTTGACCAGATTTAAATTCCTATCCATCAAAGGTTCTTTGAAGTTGAATTCAAGATCAATTCATGTTCTCCAAAATAAAGCATGCAAATGCTTTAAGGCTGTGTTAGTGTTGAAATTATTAATTGTGTGGTCTCCCAAAGCCAGGGCCACTTGTGTTTTTCTTTGCTCAAAATGTCCATGAACTTTATGCCTAAACGCCCAGCAAAATGCAAAAAGGCCAGCAACAGATCTTTGGGTTCACATGTGTAGGTGACTTTCAAATTGGTGCTACAACAAAAACAGACCTGCTTAAAACAAAGAGGAATGCAATTATCAGTAAACACGTGAGGATACTTCATTTAGTAGGTACTGAATGCCTCAAAGAAATCCTTTAAAGATGTAGTGGCTTGAATCTTGTTCAAACACGTTTCTATATGTTGCTCGAATGTAGGAGCAAAGAAAAGACTCCAAGTTACAGGGACTTACTATTGAATTCAGATACAAATTGAAGTGGTATTACAAGACAGACGAACCTGGGCTAGCTGAACTGTGATTGGTCCATATTGGTCCATGCTGGCATTACTGTAAGAGGCCAGTCAGAGAATGTACAGGATGCATCACCATCACGCTAATCAACAATTAATTGTTGTGAATTTGTTGATAAGGTAAATATTAGTCCTTGTTTATTTTTTTACATGACATAATGAAGTTTAAAGCCCTACAGATATATGGTTTTAAGCTGGGTAAATGCATACAGAAATAGAAGAGCTGTAAAGGAGAGCCATACAGGGAAGGTTGCACTTATTGTGTAGCTTTTTCCCGTCTGCGCTCTGAGTGGTAAGATAATGACGTGAAGACCCGTCTGCTGTGCAGGCAGTGTGAATTCACATACAGTAAGGTGTCAGTCAGCTATTTCTGTGTACTTGTTTGTGTGTGTGGTTTGATGTGTGCCAGTGCTTTATTTTGCATTATTTGCTTATTTAACAGGGACAATGCACAATCTATTAATCTTTGTTTTATAATGTAAATTTGCCAGATGCCAGATTATAGCTGAATGGCTCATTTTCATTTGCTGTCCCTGGGCAGGTTGATGATTAAAAATCTGAACAATTCTTTTCAGATAAACAAGATAAAGCGTGAGCGTATCATGTTTATGTGAATATATTGCTGTGTGCATTTTTTCTGCATACACATGTGGGTGCAATTAGGGCTGTGCAATGGCTTGTATTTATATGATCATATTTAAATAGTGCATCTGTCTGTAACACAGGCTTCCCTGACAGAGTGGATAAAATGACATTACATTACATTAACTTACATTATGTGCAACGTAAGAGTGACATAACTACACCTGGACATAAGCTGGTCTTAAAACTTAATCTAATGCATGCGGTGACTTAACCACTCTGCTATATACACCTCAAAGCTACTCTGTCCTTAACTTGTAAAATGGTTCAAATGTAATGACTGTTCTCACTCTGAGTGTCGTGTATGGAGTAGCAATGGCTACTGTCACAGTAAACCTGCATCACCATAAAGGCCATCGCACAGCACACGTACATGGTGGAATCACACAGCATTGGAATATTAAAAATCATTATTTTGTAATGAAGATACAACATTTAGCACTGATGCGCTCCGGTGCTCGCCGCATTTTATAACTTAACTTGAATGTGGCGTTCATCCATGATTTTACTGTGATGCGTTTAATACTGGATTTTGTACTGTATCTGCTCACTGATGCTGTGCGACACTGAGTGATGTGGCACAACACTTCTGGCGTGTGGTGAGGTTAAAGCTGCAGGAAACCTAAATCTGTTTTTTCTTTCTATTTAAGTAAATCTTGTTCCCCTGCACATACAGGATACATGTACAAAGTATGTCCCAAAAGACTTCCCAAAAGGTGTGCTGTATTTCACCGTATTTCTCTCCTCTCCATGTAAACTGGGCAGTCCTAATCTTGAGTAATACTTCTGTAAGTGTTCCCTAACCAATCAGAAGGCTGACATCACTTGCCCCACCCATACAGAGCAGTTTCAGAGTCCGCGAGCTAAAAATAACCCAGCATAACCAAAACCTAGCAGACTCAAACACCTGTCTGTAGCTGCCCATCGCCCCTTCATTTGTATATCCATACTTCAATTTTGTTTGTTTTCCTTCATTCACATGTTGCTTTGTCCGTCTCCACATCTGTTTGTCCATCCGTTTGATCTCTTCTTTGCTCTTCCTTCCATCCATCTACACATCTGTTTGCTCCTGCCTTTTTTCATCCAGTTAGTGTCACATAAAAGCTGGATAATCATGTTAGTCAAAGAGGCAGAGCAGTCTAGCTATGTTGGACGCCCACACAGTTCTCCACACAGGTCTAGCATTTTTCAAACAGTGTTTTATTATATTTATATTTTATGTTTTTTTCCAAGCTTTGCTGGATGTCTAATATAAACTCATGTTTACTATCATAAAAGCATTTTTAATATTTTGCTCTGTGCTCCCTGGGAATGGGAAGATCGTTGTTATAGAATTACGCATATATTATATTATTTATGAAATCCTATACAGGCATAAAATATATATTTAATAGTTTTTCTAGGTCTTTATAGAAAAAGTCTGTTAAGGAAATGCTGACTGTTTTTCTAGCAGCCTTTTGTAAGTTTGTTTGGTAACTGAAATTATTCTGCCAAAAAAAAAAAAAAAAAAAAAACCTTTCCGTGTTCAAGTGAAAAGACTGAATAATTTATACAGAACAATGAAGTTTTTAATGCCGCTGTTACCTTTTTCTAGTCCCTGGATGTAGATGGGGAGAGTGTTATTCAGTTTCAAGCATTCGAGCCAAACGGAACTCCAGAAAGGGTAAAGCACAGAACAGAGCTGTTAGCTTTAACAGGCATTACAGCGAAAGGGAGACAGCAGCTTCTCTGTATGCTTTTTCTCTCTTGAGCTTTTTGTTTCTTGCATCCTCCTTAAAGAAACACAAACCCCAATTTTATAACAATGCGTTAAAATCACAGCAAGCATGGAGTGAGGCGTTCTTTGTGATCTTTGTGCAAACATGTCGGCTGGGATGTCTTGTGTATGTCTGCTGGGATGTTAAGATGTTCAGTGTTCAGTAAGTATGATTAAACTGCAGTTTAGTCAATGTTTCTTCTTTGAAAGCCAACAAAAATACATCCCAGGCAGCAAAATTGTTCTGGCCCAAATCTGGCCCACATTCCTCATTTTCATCTCGCCCACTTGCGTGATGGGTTGATGGCACCTGGGTGGAACGCACCCAGTGGCAAGATGTGGGCCACATACACGCCAGATAAGGGGCACGCCTCAGCCAAAAGTAGGCAACTCTGCAGTATCTCTGCTGGAAGTGAACCAGATCGGTTTTGGGATAGGTGGGCATGTTGTAAACATGTGGGCCACCTGTGGCTCACAGCAGATTGCCAGTGCCGACAGTGGACCAGCAGTGCCATATCTTTGCCGGATGTGCCCCACATCCTCTTGATATCTGAGATTTAGCCTATTTAATTTATGCAATGGTGTTAAAGTGGCAAAATGAATGAAACACATTCAGCCTTCAACCTTTGGCCAAATGTTTCATTTTGTTTGGTTCGGCCAAAAATTTTCATTTCGGAGCATCCCTAGTTTCTATCTAATTCTACTGCACACCCAGGACTAGGCTTACTATTATAACATTTGCTTACTATTACAACATATTGTAACATGTTGCTTTAGATAATTTCATATAATCTCTTACGTTTCGTGTCCATATTGTGCATAGCCAGTATTTGTGTGCATCTCTAAGGGGTGTAGAGGCAGTGACAGCAGTAGAGGCAGTGGTTCAATTGGCTGTGGGCAGGGCGCTTCACTGGCTGTGTGATGTATGGTTATGGCCTTTCATCGAGAGCCAATTATGCCTCCTCTGTGTGTGAGCGCAAAGGGATCGCGCGCCGCACTGCTGTCCACACACAGAGAATTCCTGGACGTCTCCAGCAAGAGCCCCTTGCAACCCCCTAAACACTCATGTCCTGAGGGCTTTCACTGTTTCCTCTTCCGTTGTGGAAATAATAGCAAACGGAATTTTCAATTGTTTTGGCCGATTGAGTAGCTCACACTAACATGTGGACACACGTACAATGCACAGCTCTTTTCCTCACTATTCGGCTCGTTTCCTCCTGTAGCTTTCACTTCTGCGCCTGTGTGTGCGTGTAAATGAACAATCCTCCACCCCTCCTCCCTTTTTCTTACAGAGGTAACAAATGATCCGTTGTTTCTGGGTGCACTGCATGCCATCTCCTTCAACCTTCACGCAGTCTTCTGCGAACATATCTGAGCCCTGCAAACAGGTAAAGACTGCTCTCTCTTATTTCTCTACTCGTAGTCCAGTTTGCCTTGTTGTGCAGGTTGTGGAATGAATGTGAGTTTCATGTTATGTTGAGAGATCCAGTCTTCATGAATCTTCAAAAAACAAGTTCATTTGTTTTACTGGAGCTGTAGGGGTGCACAGTGCAGTCATATGTTCCTGTTGTAATGCTGAATTACAGCACAGTCTGCTTTTTGGAGTAAATCACGGGTATCATCAACACTTTCACAATACTGAACAACTACACATCATAGAAAGATCAATTTCAGAGAGCATGTAAACAACAACAACCAATGTGTAGTAGCAGCATGAACTACATAGTAATAGGATCTGATTGGATATCATTATCATTATACCACGCCTTCATGCCATTAATAGTTATTATTTTTTCCTCTTTTTGCTTCTTTAATAGTTCCTTGTTATAAATGTTGAATAAAAAAACATCACGCTGATTGGTTTTTCATAGCCACTGGCATTTTTCTCATATACATCACAATTATTTAAGCTGACTGAAATCAAAGTTTGATTTCATGATAATATTAAGTATGCTGATATATTGGTGGGTTGAGGCAAATAGATGCACATAATAAAGCAGGAAATGCACATACTGAGACAAGTCATGGGAAAAGTTTCAATCTCTGACATGATTAGAGGAGCAGTGTTAGTCATCTAGTAAACATGGCTAGGAGGCAGAATGGCTAATAAGCCAGGTTGGCCCCTTTTGGCTTGCACTTTCATTGATGCATATAATGAAAAGGAAATGACCATTTAATCGTTAATCACAATTTTTATTGCTATGACAATTAACAGTCAGCTAAACTTTCTTGATTGTGACAGCCCTAATCGTGATGCCTACTGCGTATTGGAAAATATGTCTTTTTTTATTTTGGCCATATTGCCCAGCCCTATGGGTGTATATGAAAACCGAAAACAGAAGCTGAATATATATATATATATATATATATATATATATATATATATATATATATATATATATATATATATATATAAAATCAAATGTTATATAGAGATACAGATATATGTGCACCCCACTTGTGGTCTCTGTCTTAACTTAACTTGAAAGACTTGGGCTGTATTCAAAATGGCACACTCTTATAC
>CM067486.1:17743362-17959155 GCA_034552555.1 Semaprochilodus insignis
ATATATATATATATATATATATATATATATATATATATATATATATATAGCTTTTCTAGGTGCAGAGATTCACAAGCTGCACATTTTCTTTGCTTTCTTATAAGCAGACTTCATCTTGCAATTGGAGTGAGTCAACATTTAATGAGGAGCTGGAGTTTTGATAACAGACAGGATAAAACATGCTGTGACTAAAACCTCAGATACTTATTGAACCCTATAGTACAGTCACATGTTTGACCTACAAATATGTAATAAGAGCAAAACGCTAGTGAAGGCATGCAGAGCTGTGCCTATGTATAGCATTTAGAATTTCCTCTTTAAGCACAGGTTTAGCATCCCCAGCTCTAAAAACACTGGATTACTCCAACACAGGGTGCTTTATTTAAATGCAGACTCGTTGGAAGGAGCAGCAAGCTGTTCAGTAGACTCAGTAAGACCTTAATCACACCTCTGTTGATATAGTCTGCATTTTCAAGGGGATTGGGAGGGAGCAAATAATCCTGTTAATGCTGTTTTTTTCTGTTCAAGAATGATGTTGTGATGCATACTCACAGTTTGCTTTTATTCTTGAAAATGCTCTTTGCTGTAATTTCTGCATCCCTGCCATTTGATTTACATTTTAAAGTCATCTCCATCTTATTTCTGTGGATTATTTTAGTCATACCTCCAACAGAAATGAGTAATCAGATCAGATCAGATATCAGATATTTGTGTATGTATTAAAGGAGGCGTATCCTGCAATGTATTTTATTTTTCCCATGGGATCTACTTATGACGTTTGTGGGGGTTTTGTTTATATTTCTGACCTCTTTGTGTCTTTAGAATTAAGCAGGCTGTTTTTATTACTGTGCCTTACACAGCAATATATGTTTGACCTCTGATTGGTTGCCTCATCCAAAAGGCAGGCGGTTCTATTGGTCCAATCTACATGAAAATTTAACACTATGTATAGGGAACATGGTGTTTTCAAATGATGTCAAAAATAAAAAGTGCAAGAAACGAGATAATAATACATTACACATTATTATCAATAGTGTAATATCATAGTGTCCTTAGTGTAGTATTATCCATAGCTTATACATTATTATTCATAGTGTAATTCTACCTCCATATACTGTCAACTTGTACATTCTGCATATTTTGCACATCCATGCACAGTCACTTTACACATTCAGAACTTATTTGTATTTATATTGCAACTGTTGCTGTAGTTTATTCTCCCATTGAGTGCACTGTCCATATGTAAATATCTTAACTATCTATATTGTATATTACTGCTCTTTTTATTGTTTATTGTTTCTTTTTGGAGAGTTTCACACTAAATCTTGTTGTATGCGAGTACAATGACAAAATAATTCTATTCTATTATAATGAGATAATGAGATAATAGATTTTGTTCTGACAGCAACAATATGTCATGTGGTTTCTGTGACATCACAGAAATAGTCACTTCTGAACAGGCTATTTTTGCTACTTTACTTTCATATTTGGAATGTATGGACTATGATATTAATAAATAACAAAGAAGTTATCCTTTTTTAAATATATGCTTCTCATTCTTCTTCAAGTACAAATATGAAGACACTGCCTATTCTGCTCTACTTGGCTATAAAACAATAGCATTTATTTTTTTATAATGCCGCTGACTCGCAAATGCCTGTCATTCTGTCTTCTCCCCTTCATGCTCAAGGACTGCTGGGCAGCGCACCATTCATAGACAGAAGGTCAGACTTTATGACTTTAGCAGCTTTAATTGCAGAATAAATGATTGATGTTAATCACATGGTCCAATGCACAGACTTTAAATGACCATTCTCTTTTGCTCCATCACCCCCCTCCCCATAATGACACTGTAGCCGTCAGTGGCCTGGTGGTGGTGACACATGCTCTAATGAATAGGGAAGAGTTCAGGCCTGATAGATGATGGGCAGTTGAAACGGTGCGGAATGGAGGTACAGCTGTACAGTGGCAGAGGGAAACACTGATGTGAGCGAGCATTAAAGATTCATCCAAACAGCTGTTCCTAGCGCAGGACGCTATCACGCACCGCCATGTGCTCCAATTCCCCAATCAGATGGAGTGCAGCAAGCAGGGGTAACATTTTTACATGAGCTGGGAGTATTGCGGCAGATGTGTGCCCGTCTGAACGATCTGCCTCGCCTTTTGTGAGAGTGAACGGAACCGATTTTTGTTGCCATCACTCCTGCTGCTTGTGAAGCAACCCAGCTCTTGTCAACTTCGTAAAAATGTATATAGTTAGAGACACCACAGGCGTCTTCACGCAGAACAACTGACTGGCAGATGGAACTGGTTGTCAGGGATGGTTGTCCCCTGCTGTCTGACTGTCCACAGAGCAGCAGCTACAGTTAATAAGTTTCTAATTTAGCATATATAAAAACAGAAAACTAGTACATTAGCTTCAAATCCTGAAGTCTGGAGACATTATAGATGTCGCCGGATGGGGGATTAGTTTCCTGGTGATGCTCTGCCTGGTCTTTATTGAGCTCTCTTCAGTTCTCGCTTGTTCTTGGGTCGTTTTTGCCTTCAGTTTTGCATTCAGTAAGTGAAATTCATGCTTGATTGAAAGATGAAGTGACTGATTTGTCCATTGCAGAACAATGGTCTTCTTTGCCTTAAAAGTCTTCACAGTATGCTTTGTATGCATCTGCATTGTGCAGCACCATCCCATTTTGAAGCATGTTAGTGTTTTTCTTAGCAGTCACATCAGTAATAAATACCAGGAACCCAGTTCCATTGACAGCCATGTTTGCTCATCCCATAACACTACCTCCACCATGCTCAACAGATGAGTTGGTATGCTTTGGATCATGGGCATACTCCATAATCTTCACATCATTCTGGTTGATTTAGATCTCATCTATCCAAAAGAAAATGGTTGTAATTCCTCACTCAATTTGGATAAATACCCTAAAATTAAAGCTGACATTTAGGCACTTTAAGCTCATATTCATTATTTCATTACAACTCTTATATATGCTGAACATAGTGGTAGACAGCTACAAACTTTGTCAGCACCCCAGTATTTGTGGTCCTCACTGAATTTGGAGAAGCGTTCCACAATAGGACCTGCTGAATCCTGTATGGGGTATCATGTGATGAGTCTGGCAGGATTTGTCTTTCCCTAGTCAGTGCTATTGTCCTCTTTAACAAAGGCACTCAACCCCAGCTTATCTCGCCCATTTCCCCAATGGTAACAGTTCAATAGCTCTGCTATAATAGAAGTTATTCTATGTTATTGTGAAAGATATACAGTGTTTGTAGTATAAAATCGATTCCTCTATTCCTCTATTTTGTCACAGTCCTGATCCCTCTAAGGAGAGCGATATTGCAGATCTTACAGCGCAATACAACCATTTACTCCAGAGAACACAAACAGTGCCTCGCCAAATCTTGTGAAGGATTCACCAGCAAGCATCAGCCGTGGCAATGCATTCACTCTTGGCGGCGTGAAAATACACACAGGTCTCTTTCATATTTTGCCCGCAATAACGATTTTCAGTCAACATGAAGAATAAATATTTTGTCCTTCCTGCTCAGACCTTGATGAAAGGAAAATGCAGTTATCTGTCAGAGACACAAGAACTCACACCTCCCCTGCAGCAGCGCTGCCACGCAAAATAATCAGCAGAACAGGGGAGACGCTCCCGGTGGAAATCACAGTAATAAGCCCGCCGTCCCCTTTAGAAATAACAGCTGGTTATGTTTTTCTAATGGAGAAGCACCATCACAAGCCGTCACTCCTCGTTCATCAGCAGCTGTTAGCCGTGGCTGGGAGGGTGCGGCGAAATCAGCATAATGCCGACGCTGTGGGCCACTTTGGCTTGTCCAGACAGGAGTGCTACTCTTATTCGATGTGATGGGCCCTGCCCAAGCAGCTCCTCTCTCGACAGTCCTCACACCTGGGCATTAGCGGCAGGGGACAGAGAGGGCAGAGGCATGCTTCTCCTAAAGTGACAGCTCACGGGCTTGTGGATGGGCATGGCTGGTCAAATATACACGCATCTGAAGTCGCTGTATCATTATTTAAATGGGCATTTGAAGAGAGATGGGAATTCAAGGCAGTGACTTGGACTTGAGTCGCTCTCGAGTCACATGTTGACCTGACTTGCAACTTGAACTTATCCTTAAATATCTTGTGACTTATTATTAAAATGCCGTTTGCCTGCAGCTAGCAGAGGCAACAGGTTTGATAAGGCTTCAGATAGCGAGCCTTTAATTATAGGTAATCCTTACTGAAGGACAGAGTGAAGAGCTGCATGCAGTAAAAGCATGTAACAGAAAGAGAAAATAACTTCATGGCATGTATTTTATCACAGTAGCTTTTGGAGCTCTATATAGCACCAAAAAGGGTTCTGCTATTGTTACGATGACAGCTTGTCAGCTTTTTGGTGATATACAGAACCGTTTTCATTAAAAGGGTCTATATAGAACCCTCTACACATTCTCCATCGATCTGAAGAACTCTTTTACAATGCAAAGAACTCTTTAATCGTGCAAACAGTTCTTTGAGTGTTTGTGGTTCTATATAGAACCATTTTCTTTTATGTCAATAGTACACTTGTATAAGTATATAGAGAATACAAAAATGTACTTTTTCATTGCATGTATATATATGGCAATATGCCTAAACTGTACTTAGCATATTTTTAAAGTAACACATTTGAAATGGCATTTTAGTGTGCCGTAATGAAATACACTTAAACCATGTTCTTGTGACGGTTCCCCCTCCACAAAATGGTGAGAGTAGACATTTGGATGTTTGGGCCTTAGGCGCGGGTCCTGAAACCACAGGCCCTCTTCTTTGGAAGGCAGTGGGTCTAAGTTATCTAGTGCTCCACAACACTCGTCTTGTGTCGTGTTCATAACATACTCCATTTATTGTGACTGAGCATATTACTTAATATACAGTAATTCCATTACTGGACACAAAATCAAATACCAAGAATCAAAATCATTTTCATATGTTAGTATTTATTAAGCAAGCTGTTTTAATCCTGTTAAACCATTTGTATGCAAAGGCTGGGTTTGATTAGTCTGCTTTACTCTCAATGTAGGGAGAATTGTTTGGGAAGACTGCAGTGCCAGTTTAATGCAATATTTAATGTGATAACTGACAAGATTAGGTTATGAAGCTGAACTGAAACTTATCTACTTTAGAACTGTCCACTGAATGTCTAAAAACACACCACTGATCGAGTGTCTGAGATTTTTACCGGACTGAGATGACAATCACAATATCATATATGGTGGCTCCCTTTTTGTGATGGGAAATATAAAAATAGTATGAATATGTAAAAACATTTTTGCAAAATAATATTTGTAACAGTATCTGATTTCTGTAGGTTGAGCAGTGAGCAATGAATCACATCTTAGGTTAGCTCTGAGCTCTGTTGAGACATAATGAAATGATTTCTCATGGAGATGTTTGGATGTTAATATTACAATAACAGGAATGGTTAAAATGCCTATCCCTAGTTTCTGCAAAGATGTCGCCTCCCTCAAGCAGTAAGAGAGGATGCACAGACTCGCTCCATCTCTCCGCAATGATGTGCGTCATTAGAGTCCCAGGGGTTTGGCCAAGGTTACCTTTGAAAGTGTGCGTGTGTTTGGATATGTTTGTGCTTTGAATGACAACTGTTGTCACGCTATTGTGAAATCTGGCAATGACGCATTAGATTAGTCAGTGTCACTGTGCTTTTCTTGCTGAACCGTTGATGGAAGCGATTACTTGAGCTTAATGCAACAAGCATACACACATTATTACTCGGAGGAAAAATAGCCTGAATAGAGCGGTCTCATTCTACATGTTTGACTATCTGCTTGCAATTATGCCTGTGCACTCTATCTCCCTGACAGCTCTGCTACCCATTTAATGGTGATGCGAAACAAAGGCCAAAAAAACAATGGCTGAAACTCAACAGCATGTTTGAGGCACTCTGTATTTCTCTGTTAATTGGCAAAACAGCGGGATATCTTTCTTCATCACAATTAAAACTGGAACAAAAGTTGATAAGTAGGTTTGCTTAGCAGCTTTCTTTGCTGAAAGCTAATTATAAAGACCTAAAGTCAGAACGCCCCACAACCAGAAGACGAGGTGACAGCGTTTTATAGTTCGGGATTTTAGGGCGGATGATCAGAGAGCCGTTTAATCTCCCGCAGAGCTGAAGACCACCCCCCCATAGACCATTCCTACCACTCCATCTGACCTTGTTCCTTTCATTGTTTTTTGGCAAGTCCGATTTGCCTCTGCTGATGTAACTCATGGAGTGCAGCAACGTGGACCCAGCAGGAGAGAAAATAGGAAGGCGAAACAAAGCAAACCCTTTTGGTGCTGCCATTGCTCTGTGAGCTGATGAGCTACACTTGTTCAGTAGGGAGAGTAATGGGGGGGCGTAGAGAGCAGGAGAGATTAATGCAGATCATCTGCCATCACCTGACACCTGATCAAAAGATCTCATTGGCACACTGCACTGTAGAATCCACCAGAGCTTCTTTTTTTACACTTGGGTTGAGGAGCTGACGCATAGACAGCTTCCCTGAGATGCTTGCATTGGGCCTTGGCTTTAAGAAGAGAGAGAGCAAGAGCAAAAGGGGGAGAGAGAGAGAGAGAGAGAGAGATGGGGGCCTAGAGGCTCTCTCAAGGCAGTCAGGCTTTGAAATGGTACTAGCATTCCTGAAAAAATAAAAGGCGGAAAAAGAGAAAGGAATGTGACAATGACACACTTATGCTTTGAGACGTGAGGGAATAAGGGGCTACGCTCTCAGGATTCTTCCATCCACTCAGTTGGGGCACAGAGACAGAGAGTGAGACTTCTGTTCTTTCTTACCTGAAGGCTGGCTGGGTGAATAGAGTTGATCTCTTTGTGTTGTTGTGTTGTGAGTATGCAGGTTCCATATTAAGTTTTTGAAACTTAGAACATCATAAGCATAACAATTACTTACGTCTCCAGGAGATAGCATCGTCTGGGCACTTTCTAAAAACATTGTGAATCAGCTTTCGCATTTTCAGTCTAGCAAATCAAATCACCCTTGAGGTGTGATAAGAAGGGACTCAATATCGTTGCAGTCTTAGTCTGATGGTTCATAACATTGCCATCGCTGGCTGCAGTGTGTTTGGTAGACGTCATAGTGCAAATGGTATCTAGAGCTAGATCTAAATGAGTGTGTTTTGGAGAATATTTGTGCTGTCTCTCTTATTTCAGTTAATTCAGTTGTTCTCATCACCACTGACAATTTCATATTACAGTATAGTATATTCTACTACTATACTATATTGGACTGCTGGTACTACAGCCATAGCATTTAAGTATGTTTTCTACAGGGTCGTACACACTGCCATACATTCATGTGTGTGTGCTGTACAAAGATTAAACATTTTGTCATTGTCCAAAAAAAAAGTGTCTCAGTTTTTGTTCATTTTTACTTTTTTTTACATGATAACTCTCTCTTTGTGGAATAACCTTCATGCTGAATAGGCCAATAGAAATGCTCATAAATTAATAAAACATATTTACATTGTCTTAGAAAATTAATATCATTATGAAAGTGGTCTCCTGGAAAGTTACAATTTTGGAGATACATACAAAAAAAGCATACAAAATTGACAAATACACACAATACATACATAAAAATACATATATAGCAATAAATATATATACCAGTAAGGTCTGCTTATATCGGTTGGTTAAGGAACAGACACTGTCCATTCTATGCAATCTCTCTTTATCCCACAGAATTAAACAAGCTGTTTTTGTTACTGAGGCTCTAGGACTGACGTATGTTAATGAGGACTGTTTTATTTGGCTGCCCTGCATTGTGCACTTGATCCAAAGACTTAAATGACCTGTAAGAAGAGTGAGGTGCATTATATGTGCATTATCTTAAAAATATAGCACACTGCTTCAGTTACATCTAGGGCTGCCCTCTAGAAGTCGATGAGTCGAATCGTCAGTCGGAGACCCTTTAAGTCAACTGAGAACCTTCAAGTCGACTGACAACAGTTTTGTTTTTTTTCTCGTAAAACAGACAAAAGTTTACAAAAATGCAAGAACTTTAAGAATTTAAAAACACATTTTAATAATTATTAAAAGGGGAATAATAAATATATATTTAAGTTCTAACTGGGCTATGACACATGCTTGCTAAAAAAATTAATCCAGGTGACAACGTGCGCTGGCGGTTCACCGTTGAAGGAAGCTAAAGCTGTGAAGCTGAGAAACATGGGTGGAACGATGTCTCAGAAAAAGTCTGGAGGAGCTTTTGAAGAAGAGAATCTGAACAAATTAAAGCTAATTCTGCTCGTCATTTAGTCAGACATCCAACACTGCTTCAAACCAGTGAGCTGACTTTCGTTTTAGACATAATGGCTGTTTGCGGTGAAGGAAAAACGGACCGAAGACGTTTGTTTTATTATAATTCCATTATTTTAGAACCTAAATTACAGATATTTTTATTTATTCGTTTACAGCTAAGATTATTTTTATTTAAAGATAAGTACAGTCACTTAATATGCCTGCCGATAAACGAGGACTAATTATTTCAGCGCAGGTGATAATTAAACGGTTTCAGGTCTACTGTTCTTCTTTTCATCTAAAAATTATTGAAATAGTGACTAATTTGTTTTTATTTAGGAGTTCATTATTTATGAGAGATGAAAGACGAAGGGTCATCCTACTCAAGCTGTTAAAAGTGAAATTAAAAATTTACGAACATTTTTTTAGCATGAATACGTGCTTGCTGCCGGACGCTATATTCTGTAATTAAATCAGGCTCCAGTTCAGATCGTTCATCACATGCCACGTCTCTTTTAGTTCAAAAATATGTTCCTGTGACTCTGCTGACTTTCTAAATGAGGAGGACATCAGATCTGAAACGTATGCAAATTGATTTACTGATTACTAGATAATGTATATGGAGAAAAAACATGAACGAATAGTCGAATCGTCGGCCAGGACAGGCGAATCCGATTCGACTGACACAATTCTGAGTCGGGTACAGCCCTTGTTACATCATTATAGACACATTGTTTAAAGACTGAAGTATGTGTGTGTTTTTTTCCTTGAATGAAGTTTAAGGCATACAAAAGATTGCTGGATTACAGTCGATCAATATTATGAAGTGGTAGACTTCTACATGTGTTCTTACATCAGTTCACTACAAAGAATTTTTATTAAGCTCTACATGAAATACAGGTGCCCTGTAGCAGTCAATCTGTCAATCTGTCAGTCTGTCTGTCTGTCTGTCTGTCTGTCTGTCTGCCTGTCTGCCTGTCTGTCACAAACTCCACTTGTGGTTTAAGCTCATACAAATAAAACATCATTTTGTTTATTTATTTCCTGGCTTTGAGTTAGCACAAGTTTGGCTAGTCTTATTCACTGGCAGTAGTTAGTGGGCAGTGAAACAGCAGGCCTACTCCTGTGTGGTAAAACTGGAACACAGATTACACTTGTGGCGAATAAGAAACTGAGTTGAACTTGAGCCAGCAAGCCTCAATACACAGCAATCATTGGCAACAAGCTCACCCTCAGTAGTGGATTGGAATGACATTAGGCTTTGGGCTGTGATTACCTTTTGTTAGAGAATCATTAGAGATTGTCTTAAACTTGATGTGATTTTTATATGTTTGTGAGCTCTTTTACTGGAATTTTAAATCTCTTTCACTCCTGGTCAGTGTTGTACTGTTTAGGTTCTTGTTTTTGACCTGTCAGTGCTCCAATTTGACCTACTTTGTGTTGATGCTTTGTTCATTTTCCTTACATTCCTAAAAATTAAGGTGCCAAAAAGGGTGCTTGGAGCAGTGCCATCGAAACAACCACCTTTGGCTCTACAAAGAATATTTCAGTGCATGGCTCTTTAAAGGAGCAATTTGTAGATGCATATTGCATATTACCAGAAAGCTGTGGTGTCCACCCCTATCATAAGAAACAAGGAAATACACTGTTCCCCCCTTTCCACCAGCTCAAAGAACTTTTTTTTTTTTTTGTTGCAAGTTCAGCATCAAACTTTATCCCTTTACTCTGCAAATGCGTCTCCAGTAGTGGAAAGCAGTGCCAATGTTAAGTCTTCTTTTGCTTCTATTTATATCACTTCTATTGTTTGCTGCCAAATGCAGTTTCTTGCTGGGAGCGGGTGGCGTTATTTACTCCATTCCATTCATTGGCAACCTGTCCTTAAATAATCTAAGTGGCAGCACTGTCCACAGCACTCAGATCTCAGAAGAACATCAGATTGTAGCTCACTCCTGTTGTTCTGGCTGCCAAGCTTGAAAGAACCATTTTTTATAACCTGTCTAAAGAACCTTTATGGAATGTAAAGTCTAAAGGTTAAGTTTTTCCTTATTGCGTTTATAGCTTAAATTTGAAATAGAAGAAAAGAGGGCGTTTGGGCAAGCTCCAAAGCTCAATCAGGTGCCACTCATTGATGAATTGTTAGGGAGAGGTAAACTCCACTGTGCCTTCTTTTTGGTGAAATGCTCTGATTCAGTCATAGCAGCTGCACAACTGTATGGTGAAGTTAAGCAATTAGTCTCCTCCTCCTGGCATGTTGAGGCTCTCAGCAATACTATTTGAGTTGTGATTTGGTGCAGTGCGATTGCTGTCTTCTTATATGCATGGTAGTACAGTCAGACTGATAAATAGAGAGAATCGGAGCTGGCAATGAGCAAACCGAGGGAAAACAAATTGCATAAAAGATTGTTCCAAAAAAGAAACATCAGACGGCAAGGACTAACCTTCCGAGATTACAGTGACATTCAAATCTCTGTGCTGGGGAATATGGAGACCTGACCAGTGTGGGTCCCTCTTCTGATGCTTCTGCACTCTCTTTCACCTCTATCTGCAAAAGTAATTACTGCAATCCACTGGGTGGCTGTGTGCTGGATTGAAGCTTGAATGCCTAATAAAGGTCATGAAAATAAACACTTCTCTCTGGGTAAGGAGGATACAATTATCATTTTCACTGGAGTAGTTTCGTTCAGGGACGAGGCCAAGAACTCACTCCTTTGCTTTGCCAGTCCTTCAACCAGCCTGCTTCTTTTAAGGAGAGCCATGAAGGACTTCAGAGAGAAGCAGGAAACCTGCTAACGACATGCTTGATTTAGGAGAGGGCCCTTTATACAAGGCAATCTAACAAATAACTCTACTACAAACGATGAATGTATAATCAGCACAATGAACAGTTCCAACTTTTGATTGGTTCTGAGGGCGGATTTCATTTGTTTATGATACTGCCTCAGTAGACTGAGAACAATAGACTGATTAGTATGAGTAGTGTTTCCATACATGTATACATTCTCATGCACTCTTGTTCGTATCGACCTATTCATATTTTCAGCTCACATTCTTCTCGTGTGGCACACATATTATGAGACGTCTCTCAGCAGAGGATGCACACACAGGCAGTGCCCATGGCCTCGGCGACACAAGCTCAGCCTGACTTGGCCAGAGCCATTCAGTCACAGTGAGTCAGTCTTTCTTCTGTCCTCTGGCAACGGCTGGACGTTGACCTCCAGAGTAGGGAAACTGACCAGGCCTGGTGCCCGACCCTGCTGAGCTACTGGCTACCGCTGCCCCTGTAGGCCTGGTCCAACAGATTATCCATCCAAGTGCCAGCGCTGCCTGCAACTCCAGAGTCACTGAGTGGAAAAACACAGAGGCATTTCTCTGTGGGACAGTCTGGGGGGATTGATTGTTTAAATGCACTGTTCTCAGGGGAAGGCTTCTAGACTTTGGAACTCTCTCACTGGTGGGATAAACAGATTCATCCCCTAGCATTCGTTACTAGTTCTGTGTTGGCATTGTAGCCTTGTTGAAAATGTGTCAGGCAAAGTGCTGTATTGCGTTCCTCAAAACACAAATGCATGGAGCCGTGCCATAAAACAGGGCTCATCAACTGGCAGACCGTGGTGCGAACCTGGCAAAGGATTTTAGCTGCACCAAACAGAGCACTTGATAGGCTTTAACATATGTAAAACATGGACATATTTTAGATACATACGTGAACATTAACCAGCACGACTGCTGTAGCAGTATTGTGTTGCAGTTTATTCCATCAGATGCATTAATGTAAATGATCTAGCTGGAAGCAGGTCATCAGAACAAAACACATTTTTACAATTTTTTTTTATATATTCCTTGATTTTATTTACTTTTTCTGGTCTGATTAGTGAAGCACAATGGCTTGTTACAGGACGAAATCCGAGTGTTTAAAAACATATAAACAGGGAACGGTACATCTGCCTGTTTCACATTCAAACCCAGTGTGTCTCATCTGGTCAAAAGTGGAAATGTTAAGTGCTAGAGCCACTGCACAGTCACAAAATCCTGTTCTGAACACAAATAAAATAAATCCAAAATTTCATTATTATAACATTATGGCAATTTTGGAGTTTTGGATTAATATTTGTGAAGATATTCTGAAGTGTTTAAAGACACTGCTTTAGAATAAAAGCAATGGTCGAAGGGCATACGATTTTAAAATACTCACTTGATTCTAAAAGTACCTTCAAAAACAGCAACAACAATCACCAATATTTGATATGCATAGTTTTATGTTATTAGTTAGCTGGACTAATCGTTAATGGTAAAGCAATTAATTTAAATAATTGTTGTTGCAATTAATTTATGTTAGTTTGTTCTTGGTTAGCCAGAACTGAAAGGGTCATTGAAGAACCCTTTTTGGCTGCCTACAGAACCACGATAGGGCAGTTTTTAATTGCTAAATGAAATCTAAAAATCCTCCACATAATATAAAGGTTTCATAGCAAGTTTCTTCCCCTAGAACTGAATGTCCAAGCGAGCAACTGTACTCTTTCAAGACTGCTTTTACACCTACCTTGTTTTGAACTTTTTCCTTTGTGCAGTATGATCTGACAGGTGTGAATACTCCACCAAACTACTGAACTTTGGACTGCCGAAAACCTCTGGTTCACTGATTCTGATTACGAGTGAACCGTGTTTCCTTTCACAGCATGTTTTCTGATGTTCCACACCGAATGAGCCGCTGCTAATAACGACAGTCAAGCAATAAAATAATAGTAAAGCAATGTGTCAAATGCAGAATGTGTTTTTGAGCAAGTATCAGAGCTGTTGCTTAACAGCAAGAAGGGCCTTGACCTAAACTATTAAAACCAGTGAAGACTATACAGCAAACTGAATTAAAACAATTACATTTTGTATGTTTATGATTGTTATCAAATAAATACTAGTTAATAGAGCAATGTGCAAAAATTTGGGCACCCTGGTATATTTTCTTAGTGAAAATAAGTTACACATCCTCTACTGAGAGCACACTTCTGCAGATTTGTATTGCACAGTTACTGTTTATTTGCTTATTTAACATATTTAAGTTTGTTCTCTACAGAGGATGTGTTACTGTATTTTCACTTAGAAAATGAACAGAACTCATTCAGCTGGGGGTATTTGCATACGACTGTATACATTTTCTGGTAGGTCTACCAGCCTTGAAACAGATGTCCATTCACAAGTCAGAAAACTGCAGAAGACAACATGATTATTTTAATGTTTTAAGCAAGTAATGTAAATGCATTGACTTTTATCTGTTTGCAAAAAGGGTGTCTGTAGAAGTTACACACTCTGTAAATTACTACTGTAGACCTGCACAGCTCAAACGTGTGAGTCAGTGGCAGCTGGTGCTTTCTGACTTGAGATTTTGCCACAGCTTTTGAATGATGAAAGAATCTGGATATCAATTTATTATAAACTTCATTCTTGATGTTACAGGGATTTATCAGTCTTTGCTTCTGTTCATCATTCTAGACAAATCTAATGCTGACTTTCATTTCGTTTTTATTTTTTCAGACTCAGTTTCCTACTCATATTAACTTCCCAAGTAAAAGAAAAAGATTGGACTCTGACATCTATATATACAATTTATTTTTTTCCAGAATCACCAGACAGATATTGGAAAAGACTGTGAAAACATGTGAGTCTTCAATGACTGGTCTCACCTAGCATGACAGCAGACTGTTTTTTTAAATTTTTTTTTTTTTTTTTTATTCTCTCTGTGCCAGAGGCACACAAGGCTTGAACATCAAGGTGATGTTCGTCGTTTCTGTAACTTGTTGGTTTTTACGGGAGGAGGTAGTTGGCCTCTTGCCCAACCCCCAAGCTTGGAGGGCCAGTCGTTTTTCTGTCAGGGTTTTCTTTCCCTTAGATGGGCTGCCCTCCCAGGCTAACAAGTTCCATCTACCCGAAGCTACACTTGCCCGGAGTGGTGGGAAGCCCTATCCACAGCGCCCAGGAGCAATTGGGGGTCAGGTGCCTTGCTCAAGGGCACCTCAGTTGTTACTGTCGGTTCAGGGAATCGAACCGGCAACCCTCCGGTCTCAAGGCTGATTCCCTAACCTCCAGCCCACGACTGCCCCCAGACTGTTTTAGTTTGAGCCAAAGTCAGTCAGGTACTTTGCATTGGCAGTCTGTTATCAGATCCCACCCCTTTCAGAGCTCCACCGATCATGATATCCAACAAATGACTTTTTAAAAGCCTACAGTCCAACAAACATTGAGCTGATTGTTATATGCAAAATCATTACAGCCTCAGAGTCTTCGACTGAAACCCAGCATCCAGACGGCACCCAAAACAAAAGCTTGTTGTCTAATAAGCATTAATCTTTGCTCCACTAAAACTGTGTCAGATTCAGCTTGTTCAGCCTGCAGGGACATAGAATAGATATTTCACACTTCTGGAGTATGAGTTACATGCAATAGCTCCGCCTTCAGTGGTGTCTTGTGATGAGATTTTAGTGGAAACTCATATGCCAACAGCCACTGAGTGAATGGCCAACATGTATAATCTGTATCAGCCACATTTCCACATCATTCACATCACATGTGTGATTCAGGCCTAAGAGTGCCTTATGGACATCGAGAGTGAGAACTATAAAGCTAAATAATTTATTAAGCATTTTCATATCACAATCCCAGCCATAATCTGGCAAGTTCATCGAGGTTTAATGGTTTGTAAAAGCTTTTTTGTCTTCTTGTTGTTGCTGTTGTTGACCATCAGTGATAATAGATTATCATCATTACTTGTTGGACAGAAATAGCAACATTATGTTTGAGATTTCAGCTCTTCAATTTTACAGAGAGATGGAACAGGAGTTGCTCATTAGGCATCAGCCTGAGACCCTATGAGGAGAATTCTAATAAGGTACGCGCCCAGACGATGCTGAAATCTATCAATATGTCACTTATAAACCCCAAACTTCGCATTAAAAATCTGTTTATCACAAACACTGTCGGATCTGTCTTAGATGTGCAAAGTGGCCGCTGCTAATAAATTCTGAAGTACGTGTAATTAAGATAATGAATGCTTTGATGTCCCACATAAAATCCACAGTGCCGCAGCTGAGAGAAGTAAGAAAAAGGGGGGATAAAAAACGTGTTCGCCTATGTTTCAGTGTAAAACAAGCTCCTTACGCTGAAGCTAGCAGTGTGGCCTGCAGGGAGATGGAGACAGGGTTTTTTTTTCGGTTTCACAGAAAGAGGTTGCAACTGCAGGCTGCTCTCCATATTCATTTGACCTCTCTCTGTTTCTTTCCCCAAGAGTGTGTGAGGCTGAAGAGCGGTGTTACTGTACTATGAATATGCAGCAGCATTTGCGCTCTCGTTCTGCCCTTTATGGATGGTAAACAGCTTACAAATTCCATGTACATATGTATCGACAAGAGATCTTCCAATTTAATCACCTTATTTTTTACATTATTGTCACTTCCTTAAAAGTCAACCCGCTTTCACTTCTTTTTTTCCCCCTTCTTTTTCCTGCCACCCTCGCTCAGGCCTCAGCTGTACGGCCCATTTCCATTTAAATTAATAGGACACACGTCTTAATATGACAGATAGTTTTGAAAATGAGAGTGAAGGCAAGAGCAAATCTCAGAGCTGTACTCAGCTCAGCGGAGGAGCACACATGACATTTCCCCTGTTTGCTTTCTAATCCAGGCAGGTTAATGTGGTTCAGATGGGCAAAACTGACATAGGCCTCTGGCTTTCTAACATGGGCGTTTCTCATAAATGTCATTACAGATCTTTTCTGACAAGAGTCTTTGTGTTCCTGTGTGGCAGTCTCTCTGCCTTGTCGATGCTAATGTTCTTTACGGATGGTTCGATGGGCTCAGCACTGCCTAAAAATTATGCTTCCTATATGGTTCTTAGCTTGGACATTTCTTAGAAACTTTAAACTTGAATTGGTGTAGAACCTCTACATTATATGCAGCTTTATTAAACTCCATGTACTTGGAAAATACGGATGGATTTTAACTTTCCTCATAATACTCATAATACATACTCATAATTCTTTTACTCATACTCATGTATATTAGTGAGTAAAGGAATCCACTTTAGACAATTACACTTCAGCTTCATATTTTGTAATTAATTCCTTTATATGTTTCATTTCATTTTGTTTTGTTGGTGACAGCATCTGGACTGCTTTCAGATCAGTGGTATCTCTGAATTTGGAGCTTTAGCATTTCGTGTTGGACGAAAAGAACCCCAAAAAGAAGAATATCCTAACAAACTGTAGTTCCTGTGCTAATAGCTGTTGGCTTTACTAAGAAGTTCCACTGCAGTTTTTTTAAGTTAATCTAAATAGTTTTTTTCTCCAAATGCTTTTGTACTTCTACTCAAGTTGTTTTTGGGAGGACACTTTTTTTGTGTCACAACAAGTATCAATAATTTAATGGACAATGGACTACTTCTAAGAATATCGTGATATTTTGAATGAATAAAGAGTAATGGTAAATGAAAGCCCAGGAATTGGTATTTTAATGTTATACTTTGTTGCCAGTTATTAGATAGTAGTTTATAGTAACAATGAATGTTTTTCATAAATGTCGGAGACAGAGAGATTCTGGATGGTCCTGTGCATTAATCTCTCTGTCCTGTCAGTGCTAATGTTCTTAACAAACAATTAGATGGGTTCAATACTCTTAAATGATCATTCCTAGATGGTTGACATTCAGTTCTACAGAACAAAAACTTGAATTGGTGTAAAACCTTTATATTATGTGGAGCTTCTTTGACTCCAGTAAGGCTCTTCACTTTTACACATCTAATGTACAAATGTGTTGCTTAAAGAACATCCCATTGTAAGTAAAGCAAAGGGAAACAAAACTAGTTCTTCTATTGATAAACGGTGGCACAGGCATTGATATTTTTGAATTATTAGAGTAATAGTATATTTTTTAGTCCACATGACTGCACTGAGAAGTTGTTTTTGTAAATTTCAAGGAAGAAAGATTTTTGAATGTTTCTTTATCTACTTCACAGTTTTGTAATAATTAGGGATGTAGCAATCCATTGTGAAGTCAAAGCAAAGCAGAACAGTGACATTGTGCATTGTGGAGGTGTGATACTGTGAATCGTGGAGAACAGGCATTCTATTAGTTATGCCATGTAATGCAACTGCATTGTTTAAGCCTTCATGTTTGCAAATGATCAGCAGCAATCGCTCCATCTCTCTTCATCACTCCTCCTGTCTCCCAGCTCTAGAAATATGTCCAAAATATTGTAAGAATTATGAATCTTGACATGAAGACATGAATCTCATTGAATTGTGGACTAAGTGTATTGTTACGCCCCTAATAATGTAATCTTGTAGGGGCTCCAATGATTTTCATGATTTAGTCATGGCCACCTTTCATATGATGCCACCAAGCTGGGAGGGCACTACACTTATCCTGAGACATGTAAAGCAGCTACATCCTTTCGATCTACTGTAACTATGGGTGTAACAGTTCTCTCAGCCTACAATTTGGCTAAATTCACAGTATTGGGTTCATAATTTGGTTTTCATGCAATGTGCTGAGCCAAATTCAAATGAAGAAGAAAGCCTGCATGACTTACTAAAGGCACTAAAGCTGGGAGGCAGCAGGAGTGCTGGAGTGAGTTATTGTTCAGTGCTGAGTGTTTGCAGACTTTGGTGTCTAATCTGATTATCTCATCTAATTGCATTAGGTAGGATAAATTAATAGAATTTCCATTGTCCGTAATGCAATGTCACGGTTTTACTCAGTTTTACAATGATGCATTGTTACACCCTTACTGCTAACATCATCATCAGTGGCAATTCTGTTGCACCAGCTCAAGGGGGGCTGTGTTGTTTAGTATTGCGCTGAGTAATGGAATAGGATGGGCCTACTCACCCGGAGAGTGCATGGGCAAATAATGTTCCCATGAGCGCCTGGCTATGGACAGCTGCGACATAGCCAGGGACGTAGCTTGTGGTCTCCTGACAATAGGACTGATGCTTAACCAGTTGCACCAATCGGGACCCTCTAATCTTGATAGTTTGTTATTGTACATGAAAGGTTCCTAATGTCTGCAGATTGCCTGGTCATATCGAGTACAAGCTTTATCCATGTTTTGTACCATACTTATCCCATTAATTGTCCTTTATTGACTTCATGTTTTGAGACCTTTATAGCTTAAAGTAGGCCAAGTTGTACTTAAGTCGACTGACAAGCAACTTCATATTCTGCGGGTCTAAACGCAGCTAAGAGTAGCTCACACGGAACTGGACTTGGAGTTCATTTGCATGTGTGTTTGAGGTTGACAGAGCTTTTATCGTCCTTAAATGTGCCAAAATTAGTCTGGGGAAAAAAAGGGAAGCCGCCTGGCTTTTGAAGAATTAATAAGGCTGTCTCATTTGAATGTGGGGAGCATCTCAGACAGCCCCTGCAAGTCCCAGTTTTACATTTTCTTGACAGTGCCTTTGATGAGCGGTGATAACGTACAGCCACTCCTAGGGAGCCTGTGCCTTATAATAAAGAGTTTGTCTGCAGAGACGAAACCACGGATCCAAGCCGTGCATTAGTCCTCTCTTCGCTGAAAAGCCGGGTTCTGTTTATGCCTCCGTACTACTATTTTTACACACCCTCGTTGTGGCTTTTCTTTTCCAACAAAACCTGTGCTAGACTGCATACAAAGTGCCTTTGTACTTCTAAGTCAAGTCTTCAGTAGACTATTTAAGTAGTATTTGCCATTCAGCTTGTTAAGCATTCTCTCTGCGATAATCCGGTCTCCCTCATGGCGTTTTAAGCAGAAAGGCAGAAATTCATAGTTCATCATATTTCATTTACTTAAAAGTGCCTTTTTACGTCAGTCTGTGTTGCTACTGGAGGTGCAAAGAAGACAGTTATTAATAGCACTAAAGCACAAACTTGCAACAGAGGAAGAAAACATCTATTCATGGCACTGAGAGAGCTCATACTACATGGCTGCATGTATATATAACCTGTGACCTGATTCTAAACTATTCTAAACGGTTTTCTGTATGTATTCATAACATACATACTTTCACCTAGACCGTTACTGTCTTGATAGCAATGACAAGAAGGAAAAAAATTAGGCTGCCAAGACTAGTCAATGGCAGTAGCAGTTAAAGTGGGAGTAGCAGAGAATAGAACATGGGAGATGGGGTTGCTTTAAGCAGAGTCAGCAAAACGCAATCGAGTGAATCCCTGCAAGCACCATGGCAAATGTGTTAGCTGCCCATAGAGAGCTATGTTAAATTACTCTGATCCTAAAGGGTTGCTTCTCTATTACTGAGTCAGAGCTATAACTGCTTAAGCGCTATTGGCAGACCCTTGAGGGGGCACCTGGTAAACGGGCACACTTCTTATAATTGGAAGGCTCGAAACTCAGCTGTGCCACGTGGCAGTTGTAAGGAGGGTTGTCATAATACCAGAATTTTGATGTCAACACCATGTATAGTACCTTAAAGCTCAGTACCAAAACAATATTATGGCAAACCAATAAGAGCACTTGTTGTCATCAATAATAGATACACATAACATAATTCAAATTGTGGCAGCTTAACCACATGAACCTGCCTAGCCCAACAGCCAGTCCCGGAAAAAAAAAAAGGATGCATGGATGTGTCCCTGTACACGTCAACGTGTAGAATCTGAGCTTTCTGTGTGTTGCCTACCACTCTATGAAATATGCCTGAGGTTGCATTTCTGGCCTTATAGCCTTTTTCCATGTAAGTGTGTAAGCTCATTCAAAACAGAATTTAAATCAATAAGTGCTTATCGTGGTTTTATTTAATCTGAGTAATGATAAAATGTGGCTGATGTGTGACATATTTTCTTAGTTATGTGTTCTCTTGTTCATGGTAAATGGTTTGCTTGTAACAGAAGCATCAGCCTTAAAAGGTTAATTGATATCTGTGATCAACCTTTTTTATCAATACAAAACTTTTCAAATCTTACATATTTTGCCCATCTCAGTCAAAGTATACCATCTCAGTCAGTTAGTATACACTGAATGTTTTCAGCTACAGCCAGAATTCTATGTCAACGTAGTGTTAGCCTATTTAAATAAAGAAGCATGATTCCTCTCAGTGTGGACCCAAAGTCGCTGAAGGAAGCAAGTGCAGGCCTTTCAAGCAATTTAGTTCAAATTGGTTGTCCTTCTAAATATGAACATTCAAGCTGCATTTTATTGCTGATATAATCTAAATACATTACTGTCCATAGAAAGAGAGTGCTGGAGTATTCATTTGAAGCTATTCTATGTTTGAGTGTTCATCTATTAACATATTAACTAGCTATACTGTCAGTTTCTTGCGGATTGATTTGGTTTCTTGAGTTAGCTTGTGCCCTAGCTATGTTTGCTAGCTCATTGAGAGCAGATTGTCTGATGGAAGCCCTATTTGAGCTGGATTAGCTTTACTTTAATTTGAGTGACAAACTCTGTGATTTTAATCCAGTATGAATCTGCTGAATCTCTGGATTATTACTGATGACTGATGGGTGTGAAAACCATTTCTTGTAAAAACTACGGACAAGGCATATTCATACTCAGTTAAAAATCCCTGAGCATTCATATTACAATACACCTGGAGTGACATTAATATGACCATAGCCTAATGGCCATAGTAATGCCACTCCATTAGGGCTTACAATTCACCAAATTCAGACCTCCCTCAGTAATCAAAGTCTTATTCAAACCCTCTTTACTAGCCTAATGCTAGACTATTTGACATTTAGTCGCACAATGTGTTTGTTTTGTTGATTGTTCGGAAGGGTGGTGAATGTCACATAATACTAACGTAAACGTTCAAGGGTTACTCTTTCAATCCAGCCTAATTGGTGTAATTACATAGATATTTTATCCTGTATGAATTGGTCGGTCAAAACACATGCAAATACATTACCATACTTCCTCTGATAAAACTAATCCAGTTCCTGTAGTTAAAAATGATATAAATGAAATTATGATACATGGTTAATGCAGGAAATGAATGTTCCAGACAGTAGCTGGACTGGAAAATGAAACATACATACAGACATGTCACATAACTTATGGATTAGCTAAACAGGTTGATGCTTGCTGAGGTTGGCCCTGGAATGAGCAATATTTGGCATATCTTTGGGATGAAATATGTCAACTGACAGCAAATAAAATCAGGCATAAAGGAAACCTATAAAAAAGCTGTAATAAGTGCATGTAATGGAAACTATATTATACTACAGGTGACAGTATTATCAGTTGATAAGCAGAGTTAATTTCTCTCAGTGTAGACATATTGGGTGACTGTGCAGGTGGCCAGGGTCAGTAGATCCTCTTGATTTCAAATGAAATGAAATGGTTAATTCTTGAAGATTTTTTGTTATTAGGACAATTATAGGACAATTATATACTGGTAAACAAATAATGTGATATAGTTCAAATTGGCTTGCTTTGATTGGTCAAGAAAATATGCAATATCAGCAATGGAATATAACCTGCAATATAATAAGCAATATACTGTCCAGCCATACACTGAAAGCAGTAATGAGAAAGAAATGCATTTCAGTAATGCAGTGATAGACCAGTATTAACAGCACTGATTAATAGGTTTTACCACAAGAAGTACCATAATTTTCAGGCATAATACAGTTCATATCCTTTGCAGGCAGGAGCCTAAAAATAAATGTGAGACTGTGTGAAGTGGGGGAGTCAGAATTGAATGTGTAATGCCGCAGTGGTGGGGTAAGTGTGTGTGTGTGTATGTGTGTCTGCTGGATCTATTGTTTCTTTCTGTGACAGAGCTGTAGTTGGTAAGATTCAGTTTCATCTATTCTGTACTCAGCAATATATTGAATTTCATCCCGTCTGCAATTTCCAGCTAGGAGAGGATGCTTCCCTCAAATGGCAACCCGTTGTCCCATACAGTAGATGTCCACAATAAACAAGAGCCATATTAGGAAATGGTAGGAGGTATAACAATTCAGATCAGTTGTCTGGATAAAAGGTGGTGTATTTCCCAAAAGTGCAGTATATGTTATTCCCATGTCTTCTTCAGTAGTTTTACTACTAGATTGACTTGATAGACTTGAATTTTGCTAGGATGATATGTGACAGGAAATTTGAAATTGAGTGGTAACTGATTGGATGCAATCGCTCCAATTGCTTTCTCTGCAGATTCGACCATCCAGAGAATCAGTCCCCTGCAGTGAGATGTGTCAGCTTCAGCTGAGATGTATGCTTTGGTAGCTTGCTATAGTAGTCTCTTGGCTATACTGTGTAATAGTATGCAGTGAGGACAAAATTTTTTTCATGGCATAATTTCTGACGGTTATGGTATTTGTACCAGTACATGCACCTTGGGCACATACATAGTTTTAAAGGTGTGGCTGGAGTGGCCAGTTTCCTCCACTGAAGAGGAAAGCTGTTTTGATATTGGTGGATAGCATTTAGCGTCTTTTACGCCATTCAAAGGGGGGCTTTCTCTTGTGCTTTGGATCATTTTCTTGCTGCATAATCCAATAGTGCATATGCTCCAGTTCACAAACTGGTGACCAGACATTTTCCTGCAGGAGTCCTGCAGAAATTGACATGTGGTTCTTTCAGTTATGACAATTCACCCAGACCCTGAGGCAGCATGGCATCCCCACACCAGTACACTACAGTACAAATACAATTTTTTGCGTCACTGTGTTATATCACGTCAAATTTGAGGCTATTTCCTCAGCGATCATTTGCTGTGCTTCAAAACACTCTGAATACAATAACCTTGGCTATTAAGGAAAAGTGCTGTTGTTGCATATATGACATCTCCAGATTGCCAACCTGTTAATTAACTTTCTAACCCTGGCATAGTGACAGACTCAGTCTACTGGAGTATTGTACAATTGGCTCAAGCAATCATCTCACCGCTCGTCCAATAAGGTTGAAGGGACTCGTGGTTTGGCGCAAAGCCGCTTTTAAAAACGAGTCTTCCCTGGAGTGCTAATGAAACAGCAGGTTTCCCTCGGTCCGGCTGAACCCTCGACGGGAGCTCTTTTGTGAGGTTCTGAGCATGTGGTGAAATCTAAACTAAAGTGACACTTATAGGCAGGGGTGAGTGTTGAGAGAAAAGAAACAGGCTCTCCCAGGGAGATGGAGACCTTTGAATAGGCAGATTGACAGGCGCTGCACTCACAGGAGATGGAAAGCGCTTGTACCTCCTTTGTGCTGACGATGGTCAGGATTAGATCGTGGCAGCAGTGGCGGAGTGGCAGCAGTTAGTTGTGACACTCTGTCAAGCGTTTTACTGCACCTCCACAGTAAACCAGAGTAAGCACAGCTGGTTCCTCACACGGGGCATCATTTCCCAGAAATGCAGATCTTGTTTTCTGGGTGTTTTGTATTTTAATTCCACGTTTATATTAAAAGTGGCAGGTAAAGTTGACCAGTGACCACTTAGGCAACCAAGCAAAACTGACCTTGATAAAAATAAAACCTATGCCAGCACCAGTTCCTGTGGTAATAACATTACATTACATTCTTTAAAGAGGTGTCCTGCAGCGAAACATGATGAAGATCATATCTTTCTCAGATCCACAAAATGGTAGAGAAGAATTAATGCTTACTACTTGGCTAACAATGGACTTTAGATATTCACACAGCAGGGAAAGCAAATCAAATGCACTGTTTGAACCCTCATACTAAATTCTCCTCTGGGATTAATTACTGGGATGGATGTTCTTATAAATGGAGCATGGATAAGAATGTTTGTTTTGAAGTAACAATTCAAGGTCAATTATGTGAGATGATTGCGCTGTAGATGACCTAATGATCATTAACGGAGCCGCCGGTGAAATATGAGAGAGACAAACAAGAGGTCTGTTTCATGTGAGCCAAATGAATATCTTAATATCAAATGAATGTAATCACATCAGCGCATCGTGGGTGCCTGTGGAGTTTCACACCCCTGGGAATATGTTTCACACCTTGCTGAAATGAATGTGTATTTAGAGACATATTGTAGCTTGATTATTTACTTCAAGGTTCTTAACAGGGACGAACATTTTAACCAGGACTTGCAATACAGAACAAACTGACTCCGTCCGAGTAGAGCAAATATTTCCTGTCCCTGCATTTCAGGAACACAGTGTTCCTAAACCAGTTTAAACGACATTAGAAAGCTGTTATTTCTGTTCCTTAGGATAAATATTATCAAAATGTAGGAGTGGGAAGCTATTAGTAGCTATTAGCTCAGTAGTTGTGCTTGTATTGATACTTATTGATATATATATATATATACACTGTATATATACATATATATAAAATTGTTCTTCTCAGCATTGCAGTGACATTGACATGGTGGTGTAGTGTTAGTGTGCGTTGTGCTGGTGTGTGTGGATCAGACACATCAGTGCTGCTGGAGGTCAATGTCGCTGCTGGACTGAGAACAGTCCACCAACCAACAGCGTCCTGTGAGAAGCATCCTGTGATCACTGATGAGGCACTAGTGGATGACCAGCACAACCTGTGCAGCAGTGGATGAGCTATCGTCTCAGACTTTACATCTACAAGGTGGATCAACAATGTAGGTGTCTAATAGAGTGGACACACCACCACCACATAAACATCACTGCAGTGCTGAGAATGACCCACTACCCAAATAAAACCTGCACTGGGGTGGTCTTGTGGAGGTCCTGACCACTGAAAAGCAGGGTAATAAAGGGCTAACCAAGTATAAAGAGAAACAGATGAACTACAGTGTGCAACTGTAGAAATACAAAAGTGCTCCTATAAAAAACAGGTAAAGTCAGTGGTCATAAAGAGCTGAACTTATTTTCGACATAAACAAATACTGTTTCATGTCTTCCTGGCATTTTAACTCATCTGTTGAAGGTGTTTCATATGACACTGCATCATTGTTTTCCTGTTACAGTGCACAAAAAGCCAGAGCCAAACAGGCATGTGAAACAATTACATATATATCCACTAAAACCTTTGTTTTTTAAACATACCTAAACATCTGATCTTCATATGAACAATACTGAGAGACTGAGGCAATATAACTAAACATGTGAAACTGTCTTTAAAAATAATGTGTAAAATGTAATTAAAAGAAATGCAGTTTTCTTGTGAGGAAAAGATTAGGACATCCCCACATTAATTAATTACTGCGTAAAATGCCTAAAATTACAATTAGGTGCACCAACATGAGCTGCTAATAATTGGAGTAGCGTTAGAAAGGATTTTGGAGGAGCTGGCATTATTTAAAATACAGATATTTAGTTTGGTTTTGCTCCTGATTGTTGAAGGAAGTGGTATTAACACAGTCAGATCCAGGAAGTTCCCGGGCCTTCAAAAAAGAAGGTTGTAGGTGCATATGAGTCAGGGAGGGGATATAAAACAATTAGAAACCAGCCATTTCTCTATTCCCAAAATACTTTACATGTAAAACAACTGGAAACATGGCCAAGTCAGATTGTCCTAGCAAATTCATCCCAAGAGCAGAGCACAAGATGAGTAAAGAGGTCTCAAACAGTCCTAAAACATCATCACAGGACCTAGAGGTAGTTCTTACCACAGGCGATGTCAAAGTTCATGTATCTGCCATCAGAAAAAGACTGCAGGAGTCCACTGTGAGGCTAAACGGACATTACTTTAGCGGTGGACGCTGATGGATATATGGATGTCTTACAGTAGTTTATATATTAAATATAAAAATTAACTAAAATTCAACTAGGGTATATCTTATCAAACTAAAGGTTATAGTATGTTCATCAGATGGGTGTCTGTACACTATAAGCAATATTACATGTGTATGTCACATGGATGTCTCACAGTATTAATTTAATTCCTATAAAGAATTAACTTTTTTTTTAATTAACTACAGTTCTATTTTACCAATATAGCGATTGTAGTATGTTCATCATATGGGTGTTTGTACACTACAATTGATTTTGGATCTGTCATCTTATTGTCTCACTGTAGTAGTTCATTAAATCTAAAAATAAAAAAAATGGTATATCTTACCAAATTAAAGGTTGTAGTATGTTTGTCAGAAGGCCCTCTACACAATACAAATGATATTTGATGTGATATATATAATTAGTAATTTAATACTTATATTTCAGTGCGTTTCAAGTCTTTATAGATGACATCAACAAATGAATGTAACGCCTGTAGTTTGTTCCCCGATTTACCACGTCTTAGAAAATGCAGGTTTAGGGACTGTAGGAGGTTGTCTGTGAGCAGTAGGAGGCGCGAAACGCGAATATCCGCCGTATATCCGAGATCAGCCGAATTTTACCGAGCTGTGCGCTAGAGAACGAAACTGATTCCCCTCTCTGGTTAAACAGCACCTGCAGCAGTTCTGTAGCGTTACAGCAGAACCGCTGACTGCAGGTCAGTGCAGTCCTGGAGCAGGAGGTAAATGTGAGCGTGTCGAGTGTTAGTGACTGTGTTCTCCTCCCTGCTCTTTTAGAAACCTACCGTTAACTTAACGCTAGCTAAGCTTCGGCTAGCCAAACGACACAGTCACGTACCTTTCTGTGTTGGTTGTGTAGTGACCGGATGAAGTTGGTCATGGTGGTCATGTCACTGATGTTTGACCCGCAGACCCTCCATACCGCTGTACTCTCTTTACTACTTTCATCCACAACACAATACTCTAATCCAAACCTCACTATTTCTGGCGTAGCCGCTTCACTATACAAGCTACTTCGTACGTTGACCTGTGCTGGTCTCCCGCGCTCTGATAGGTTGCCAGGTTTGCGCGCATTGCAACAGAAATTACTCAATCACGTTTCAACAAAAGTCCCAAAACAATCCCTAATTTCTTAAACTTAATGCAAATATTTAATATAAATCAAGTCAATTTCGAAGCATCTGTCTCAAGTCAAGTCTCAAGTCATGAATACCAAGTCGAAGTCGATTCTTTCATCGGTGTTAGTCAAGCAATTCTCAAATCCTTAAAGTCATGTGATAAATGTGATAAAAGGTCATGTGATAAATACACATTGATGTCATTGTTTCCCTTACAACAAGATACATGGCTGTTTGAGTCTTGATGTTCCAGTATTCCATTATAGTCACTGGTTGGTCAAACTATAGTTATTGTAATAATAATTACAAAATATCACTCAATTTATTTCATATTGTCAGGTTTCTACTAAAAAAAAAATCATGATTCCAATATTTTAATTCCAAACAATCCCAAACATGTCTTATTCAAAGACTCTGAGTAACTACATATCCTTAATTTCTAAGGGTTCATCTGTATAACAACCATTTCAAGTTTATGATTTTTTTCTGTTTTGTCTTCTGCCATTTAGCGCATACATGGCATACATGCAAAATTTTGTAACTAATGTGCTTCTTGCTCATTCCTAAGCTCTGGCTGGCATAGTGAACAGTGAGTCATTTAAAATGAATTTAGATTAATAGACCTTGGTCAAATATAATTATTCTTTTCAGGAAGCGTATATGCATGAACCTCAGCCCATTGTTTCTCATGCTGAAGCCAGTGAGCGTGAGGGCATTGTAGTCACAGTGTTCAGCAGTGTTATCAGTCCTGCAGCCACCAAATAATATTTTCATTCAAATAGTAACATCCATTACCCAAACCCGGGGCTCTGGTGTGAGCATTTAATTGCACAATTAAACTCCAACTGCCTGGTATCTATTGAGCAATTAACCTTTGATAAACCAATTACTGTTTAGGGTCTGATGACAGAAGTTGGACCCTGGAGGAGTCATATTCTAGTTTAATAGAATGGCCCCTCAGTCCTAGATTAGCTTATCCCTGCTATAAAATTGTCAGCATTCCTTGTTTTCTGGTGTATTGATTTCTTTGCAGTGAGCCATTGTGCAGCTTCCCAAATGTGAAAAAAGGAAATTGCTGGAAAATCAGAGGAAGATGAGGGAGAATGGAGTAGCTGTCATTTATTATAAAGCCAGATGTGATGAATTATTGAAAGAGTGTGAACGCGTCCCTAGACAGTGGTTGATTATTTTCCAACACGAAGTGGGGACTCCAGTTGCTTTTGATGTTTCAGGCTCCGATGGCTGTGCTGGCTTTCATTAATGGTGGCATCTCGCAGGGCACCATGGAGACCATCATCAAACCAACATCCACAGGCCTGCTGAAATACCGCCTCAGATGCTGCCATGCTGCCATTCTTTATTGTGGTTGTTGTGGCTGTAAAATGAGTATAAACGTGTCAGAAAGATTTATAACACGTCCGGGCAACTATGTTTAATGTGCGCTCAGTTAGATCCGGAGGGAATTCGATGGGGCATATTGTTTGATATCTGTAATCTTGTAAGAGGAATATGCGTGTCCCTGGCCATCGCCGTCGCACATTGTCATGTGAGGGCCATCAAAAGTGGCATGTGATGTACCTGGGGTCATTGTTGACACATCTCAGAGAGGTCATCTATCATCAGTAATGTGACTCACACAAACTGGACGGCGCCCAATCCCATTTGCCATCACAAACGCTGTGCACATAAATTTGTCTTCGGCTAGTCTCCAGCAATATCATTTTCCTGCAGCCTGACAGCCCTCAAGCCTCTCGAATGCAATAATAGAGAATTGATTATATTCTTTATGGAGCGCAGAAGGCCCAAATGTGTTTTGTGTTCTTCCTCTCATCAACTGTAATGAAAAAGGGAAAAAAAATAGTGCCGGGTTGATGGATGTGCCCGCTGTTGGGATGAATAAAGGAAGCTCGTACATACTCCTTTCTACACTTTAAAGCCTCACTTTGAGATTTTTAGAGCCTTTTTGGCTCGCATCCACTTTGTGGTGTATATATATATGCAGCCTCCTTTTATGCAGCCTCGAGAAGGCAAAGTGGTTTCACACATGCAAAAGCTTTTTCATATTTTTAGATGCAGTGGTAAACCATAAAAATGAACCATAACACAGCAGCTTGTATATTCATTGTCTTATCAGTCTAAAATCACGGTGCAATCTCTGCCCTACAACAAAAAGGCAAACAAAAATAGGCATGACTGCATATTTTTGCTGCTTTTTTGACTCACCCTGGCTCGGTTCGCCCTAGGTTCACTCCAGCTCTGTACTGACTTCACAAATTTGTTTCTTGTGGGTGTGTTCGAGGCCATTCCTGTTTGTCACTTGCAGGCATGTGCAATGACCAGCTTCTGCCAAGAAAACCTGAAAAATATCTGCTATATGTGCAGAACTGCAGCTGTAAGTTCATGTGGTTTCTCTCATGCATTTCTTGCACGACTCTATTAATGAGAATAAATGAATAGTCAACCGTTTAGATTGTGCTTTGTCATGTCTTAATATTTGCATAAAAGTTGGAAAGGTCTCAGCTCATCTGCCCCTTATCATACTGCTGTTTAAACAATACATCACAGCTACATGTATTTCTCCAACTTAAAAATTAGTATTTTGTCCTCTCAGCACTCAAATCACGAAAATGTGATTAAACCTAATAGCCTGTCTGTTTCCTAATGGCTTAATTAGGTCTGTCTATTTACTTGGCTTGCTGTTTTTAGTATACCTTATTTTGACACTATACGACAATGATAATTTCTTTTCTGACAGACTAAAGTCATGAAGTGGACAATTATTTAACCCACTGCTTCTACACTTTGTCCATTTTCTCAACTCCACTTGCCATATAGGAGCACTTTTGTAATTTTACAAGACTGTAGTCCATCTGTTTCTCTGCATACTTTTTAAACCCCCGCTTCACCCTGTTCTTCAGTGTATTATGTGGGTGGTGGATCATTCTCAGCACTGCAGTGACACTGACGTGGTGGTGTTGTTGTTAGTGTGTGTTGTGCTGGTGTGAGTGGATCAGTGGTGTGCTGCTGGATTTTTTAAACACTGTGTCCACTCACTGTCCACTCTATTAGACACTCCTACCTTGCTGTTCCACATTGTAGATGTAAAGTCAGGGACATATGTTGCTGCACAGTCTGTGTTGATCATCCTCTAATCCTTCATCAGTGGTCACAGGATGCTGCCCACAGGGCACTGTTGGCTGTATAGTTTTGGTTGGTGGGCTGTTCTCAGTCCAGCAGTGACACTGAGGTGTTTAAACACTCCGGCAGCACTGCTGTTTCTGATCCACTCACACCAGAACACACCACACTAACACACCACCACCACGTCAGTGTCACTGCAGTGCTGACACTGGTCCATCACCCAAATAATGTCTTATTATTTTTAAGTAATGTCAGTAGTGGTCTTGTGGGGGTTCTGACAGTTGAAGAACTGGGTGAAATGGGCTAACAAATTATGCAGAGTAACAGATCCATTACAGTTTCAAATTGCAGAACTACAAAGTGCAGCTATATAGTAAGTGGAGCTGATACAAAGAACAATGAATGTAGATATTGCTGCCTCCTGTTTTTAAGAGACTGGAATATGGGCTAAATACAGTTATCAAAACTAGTACACCACTACTGGAAGTCCAGTCATTAGTTTAGTATGTGTGGAAGTATAGGTTTTTGGATGGAGCTAAGGTTAGTTCTTTAATGTTCATTGCTTTCACCTGTGTCTTGTTAGTTTGGTATGCATCTAGTAGAATGTTCTGTTGATGCTTATGTGCACAGTATGTTTAAGCCATTAAAGGTTCTTTTTTGGTGTGTGATAATATAGACTAGCATGTTTATAGGCCTCCAGTCAGGGATTTGTCTTTTGTTAGCATTAATGATTTGGAGAGATGCAATAAACAAAACCCAGTGCATATATTATTACATGTTAAGCTGTACTGTTATGGCTACGAATATTAAAGATACATGGGGAGTATAAAAAATTATAAGAAAGTTCAGCATGTGGCATACTGGTGTTTTACTTAATGCTTCAGCAATACAAAGAGACTGTGGGTGTATATGTCCATCTTCTTTTATACTGTAGCACGGAATTAATTGAAAGGTTGGTAGAAAGGGATTTCATGTGAAATGCTTCTCACATATTGATGTGACTTTTAATTTCCTCCTCTTTACTTGTTTGCTATTAGCATTTGAGGTGATAGGAGCGTTAAATGAAAAACGCCTTCCCACCCCCCTTTCCATCCCCACGCCCTGCTCCACACTCCATCGTCATGGCAGAATAATAAAGCAGAAAGAGCTGAGAAACTAATAAACCTCATATTTCATTTGACTTCAGCATGAAATCAGATGAGAGCACACAATGATATTATTTCCCGCATCATATTTGGGGTAGCTACTGCCAAGATGACAATGCGATGAGGCACGTAGAGTCCATTTTGCAGTTTTCACCAAATCTGTTTAATGCTGCCTCAAAGTAGGGATATTTTATCAGACTAATGAACAATCGCTGTTGTGTCTGCCAACCGCTGCGATGGTTCACCAGTGACATTTCATCGCTTACTGCATTAGTGCCGAGATTTGAGGAGGTGGTGTGAGTTATGATATTTTGTCAGTTTGTCATAATTATCACACACTCAGGAGAGACAAGAACATTTGTCACGAGTGCCTGCCTTATGACACAAAGAACTGGCTGTATAATTCATGCCCATTCATTTTTAATAAATCTCACCAGAACAAATTGAGAGACTTGATTTGGATTTAAAGGGAGAACAATAAATCCAGATGGAGTGGAGAATGACATATAGTGCAAAATAAAAGACCATTAGAGTCGCAGTCGACCACTGGAGCACTGTGTACTACAACAAAGTGCTACAGCAGTTTACGCTGAGACTTTTAACGTCTGTGAAAGCGAAACGCACAACAGATGTAAGAGAGGAAAAACATAATTTGTTGTACATGTTCCCATCATGAGCAAAAACATTCCAGTTTACTCTAGGTTGAGGTGGAGCTCTTGCATGTATGATATTTAAACAGCCACTGCTTTTGAAAAGATGCAAATTTCCACCATGCTGGTGTTGAGTTGCTGAGTGCTCTCACTCACCATCTTTATGATCTGGCTAGCTGGGTTGCTTAGAGAATGAATCTCTGAGCTGTTTGGATTTGCTGTGTCCTGTTTGGCCAGAAACTCATTATGGACCACCATCTGCACATGATGAACACAGTCCAACTTCTCATCATCTCCCACTCTACACAGGTTGAGGGAGAGAGAGAAAATCAGCCTTAGCCTGCTTAGTATAATGCTCGCGTTGTGCGTTCAGGAACCAAAACCAGCTAAAACTAGCCATGCACTGATCATGAATTTTTATGGTTGCATTTTTATAAAGCCAAATCTGTTGATGAACTGCTTACCAATTGTTATTATTTTGTGATTTTATAAGCTTTTTTTTCAACAACAAATTCACTAAGATTGTTTATTTGCTATTAGAATAAGCAAACTAAACTGACCGGAATTCTATTCTTGGAATTCAGAAGGGCAAAACTGAATCGTAGTTTAGCGCTGTCCACGCATATTGCATTCTAAGGAATGTGATTTTCTGATTGAGGTGCAGCACAAAGCAGTCACAAAGGACAGAGCTCAATTATCTTAGATCAGTCTTTAAGGCACAGCCTGTTTTGTTCTGGAGGATGAAGAGACTTCTACATCTTGTAGAATGTAGAATCAGTACTTTCTGTGTATTATCGTGTCTCTGTTACTATATGAAAGATAAATAAGGCTTCCTTCATTGTTGGATGAACTGTGATTTTTTTTTTTCTGAACATGTGCCCAAGCTCATTCAGAGCATTTGTAAGAGTAACAATGAGACGTGACTGATGCGTGACCAACATTCATGTCCAGAAAGGTAGTTTGTGAGCACTGACAACATGTTGAATGGCAGAAAGCAGAAGTCACTCTTATAATAGTATTAAAGGGTTAACTGAAGCTTGCTCTTTATGAACAAATAGTGCACTGGTGTGAAACACATAGGCCTAACACACCTAGCATCATAACATCAATCAATCATAATACATATTAGCTATAATTAAGATGATTGCGAATTGCGTATTATGAACCGATACAGGCCAATTCTGCCCCCATAACTGAAACTATCAGAACATCTTCAGTATTTGGGTTTATATATTTAGAAATAGTCCCTTTTATCTAGTCCTACGAGCCTTTTAAGGAGATTTCCTGGAAAGTACTGGAAGCTAAGGAGGAAATAGTGTTCCATATAGAAGTAAGGCTTGGTAATACACACATCATCATCCATGTAGTGGAGATGAAGACTCTAATCCCATTTTCCTGGTCTCATCAGAATTTCTGTGGATCCTAAATGTATCTTGTTGGTGTTAGTTAAGGTGAAACTAAGAGCCCTCAACTTTGTAACAAGGTTTTTCTCTATACATCGGTTTGGAATTTTTGGTGTAAGCAGCAGAGCTTGCTGAAATGTTATGTGTGTGTGTGTGTGTGTGTGTGTGTGTGTGTTACATGAAGAAGTGGAGGATTGTAGCAGAGGATTCCCTGTAGCAGATGAGCAGGATTTGTGCCTGGAAAGCTGAGGATTGTGGGACAATCTCTCTGAGAATTACAACAGCCACTCAACTGTCCCTGCTTGGGTTGGTGTGTGGATCTGAGCTTCGACAGTTAGGCCTCATGCTATTGCATGCATTCCTTGGGTCAGCTCAATTTTGTCTTGAGAGACGAAAATATAGATGTTGTTTTTTTTGCAAAGGATGCTTCTCATTCTAATCTGTTGATGGAACAGATCAAGATTGAATTTGCAGCGCCTGGCTGATAAGTGCTTTTCAGCTGAAACGATGTCCCAGCACAAAAAGAATTATTCTAAACAATAGCTGAAATCTGATTTCATCTGTCCTTCATGGAAATCACAATGGTATTTGTGAATCTGAAAAAAAAGATCTCAACATGTTGATGATTCTTTTCCCTCAAAAAGCTATTAGTGATTTCCATGGAGGAAATCTCCTCTGCATGACAATAACCCATGCTTATCAGAAGGAGAGATGTATTCTATGTGATACGCAAGTGTGTACTAGGATTTGTGTAGAATCTGCTACAGTGCACATTAATACATAAAACACTGATGTATTTTAAAAATTACATAATTAAATATCTTTAGGTATACCGGAGCATATCGTTGTTCTAATGACTGAACAACAAGTCACAATTATCTTCTATATGCCAAAATCATTTTTTTTGCAGTGTGGTTCTACATCACCAAAGGAGCTAGACAAGGTTGTCCACTATCAGCATACTTGTTCAACCTGTATACTGAACAAAGAATAAGAAGAGCAGACAAGTGGATGAAACCACTAAATACATGGTACTCCGAGCAGAAAATTAGAAAGGCCCTTATACAGAAAGTTACAGAACAGATGAAAAGGGTTTTAAACTCGATACTGATGGTGAAGATGTAGAAGTGGTGGACAGTTTAGGTTGGTTCTTAACAACAAAGAATCCAGCAGTGAAAAAATATGATTGGCACAGAATAAGAGCTTAAGAGCTTCAAATGTAATGATGTTTCTCCACAAACAGATCTGAACTGTCCATCCTGCTTTCTTTACCAGGAATGTGAAAGTTGAACAATAAAGCATGAGGTAGGAAGAATACTGGTACCTTTGAACAAGGAATGTACAAGCCACTAAGAACACTCTAAGAAATACACCTTAAGAAACACTATACAGATGGTTTCCAGGAGTCAGAACTGCCTTGATGGCACATAGCGATATAAGAAAGTTCATGGGTTGTAGTTGTTTATGCATCTCATTTGTAATTGCTTTGCTGTGACCACACTGGGTCAGCAAGCCACTGTATCTACCCTGGATTACTGTATGTCTAGACCAGTGGTTTTCTCCCTGTGGACTGTAGTTCTGCAGTGAGCCTCAGCACTACTGCTAGGGGGCTATGGCCATTATTGTAAAACACTTTTTACAATATGTAGACATGTAACTAAATGTTCTTTTAACTAGAAAGTCATATTTAAGGGTCTTTCAAGAGGAAAAATCCAGAGATTGAACTACCTACAAATGAAACAGCCACTCTTATCTCAGATTAAGAAAAGCAAGAAAACTAAATATAAACAGAAACCAATCAAACACATCTGTCACTACCAAACGCTATCACGCCCCAACAAAAACAGTCAGAATATCTTCAGCTGACAAAAACCTCTTTTACTCCTCACACAACAGGCAAACCGAAGTTCAGTGGGCTTCTCTCTATTCTTTAGAAGTAAAAGGAGCACCTCTTTCAGGAGCTGGGGCTTGATGAGAGCTTTCACATACAGCTTGGTTGTCTGTAACTCAGTCTGAGCTTCGTTTGAGCTGCTTTTTGAGGTGCTTTTTGAGGTATATTGAACTGAGATAGGCTCCCTTTCACAACTTTCACATAGTTTTAAAAATCAAGATGAAATCAAGCAAGATGAAATCAAGCAAGATGAAATCAAGCAAGATGAAATCAAGCAAAACAGGCTACACTGACTATTGCATTATTTGTTTGCACTTGAAATGATTTGGTGGGTGAAATCTTATGGGCTGCGCAAGCTTGGACCCTGAGGTAGAAAAGGCTGGGAACCTGTGGTCTAGACAACACTTATTTTTCACCTTTTATTCGTGTAACCCCAACCCACAGTGTCCTGGTCACACCTGGACCAAAAGTAATACAACACCATGGAGAACCTACTAGCAGCCCCTCGATAGGCACTAAAGCAGATGAATTGCACTTGCTTTGGGGCTTTTTACATTGAACTGACTTGTCTTGAACTGGAGAGGATGTGACAGGGTGCATTAAGTTGATGTGTCTCCTCTCAGTTGGATTAAATGACTATCCTTATATATTAGCCTCGAGGAAAACGGCCATTGACCATCTTCTCAGTTTCTTGATTCTAAATGTCTGGTCTTCACGTATGGACAAGGCTGCGTGCATGCTGACTAACATGGTTTTTACAGATTTACCCTTATGGCGGCTTTCCACAGTCAGTCTGTGCGTGCGTGCGTGCGTGTATGTGTAAGCTGCGATGCACTCTTGAATGTTAAGAGAGCTAAGTGGATCAATGTCTCTGCCCAAAGCAGAGAGATGCAAATCTAAATTGAAGTCTTGGGTGATTTACAAAGGAGAGAAAGAAAATGAATCGCTGCAGATGTCGTGGGGGAACACAGCAAAATAATTCAATTACCTAAGTGTGGAATGACATTTGATCTAATCAGATCTATTAATGCCAGCGAGGTCAGGCCAAAAGAAAAGGGCACTCTTCTAGTTAATAGCGATTAGCAAGCACATCTCAAATGTCTATGAGGAGGGAGAAAGAATGTCATTTGAGGAATAAAAAGGCTGATAACATGCCTCTTTTCACCTTCAAGCTCGCAGACTGAATCTAAATCGGACTCCGTACTTTAATTTAACTCTGAGTCTGATATTCGTTTTTTTCCCTCTCCTCCGTTCGTGGTGGATAAAAAATTGCAGGAATATTTCAGAGCGTGTTTCAAATGACTTGAATGCCCTGTAATCCTTATGAACAAACAGGAGGGGGGAGAAAAGGAGTTTCAGCAGTAATTCTGGTTGATATTGTCAGCTCACTTTCTGCTTATGCATGCGTTTTATCCTCTCCGCTCTAAGTGGCACATTACTTTGCTGTATCTCAGGCTTAAATTCAGCTTTATTGTGTTGTGCTAATCCACACCCCGGGAGATGCTCGGGGAGCGTGTGTGTTACATGTGCTTTTGAATAGATTATTGATTAAGCGTTAATATTTCATTTCCGCTCCTGAATAGGATGTGCTATGCGAACTGACGCCCGCATTAGAGAACACAGGCTGGAGGAGGTGGTGGGGGCGTTATCGGGGGGCGTCGGCCTCTGCCAGAGATGTTCATTCTCCCCCCTGGAGGTGCCCCCATGCGTGTTATTGTCATCTATTTTAAGAGCCTCCCCACCGAGCGGGGCCCAGAGAGAGCTGAGCAGAAGTTTGCCAGCGTCGCTCTCCTGCCGAGAAGACAGCAAGTGTGTGAGTGATACGCAGATTTAGTTGTCCGTCCAGGAAGAAAAGCCTTTCTCTCTGCATGCACACACAGCAGAAATCCCCCATGATGGTTCTCCAAAATGCCAGATCCATCCCAAGTTGCGACTGTTTACTCTGTCACAGTAAAATGTCAAACTAATGCTGTTTTCTTTTTAGTCCTCAGTTTGTTAGACCTACTATGGCAAAGCAAACACAAGCTAATCAGTGTTGCGAGAATAGTTAAATATATTGTTGGATATTATATCTGTAAAATTTTTACTTGATTAGGTTCGTGACAGGAAAGAGCTATTATTTATCATCATCTATATCTCATACGCACACTAATACCTTTTCACTAATTGGCCAGCCTTTTGGAATGGGCCTAAATGATTTATCATTGACCATTTTAAATCTGTTCCATTTTTACTTAGGTCTTAGATCACTGTCATTTGGTAGGATAAATGTGAGGGATGTTCTTAATAGAGCGAGAGTAGAGTAATTACCTTGGCCATAATAAAAGACTGTGTTTTCATACATTTTCAACACACAGGTCCAGGTTTTCTTAAAGAAAAACAGACAACAGCAGGGCTAACCTACAGTCTTAGGACCAACAAAATGGTTCTATCCTCGTAGCTATAGTTATGTTTAAGGAGACCTAACCTTAATAACCTCAAATAAATAGAAATGGCAAGCCATATTTTCTGTCTATTGTTGAATACTCTGGTGTGTTTTACACAAGGAAAAGGCAGGAAAAGACAGTCAGACCTTTGTCTCAGTGCAAAATAAAGCACACCATTTTCAAAACAGGTCTACAGCAAAAGCCCACCTGTGGGAAACAAAGTGGTATTTATTGGCAAGCACAGAAGGATTTCTCGCTTACTAGTTCTAGGTACTTTTTCAGGCCAGCAACTAAATGCTAATCTGGGTAGCTGTTTCCTGTCAGACACATGGATGTCACAATGCCAAAGATTGCCAGATGGAATCCTGATAGCTGTGGGCAGCTTAGCATGCAATAGTTGTCTGAGAGGAGAATTAAGTCGCTCATTAACTGACTCACCAACCTTAATGCTGTGAATGAGACCTTTTGTTTCTAACCTTGCGTGTGTGGCTTTGCCTGTCATTTTTAGTATGGCCAGAGTCATTAATGCAGTGCCACTCAAAGAAGAGAAATGCTATATTCAGTAAATGTGTTTAAAGGAAAAGAACTCGACAACTTGAAATGGTTAGCTAGTGTGTAGTTTCTATACAGTGAGCAGCCTGCTAGTGCGATAGCTTGTTTATCTGGAATTATTGTTGCTACCCATCACTTAGAATATGGGATAGTACCCTACTGAGGAATTAAAAGCTGTGTCCCGTACTGAATAAAGATGTCACATTCCTGTAAAACATACTAACACTTCCAATGGATTACCTGTTGTGCTAGCTAAGTAGCATACATGCTACACAAACTACAGACAAATGATTTTAAGTTGTTTTTCCTCTTTACATTAAACATTGCATATATGGTTTACTTCTTCACATTTATTCTTCAGATTGAAGGTTTTTCCTATAATGAAAGATATAGGTTAAATGTATACATTTGTACAATACTTCCAGCTAATCTAACTAAACTAAAATTCTTTACTAAAGACTCAAGACTTGGACTCACACTGCAGAGACTTGAGTAGTGTTGGGGTAGTTATTAAAAAAGTCAATAACTGTAAATTGATTACAAGAAATGATACTGTTACACTGTAACACATTACTTTTGTAGACTTAGGCTTGCTTGAAGTGACTTGTGAACATCTCTGATTTGTATCTGCCATTTCGTGTAGCTCTGTGGGTGATGGGTCTAAAGCTGATATCCTTGATGTATTTGCATATCTGTAGTTACACATAATATAACACGTATTGGTCACATGCTTGACCGTATATCGTGGAAATGTCCAAAACTAAGAAAATGAAATATTCTTGTATTATTAATGTTGTTTTGATACTGTTTTGCCCTTCATCTTTGTATTCTTTGAGCTCCACTGACTGGGCGTCTGTGTATGTGTGTGATGTTCTGACTGTATTTGCAGCTGTGGATCAGCTCAATCCCTTCAAGCAAACCATATAGAATAGTTGCACTTCCAAATATCAGGCTCACTGCATGTGCCTTATGGTCATTGTTCTGCAGCGGACTCCGCTGAACTGGATATTTATCCTTGCTTTGATGTTCTAAGTGGAAAATCCCATCATTAAGCATGGCTTTCTGCCAGGAATCACAGTGACAATATGTGACCACTTTCTCTGGCTCCTCCGGTCGAGTGCGCTGGTGACAGGGCGTACAAAAGAAATGGCGGAGATCACTCTGGCTCATTCTGAACACAGGACAATACGCACTGATGCGTTCACCATCTAGGCAAGAACTAAAGTAACATGACAAAGTGAAAGCCAGGGTTACATGTCCACTGTGAGGGGAAGCGAAGAAGCTGCCAGTCAGAACTAAAGACATCCCGTCTGGAGATTTTTGTAAAGTTTAAATGCCATCTTTATGGCTTACGGAGGGAGAGTGTCAGGTTTCTCGTCCTGGACTGTGAAGAACAACTGCATGATGATGGCCTTGGTAACCTAGTCCTCTCTCTGACAAGGATCATGATTGAAAATGTGCTGAGCTTATGTAATGTGCTGCTGACGCACAGGCCTACTCACCATCATATGCTGAAAATGGCCTTTTTCATCACATTAATTGTCCTTTTAGAACCTAGGTCTGCTGACAATATGCCCTCTCCATTTTATTTCCAGTAAACCTCAGTTCCCAGTTACATCCCACAACACAATTCATCATGCACAAGGCTAGCAGTGTAACAATGTCAGTACAGTGTTGACAAATTGAAATAAAGAATATCTGAAGTAGATATTAAAATTTAGGTGAAACTATTGAAACTGTAACATTGTAGATTATAGGTCATGGTAGTGATCAAAACAATGACTCTAAATGTTTTGAAACATTGCTTTGCACTGCTATGCTTTAACAGTGCTTCAAGATGCTTATAATAGCCATATAAAAGTCATGTGTTTTGTAAAAGGTCCTTACGAGGTGACTCTTAGAACTCTTGTCAAATGTATGGCAACTACTGATCTCAAGCTGTCATAACTTGGTGCTGATGAGCAGTATGATTTCTGCAATACCATTTTCTCCCACTATTGAAACCTTGCATATCGGCCAGATACAATTTACTCGTTTCACTACTATGCATATCCAGTGTTTTGCAGTGTTTTACCCTAATTATGATACAAGTGGACAAGCTTGGCTTGGAAGCTTCAGTCAGCCTGGTATGCATGTAGGCTGTTGGTTTGGGGCTTCCTTCATTCTCTCATGTCCTGCATCTTTCATTTTATTGTTTATCCTCTCACTCGCTAGTCAGTGCCAAACAGATGCATTTCTGCTCATGTAATACTATATGGATCAACACATTCTATTTACACTCGCTAAATGCAGGCAGGATCCATCTCTAACCACCTCCAAATGTGGTTTGAGTGGTCTGATCATATTCTGAACACAATGCCTCATGTGGTCAAGTAAAATCTGATTGTGGTCCAGTAGTCAAAAATGGAACATCCAGGTGGTCTCAGGCAAACTTTATTTTGATGTCCTTCCATAGCACTGTTCTTGTTGAGTTTTTTTTTTCTGATCGTGAACACATGAACAAAGGTTTATGCAGTTTGTAGAATCTTTTGTGGGTCTCTTGGTTCTATTCTGGTGTTCTTTCTTCTTTTTTTTTGGATTGCCCTGTGTACCCTGTTGGAGTGACTGTAACAGGATGACGACCCCTAGGGAGAGTAGCAACAGTCCTGAATTTTCTTGCTTTGTAGACAGTTTGTATAGCCGTGGACTGTTGTACTTCCAAGTCTAATGCTTTTATAGCCTTCTTCCAGCTTCAAGTGTCTCTATAGCACATTTCCTGAGGTCTTCTGAAAGGTGTTGGCATCAAGGTATGGTTCACGCTATTCTTTCTTGAGCAAAACAGATCTGTCAGTGACCAGGCTTTGTGTGCTGGCTTTATTTAATGGGCAAATCATGATGATTAGATTACATGTTAATAGTAATCTATGCAGAAATCAAGGTACTTCTAAAAATTCACTTACACTGTTTAAGGTATGTATGTAAGGTAGGTACATCAGGTTTTAGGGGTTTTTTTTAAAGTTCAATAAAAAATATACTTTTACTATTGAATTCTGAATTATTTTCAGGGCTCTGTAGATTAAAAACATTTTACACATGTCAAACCAAAACTTGGCCTCAAAAATGGCCAAACCTCAAAACGTGTTTCATTCCACCTTTTACAAAAGGCACAGTGATCCTGCTGAAATCTTTATTGTGTTACATATACAAGCAGCCATATTTTCACACTGATTATGCACGAGTTCATATAAGGTACAGGATATCAGAAATATTTCTGTGAATATTCCCATATATTTTCATAGAATTGTGAAAGAAAAGCCACAAATGTAAATCCAGACTTCATTATATACATATAATCCTCCTTTTCAACTTTCAAACATATTCAGTGCAAATAGATAGGAATAAATAATACAGCATTAGCATAAACAAACTTTAAAATCCATTCCACACCGCCCAGTTCGGCTAGCAATAGATGTGGAATATTACAGAGTCTAGTGACAGCGTTCACTGAGTTATTCATTCTCACTGTGGTGAATGTAGGAGTGTGTTAGGGGAGCAGTGGAGCTGAAAGGACAGGATGGAACTGGGTTTTGATTGACAGGCAGATTGAAGGCAATCAGTCCCAAGTAGAAGCGTCCACCTCCTGCTGCCGTCGCCTCATTATTTCCTCCAACTCCGAGTTGCCACAGTTCCTCTGAAAGAGAACGAATATAGAGAGAAGTTTTGCCAAGCTTATCTGTGCTGATTAGGCATGTGTTTTTAGTGTGCTTTCTCATGAGCATTTATGGTGTTAATTAAGCTTTAACAATGTGGCTGCTGTCCTTGTGGCCCACTGAGTGGCTGACCTCTATCTGGGCCTTCTGCACGCTGATCTGGCTGAAGACCCGAGAGCCCTCTTCACCACACACTGCCTTCAGTTCGTCCTTACTCAGAGAAAAGAGCTGAGCTCCAGTCAGAATACCCAGACAGTCCACTACCCTGAAACAGACAGACAGCACTCTGTTCTCAAGAGCATTTTCACTAAAATAGCCTCAGTAATTAAACAATGGAAGGTATCATATTAAAGCAGTACTGACTTTAGGGTCATTCTCATGAAACTGCCTTAAAAAAGGTCATTTTTGGCAAACAATGTGTCCAAATATGTTTTTCACTACCAATATTTATCATTTTCTAAACTCACAAAATGAGTTTTCATTACTTTTAACTAATCTCTTTACTGTAAAGTACATACTGTATACATACTGTATATGTAAGGATATAAACCAAAACAATAAAACATGGACATAAGTAATAGGAAAAATCTCAGTGACTGATGATTTGTTATGAAATAAAACTGCCAGTCATTCTATTTTGCAAAAATATATTTAAACAAATAGCTTTGAAATACTTAGTCTGCCAGACATATACAGATTGTGAAAAGTTGCACAGAAAAAAATATGTAACTACAAATCCATTTAAAATCAATAGCGGGTTTTCCATTCACCATTTTTTTTTACTTTATTTACACAACAGGCATTGCAGTAGTCCATTTTGAGAATATGCTCCATTTCTGTGTTTTACTATCATTTCATTATTTGAAACACTGATATAACTCAAAATGGATGTGGCATTGCAAGTTACCTTCACATACAGCACCTTCATTGTTACATTCAAAATACAATACAAACAGCAGAGGGGCTAGTCAAGAGTCAGCATCGTGCAAAAATCATAGTGTGTTAGTAATCCCAAGCCTTGCTTACATGGCTATGCATCCTCAACTTGTTAGCAACATGTGCTTTGTAGCTCTAGTGCAATACTAAAAATGAGATTTCAGACAGCAGGTGGGAGTGGAAAATCAGTTACACTTTCACCACTGGGTAGATTTTTCAGCCAACCATTTTTAGGTTGTTGATTGAGTAATACATACATTCCCACAAATGCATACACAGGCAACAGCATGTAAACAGAACAGCACTCACGGCCTGGAGAAACCCTTGGCAATGAGCCAGGCATGGACCTCAAAGGGCTGAGATTGGTAGGTAATGGGAGCCGTTCTGACGGAATTTTCCACCCGGAAGTTGCGAGCAGGAGGCTGAGCCCTACTGTCTGTGATTCTCTTCAAAAGCTCATCATTCATCTCCTTCTGCTGGGTACGATCTGAAAAGCAAAAACCAGTTTGCAAAAAAAGGAACAGATTTCTGTCTCTCATTCTGTTTTCATGTTTCTACATGGCTGCACTTCTTATGTTCTGTAATAGTTTTGAACTTTGTAATTCAGCCTTAGCTTTAAATCTCTCTGTGTTAGAGCACATTATTTCAGTGTTGTTTGGTCATATCAATAATGCTTACTCAATAGGTTGTTTGCAAAAGACGTCACATTACTGCGTTGCTGATGGATGACAGGAATTGATTTTCTACATAGGAATCATTATCACGGGCTCTCAGAATAAGTATGTTTACAGTTGCTCAAAATTGATCCGAAACGAAGGGTGGTAAAGAAAGGTAATAAAGGTTGCATTAAGTAAGAAAAGATGTTGTTCGTAACGAGGGAAAATGCAGGGAATTGACTGAAAAATGGTGGCAAAAATTACTTGCAAAAACTCTACGGTCAGGATGTGACTGAAGTCAACTTCCTGTTTACCAGCCTCTTGTGTGAATTTAAGTGTTATTGGTTTTACCTATAGTTATTCTTTCAAATCTATCACCAGCGCACACCCTCATATGAACTGTGCAACATACAGTACTCCATTCCTCCTGAGCACACAAAGCTGAAGTTAGCTTGCTAAAAGTCTTCAGCACTGAATGTTTGTCTAAACTAGCCAAAGTACAGGGTTGCATCCAACTTATCCATTCTGCTTTTCATTTCCTGCCCTCCATTTGGATTTTTGCACATCATTGGAATCACACGACTGCAAACAACCTACAGATCTCTCCATGCTCCACCTACAAATGTATTCTTCTGTAGTGACTGCTGCCAGGTTGGGCAAGCTTTATGGAATGTGGGTAAAAATTTTAACACCAAAGTTCAGTCTGTTGCCTTTAAACTGGAAACTCAACATTATTTAGTTACTCTAAACGAACACTGTAACCATGTAGCCTCATTGCAGCAAGCTGATTTTTTTATTCACTTTACAATAACACAGTGTGAATTTATTGATTATGAAAGGGATAATAATGAGTGGAAAAGTTTAAATAAACCAAAAAAGTTTGTATTTGGTCACCTGTGGAAGTTTTTAAGCCTCTTTTTGCCATGCTGCACTAGACAATTTCTCTGAGAAAAGTGTGAAGGTCATTTTTTAATATTCAGTATCATATAAGTTATTTTTATCTCATGCTGAAATACGATTTTTGCCTTGAAGCAGCATTGTCTGATAGTGGAATGGATTTGGCTAGTAATGAGGTGTCACTTATGCAGTCACGCCTGAGGACATTGCAGTTGTTGTTTTCATTTTTCATTTAGATTTTTTTTTTTTTAATTTAGAATAATTTTGTGCATTTGCTTATTTTGGAAATTGTTTACAGTATTGAATGTGTATGCATGAAAATGATGAGAGGCTAGAAGCCATACCATGTAGCACCAGTATGTTTTATAGTATCATTATTTTTATTAATTAATTAAACAACAGTTACTGTTATTTGAAAGTTACTTCATTCTATTTCTGTATGTTAGCATAATTTTAACTTGTTACCATTTTTGTGGTTTTACATAATTGTTTGGTGTTCAAGAAAGCGGAACATCACCCCAGAAGGTTTTATTACGTAAGGTTTTATTACATAAGCAAAGAAAATTGAATTCTCTTTTTTAGCATTTATAGCACTAAAAGATCAACAAATTGCCTAATTACTCCAACTAATCCAACTATTTAGATAAGTAATCTGGTTTCCTACATAAACCGTGCATCGTTTCCTTTCATTGTTGCACAAGGTAGCCTCAAAGCAACATGCCCCACCCCAAATTGATTTTTGATTTGATTTATCAGACCCATTTTATGAAAGAAAATTGAATTAAACATTTTTAAACATTGCTCTACTAATGTGTGCAACAGCAGGTTAGCAATGTTCTGTAAGGCTTGTCCAACCCTCCAGCACTACAAAAGAACACCCACATTTCTTTTTGAGGATCAGTAAAGTACATCCATTCATCCATCCCTCCATCCATTCATTCATCCATCCGTACATCTATCCATCCATCTAAAGGAATGCATTTGTGGGCAGAGTCTGAATAGGCCAATTGAATTAAATTAAGACAGAGATGACAAAGAATGGGAACAAGACAGAGAGAAGATGGGGAAAATGAGTTGGTGCTTCAGATTGCCGATGAGCAGAGTGATGAATTCTTGGGATAGGATGCAGTCCATGTATATAGCAGCACTCTCCCGCCATGTGCCACTTCACTGCATTTCCCCACCTGCTCTCACTCACTCACTGCTCCCTCTATCTCACAACTTCTACACAGCACAGATAAGAGGAGTTACGCACTGTCTTTGTCCCACGACGATTTATTCATCTCCACACTCTCGCCATGATTTACCGAGGCAGGGGGAGAGGTAGCTTTGTACGGGTTTGCTGCCTGCAGAGTAAGAGAGAGAGTGTGAGACAGGGAGAAGGAGAGAGAAAGAAAGAAAGAAAGAAAGAAAGAAAGGCTATATACCTGCCACATGGTGGTGGCTGTGTATTTGCAAAGTGTTAATAATGAATGAGAAGGTTGGTAGAGGAGTGAGAGAGGGAGAGTTGTACGAGGTATAGGATGAATAAGTGTACCTGGCTGTTGAAGAGAGCAGCGCGGTTATACTGCGGCTCTCCCTCTTTGACCTCCTCCAGCACGTTGCAAGGCACATAGCCCAGCTGACCGCTGCGGTTCCTCAGCAACCACCACTGCTTCTCACTGTCCAGCACCTGGAGGCCACAGCATGCATGCCCACTTACTCACACACACAGCTCACACACATGTGGCACACACACTGGCACACCAGAATGCCTGCTGCACAGCTCAACCCACAGCGCCGCTCAGCCAACTAGCCCACGACACAGCTTGGCTAATAATACAACTCAGCCTACCAGCCTACAGCACAGCTCAGCTAATAATACAACTCAGCCTACAGCACAACTTGGCCCACAATACAGCACAGCTCGGCCAACAATACAACTCAGTCTACCAGTCTACAGCACAGCTTAGCCTACAATACAACTCAGCCTACCAGTCTACAGCACAACTTAGCCTACAATACAACTCAGCCTACCAGTCTACAGCACAACTTAGCCCACAATGCAACTCAGCATAGCTCAGCCCACATCACAGCTCAGCCCATAGCAAAGTTCAGCACACACCTCAGCCCACAGCACAGCTCAGCCCATAGCAAAGTTCAGCACACACCTCAGCCCACAGCACAGCTCAGCCCACAACACAACTCAGCCCATGGCACAGCTCAGCTCACAACACAACTCAGCCCACAGCACAGCTCAGTCAACAATACAACTCAGCCCACAGCACAGCTCAGCCAACAATACAACTCAGCCCACAGCTCAGCCCACAATACAACTTAGTCTACCAGCCTCAGCTAACAATACAACTCGGTCTACCTGCCTACAGCACAGCTCAGCCCATCTCAGCCCATAACACAGCTGACCCCATAACACAGCTCAGCTCAAACAATAATCTATAACTAAAAATACCACTTTGCAACGCAATATCACTTTTTCAATTTGCACAAATAAATACTCAACAAACCAACATACAAAACCACAGATTTTGTCCCATTTTTTTCTGTGCAATAGACATTTATTCAATTTCTAGTCAAAGTAATCATTAAGAGCAAGTTATCTGTTTTTGAGGAGGCATTTCTGAACATGAAATGCGTAAGGGCACAGTTAAAGAAAAATAAGTAAAAAACTCAAAGTTTTCAAAACTGAAAATAGGACTTTTAACTGTGCAAGACCTACTAGACCATACAAATGCAGAGCAATGTAATCTACATCGATTAACTGTAAAATTCCTTCATGCAGTGAGACCCCCCCACCATACTATGATTTGGTCAAATGATTGTTCATAGCATGTTTATGAGTAATTTACTGTCCATATAGTAAATTGGCACACAAAGCAATAAATATTCAAGAAAAGACAAATTATTAAAAACAAGCTGAAAGTGCTAAAATGTCAAAACATGTAATGACTGAGAATAATGTAATAACTGAAAATGATGTAGTCAAAATAAATAATTAAGAATTTAAAATAAATAATGAAATATTTTGAAAAAGTTCATGTCAGTAAAATAGTACATATAATGAACATAATAGTTCATATTAATGTTATGTAAACATATATACTTTATGAATATTGATTTAAGTGTTTATGTAAGGTGTTATAAATCAGTTATGTAGACACCCTTCAAGTAAAGTGTTACCCACGTTTGTTGTTGTTTTTCATCTGACTTTCTGGTGGACTCATACCAGTGGCTGATACCAGTACTGGAGTATTGGCTTAGTTCCATTTCTATTCATTAAGGTTTCTTTTTTTTCTATGTGTCAGTATTTCGTCCCGTGCCCCTTTATAAGCAGTACATCAACCCACAGAACATTCTAGACCCTGACCGCAGATTGACCTGAGATGTCCTGTTACTCTACTCCTCTTTCCCTGCAGCCGCTTGGCCCACATGCTGCTCTTCTACTCTCGTCCTCTCGCACACTCAGCCATACCTGCAGCACCTCACCCTTCTGGACTGTTAGCTCGTTGACGTTTCGGGCCACAAAGTCATAGCGGATCTTGGCACATTTGGTGTTGCTGTTAGACCTGCGCAGTGGGGAAAACAGAGAACAGTGTGATGCGCTGGAGGACGCTCAAACAGAAATGTCAGATAAGGAAAGGCTTTGCTTTTAGCAGTGCCTGTGATTACAGCCTGAATCACTTCTGCAGCAGCTAACCACAGCTGCGCAGTCAGCAAGCACTGCATTATTTTGGGAAGGTTGCCTACAGTTATGCTGTTAGAACACCTCTTTATACTTCCACCATGTTGGATCTGCCCTGCAGTGTACGCTGTAGCTGGCTCAGTGAGTTTCACAACCTAAAAATATGCCAAAATGTAAACGAAGGTATGACCGAAGACTAAGTCCCTCTGGTTAAACAGCTGCTGCTGATCATTGGGTGTATGTGCATGACGTGTGTGTGTGTGTGTGTGTGTGTGTGTGTGTCTGTTTTCCGTTGCCAAATAGGGCAGGTGCTTAGTGTTGTCAGTCTCAGACAAAACGACCCAGAAAGTGAGCAGCCAGCAGTAGATAAACAACTCATTAAGGTTACTAAGAACAAATTCACTTGACAAAACTCTACAGATATGATAATTCTACACAATACTGTTCTAGATGCTGTGTGATAGGTACAACATTAACTGGGACTAACTTCTTTACATGACTTTTTAACCCTCATAGTGGAAATTTCCACAAATTTGAGATAAGCACTTTATAAAATAAAGGTTTGTTGGAGGTTTTTGGCTTAGGGCTCTAGGAGAATGACATTTGTAATTGGTCTAAAGTCTTTAGTTCTTTAAAATTAAAAAGGCACATGTAACACTGGCACTCATCAGAAGGTTGTATATAATAGAGGGTAAATGAATAAATATGACTTCAATCTATTCAGGTGCTTGTTCATAGATATGCCCACCACATGGAAAAATAAATCATGGAGGTTCAGTGAATATAATGCAGATCTTTAGTTTGCTGTGTTAAAAGCACATTTTTTTCTTATTGACTGCAAGTTCAGTGTTAAAGGTCACGTTATACGTCACATCTCGTAAAAACTCATGTATCATCTAGAATCCCAAGTTTACCAGTTGTAAATACTTTTACAACTGCCATTACTTTTACAAGATGCCATTCAAGGGGGAGAAGTGGTAGTTCCCAAACATGACTTTAATGCAGCATAACTGACCAAAGAGTAAATGAAAGGTTCGTTAAAAAACCTACTATAACATCTGGTTAAATTCAAATTGACAGAACAGAATATGATAAAACATATTTAATTTTAAAAAAATTCCAAAGTGTGTGTGTGTGTGTGTGTGTTTGTCACTTTCTAAGTTCATACCTTGAGATTTGCACTCCCTGTTTTTTACAGTCCCAGGAAAAATAGGTATAGAAACTTTAGTTCTTAATCTTTACAACTTCTGATTTACCAAAGAGTGTTTCTTTAAAGAACCATCTTGCCAGCTGTACTAATACAGATATTCTATAGAATTCTATTCAAAAGTGTTTGGCTCCAAATAATGTGAGACTAAAAGCTTTTAAACTACTCCTGGCCTGGATGCATGACTAAAATTCAGAAAGCACATATCCTTTACATAAATTGTTCCTACACTGACAGATTATTTAGGGAACAGGAGACCTACTAAATCATCCTCATAAAACATCTGGTTAATTCACTTTGACACAATTGTATAAATATGGTTATTCAAACCATTCAAACGTGTTTGGCTCAAAATTAAAGTGAAAGTGAACTTGAAAGTGGATTTCCAATAAAGCATCAAACTTAAGTTAAACTTAATCATAAGTGAAACGTGTGCCTATGATTCATGTAGCGTGTAATGCATTATAAAATCTGCATTGAAATGGTCTATGAAAAAAGTACAAGTATGCTACATGAGGAAGAGTGAATTTCCAAGTATTATAACAAAAACTTACGACTCGAGCATCCTTTATCAGAAGAGGCTATGCTTGCTTTGCCGTGAGCTCTGCACCCTCTGTCTCTGTGGAACGAGATTAACTCGATGTGCTGCAGTGTGCGCACGCAGTGTAGGTCATGAATATTTTAGCAGGCCTGCATAGAGCGTGGAGAACTTTAAACTCCACGCACTGTTCCCCATGCATCTTTAATGTAAGCGTCTCCTCCCCTCTTTCTTGTCCAGCAGCAGGGGAAGAGGATAAGCACTGCGGTCCGGTGTCCAGCCTCTGCTGGGGCCCTCTCTTTCTCACCCCATAAATAAATCAACGCCACAAGCGCAGGAAAGCAGCACGCCATTCCACTACAAGCAGATTTGTTTTCGCCTGCAATTGCAGTTTTGTTTACATGCTCCAGATGCTCAAATATTTTAGCTGTCTCATAATAGCTCCTGCTCAGCATCAGCGTGTGACATTCTCTTGCAAAGGTGTTGTGCCCTTTCTGAAATGCCTCAGAGGAAGTTTGCATATCGAGTGTTTATACAGTATATATGTATGAATACAGAACCTGGGGACGCCTAGCTGTTCAAATTGTGTTTAAGTCTGTTTTCTTTGTCATTCTGCAACAGGTTAACAGCAATTATTTCTTTGCAAACTGGATATAACTACTGACAAAAGTACTACCTCGTGAACAATGACAAGATTTGATTCCCTTGTAGAGATGTCAGCACTGTTAGCACTAAAACCTATCAATTGTTTAAATCACTCTTTGCCAAACACACTTGAATGAATCTGAATGTTGCTAATTATGTACAGTGCTGTACAAAAGACCATCCTTCATTTATTCATTTTGTATTTACAGTACAGTATTTATTGTGATTCCTGTTTGCCCTAACATCAAATTCCTTCTTTTGGGGAGTTTGGGTCCAGTTTTTTGAACATTTGACTGACAGTTTGTATAGGTTAGCACTCTTTGAAACCAACTAGCAACTCAGATTAGCTGGAAAGTTTCACACTCACACACACACACACACACACACACACACACACACACATATATATATATATATATATATATATATATATATATATATATATATATATATATATATATCCTGTTTTAAAGACTGTAATGCTTAAACAGTGTGCCAGACGTATGGTGGGACATTACAAGAACACAGAAAGATCATGTTCCATAGTTAATAAGGAATGACAGTCTGTGAATAGAGACGTAGACATAAGTTACATTAGCCCCGTAGCCCCAAAACATGTTTTGACTCTTGTTGTAGGAGAAGTGGAAAACTGTATAGAGTAGATCTTCAGTTTGCTATTCCTCTAAAGGAACATGACTCAGGTGACTTCTGATTAAATTAGTGAAAGTATCAGTGAGTTTTGAATATGCCTGCCAATAATGGCAATGTTTTTGGTGATTATAGCTGTAGATGCACCCCAGTGTAAAGGGGAAATCCCGACTGGCCTGTCCTAAAAACTAAGGGTCTATCTTACCCATTTTAATGAGATTTTCTACCAGTTCCTCATGGAGAGCTGCCAAGTGCATCCATAGTAATTATGACAGAAGAGAGACATTTTTCTGCCAAAATACAAATTTTATGACTCAAAATAAAAGAAACATCTATATATGGCAAACATCTATAATATTGTTCTATAATATTGATACAGTAACTCCACTGAGATTTTGAGAGCTTCTCTCCTACTGATTCATGATTACATAATCCACTGATGTGTTTAACAATCGAATTTTGCTTCCACAGTTCCACCTTAACCACAGCATATAATTATAGTCAGTTTTGTCTGTTCAAATGTAAATTTGAGGCATTTTCTGTGAGGATAATGAAATAATGAACAGATAGGTAATTCAAAAGGCAATTTTTTCTACAGTTAGAACGGAGACTGGTTATATTCCAGTAAACAAAGTCTGTTCATTCTTACTTGCGTGTCATCAAACAAATGAACAATGGTGTTTACCAAACAGCTTTGTTGTACAACATACCCAGTTATTAAAATGGCATCTAATTAGTGGCATTGAGCAGGCGTTTTACATAAGATTAATTGCGTTTTTTAAGAGCGCTTTCTCTTCATTATCATTCTGTCTTGCAAATGAATTCACTGCAGTAGTGATGCATATTCATTTTCCAGAAGCTGGGAAATAGTTGGGAAATTAGCCAAAGGTGAATCCAGGCTGCAGAATTCTGAGCATATGAACCTCCCTCTGCTCCCTGGGCCTTTCTGAATGATTCAGAATATGCTGAGCCGGTAACAATATAAGGCTTTATATTCGCCTTATTAGTGACCCATACAAAATTATATAGTTAAATATATTAAAAGTATATTAGTCTACTTTGCTGATATTTAGACAACTTAATATATATACAAAAAATATTATGCCCTATGTATTGCAGAAACAATTAATTGTAGACCACAGCATTATTGAATGTGTTGAAGAAGCTTGAAGCAGAAACTTACAGCAAATCTCTAGACAAAAGGAAAAAAGGAAATTGTAATAGGAAATTGTTGTTGAGGCTTCTGTATTTTTCTGTTAAATATATTGTTTTACACATATTTTACATATTTTTTTACATATTTTCTACAGGTCTACAGTTATATCTGTATTTTTTGTAGATAGATTTTTGTGTATATTTATCTTGCCTCATTGCAAAGTGAGATATTTATCCATAGCGAACTGGACTATTTATAGTTTAATAGTTCAATAGAATAATCTATCTATTGTTTTCTGATTTTGTTTTCTCCTACTTACACGTAATTTGCATGGATTGCACTCTTTGTACAATGCGTATTATACATTTTACTATCTTGTATACTGTATTTTCTTTATGTATCTATTGTACAGACTTTGTGTTGGGCTTTAAGATTTACACTGTTGTCTGTTTGTTGCATGACATGTTAATGTTGTATTGCACTTTTAATGTTTAATTGTGTGGAGGCTTGCTGTACTTTATTTTCAGAGGGGTGGTCTGTGCAACCAAAGATACAAACTGCTCAACCAAGATACACTGCTCTTAAAATGACAGGGTTTCAGACCAACAGGCATGAATATAACTGTAAATGAAATACCCTAAAAGCATGATGCCTCTATTTTATTGAAGCAGTTCATCTAAGATGAGCATCTATTTTCTCTGTACTGACAAATGTATTGAATCAAGACAACAAAATATTCAATAGACCTGAATTATGATTTCTTTTGTCTAGGAAATAGAGGGAACATCATTAGATGTTTAGAGGGGATGTTGGTTCAGGTGTGTCGGTGGGTCTAACTACAGATCGACACAGCACAAAAAGATTTTAAGTCCAGCTTCCAAATCCTCTCTGCAGTCATCAATAATAAACAGGCTGGAGTTGGTGGTGATCCTTGATTTGCTATTCTTTTGCACTGTTGCAGGCACATAGGCTGTTGTTGTGCTGTTTTCCTGTTACAGCTAGGGAGACGTCAGAAACCGTGGACCAAAGGACTCCTTTAGAATAACTGGGGAGCTTGCTGAAAGCACATCTGAAGGACGTCAATTTTAAGGTTTCCTGTAGTCAAAAACTTCACGCAAAGTTTTCGCTTTGTTGCGAACAACAAGAACACAAAAAAAAAGTTTTGATGTTTTGTTTTACCTGAGGCTTGCTGAGGCATTTCAAAGGCAAACGGATAGAATGGCAGCCCGAGGAATATGCAGCAGCAGATCTGCTCCTAAATGCTTTTTTGGATGTGAACCGCTCGACATGCGAGAACTCAGCCGGGAGGCGCTGACATCGTGTTCTCCTCTTCCATGCGCCCTGATAATTATTTGTGTATGCTGGAGTAATGACTGTTGATGGAATTTTACGATATGCTGCTATTCATTTTCAAAACGTGTTACGGGAATTGGAAGCCGGAAGAATGATTGCGTAGAAGGCAGAAAGTTATTCCACATAGCTACAAGCATAAATGTCAGTGAACAGAATAGCGCTCATTAATTAAGGACTGATTGCTTTACAAATGGGCTGCAGCCTCATTTAATTCCGTCAGTATCACTCCAAGCGGGCTTTACTAAAGGAGAAAATACCCCATTTCTCTCCAGGACCGGGGAAAATAATATTGCTAAAGATCTGATAATTTTGTTCTCAAACATTTTCTCATTAACTATTCTAAATGGCACTGATCAGCTCTAGGAAGAGTCGTGTCTGCTTCACAATTTCCAATTTCCACATGCTGTAGAGCATCCATTGTGCAGTTTTAAATGTAAAAGATGCTATTAATGAAACCATGTACAAGTGGTTAACGCTAATGTGAAGTGCAGGGCGAACCTTGCTTGCGATTAAGTGCCATTAACTTAATAGGGACATGGGGTGGGGTGAGGTGGAGGGGTGGGTTGATGTGGAGGGGTGAAGGGGGGTGGCAATCTCAGAGCAGTTCATAATTAAATAATGTGATAAATCTGGACCAACATCTAGTCTTACCCTCTGGCAACACGGAGATTCAATTCATCAGATGCTAATGACTCACAAAAGTAAGCGACATGTGGAAATGATCCTCCAGAATAGTCTTGTTTTCGAGTAACAGACACTCAGGGTGATTAATGCAGCGGGAGTGGAAGATATTGTATATGTAATAAAGGAAAAATAGATTACTCAAGCCATATGCTAACCCTCATTAAATATTCATCAGGAATGCACTTGGGATTTGAAAGCTGGCTGCTGTGATTCTGGACCGAGAGGAGCCGATGTGAGGCTTTTCTCCAGGATTACCTGGATCACCATGTGCTAGCCCAGTGTTTGCCCAGAACACACACAGACATGGAGCTTGTTCCTCGGCTAATAAGGTTGTGTGAGTGCGTCTTATTCGCTCTCATGCCTAATTATTTGCTCTGTTCTGATCTAAAGCTTGCTGAGAGATGTGTATTGTACATTTCTGTTTATGGGAGGTTATTGTTGTGTTGCACGGGGCCGCAATGTGCTGCATGCCTGCATTTCTGAAAGCATAGCTTTTGGATAATTAGGCATGTGTTTGGATCAGTGTGATCTTGTCAGCTGCTGTTGTGAACCTCCCAAGTATAAATTGTTCCCTCCAATTTCTGTGAGATGTTGGAGTAGACAATGAGATCTTATTGCTATTGAGAATATTTGCACAGTATGCTCTTCTGAGTATACCCAGATCACATAACTTCTTCTGCACATGGAACAACAGTTTATGTCCTAAAAAAAGATCTGATCCTAAAATGTATAGACACCTTTCTCACTATGATGCAAAAATTCCATATTGGCCAGTAAAAGTATATACACATCTGCCCTGAGGAAAACACATCTGCAGCATTTAATGAACAATTGTGTTTATTTGCTTAGTTAAACTCACTTAGAAATATGGCACAGAAATGTCACATTTACGTGTGTTTTTTGAGGATGACAAACATGTGATTGTTTGTAGATAATATTACTTTAAACAAGTAAATGAACCTATTAAATTAAATTACAGTGTAATCCTATATTTTTACAATAATCTTATGATGACACATTTTAGATATATTTTCAAGATTTATGGTTTTACTCACCAAAATGTCTATTTTTTGCACTGTATCTGCATACTCTTAATAGTACCATGTGCTGATTGGATGTTAGCCTATTAAGCTTAATCTTATTTTACTAACTTCATTTTACCAAACGTTTAATAGGTTTCCTTCTTTGTGAGATGACGCAATCTGTCAAATTCATAATCCAAACAATAGAAGGCATATCTGTGATCAGAAAACTGTGGTCATAAGAAACACACAGCCCCTCCTTCGCAATGTTATCATCAACAGCTGTTTCCTTACAAGTCTAGAGCTCAGCAACAAACTTCATCCCAACAGTGGAAAGCAAAGTCAGTTTTAATGCTTGTTGTGTTTTTGTTTATATTAGTTCTTTTGTTTGCTGTTTAAAGTGTGTTCTTGCTATGAGCGGACATTAGCGGTCGCTTGCCTAAAACTTCCATTGTTACGTTTTCTCTTCCTTTCTTTGGTTACCCGTCTTTAAATCATCTAACCAGGAACAGAACCTTCAACATGATGGATTCAAGATTAGGATACGCCATCGAGGTGCTGCAACTTTTTAATGGCAGATTTGATGCTACACTATTCACTACTGCCTCTTGAGGTACAAAATGGTATTACAAGACGGGACAGGCCAGGGCTAGCACATTTACTTGCTTTTTTTATGTGACACAAAAGTGTATTTTCATTCTTCACTTCACAAACCTCAGTATAAATGATATCATCATATATACATATAATGTCTCATGAAAATGTCTTCATGTTTTTTGTCTTTAATGTTACGTTTTTGATAGATTACCTTGCCTTAATTAAATGGTTTATAGTTGATGGTTTGTTACATTCTTTACAAACAAATGACAGAAAAGCTGAAGTCCAGAACTTTTGAGCCCGATTGCATTGTCCTGGTGTCCCTGTAGAAACTTCAGTTCTACTTCCATTTTCTGTGTGCATGTCTATTATGGACAAGGGAAAATAGAAGCTGTCCGTAAGTCTTCATTTCAGAGAGAGAAAAAAGGGACGCTCTGTTGAGACTGCTACTGCAGTACTGGACTCTTCACACTAAATGTGTTGAGTGGAGATAGTGCTTTCTCATGTTATCTGCCACCGGACGCTCGCCCCGCAGCCATTTTCTCATTTTGGAACGTGCGACCCTCCAGTCACCTTGGCTGCTTTTTCCCAGAGCTTTTAGGTAAACGGCATATGCCCTCACCTTTACTTTAGAAACTGACGTACAGAGTCGAAGGGATTTTAGCCAGAGGTGTGGGCTGTGGTTGAAGGAGGTGGATGTGGTAGCGATTGGATCAAGTGGAAGCTACATTGATCAGCCATAACAATAAAACTACCTCCTTGTTTCTACACTCATCCGTTTATCAGCTCCATTTACCATATAACCAACCTTGTTGGTCCATCTTGTAAATGTAAAGTCAGAGACGGTAGCTCATCTACTACTGCACAGATTGTTTTTGTTGCCCTCTAGTCCTTAATCAGCGGACCACAAGACGCTCTTCATAGGATGCTGTTGGCTGGATAGTTTTGGTTGTTGGACAATTCTCATTCCTGCAGCGACACTGAGGTGTTTATCAACTCCAGCAGCACTGCTGTGTCTGTTCCAGTCATAGTGGCGTAACACACACTAACACCACCACCACCACGTCAGTGTCACTGCCGTGCTGAGAATGATCCATCACCCAAATAATGCCTGCTCTGTGGTGGTCCTGTGGGGGTCTGAGAACAGGTTTAAAGGGGGCAAAAAGTATGCAGAGAAACTGATGGACTACAGTCTGAGTGTATAAACAAGGAGGTGGTTTTAATGTTATGGCTAAACTGTGTTATTTAGCTTGCTAACAGTGTATTTAGCTTGCTAACTTGTTATAGTGATGGGCTGATGAATTTTAAGGTTAAAATCTGTCAGATACCAACCCCATTTCAGCAGTTCTATTAACATCTTTAAATAGCTGAACATTTTCAGTCACTTATATATATCCCACCATAAATATGCACTACTCAGTCTGTATGTGAAATGCTTGCTACATTCGTAGAAGTAAAGTTGCCTGAAAGGCTTTAATGGAGGAATGCCATAGAAGAACAATGTATAGTGCCATAAAGGACAACCTTCTGATTTGTACATTATAATCACTCAGCATGAAACCAAAGTACAATTTATCATGATTTTACTACATGTACACACAAAGCAGTGAGCTGTGTTATGTGCCATGGCACGAATGAATGTGCAGTGTTGAAATAGATTAGGCTTGTCTTAATGTTTAATGTCTTTACGTCACACCGAGTTGATTTTCTGAATGAACGCACTGCTAACGTTCTGCTAACAGCGCAAAACTTTACAATTTGTGAACAAACGATCTGTAAACGATGTGATGACACAACCTGTCAAATGTATACTCCAAACAGTAGGGGGGCAACATATCACCAGACAGTTGTGGTGTCTATCCCTATTTTAGAAAATGTACAGACTTCATCCCTTTACTCACCAAGAGCATCGTCTGCAGCAGAAAGCAATGCCTATGTTTTGTTTATATTTATGTCACTTCTTTTGTTTGCTGCTGAATGTGGATTTTTGTCGAGAGTGGGCAGTGGTTATAATGCTCACCTGCCAAGAACTTTAACCATTGTTATGTTTTCTATTCTCCTCATTCATTGTCTGTCCTTAAATGATCTAACTGGGCAGAACCTTTAACATGAAGAGATTAGAAAACGCCATTGGTGCAGCACTACTTCTTCATCCTCTCATGTCAGATTGAATCGACTCCACAAGAACCATTCACAACTGTTAGCTAGTAATGGCCTGTTTTGCTAATCACCAGACTATGATCACATGTAAGCCACAGTCTGACTGACTCTTAAAAATGTGATAATTAATTACATAGACCACAGAAATGATCCATTTCACCTACACAGAGTGATGGAATGAGGAGTAGAAAATGAACTGCTGTCCATATTATCAAAGAGCAAGTTGATGTAAAATGAACTTATTCATAACCTTATTCAACATAAAATCATTTGATATTATACATTCTCATTATAATTTTATTTTTATTTTTTTTAATTTACATGTATTCATATATTATACATATAGTTACATTCTAGTGCTTTGTCTGTGTAGTGAATGGCACCCATTGCAGGTCCAACATAGAAGGACGTGTGTGTGTGTGTGTGTGTGTGCTGTCTGGTTAAGGACAGAGAGAGAGAGAAACAAGAAAGCATTCAGGGAAACACCTGCGAATGTGCTGCTGTTAATATTGAATGATGTTATCAGCAGCCTGTTGAAGGGAGGGTGGTGTGATATTACAGTATGTGTGCTGTGAAGAAAGGCACACAAACACACACAATGCATTTCTCATGTATGTAGAAAAGCTTTTGAGTTCACACCCATGAACTAGCAGGAAAAATGAATCAACTGGCCATACATGAATTTATGCATGAGCCAAAGAGAAGAAGAATATGACAGCAAGAATGAAGGAAACAGAAAACACAAGAACAAGCAGGCCTCAGGCATGGTTATGGCCAGATGATAATGTAGATAAAATACTCGTATTGTGATAATATTTTTACATATTGCTATAAAGATAAACTTTGTAATATATTTAAAAATGAAACAAAATAATAATACAGTCATTGATACTGTGAGACATGCAAATGATTCATGGCCGTGCATGTGATATAAACAACAGCCATGACTGCAGACATTCAGCAAGCAGTGATTCCGTTACATGAATCATCCTGTTAGTACCAGCACCTTTGGCTGAAAGGTGCACTACCACAACAACTACCCCTTACACTTATGTCACTTCACCTCCACCCCTACTGCAAAATCTGCAGGAACTGTGTGATAATATTCAAGCTGCATGGGATGAATTATCACAGGACACTATTAGGAACCTCTACAACTCCAAGGCCGAGACGTATGGGATGTTGCTTTAGCAAACATGGCGATCCGACACCATACTGAAAGACACTACTTCTGTATGTGTAAATATTGCCCATATCAGTCTAAATTTATCATCATTTATTGTTCCTAGCAACCTTCCTTCCCAATAGCATTGCAATCCCACACTTCCTTCTGGATGCAGCTATTCTTTTGACAATAAATGTATGTGAATTCCTCAAGTTATCAAAGCGTCCACACCTGTGTTGGGCTGGTAAAAGCTTTATCACTGTTTTGAAGCTCATTTGCATATTGTAGACCTGTCAGTAGTGCAGGTTAGCCTCACAATAACCAGAGATATTTTTATTTTTTCACCAGTACTGATATCAGCACAGACACTGGCGCTTGTCTGTATAGGCAATGGGGATGCCAGTCGACACCGCAATTCAATTTCTGATGCACACACACACGCTGATGCGTGCATGCATACTAGTGGACACATTGGGATGACAAGTACCAGTAAAAAATCCTCATAGCAAAATCTGTAATGGCATTTTTTCACACTATAGGTTTATCTATATATTGTTCTGTTCTTTTGTTTAACTATTTTGCGCAATCGTATACAGTGAAAAGATCCATGGGCACAAAACACAACCTTGAGGAGCTCCTGTGTCGGTTGTCTTGGTTCCTGAGATGGTTTTCCCCAACCTCACCTGCTGCTATCTGGCAATGAGGAAGTTTGTCTCTACATCCGGACTGCTGCACTGAGCACTTTAATATACATATACAGCTCCACACAATGTAAGGTTTACAGGTATGTAAGGTATTGTCTGTGTGCGTGTGTGTGTGTGTGTGTGTGTGTGTGTGTGTGTGTGTGTTAGGATTTGTGTGATTCTGATTCAATAACGATATTTTATGAGATATGAGTTCATAAGATTTTTAAGATATGTAAAGATATATAGTAAATAAAGTAAGTTTTATTTATTAAGCATCTAATGTATGTAATCCAGTAAGTAGGTGCCACTCAGTCAAGCTGAATATGTTTTTGTGACAAAGAAACTAGATGTGATCAAAATAAAATGATTTAGTTAGGTAGAGTTAGTATTGGTATCGGTACTCTGTATTGTCCTACATTTATTGATCGGGTATTCAGACTGGAACAGAAAAGGTGGTATTCGTGCACCAATTATTTTTATTACTGTACAGTAGTTTTGAGATAATAAGTTTTGTTGATTATGATCTATTATTAAAACACATTCATGTCAGAGAGGTACATGGGACAGGTTGTTAAAATAGTTCCCAAAGAAAACTGAGAATTACAACTATCTGTCTTTACCTGCATGTTCCTATAAAACTTCAGAAGTGTAGGTTCACTGGTGGTTTTGGATAGTGAATTAAATGGCTATATTTGCATTACACTTTGTGACTTCTGGTTCTTGTCACCATCACTATAACATCACTATACAACAGTATGCAGAGTGTTTCCCACTGAAGGACAGTCTGTGGTTTTGGCAGCCCTAGCGTCTGTTCTTTACTGCAGGGTGGAACTGGCTGTGTGACTCCAAACCTCCCCGGAGAGGCGGGGCCTGTGCTGTAATCTGGGTCAAAGTGCTAACCAGTGCGAAGGGCCTGCGAGAGGCCCGCTTGGACATGAACCTTACGCCTCTCATCCTCATTACACTCGCAAATGAATTTCAAAGCCTTTCATGTCTCCTGCTTGCCCTTAAAGGTAGAGCCACAGCTCTCGACCACGCAGGAGTGACAGAGAGCCCCTCAGCACGGCAGCTTTATAAGATCACTACTATGCCTGCTTCTAAAGACTGTTTTGAGGAGACCATGCCATTTTAAAAAGCAGTAGTGGGCTTTACTGTGCTGTGCTAATAGCTCTACTTTTCAAATGCTGGCAATGCGAGATTTCAGTGTATGTTGCAAACGGGGCATTAATATGTGAATAAGATGAGTTAGAAGCTACTATTTAGAAAATGCATCCCTTTTGCCTAAAAGTTTATTGACTTAAAAAGGAGTGAAATAGGCCTCTGTCAAGGCTTACGCTGTTTTTTTTTTTTTTTTTTGTCTAAAATGCTTTTTCTTTTCATTTTAATAAGCTGTGGGTGCTCTTTTTTTATCAGTGCTCATTACAATAGACTAATAGTTTTGTTTTTCAAGTATTGTCAGTATGATATAGCAGAATTAGAATTACAGAATTCTTTGAGAAAGTTTGAGGAGAAATATATAGCATTCCCTTCACAAATATTCACATACCACGCTTTCAGCTTTCAGGATGCTGCTGGTCACTAGCTCCCTTCAATCGAAGCCCATTTGGCCACTCGCGGCTGCTTTCTTGCTGTGTTAAGAAAGGCATTTGTAGAGCATCTTCAAGCTCGCTTTGTAGCCAGCATCAAGGCAGTGCTTCACAGCGGCAACCTCCACCTGATGCTCAGCCACCTGCGCAGCTGCTGCCTGCTGCAGGCTGGACAGCGCCCACATCTCTGACAGCAGGCAGGAGCTGCTCGTACATCAAAACCCAGCAACATCAGGTGGACTTCTACTCAGGGCCCTTTCAGGTCTGGAGCTGAAAATAGGCCGAGATCGAGAGATGCGATGAAATGAACAGTCATACTGGGACTCTCTGCAAGACAGAACTGCACTTGAATGGCTATTCATAGCTGGTCGTGGCTGTTCATAAGACATGTATAAGAGTCTATTAAAGCCATGACAAGCAATGAGTTACAGTGATATAAACAGACTGGCACAATAAAAAGCAGCACAGAATCACTTAAAATCATTTAATGCATAGCTTGGAATGGTTTATTGCTTTCATTAAACAATGAAAAAAGATGAAAATAAATCAAGAAATAATTTAATATTACTGGAAATATTTACAATATGCATTTTGTTCACCACACAAGTTCAGTAACAGTACATAATCACTTCTAAGTAACGGTCAAACTAACATTTTGTGTAAAGCTAAATCTTAACTCACTCATACTCATTGCTACGTGCCTCTAGTGAGCCAGCATCTAGTGTACAAAGGGGTGTAACATTGAGTGTGTGGTCATTGTGGAAAGTGAAGAAACCAGACAACAGAAATGCTCATTTCAGATGTTTATCCTAGCAATGATCACCAATGAGCTTTCAAATGAGCTTTAAACCAGTCAACTGTGCTGGGTAGACTGCTGATGGTATCAAAGTAAGTAAATCAAAACCATGTAGCGTATTGGCTCCTGTGCTTGCCTGTCCACACCATGGTGGTTAAATAAAGAGAGTATAGAGAGGGAGAGCCAAATACAATGAGCTAAAGAGAGACAAGAAGTAGTAGATAGCAGCTCATCTCAAACATAAGCTAGCAGCAATATGTATCAAACATAGGCTTAGGCCTTCAAACATAAACTAGCAGCAGTAAAGCTAAAACATCAACTAGCAACAATAGCTCAGATTTAGTCTAGCAGTAAAAAAACTCAAATATGTACAATTAGTGGTTACTTTGTTTGGTACACCTAGCTTGTGCTCTTAGATCCACCTGCCATATAGGAGCACTTTCTACGTTCTACACTTACAATAGTAATCAGTTCTATTTGTAGCAAATGCATGAACAAGTTTCTCTGTGTCGCTCTGAGATGGCCGATATTACTCAAATGATAAAAAGCTCCTTTAGTGACTGTGTTTCCATGCAAGATAAAACAGAGCTCACCCACGTTTCATACTTGACTTGATTGATTACAGCCTTGACATACGAAGCTAAAGCACAGATCTTCTCACAAAGCAGCTTTATCTGAATGTTAGTACCAACTATCAGTATTTCAGGTTTTCTTGATTTAGTTGTAAAACAATTTGTGACATCCTCTACAGCAACAACCAGGTACCGAACATAACCAAGGTGCAAGACAGAGCCGGAGAACAGGCTCAAACAGGCCAGCAGAGAGTAAACCAAAAATACAAACCAGAGATACCCACCCCCCCCAAAAAAAAAAAAAAAAACAGCACTAGAGAACCAGTCAGTACGCCAACGGGGTTTGGCAATACTTCGCACTGGAAACAAAAGAAACAACGGGGTATATATACAAACAGAGAGGATTGTGAACAGGTGTGTGTGATCAGTATTCCAGAGAGGAGGAACAGGAGAACAAGATGCGATTGGTGCCTTCCGGACATGTGGTTGTGACATCATGGGGTACTGAACTCTAGCAGGGAAACCCGGAAGCATGACGTTATCAGACAGAATGAAAACATGTAGTTGCATTTCAACAGGATAGCTGCGAACATCATGATGTCATGTTTTCTGTTGTACAAAGAGAAAAACAAAGGACTGAAAAATGAGCCTTGTGAGATATTTTTGATATTTTTGAAATTTGTTTTAGTATTATTATGATAAGAGGTGGTATCGCACTGTAGTTTCTGTAGATAGAACCCAAATGTCATACCTAACAATTGGTGAATAATAACCACCTTTATAACTGTGATATTTCACAGAAGCATTTTTAAATCCCCCGTTCATTTGTAGTCCATTGGTTTGCTCTACCTCCACTAAAGCCAGATTTTCTCCACAGTAACAGTAATTATGTTTGAGTAAGGTCTGTTGATCCTGCTTGTGCTGCTTGTGATGTACATGTGGCACTGAAAATGTCTTAGTAATGTTTTAAGAACACTGGAACAAGCATTCGTAAAAGCCTACATCTGCTGATCAGATGACATATAGTGCCTATGAAGATGTCATGTAGCTCTTTATGAGAGTGTTACCTTTGGACTTCCTCTATGCACCATGTCACCATGTCTGTTTGGTGAACCTTTGCTGTGACATATAGGTAATGAACCGCTACAGAATGCATGCAAGCTTTGTGCTACACCAGCCCCAGTTGTCGAGGCAGACAGGTATTACTGTGACCAAGTGCTGTAGGCTTGAATCATGCCAGGGGTTTGATTCCATTGTCTAGATTAGACAGAGAATATGCTTGTGTGCGAGTGTGTATGTGTGCGTGACAGCGTCAGCAGTAGTTGTCGACAGCATTTACACATGTTTGAGTGGAGGCACCGCGCTTGAGCTGTGTGTCTCTCCAGAGGCTCTGGAGAGCGTTCTTGTGTCTGAGAATATGACAATGAGTAAAGCCCATAAGCCCTTGTCAGGAGATGCTGTTTCAGCACCTCTGAACAAACACAAGCAGACATGAATGGCAGTCACACACTGATGGGGGCATGCACAAGCCAGATTGCCATCTAAATATTTTTATAAATATTGCATAAAAATGCCCCCAAACAGTAAATACTGAATCAAATGAGCCAAATTTGGCTTCAGGGTACATTACATGTAAATGCGAATCGAAAAAAGTTATACAGCAAATAAAGAATTTCCATTTTTGCCTGGCAGTAGCTATAGACCATGCAGTGAACTGAAAAAACATAAATTATGTTAAAAAAAAAAAAAAACATCAGATATTAGATCTTCAACAGATATAAACTGAATTGGGCATTTCCTGAATCTTTATGCATGTCATTTAGTATACCAGTGTGTTCTGGCACCATCGCTGTCACCAGATTAATTTGTCTGTAGACTCTTTCCATATTTCTCCGTGCTTGTTGTAGAGTGTTTTGTTCTTTTGAATATAAAGGGTAATATTTAATGTTTTATTTTTTTCCCCTGAGTTACATTTATAAACTTTCTGAGGTTTTACATACCAAAGACTGTCACAATTTATTAGTACATAACCATTTTCCAACCTCTCTATATCTATATCCTCTATATATCTATTTCTCTCTAGAATTTAACAGACTGTTTAACAGGCAGCATTACCTCCACCAAACATCTTATACAACACTGTAGAGGAGATTTGGACCATTTATCAGTTTATCTGTATTTGGGGGATGCCTTTCCTTCACAGCCCTCTTCAGGTCATACCACAACATCTCGACAAAGTCAGGACTCTGACTCAGTTTTTCCAAAAAACAAATCTTCTTTTCACAAATCTTCTGTTCTTTAGTTTATTTTTCTTGGGTGCTTTGGTTCACTGTATCAGCCAGTATTGTTTGAAGTCCTGGATGGCTGCCCTTACATTTTCCTATAAAATGGTTTGGTACACCTTTGAATTTATTGTTCCCTCAGCAAAGCAGCTCCAAACCATGATGCTCCCTCCACCATGCTTCACAGTTGGGATGAGGGTTTGATGTTGGTATGCAGTGTCCTTTTCCTCCAAACATGGCATTTTGCATTTCTACTTTTGTGCTTTTGGAGTGATCTTAACAGATGATCGCTCCTAGAGAGAGTAGCAACAGTTCGGAATTTTCTCCATTTGTAGACAGTTCAACCGTGATCTTACTGTGGATTGATATACACCCAGGTCTTCAGCAATGCTTTTGTAGCCTTTTTCAGCTTCACATCTCTACAATATGTCTTTTGAAAGTTGTTTGCCTCGAGGCATGGTTCACACTAATCTTCCTTGAGAAGAACAGGTTTGGAAGTAACCAGGCTTTGTGTACTGCCTTTATTTATACGCAAAGCACCTGTGAAACCCACCTTTCCAATCTCGTCTCCTTAATTGGAAGATTGTATCTGTCTGTCATTGTAACTTAGATAATGATCACACCACATTGTATTAGTTATTAATGCAGAAACTCCAGGTAGTTCCAAAGAGTTTGCTTACTTTTGCAAATGATTATGCAAATGATTTCTGTTCTGATTGGCTGTAACCTAAGAATCACTGCACATTGTTCTTTGTGTAATTACTGAACAGTACACCTTAGGTTGTAAATAAAATGTGCAGTGTTTAAAAAGTTACAGAGCTTCATATGGCAGGTTTCTGAGATTGTAGGCTTCAGTATTGCAGTAACGGTTAACTGTATGGTGCATTTTTACTGCAACTAAGACTAGGGAAGTGCACACCTTCGTAGCGACATACATGCAGTAGACTGATGATGTTAAAGGGTTAAAAGAAGGACGTAGAGAAGCACAATTACTTCTTTTAATTGCTGTTCCAGTTGACCATTTTACATCATTAATAATTAATGGTATTGTTAGTGACTACCTCAGGCAATTGCAAATGATCAATCAGAGCCTTTATATGAGCATGCTCTATTACATTAATCACAAATTACAGCCCTTTAGTTGCTCCCACAATGAACGGGAAATACAAAACAGCACTTTCACTTCCTCTCTGCAGCCTGCCAGCGTCCACAGTTCTCTGTCAGTGAAGCAGGTATATACGAACACAAAATCCTAAGAATTTATTAACATTATTTTTAATTAACAAATTTCATTTTGTTGAGCAGAACGGAAGCCAATTCCCCTTCTTCTGTGAGCTGCAACTCGCTTATCTGTCATAGCCTGTAGTATTTTTTTTCCCATTTTTCAGCCCTTTTGTTGCAAAGAAAAACCTATTTAAGTGGCTGAAGCTGTGACACAAAGCGAGTGCAGAACGCTGGAGAATCTGCAGGCTTAATTGATTATTTGTGCAGAGCTGTGTATCAGCGAGGTGCAGCACACCCAGGGGAAATAATGTAAAACAGATAACAAGATCAAATCTTGGAGAATTGCTTTCTACTGCCAGCTTTATTAATCTGTTTCTTTCTCAGTCAAAATAGCTTTTTTTCTTCCTACTCTATCCAGGTCTGCGTATTAAGGCAAGGTGAGCCTGTGCGTCCCAATTAATACAAAATTTTTCCAGCTGACACAGGATTTCATAAAGCTGTTTAGATTCCAGAGAAAATGTGTGGGACAAGATTGCCGTGCTATCTGAAAGTTTGCGTAATATCCTTGAGAAGTTCCTTGACAAGAACTTTTTGGTGCTACGTTTCTTGAATCACAATGATTCCGGCAATATAACAGAAGCTGTAAGTATTTGTAAGTGTAGGTGGTGAAGAAGGAGGTGAAACAGATTGGTAGCTAAAGTTACCTTGTTGCTGTTAGTTTACCTCAGTTGACTATTCCTGCTGTTGTGTGCAGCCTGTAGAATATGAATCAGGGTTTGAATTGTGCCAGAGGTGGCAAATCTGGTGACCTATATGAACCATTCTACCAAATTGGTTCAAAGTCAGAAAACACATTTTAGAGATTGAACTGACTTAAATCCAACCCGGTAGGAATTAACATTGTGTTTTGCTGTTATATGTTTTCTTCTTATTAGAGCAGATACATGAAGGCCTGGTCCTAAAACAGTCTTTGAATGAGCAGTAGAAATATACTGGGGTGCACAATTGATGTCTTCTTTGGTTTTGAAGGTTTTGAAAGGTGAGGATGCATCTTCTTCACATCCTGGAACATTTCAGTCCTGCACATAGTCTGTCATTTTCATTGCAATTGTTGTTAGCTTGTAACATTGAGTGTGTGCTGTTATCTCCTTTGTTCTATGTCAGAGTGTGCACAGATTTCTCCTTTGTTAACATGAGGCTGTTTTGTGTGATTGTGAACATCCAACAGCCAAAATGGTGCTAGTTTTAACATCACTTACAGGATTTGTTACATTTTACACACATATACAGCGACTTTTACACTATATTAAAGAACAGAGGCATCAGAATGTATTACAGAGGTCAGTGCTGTGTCCAGCACTCCCACAACACAGGGCTGCATCCCAAACTGCACCCTACAGCACTTACCTTTAAAAGTGCACTAATTAGTGTAGCATGTAAAGTGTGTGGTTTAGGACACAGTTGGGCTTCTGACTGGCCAACATGGTTATTGGCCACATAGTTAAGACTATATCGCTGCCTCCTGGTTTGGTGTGGCATTTTAACGTTTTCTTGTGGACAAAGACTTTTTTTAAAAACAGTGCTTTATTATCTTTTATTTATCTCTATTATACAGAGTTATTTAATAGTTAAGGGTTTTAGAACGGGCCTGTTTAACCAAGCTCTTTCGCAAATGCCGGATGCTTTTGATTAAACTGGGCTTTACTGATACGATTTTCAGATGTCAACTGTGAATAGTGAAATTATTGTATATTCATTACAAGATAAAACCAGACTCTCTAACAAATTGATGATTTATTATTCGTTAGTGTATGTTTTTTAGCAATACTGATAAATTTGTGAAACCTTAATAGCTGTTGATATTACCAGTCAAACAATATATTATTCCACTCCCAAAAGACATGTACGGTAGATGATTAAGGGGATATGGAGAGTGGGCCAGCAGATGGCACAGATTAATGATTCATTCTAATGTGTGCAACAACGGAAAATGCAGTTCCTTAGTGCGGTATTTATACTGCCTTGATGCTGCAGTAATTTTCTGTCATAAAAATGAACTACCGTAAATTTGTGCTGGCTTCTCATGTTCAGTGCCTCAGCACATCAGCGGACACAATATAATACATAGATGAGCCAATATACACAGAGACCATCAGGATTTACCATGTTCATGTGAAATGAACTCTGTCCGGATTAGTTGCTCTGCTCTCTAATGGAGCTGCTTCATTTGTCACTACAGTATTGTCCCTGTGGGTAAGGATTTGAAGAGCAGTAGGATGTCAGAAATGACGTGGGTCATTCCCATCAGCAGGCCCTCAGATCAGACCTTTTCAGAAGGGAGATCTGTGGCTGCTGCCAGACTGCCTGTAATTGTGGCTCCTTTTCTAAATCAGGCCTGTGTTAGAAGCAATCAGCCATTAGCTTTAGCTAAAAGTGCCATATCCGGGCTTTTCTCACTGACAAACAAATTTGGAAGTTTGTGTCTGAGAAGAAAATGCTAATATGATTTGATTGGTCAAAATGATCCCTTTTGTGTACATGACGCAAACTGGTCAAGTAGAGTTCAGCTCTACCTGTGAAGGATAAAGAGGGTGATATCAGCTCAGCTTAATACATTTCTAATGGGCATTTTGCAGTCAGCCAGAGGGCATATCTAATGTGTTTGGACATTTAACAAGGAGATCAAAGCAGGTGGGAAAGCATAACCAGGGGACACAGCATTTTCTGAGGTATCTGAGAATATATTCTTAAAGAAATGGTTATTTCTCTCAGAAAGTTTTTCAATTCACTTCTGATTTCTAATGTCATACTTTGATGATTATACAGTTTCGTAATCAGATCAACCCATAAAAAGTAGAGAAAACTGAACAAAACAAACGATGTGTAGATTTTGTCTAAAAAATGTGATCGGAATGACTTTGACCATAGCGTCGTTGTTGCTGCCAGACAGCATGGTGTGAGTTTTTCAGTAGTGGTTGAACTGAGAGTTTCACTCACAAGAGAGTTTACAGTGAATCTTGTAAACATACAATGAGCGGCAGTTCTGTGGGTGGAACTGGCTTGTTGATGAGAGAGCTCATCTCAGTGTCTAGACTTGTTCTAGCTTACAGGACAGCTACAGTAACTCGAATAACCAACCAGAATAATGATCAGAAAAGCATTACTGAATGCACAGCATGTGCAGGTAGATGGGCTAAAACAGCAGAAGACCATATTGAGATTCACATCTCTTAGCCAAGGAAAGGAATCTACGGCAGGCACAAGCTCACCAAAACTGGACAGTTAAAGATCTGAAATGTTGCCTGGCTTGATTTCTGCTGCGACATGCGTATGGAGCAACATGAATTCAGGGATCCAATCTGGTTTGTCTCAGCAATTCAGTAACGTGATACTGTAATGGCGGTGCAAAGGTATTAAGGAATTGTTTACGGAAAGGAATTGTTTACGGCAACAATTCACTCATCATCTAATGGTTACGTACAGCATGATACTAATGCTCCTTGTCTATAAGGACGAAACATCTCAAACAGGTTCCATGAACATGACAATGATCTCGGTGTACGTGATGCATCCCTGTCAACATAGACCAGAATCTCTAAGGAAAGTCTCTAACACCTTGTTGAATTCATGCTATTAAGAATTTAGACTGTTCAGGGAATAGAAGGAACTTTGAAGATTGCATAATATGTAATGTTTGAGCTTCGCTCCTCAGGTTTGGGGTAGTTACTTTTAAAGAAATCACAACACGTTGCTCATTACTGCTCATTACTGTTCTTTTTTTGCTCTTTATGTAGAGAAAAATAGGCAATGACAGTAGTTTGAAAGACTTGTTGCTATCCGTGCCTCTGAATATGCTGAATATATATTGGGTAAGAGATCAGGGCTCTCTCTTCTTTAGCACAGGGGTCTTTATCCGTCTACTGTATATTAGCATTACTTAGGTTGCTTGCTGCATTTACACTGCTTTAAGTGCTGGGCTAGTCATTTTCACAGTCACAGTCAGCTGTCACAAGCAGCAAATGCACAAGATACAATCACAGAAAATCTATAAAGTTTTAAATACACAAAATGCACAAATAATATACAGACATGTAAACTGTAATGAGTTATTGTACTTCATAAGAGGAAAAAGTTATCACATTACTGTAAGCAAAGTAAGAACACTGTTGCCCATGCATGGTCAGAGAATCTCGCTTTCAGGCTCACACTTCTGTATGATGGATCTGTGTGTATTTTGGAGTTTGTTGCGCTGTTACTGGGCCTGTGATGTGTATGCAGTCCTATTGTGTGAGGAGGCACCTTCAGCAGTGTGTGAGGAGTCTTGTCCCAGTTCCTCTCACTGCATCAGCAGTAAAGTATGAAGCAGCTTTCCCAGCTGTGACCTCCCCCCCGTGGAGCCCAGTGCCCCTCTACCAGCCTGGAACAGCGAAAAGAGTCAAACTTGCCATTAATCTGCATTATCATGACATAAACTCAGTGCTGCGTCAAAGCGCAAAACAGCATGAACTAGAAAATTTAAAAACCATCCACTTGTGTAATTGTACAGTAAACCTCCACTGGTCTGGCAAAGTGATTTTTCTCTGGGGTAGATTCTATGTTTCTCTATTTATTAACAATTGCTCAATTGGTGCAGGGAAAGTAGAGAAAAGTTCAGGAGCATAGTACGTAAGGATGTCTCCATGCTCCTCAATCACTAAGTGCTGTGTCCTGCTAAACACTGTAGGTATCAGTGCAGCTGTCATTTTTGGTGTTCTTCAGGATTCCAGCATTTTTGTAAGTGCAAAGGAAGTGAGCTTTACGAACCTTAAAGTTGGGACAGGTAAGAAATGATAATAAATCAGCAGAGAGCAGTGATTAGTAAATTCTGTTTGATCTGTATTGAAATAAAACAGTCCAGAAAACAATATCTGATATTATACCTTTACCTTTTTATTAAATAACACATCTCTCTTTTATAACACACTCTTTTTGACACCTGCAAAGCCTTCCAAAAAAAGTTGGTACTTTTACTTAATAATCATTTGGGGACTAAAGACACCAAGAGGAATTCTTCCGTCTTCAACTGCACAATCGTGATTCTCAATGTAGCACAAGTTTTCAATTAGAGACAGGTCAGTCTAGCACCTACATTCACTGATTACACAGGTACACTGTTGTAACATGCAGAATGTGGCTTTGGTTTGTCATTGTGCAAGCTACTAATGACATAGGCACTAATATCCTCTCACACCTTGACAGACCCTGGCTTTTGAACTTCATGCTGGCCACATCTGGATGGTACTTTTTTGGTGCAGAGAACATAAAGTCTATTATTTCCATAAATACCAGACATACAAGACACGATGCACATGTGTCATGTGTTTTTGGACATTGTTGACATGTGACTTCTGCTGTGTACAGTACAGTCTTAACTTGCATTTGTGGATTAAGAGGCAAACAGTGTTTATTGACAACAGTTTGCCAAAGCATTCTGGATCCTATGTGGTGATATCCATTACAGAAGCATACTGATTTTTAATGCAGTGTGATCTGAGGGTTGAAGGTCACTGCATTCAGTTGTGGGTTTTGCCGTTCCCCTTAATTCTTTTATGACGTTTATCTAGATGTTATGCAGCATAAATGGTGAAATATTGAAATCATTGCTTAAACCTTCTGATTAGATCATTTATCACAATTAGATAGCATTGTTTTCATATCAGGTGTATTGTTTGGCATCTTTTAGCAGCGGTTATTCTACCCAGCATGCATTTGCTTTGGTAGCAGATGACATAATGTCTCGCCTTGTGCAGTCTTACACCAAGTAAACTTATGAATATTTAATGCCACACTCACACCATCCTTGCAAAACTGTATAATAAGATCAAAAGCAGCATAATAACATCACAAAAATATGGCCATTGCACCTGTTTGTTAATTAGCAAGCAGATTGCTAATCATAAACTGCTGCTTCCAGTTAAGTTTTTTTTTTTCTTAATTGCAGAGAGGAAAAAGAGCCTGGACAGATACTTAGGTTTGTGAGAATTTGCAGGTATATTAATCACATTCAAGCAAATACATTTCCAAAAAAAATGCTATTTGTTTAGGTGGTCTGTTAGCAGTTATTTTGGATATATATAGAGAGAGGTGTTAAAAAGCCCTGATATTTGGATGGAATGTGTTAGTTCAGGCAGCAATTGACTGCCCTGTTCCCTGATGAAGCAGACTGGCGGTCATCCAGATCGATATATATCTGGCCACAGAATCTAGCACGCAGGTATTTTGTATTCCATTAGTGATCCCTGGTGGTTAGCAGAAGTCGTAGAAAAGGCCACGCTGATGCTTACAGGAGGGCCTTCAAAAACACTCACATTTTATCTCTATTCCTGGCTTACTCTGTGTAATTTGAGGCTGAAAAGACCACCTTGTGTCTGGTTGATGCACATAACAGAGCTCTTTAGATTTTTTTTTCAGGCACAAAGATGGTAACTGTTGCGTCCACTCTTCTCCTGATGAAGGCTGCTGAGATTGAAATGGCCGCATGGTGCTGGGGGAATAAGCAGGCACTTTATCCCATCTTGGTTTATAGTGCTATTTTTCCATTTCTATGCTGCCTAGATGGGTGGAAATGGTTTTCTTTTTTGAGGTGTGCAGTCTGCACATGGACTTTAATAAGAGATTCAGAGATGTGTAATGTTGAGTTTGCTAATGCCTTAGCATCATCATTAGCTGAGGCTAGTTATATACTGAAGCGACGTGGTGTTCTTAAATGAGTTGGCTTTTTTAGATGAGCATTATGTTAACCCCAGACTATCATGCTATTCTAAGCTGTGCCTTATAAGTTCTAAGGATTTTTAACTTGTTTGTTCATGACTGCTTGATGGATTTGCCTGCAATTTTAGTGCCAATTTTGTGATCATTGAATCTTGAAGTTAATCCAATAAAATTATTAATAGGCCTATCTGTTTTTTGTATGTTTGTTTGCTTTAAAAAAACACATAACAGTGAGTGTGGTGATATACCAGGGACAAAAGAAGAATGAGGAACTTAACCCACAAATAATCTAAATAATACAATGTACAAACAGTACAGAACAGACTAAAAGATAGCCCTTTTACCTAAATGGCGGAGTCAGGCTTCTTTCAGTAATCCCTCATTTCTAGCTGTGTAGAACAGTTACATAGTATAGTTATATAGAATAGTTTATGTTAGTCAAGGTTGATATTGAACAAGCAAATGTTAGACAGATATGTAAAGAACCTCCGGTCTCTTCTGGTAATGATAGCCTTTAGCATAACAGTGGAATTGTATAATTATTATAATTATATTTATTGTCTAGTTTAGTTTGTATTAGTATCAGTACTCAATATAGGCAGAGCAGGTATTAGAATTGGAACAAAACAAGTGGTATCGGTTCCTCCCTTAATGTCACATTGAGATTATGGTCAAGTTAATTGCTAAACACAGACTCTTTAGAAGTGTTCTGACTCACTTTGCAACCTTTGGCTTTGCTTATAAACGAATACATGTGACTGTGTTTCATTCTGTATAGATGCTGTTTGAGCCTGAAGATAAGATTGTAAAAGTGTTCTGCATCAAAGCGCTAAGCCTCATGTCATGACAGCATTTGCTGCTTCTTTTCTGAACACTGTCTTAGGTTTTCTTGTATAAGACCATTAGACTTCCTTGTGTAAGTACTGGGCAGTAGACTTCTTGGACAGTTGCCAGTTTCTCTAAGACAGAGATTGATTTTACAAAGCTCATCAGTGTTGTGCAGTTGGACATTTTATTCCAGTCCAAAGAATGTTTGGTGAATCTCTTTTATTCAGTCTAATCCACAGCGAAGGTTCTTTTGTTCATCTGCAGTACCACACTGATGCGATTCAGTTCTGATGCATCTTTGTCTTTGTGCTTTTCTCCTGGCAGATTTGAGCAGCAGCATCCCCATCATGCGGCTTCTGTTGAAGTACCTGGATAAAATGAGATGTTTCCGGAAGCGCTCCACCATCCCTTTTCTGGTGGTTCTTATCACCTTTCTCCTTTTCATGAACCTCTACATGGAGGATGGCTATGTACTCGTGAGTACTCTTTTGAACATAGGTTCATTTACAGTCTATAAAGAACACAGATGAAAAGGAGATATTTGTAACCTTCACAGCCGCTGCTTAGCTATTATACTGAACTCTAGTAGGGCCATACAAACCTGAACCTTGATCATCAGATAGTTGTGTTAGAGGCAAGCAAGTGAAATTACAGTGGATTCAGTAACCCACAGCAAAATTGTTTGAGCTGAAAGACTTGAAGAGATAATCGTATGAAATGTGTGAAAATCGACTGATCTGGCTCAGGCTGAATATGTCTGTAGTTGTTAGGAGGCACAGTGATGTGGAGTTGAAGTTTAAGAAAACTGTCCAGATCCTCCACCTATCAGCTATGCTTGCGTATGATTTCTGTAATGCGTTCAGCCAATCTACCAATTTATCCTCATACCCAGAGATGCCATAACAGATGCATAAGCATTGAATACCATATTTAAAAAACGGTACTTCAGTATTCATGAACTGCTTAATAACATGCCATTTCAGTTTTTGCCATTAATGTTATGGCAATATTCTGCCATGACAAAATGTAATGGTAACCTAACTTTTTTATACTGTATATTCTATAATTTATAAAATCTGTCATGACAACCATTATATGGTATGACGCCATTATATGGTATGTTCTATAGCAGGGTTCAAGTAAATTGCTCCTGTTGTTTGTTATTGATACTGTTGTGTTGTTTGTCTTACAATATATACTAGAATTAGAAAAGCTAATTGGACACAGGAATTGACAAACCTGGAGTCCAGTCAATAAACAGAGATTGGTGGTGTGGGTTAAAACTACTTGGACTTCTAAAAACAACTTTTTTGAGTTTACTATTTACAAGACACATCTGCAGATGTAAACCATGCCCTAAACCTTCCTTCAGTAATTATTGATAACCATCAGGGTGGAAAGGGTAGCAAAGGAATCTCAAAGAGTTTATATATTCATAAATCTACACTTAAATGGAGGCTTAAAGTTTTGAAGGAAACACTGTAACTGGTTAACATGTCTGTTCATGAGTCTACCATATGGAATGCATTGAACAGGCATGGTGTAAGCTGGTGCTCACCAAAAAAAAAGCCAAAGACACATTACATGTAAAACACTTTGTGGACTGATGAGATGTCAAATTGTTTGTGAACACATCATCTTACCTGTGAAGTATGGTGAAGGGGCCATCATAATTTGAAATGATTTCCATCATCAAGGGGAAAACCTAAGTTTATCAAGGAAACCTACAGGATCATGTCAGGGAGGTTGTACGTCATCGGAAGCTCAGGACAATGTCCCTTTCAAAGTAAATCTACCATAAAATGGCTCCAAAAGTTTGTTTTTTAGAGTAGCCAAATCAGAGCCATTCACATCAGACATCTAAAGAATATGGCTGAGCTGAAGACGCTCTGTAATGAACGTTGGCCCAGCTACTGGAAGCAGTTGCTTGGGGGGTTTTTTTCTGCCAAAAAGGTTTAAACAGTTGAGAAATCCAAAAGTGCACTCATTTTTCCACCACTGTGAATTGGACTGTGAATGTTTAATTGTACACATTAAAGACATCTCGGATTATGATTATTAGCTTTGGAACATTGTGTTTATCTACATACAAATGACATTTTAAGACCAATGAATGTAGAAAGCTAGTTCATTCCAAATGATATACATGCATTTTCTCACCACAGGTATGCTGTTCATAAATCCTCATGTACTGCTTTTTTATATATGTATTTCAACAATGATGTGTGTATTATAAAGTATCTCTGTAGGTAACCTCCAAATAAAGTGTTATCCACATTTCTAAGGCCTGATACAAAGTTACTGTAATTATATGCATTGACTTTGTTGATGTGTTGCACATGTCTAATTATCAGAGCTCCAAATGCACCATGTTTAAAATTTCATAATGCGGTCTAAATGTGAGCGGCTCATTTAATATTTATGAAGGCTAGTTTATGATCAAAACTTTGTGATCATAACATGTCATGTGTATTTGTCCTTTGAATTATTTAATAGTGTACAGTTTTTGACAAATTGGGTTTCTGAGTTTTCTGAGCCATTATGATTTAGTATATACACACTAATTTCTTGTGTACATTGAACATATTACAGTGTGTTTCCTGTCGGCCTCCAGATCTTTTATAGAGCTAATTGATTTTGCGCATGTGTCCAATTGATTTAAATGTTGCAGCCTGCAATTGCCTGAGCTACATTTTATAGCTTCATTTATTAGGGATGACAGTCTTTCCGTTTCCTCCATGGTGTGATTTTGTAAAAGTAAGCATGAATTCACACCATTGCAAATAAACAAGCAGAATCTAAAACAGAATTCATAATCTGGTAAGTTATCATTTAGAGTAACTTAGTAGTCGGCTGCATATATCACTAGGAGTACCCTGCTGTTGAAGAATTCATGTTGTAGCTATTTATCTAACTCAGAAAGGCCTCAAGAATGTGTCGGCTATGTCAAGAGAAACCACCAGGTTTCTTATTTGAGCAGTGTGCTGAAGAGATGAGTACAGTGGGAATACATACCCCATAACATCAGGTGACTCAATGCTTCATGAAATATCTAAATGAGTTCTTTACTGAAATCTATTATAAATGACTGTATCATCCATTCAAAAGTCATCCAATATGTAATATGCATATGTGTCACTGTGCTTGTCTATTTCAGGAGGAGGACAAACGGCAGTTAAGAGAGGCATCAATGCATCCACTGAATTCTGAGCGATATGTTCACACCTTCAAAGACATCACCAATTTCTCTGGAACAATTAATGTGACCTATCGCTACCTAGCTGGAACACCTTTGCCTCGGAAAAGTATTATTATTATTTTTTTTTTATGACTTAATAATTAAAGCTCATGGCGAAATAGCCATTAGGTATTAGTTCTTAATTCAGCATGAAGGAAAAAATGCAGAACACATAAAAATATATATTTAGCTGGAAATTACACCCAAACAACTACATAGCATGTTGGTTGAATTATCTCAATCCTAGTAATAAGCACATTCAGTGTTTTTGAGGTCTTGACTCTGGGGTGGTTAGTCTGATGTTCAGAGATTGATAAGTATGCCTTGATCTTCTCAGCAATGTGCTTGGGGTCATTATCTTGCTGTAGAATTCATTTCTTATTTTCAATGAGGTTTTAAAAATGAGTTGTAAACTTTGTTTGTGCTTATGAGCATACATGGTGTCTTCTATCAGAAACATCACCAAGTTCAGATGTTGTTATGCATTTCCATATTTGCATTTCCACCATGCTTGACTTATTGTCATACTTGTGGTTTGAAAAGTCTTTCATTACTTCGGTGGCATCTCGAGTCTTTCATTATCTCATTATTAAAACCTTAGTCTGTGTATCAGAGCTTCAGTTTCCATGTTTTATTACTGCTAAATGTATGTTTCTTAGTAACGGCTACACAGCCTTACAGACCCATAGCATTGAGTTGTCTTCTCACAGTGGAAGCATCAACAGAAACTCCTGTGGATTTTATCATTTTCTTCTCCCTCAAAGATGAAAGCTTTAAGTGCTGTTTACCTGATGATGACGCTGTTCATTGTCTACCAGGTCTACCATGGTTGTTAGGAGTCCTGTTGTCTTGATATCTCACAGTAATGTTTTGAACAGTTTTAAAAACTTTAACTAAAACAAGCAAATTATCTCTAATTATGTATCTGATCCTCTTAAGTCTTCTTAAGTGTCTCCATTTAAGATGTGTGTGAGAAAGAAATGATCAAGGTAGCTAAGCTGTGTTTGGGTAGCTGCTTGTGTGAAAGTTAGTGTCTCTTTAGGAGACCATAATGTCTGTGACTGCTTTGGGAACAGCTTTTGTTGGGAGGACACAGCTGTAACTTGTTGGTTTGGAGGGCTAAGAGCTAAAGTTGTGGTAAGGTGCACAAAAGTGGACAAATTAAATACTGACAGTATTTACTGGAAATTGAATAAATGAAAGGGCAGTTTCAGATTTTGCACAATACTGGATCATAAAGTTAAAGTTTATCATGCAAGATTGTGTGTTTGGATCAGGTGTTTATTTACTGTACTTTTTTGTCATTACAGAGTATCTAACTATTGGATTGTCATCAGTGAAAAGAAAACGAGGAAATTACCTTTTGGAGACCATAAAATCCATTTTTGACCAGTCCAGCTATGAGGAACTCAAGGAGATTGTAGTAGTGGTCCATCTTGCAGACTTTGACCTATCTTGGTGTGAAAGTCTGGTTCAGGAGATCTCCAGGAAATTTGGACATCATATCATTGCAGGGCGTCTATTGGTCATCCACGCTCCAGAGGAGTATTACCCATCTCTTGATGGTCTGAAGAGGAACTACAACGACCCTGAGGACCGGGTGCGATTCCGCTCCAAGCAGAACGTAGACTATGCTTTCCTCCTGAACTTTTGCACCAACCTCTCCGACTTCTACATGATGCTGGAGGATGACGTACGATGCTCACGGAACTTCCTCACTGCCTTGAAGAAGGTAGTAACATCCAGAGAAGGCTCGTATTGGGTGACATTGGAGTTCTCCAAGCTGGGCTACATTGGGAAGCTTTACCACTCTCGAGATCTTCCTAGGCTTGCGCACTTCCTCCTCATGTTCTATCAGGAGATGCCTTGCGATTGGCTTCTGATTCATTTCCGAGGCCTTCTGGCCCAGAAGGACGTGATCCGCTTCAAGCCGTCGCTTTTCCAGCACATGGGCTACTACTCCTCATACAAGGGGGCTGAGAATAAACTGAAGGACGATGACTTTGAGGAGGACTCGCTTGATATCCCAGACAACCCGCCTGCCACCCTGTACACGAACATAAACGTGTTTGAGAGCTACGATGCTGCCAAAGCTTACAGCAGTGTGGATGAATACTTCTGGGGTAAGGCTCCCTCCACTGGAGACTTCTACGTCATAGTGTTCAACAAAGCCACGAAAATCAGTAAAATCAAGATCACCACTGGAACAGATGATCGACAGAATGATATTTTGCATCATGGCGCTTTGGAGGTTGGGGAGAAACTGGTAGGAACGAAGAAAGGGAGGCAGTGCTCCTCCTACATCACGCTAGGTGAGTTTAAAAACGGGAACATTGAGGTCCATGATGTGGACCATAAGATATCTTTCGATATCGAATGCGTCCGTATTGTGGTAACAGCAAGCCAGAAGGAATGGCTGATAATCAGAAGTATAAGCCTGTGGACTACACAGCCTCCAAGTCAGTGAGAACTGCTATGGATCATTGCAGTAATCGTCACACGAAGGCACAACAATCAATTGTCTGGTTTGCTTTGTTTATTTATCTATTTATTTAGTTTTCTATTTATTAGATTATTTATTCTTTGTTTTTATATTTGAGAACACTTTGTTTTTGCTTCACACTTTAAGCATATAGAGAAAGTACACACTGAACTTTAAGATTCATATTTTTCTGATGACTTAGACTGCAACTCTTCATAAATGAGAACATTTTCAGGAACATTTTATTTTTTCTGGTGGTTACTCCATATCTCTTCAGCTGAAAACCTCAGCAGCTTAACTCCCCAGGTTTTGTTGCTTGGTAGAGGAATTTTCAACCATAGCCTTGGGATGTCCGGTTACATGCTCATTATATGCTGAAGCTGCTGCTTCACAAATTGTAAACATCTCCAAGTGGAGTTATTTGTTATTTGATGTATTCATTTGTCACACCCCCCACCCCCTCTCTCCTTTTCTGAACCGTTTCCTTACCATACCTTCCTGTCCGCAAACACATGACCAATATAGCATTGAATATACAATGTATTGTGGCATGAATTTACTCGACAGCACTTCATATTGTCTCCCCCCTTGAGTGGTTGAAGACATGTCATTTATTCAATCAACCTTGGGCCTGGAGGGTCACCTTTAGACTAGTGTTTTTGAGATTGCAGTGTGTAATTTTTTCAGTGTGTTCTTTCAGAGGCATGGACCACAACACAGAGTTTCTGTTCACCCATCTTCTGAAGGGTCGTGATTGAACGGTACAGTGACGAATGAGGTGGACCTGTTCTCCCTTCCTCTCTTTCTTTTTGCCCCTCTTTTGCCTCAGCACAATTTTGCCCAAGTAAATTGGATTTTGTTTGGCTCTCTTTCTCTCCATCTCCAAAGTTACACCAGCACCAGTCACCCTAGCACTCCCTTGTCTTAACACCCTACTTTGGTCCCTCAGTGGTCTGATGTCTTCTACATTCAGTCAAATTAGCCATCCCTCTATATAAAAAGGAAGATATGAGTAACAATGCAATAACAAGATACATGTTTACATTTATATGTACGTATAGCTGTTCTAATGAAAACTAGGCGTGCTATGGTGTAAGCATGGTAGGGGAAAGTCTCCCTACCCACATCATTTCCCAGGTGTGAAAATCAGATTGCTCATTTCTTGATCATGTGAGGTAAATACTTTGTGTTTTTTCTCTGGATGAATGCTTCTTAAATGTAGGTATGTGGCATGTTATTATCACAAAATGTGTTTTTATAGATTTTTTCTTCTCTGAAGCAAAAGCACAGATCCCTTTTTCCAGAGAGATACCTGAGGGATTTCAAGGTTGGGCTTCAAATTGAAATTGGCCATTTCTAGGAGGTTTTGGTTGGCTTCATAATGAAATACATGAAAACACATCACTCAGCAGTGCATGAACCAGGGAAGAAATATCGCATTGTCAGTAAGCCTGTAATTTGTTTTTTTTAGGTTTTATTACTTGTTTCCAAACTGTCTGCTTTGAACTTGAGCAGCATTGTACTGTACTTGGTTTGTAATTTGATATACTAGGTACAATTACTACCTTTACGACAGCTTACATCTCAGTCAGTGTGCTGCGTAGGTCTTTAAGTGAAGAGAATGTCTTATGATGTACATTTTTGTTGTTATTCTATCACAGCATCGTTTGTCACATGGTACTGTATGTATATTGTAAAATGACATATATTTTTTTACATGTACCATTAGAACTGTTTGCCTTGTATATTGTACCTAAATACAGATTGAACCAAGTGTTGAAACAAAAAAATGAATGCCATTCGATCTGGAAAAAAGCATCCGTTTGTTCTTTTGTCTGTGTATGTTGTCTTTTAGAAAACAAAGCACACACAAGCAGACAGTGTGGGGTCTTACATACAGACTGCATAGAAGTTTCATCTCGTCTGAGAAAATAGTTCATAAAGACAATTTCCTCTGCAGTGAACATTGGTTTGATAAAATTACATTTTTATACAAATGAAAGAAAAACAGGATTAACGTAAAGATGCATATTTTCATTTATGTAAATTAAAACATTTCTCTGTTGCTGAGATTACAGCTAGGGTTGTTTTCTCAGGTTTAGGTTTAGGCTTGGAAAATTCGTATTACATAGGTAAATACTAGGCTTGTATCAATAATGATACCAATATTAGGGGGATATCACATTTGTTTAATTGTACTCGTATGTGGAGGTATTTGTATTTGTCCTACCAAAAAAAAAATATCATCCAGTTCATACAACCACCAAGGTAGACAGCAAAAAGTGCTGCTGGTTTCATTTGCAGTTTTTTTGTTGCGGTTCCATTAAAACCAATTAAAACCAATCGAATATCTGATTTGCCGTTGTCTGTCTACTTCAAGCAAGTGAATGCAGCATTAGCTGCACTGCTGTAACTCAGTGTGCTAACTGTTTCTGCTGTGACACAGCATTTCTCAGTCTAAGGTAACTTGCTATTGCAAGTCCTTTAAAATCAGCCAGATATTATCATTTTTTTTAACTACTGTGTTATTCTACGTCACTTGGTATTGGATGCATTAGGTATTGATGCTCTCGGGAACAAAGCCTAGCACTCCAAAACGATAACTTCATGAGCGTAGGAAAAAACACTTTTAATGTAAGTCCATAAAACCAGACTTTTTTCAAGTAATTTAGACTATTTACTGAGTTTAACATACAGAAGTAGTGTCTCTCAGCATGGCATTGGGCTAATGCAACATGCCAGACATCTCGGCATGGAGTTGTAGAGGATCCTAATAGAGTCCTGTGATAATCCATCCCATGCAGCTTGAATATTCTCACGCAGTGGACTCATCCCTGAAGATGACCTCAGTCATTGTAACAGTCTGTGTGCACGTAATCCTGTATCGTCTAGCCGTCTGGCACTAACAAGATGACTCATGGAGGGCATCACTGATCATTAAATGTCTGCGATATATATTTAAAAATAACCTTATGCCTAAGGTACAAAAACAAGGGGTCCTGGTCCCAGGCCCTTAATGAACTTTTTGGACTCTGTGAATGGCTTAAATTTAAAATTCTGGGGATCCAGATGATGTTATGCTATCCATTATGGTAAAACAGATGCTCAAATACAAATTTGGGAAAAGGTAAGTGTTTAGCCTACTTCATCCTACTTAAATTACTACAGATGCAGCAATGGTCTCTCTCAGGGCGGTACTGCAGAAAATTAGTTAATAGTCTTTAATAGCCTAGCAACCGTATGCTATTGCATATTTGTAAATCTAAAACACTGAATTTCCCAAGTGTTTGGTGGAAAGAGGTAACTGGTACTTATTCCTCCAACTGAAGAAAAAAAGAGGATACATGTGAGATATCAGGTAATGTGAGGAAGAGAATTTCCAGAAGAAATAATATTTTACTGCCATTGAAGACAACATCATTGCAGCTACGGCGAGTTAGAAATCAGCCCGACAGTGCTAAAGTACCCAGTCAACGTGGGACCCCTCCATACCCCACACCATGGAGTATTTCACTCACTGCTTGAACTTAACCTTAAACACAACATTTATCTTAAACTCAGTCAATTTTAAAAGGTGTTTATGTTTTTAGTTTTTTAGACATAAATTACCAGATGCCCTTTAAAGTGTGTCACAGTTCCATGATGAATGTACCAACAGAAATGGGCCAGAGTGACTTGGTGTAAGTCATTTCTGTATTAACTGCATTAAAACATGCAATTAATACTGGCTAAACCTACAACATGACCTAATAACATGCAGGCTAATTATGAATAGCATGTGTAAGTTAACATGTACTAGGACATACTTCTAAATGCTTTTTATTCTAGTTTTGTACACTTCTAGACATTTCTTGGTTCCATATGAGTCTTTACAAGTTTCAGGCTGGCTTTCCTATTTGGAGCCCTTTTATCAACATCAAATAAACATTAACTTGTGGGATATATAACGTATGTTTAGACTGTTGCAGAAATCACAGATGTTATTGGCTTATATGACTACATAGCCCAAAGCTGAAGCTCTTTCATACATTATTCATCTATATATTTTATGCTTTGTGCCATTTTAATACATACATAATGAATTTACTGTGCTGGGTCTTTTGGGTAGATTTGCCTGGATCAGTGCATCGTCTTAGTATGCAACATTTCTGGTGCCAACAGTGTGGAATGTAAATATGATTATGGGTTTAAAGAAGTAGTAGTTATTAGCTAATGCTAAAAATCAGATGTAATTCATACATGTATGCATGGACATTCATACATCATTCATGTAACAGTTCCCTCTGAGTCCTTGTGTAGTGGTCAGGCTTGCAACAACTTTCCCTAAATATTGTAAAATTTATGTTTCCACTTTTCAATCTAAAATAAAACCTCTCAAAACTGCAGTAACACCCCTTCCTGTTGTATTAATATCTTTTGCAGTTAACATGTTGGTCCAAGTTTGAGCAGCATACTAAATGCAAGATTCACACATACATGTTCATACAGTTCAGCAATAAGAAATGCCCATCCCACACAATGGAAATGGCAGAGACTGCCCGGATTGGTCGCACTTAGGCTGTTCCAAATTCACAAATCTAATCATTTTTAGGCATATCATATAGCGGTGATGAATGGTGACAGAGCTAGAGTTTTAGTTCAGGCTATAATAAAAAAACTAAAAATAAAAAAAAAACCATTCAAACACCTGTCAGATTATCACTTATCACTGCAGTCAGTGTCATATAAAAGACTTTCAGAAGGCCTAGAGTGAGTCCCACAATGAGTCCCTGCCAAGTGTAAATCAAAATGTGACTGGCTGATTCCACCGTAAATCCCATAAAGTTTTTGGTTAGTCTGACATGTTTTGCCTTCCGATCAGCTTGTGAAGGTTAATCCGATGGGAGCATTAGCTATATCTACGTAGATACCACAGGGACTACCACAAACATAGACTTTTCCCAGGTGTACTTAACATGTAAATGCATCCGAACTGTTACCAGAATCTTTTTTGCAATTATTATTACTCTAGAAATGTTTTTTTGACAAATGGTAATAAACTCTGTGTTGTTTGAAGTACATAAAATGGCAAAGTACTTTTCTAGGGCAAAGTAAATCTGAATGCAATCATAAGCCTAAATGACAAACACTGCACAATACAGGCCAAAAACTCTGTAGCCTCGTTGTGCTTCCTTCAGCTCTTCAGGTTTAAAAATTACCTCTGTTACAAATGTGTGATAGTGGATAGAGGGGAGACCGGTGTCAGGTCACAGCACACCTTGAGGTTAATGGCCTTGCAGAAGGGCAGGGATTTTGGAGCCCCTAGCCTTCTGAGAAGAGTATGTATTCTTTTAAAGCCTTTTGAAAAGGTTGGTTGAAATTGGGAAATCTTCTTACGTCTGTGCAATTTTACCTTGCCCATGAATAACCTGTATGCTTTTTGCTTTTTTTTTTGCGCAAAGAAAAAAACTTAGGCCAAGATAAAATACCAGTCACTCCAGTAAATGCTACTGTTTAGCACCTTAGAGGTTAAAAAACTTTGGTTTGCAGGAAAAGGCACAAAATTTGCACCATTTACAGTTGCAGAATACATGCAGCCCAAAGAAGACTGGGAAGACGAAATGTAATATTCAAAAGCGATGGAATCATGAAAGATTATGATAACCATCATGCCATATGCTCCAATGAACACACAGCTTAACACACACTGTGACACACATGATGCTGAGCTGATAGATAGTCAGATAATGCTTGATCGCTAGCGGTAATGCACTGGAATCAGTGTAATGTAGTTTGCTAAAACAACATGTTGCTGGGATTGAACTGTTATTGCATATCTAACAGTCTTCACAAGTTTCTTTTTGGATTGCATATTTGATTATTTTTCACCTCTTAGCAGGCATTTTTAAAGCCTTATTACACATAGACTACACTGTCGAAAGTATGTGGGCACCCAGACTTCACATCAGTATGTGCATGCTGAACATTTCATTTCCAAATCCATTTTATTATGTAGTTGTTCCCTGTTAACTACTATAACAGCCTCCGCTCTTCTGGGAAGGCTTTTCACTAGATATTGGACCATGACAACAGGGATCTGCTTCTATGTGCCCAAAAGAACATTAGCAAGGTTTTGCACTGATGTTGGGGAGAAAGCCTGACTCACAGTGGGCACTCCAATTTGTCCCAAATGTGTTCGACTGGGTTCAGTTCAGTGCTCTATTAAGCCATTTATGTTCTTCCACCCCAGACTAGGTAACCAACTCTTTATGGACCTTGGCATTACCATGCTGAAACAGGAAAGGTTCTTCTTCAGATGGTAGCCAGAAAGCTGTAGAACTGGATTCTGTAGCATTAACACTTCCAAAGGGCCCAGCCCAAACAGATGGCTCTACATATTTAAGTACGTAGCATTCTAGTGACATTCTTCACCCATCACACTGACAAATTTTAAAGTATGATTTATCACTCCCAAGGAGCACATTTCCACTCCTCCAGAGTCCAGCAGTGGTGTGCTTTGCACTACTCCAGCTGACTCTTTGGGTTATGACTCTTGTGTATGTTGACCATATGCATGTGTGTACTTTATGGGTCTTGGAAACCCATTGAAGCTCTGGATAAACAGCATTTGGGAGCTCAGAAGTGAGTGTTGCAGTTGAGGCTACAGGATTTTTATGCACTACTCATGTTTGCCCTTGATGGTCTCATTGTGTTAGTTTGATAAAATACAATAAAAGCACTTACCATTGACTATGACTGCTCTAGCAGGGATGAACCCACTGTTTGGAAACAATGCCACTGACATGGCCAGATTATTCTTGAAATAACTACAAAAATAACCAAAAATCTGACAGTGCTGGATGTGTTTTTCTGACTTGAAACATAGTAGTGGTCATTTTTATTGTCACACATATTGTATCTTCAGAAAACAATAGAAATAGGCAGGACATTTAGAGACTAACATTTCTAAAGAAAAACAAGACAGTAGCTTTTTTGTTAGGAAGTCAAAAAGAGACCTAGGCAAATTTACTGGTGCCCAGGAAGTAAATTGCTGCTTTTCAACTGAGAATATGCCCTACGACTGCAAGTAAGTGTATGAGGCTGTTTATTCTCTCCATCCCAGATTTTTCATATGACACAAAAAAATCCATTTTTTAAATTTAACTACTTCAGACCAGGAGTCTAACTCTATTTGCCTTCATTCAGTTTATTTTAGACAATATGATGAAAAGTGGGCCATACTGGGGCCATATAATACCTGTATTGAATCAGTTTAACTGTGTGTGCCTAGTGTATGATTGCACTTTCCTTGGTGCAGTCCATAATATTGATTAGCTGTTAGGTTGCAAAAAGCAACTTTTGCATATCTACACTGGTGTAACTTACTATACCCACCTATTCATTAGGCAAAACAGCTGTGTGTGTGAATGCGGTTTTATCTGAGACGGTGCGCTCCCTTTCTCAGCAGGAGCTGAAGGTGCAGCTATGCTGCCCTTCAAAGTGGAGTGGAACTAACGCTGAGGTGAGTCCATATGGCAGGCGAGATATGTGGAAACCATAGCTAATGTGCATTTTAAAAGGTGTCAGAATAGTCCACAAAAAAACCAATACTCCGTAATAACTCCTGGATGAGGCCATGCATGGAACACCACCCAATCGATTCTGCGTTACCATGGCAGCGGCACTGCGTAAATAGAGGAGCAGAGCACACAATCAGATGAAGGGAACCTGAGGTGGAATTTGCATCCCCATGCCTATTCCCCACTGATCGGCCACACTGCCAATGCCTCTGTCTCACTGCCTTATGTCTCTGAATAATCATTATGGATGTTAATACCTCGGGAGAACTAGGGAACAGATAATAAGAAGTGGGAACCAATCGATTGTTCTTCCACTCTGAAAAGTTCACTGCAGCTCATAAGAACACCGTTCCATTTGGACTCCATGGTCCACACTGATTAAACCCTCCAGCACTACAGTCAAAGCAGACATGCCATTTCTCGCTGATAGGCCTACAGTTTTGTGAAGGTGTCAGCGTGTTCCTTATACATTTCTATTAAAGCTAATGCTAAACCGGAAGTAAACTTTTCCTTGGGAATATCAATGTATTACAGAGCTTATTAAACCTTTAGGCATTTCTGTCAGACTAAGCTTGTCAAGCAAAGGGCACATTTCCTCAAACCCAGGCTGATCTGAAAGGTTCTGTCACTGTGGTTATTATATGAGGAGACTAAAACCCAATCAGAATGCACAACAGAATCACAATACAACACTGGTATTTACACACATGAAAATATGTATGATAAGGATTACATCAATGTGACGACAATAATACTATTTAACAGAACTGATAGACAGCGTTCTTAAAACCACACTATGTTTTAGAGACCTCTCTGATGGAAATATGAAATTGCAGGCAGCGAGAGGAAGAACACTGAACCATGCTTTTGACCCCGTTCCCAAAGGGTTGTGTCTGATGATTGTGAGCATGTTGAAAGCGTATTCAATGAAAGTATGCAGTTTAAACTTGGAGGACGTGTCTTCTGAGGATGTAACTGAATTATCTACTAGTGTTATTATATCTTCATGTATAAGGTTAATTTTGCATTTGAGACTGAACCATCGAGCTGGATGTTCTGTTTGAGCTTGTGCATGTGACATCAATAGGTAATGACGTATGACATAGTCTGAATAACTCTGACAAAATCACTTCTGACTTATTGTTACACTTTAACTCCAGCAACCATATTTTAGCATCTTTATTTTCCTCCTGACTCAGTAATGCTACTTAAATCAGTTTTAGCATAATATCTTACATAGTGCAGCTTTAACTGTCTTATAATGTCCCTTACTCGGTAATGATGCATCATAACAGTATTATAAACAGAACAAATGTTCCATCACTTTATTATAAGGGCCTTTATGTCAGTTTGAAGTAATTTACTTCATAATAAATTATTTTTATCATCTTACACCTGCACTCAAGCATTTTTTTTCCAGTTTTTTGAACATAGAAAATGCCATGCTTTCAGCAAATCACTTTAAATAAATAATATTGGATTTATGGTGTTGCACCATGCAGACATGCAGGTTTCATTGCAAAAGGAAATAAGGATATATGCTTCCCAAACATATCAGAAATTGGTGTGAGAACAATGTGCCTGCATGCTAAGATCAGTGGTATCCTTCAGCCTGTTTATTAGCTTTAAGTACACTGACTATCTGACCTGTTTACGGCTACAGCCCATTAGTCTCTGAAGACTATAAAAGCCGCACCACATTTACTAATATTGCAGCTCAGTGACAAATTCACCCCACTGATGGTACTGCATTTTAGTATGTTTCTGAACAAGGCCCTAAACTCACAGTGGGCCACTTATTGGTGCCTTTTCATAAAAGAAAGCCTCCGAATTGGCTGAAAGCTCAGTAATATGGATGGCGGGATAAGACCTGATGAAGAGAGGAGAAGAAAAGCGCAGGCAGATTGATGGGTAAACAGCAGGCTGTAGAAAAGCATCTCCCTGAGGAGGCGAGCGGCTCAAAACAGAGATGTGGGTGATGAATGGCTTGTAATAAGCTGGCGACTGTCTGACGGCCGCTGATCTAAGGTCCCTCTGCGATTAGACGCTCGCGCATTTCCCCAGCGCTGTTGTTGACAGGAGTGTGATCTGTGTGCTGATGTGTATGAGGGTGGGGTGTCTTGCTAGGAAACAGACAGCAGCCAGACTGAGGACTATATCAGTGCTGTTCAAACAGCTAATACAATGTACAACCATGTCACAATGGACGTTTAGGAGCAGAGTTCACCAGAAACGTCCAAAAATGTCATCAGTAACAGCCGCATTTGCACTGAGCTGCCAGTTTTTAGATAAATATAATAAAAATATATGATCCAATAAGTGTAGGTTTACAACCTGCCATGCTGTATAATTCCATATTATTATTACCGGAAAGAGAATTCAGACAGACCACCGACCACAACATGTCATTTGGGTCATGAATCATTCTCAGCAGTGACACTCAACATTGCTAGTGGCATGTCAGTGTGATGGCGCTAGTACAGGTGTGTAGAAAACTGCATTGTTGCTGTACACCTGCATTGTTGGCACATCTTACAAGTGATGTTTCCATGCACAGTTCAAGGTAGTCATCCTCTAGTCCTTTGACTGTGGTCAGTTCCTGTCCACAGGACCACTGTTGGCTATGTATGAATGCCCTATAGGGCTTCTTAAATTTTTAGGCATTACTGTCAGACTGAACTTGTCAAGGATAGTGCACCTTTGATCAAATCTAGGCTGAAAGACTAGACACTGTATGAGGACATCAAAAACCAGTCAGAACAGCACAGTCCATCACTAATGTATTATATACACAGAAATATGTATGAATTCTTAGAGTTCTTTTTTTAATTGATCTAAAATATAGTGTTCTAAACTCGGTCTGGTGTAGATTCCATTGCTGGTAATTGCGGTTCGTAACAGTGTTGAAATGCACTATTCTCAGCCCAGCAGTGACACTTAGGTGTATGAAAAACCACAGAGCTACCAAAAAACATAACACTACCATATTAGTGTGAAGGATACAACTTACATAATAAGGAACTGACAGAGGAATTGTATTTTCATTGGGTGGGACCAATGTTATGGGGAAAAAAAATCGGTGACTTTGAATATCAGTGCTGGTCAAAGCAGGGGTGCGTTTCCCAACAGCATAGTTGCTAACTTTGTTAGCAACTTATGTAGTTGGAACAATACCGCTACGAACAATCCAACAGGTCCAGCTGTTTCCCAAAACCATGATAGAAACTATGGCGGTAACTACATATTTTGGCCTTATATTACAAGATTTGTGAGTTTTAACATGTTTCCCTTTGTGAAAGTCTGACCAAACCCATTTGGAAACATGGTAGTTAGAACTATGGTGGTTCACACCGACATGGTTCAAACTACTGTGGTACGAACAAGGTACGACAGTTTCGGGAAACGGTCGTAATTCAGATGTTAGTTAGTTTAATGATGCTTCATACCATATTAGTTCAGTGCTAGGCTCCACTGTTGTATGGGAAATGCACCCCTGGTCAGTTGAAACAGAAATGGAACAGTGGTGGCAGCTCAAGGGCTTTTTTCCTGAAGGAGTCACAGTAAAAATGTTACATACTAAGTTAAATTAGAGGGTAATATGTTAGTTCAAGTCTGGGTTTAATCTTGAACAGCCAAAAAGTATTTGACAATATTGTGATAATGTGAATTTCTGTTAACTTGATGCTAATCTACTGCTCCATAGGGGTGCAGGCAGCATTGTTGTAGAGAGGTTATTTTTCCTCATTTTTGAGAAAGTTTTGACATTTATGGTCTGAACTGAAAGCCTAGCACACTTATAGTTTGCCACTTATTTCCACTGATGGATGGAGTGGAGAGTTGCTGACAATGTTTTCTGCTTTCCATAGCAACAGATGGAAACCTGCAAAGTGTACCTATATCGTAGGTGCAGCTGACAAAATGGCTGAAGAGTATAGATAGAAGTAGATAGACGGTATCCATCAAACCAGCAGCTCCGGTACTGAACTGCGGAAAAGAGGTGTTCTCTATCAGAAGGCTTAATTACAGGATATTCAGATTCCTGTGCATGTTAATATCATTAACTCTGAGCTGATTGAAATTGATTCTCCACCAATGCATTCATTAGTATAATGTGTGATCGTGTCCAAGTAGGAAACTGAACAGCAGTAAAGAGACACTTCATTTAAGAACAAAAACAAAGGAGAACAAATGGTCAAGGCCAGTTCTGAGATAATTATTGTATGAAGGGTATAAAAGAAGTCTCATGTCAGTTATTTAGCATTTAGCACAGATTGTGAAATTGATAAGCAGGTGTTTATTGGCAGCACCGCAGGTGCTGTGGTGGCTCGTGGCCGGCTGTGGCCGCTCCCCCCAGATCAGGACTAGGTTAATCCCTCATCACTGCAGCACGCTAAGCAAAGACCTACATCTGCCTCTCGTCGGCTGCTGTCACACATCACGCTGCAGGCGCTGCAGCCGGATCCACCTTCATCTGATAATTAGTCCCATTTATCCTGTCTCTCCCCTCTGAGTGTGCCGCACCATCCCCACACCGCAGCTTTCATCAGTAAAGCATTAAAGTTTCATAAGCATTAACTACTGTCTGATGACACTCGCTCTCAATGGGACAGCTCCCTAAAGCGAATGGGTCCCTATTACTCCAGCAGGCTGAATCCTCCACTGCCTGCATCTCTGTCTGTCCTGGGTATTGAAGAGCACTATTCAACAGTATTATAATTGCAGACCTTCTTAATCTAACAAAAATAAGGAAAGAAAGACATAGCAATGTAGCTTCTTGCTTGTATGCACCCAAAAATGCAGTTATTAAGGAACAGAAATTGAACATGTAACCGCAGTCCATCATTTCACAAAAAGACAAAATAGTCCCTGTAGTACTTTGCATTCAGCCTGAATGGATGAACTGGAGATGGGAGGATTATGTGTTCTTTTTTTTAATCATTAATATTTTCAGGCATGACAGCCTGAAAGATTTGGAGATTTGCATTCAGTAAGCATGCAAGCAAGCTGTTTATTCATTTGTTCTCAGCAGGAGCATGTGGAGCGTGCATAAACAATATGACATGCATAAGGCAGACTGTCCCTGATCTCATCCAACATTTCCTAAATATCGATCATATTTTGAAATTGGCTGTACAGTACAGTTTTTGCAGCGTAAGCCTATGTAATCACCTTAAAGCGATGGATCAGAATGTGAATCTACAACTCTCTCCTAGATTTGAGGTACATGTTTGAGGTGCAAAGTCTCAATTTTTGAATCTTGCAACATAACATTGACATATCCAAGCCATAAACATGTCACGGCAGATGTCATATGCTGTCATGAGCTGTCTTGTCCAGTAATATAACAGTGTCATGTTATCACTGTCAGTAATTGTCAGGCACTTCTCTTTTTTCACTGTTTTCGCTGCTTTCTTTATAATTGTCCTAGAGGTAAGAATTACAGTAAGGCTAGTTTGTTTGTATTTGTCTTATAGATCTCCAGTTAGGCTAAAAGGCAAGTCTGGTTGACACTAAAGGGGTTCCCAAAGTCCATATAATGTATTTGCGTAATGCATGCTGGGTATCGTAGTGAGAGCACACTGATGAATGAAAACATGAAAACGATATAGTTCTGACTCCTGTGAAACCCCAGAGGCTGAGGGATACAATGCTGCACTAAAGAATAATGCCTACCACAAAAACAAATATTGTACATACTAGTTTTAGGCTAGAATGAAAATGCTCCTTTACGTAGTCTCAAATGGGCTTTCTTATCTATAAAAATAAACAAAAGCACAGAGAAAACGCAGCCCTCGGGCCGGTCGCCACTGCTGTTCTAAGCTGTGTGATGCTTTTTGTCCATTTTTTATAGGTAACAGTAAATCATACAGTCTCATAAACCACATTAGGAAACGTGTTTCAGATTGCTAACAGCTCTACATGGTTTGAGACAAGCGTGTGATAATTTAGCCACAGTTTGCACAATGCTGACTGGAGGGTATTGGCTTCTAGTGCTTGTCAACTACATTAGCCCAGGGAATTCTGAAATATATCTTATTGCAAATGTTTTTTTAGAGCAATATTGCTATTACAATCATTTTTTGATCATTTTAAATGTGATTATTTTCTATAAATTCAGCTCCAGGCCTTTTGTCCTCAAGAAGACGAGCACATTCATTTGAGACCTTGAATGCTGGATGGACTGTCAGAGTACCGCATTACGTAAGCCTTTTAACTCCAGGACAGAATACAGAAGCATATTGGATATATTTGATATTTGGGGAAAATGGTATGAATTAGATTTCTGGCCATCACGTCAATGTCTGAAGACACTGTCCTGTCCCACTGGTACTGCAGGGTAGATGAGGTTGAACTAGAAGAGTGAGGTTTCCAGAAGAGGAAAGGGAACTCACTCTATTGCACTCCTGCACTTTAGCAGTCTGTATCCAAGCTTTCTGATGTCACATCAAGCTGTGGCCCTCTCTCTCCCTCACTCCTTCTCTCTGAAACTACTGCAGCGCCCCTCTCTCCATTGTAACGGCCTTAATTAAAGATTAATGGCGGGGTTTTCCCTGTGTGAAGAGAGGAGATAACTCCTCTCCCTGGGCTCTTCTTTAAAAGCGCCTCGTCGCCGAGAGCGCTGGAGAAAGACAGAGTGAAAGAGTGGCAGTAGCGTGGAGAACAAAGCGGCCCTGGCCTAGAGACATGCAGGAAGCACATAGAAAACTGTGAGGATGGAGGGGGTGAGTGATGGCGTATGTGTGTGTGCAGGAAGGGGGAGTCATTTCAATTATAGCTGGCAAAAAGACACAATCAATTCGTTTAAGGCCCCTCTGCTGTGGTCGCCTCCCTCCTCCCCTCCCGAGTGACAATTAAACCCATCGTCTCCAGCAGCCCCACTAACGGCCTGGCTTAGTGCTGGTATCCATATTAGCCCTCTCTCTCTTTCTTTTTTAGCCATTCTCTTTCCAGGGACAACTGCTAAGAAAAGAGAGAGAAGAGAGACAGGGTCGGACATTTGTGAAATTATTCTCCTTCCATTTTTTTTCACCTGCCTTAATATCACGTGCTGTCACAGCATCCAATAACATTTCCTCTGCTTTTTAGATGCAAATCAGCACATGAACCTGGCTGGTAATCTTAGGCATAACTGGGGATGGGGACATACTCGGGATGATGACTGGAGTGCAAATTTTAACCCTGTAGTTTACTGCAAAGCTAAAATTGTTAACAAACACTGGCACTCACTAGTCACCCAAATAGCCCAAATGGTGTTGGTAAAACATATCTACAAAGGTTCTTTCAAACTACAACCAAATCTTAATTAAGGTTACACAGATCAGGTTCCTACACAGTTATAATGGTCATGATTCTACATAAGCTCTCCTCCAGAAACAGTTCAGACTATTTAAGTGATTCAGTTCTAGTGTTCAGTTTTAAACAAAAAAGTAAAACCTGGATTCTAAACATGTCTTGGCTGATCGACTACATGTGGGATAAGTGGAAAATTATGTCAATTAGATCACAGAGCTTTTCCTTTAATATGTTATTTGCCCTGCTATGTAGTTGAGCATAGCATTTTATCTCTCAACGGTGCCAACGGTTATCATTCACTGTGTTATCATTTTAGTGTTTTTGTCCATCAGTATTCTCTCATTACAGTACCCAGCATGCATTATGGAAATATATCCTACAACCACTGGGAATCCCTACAGCACTCAAGATATCCTGACTAGCCTAGTCATTCACATAGGCTAAAGCCTTCTCTGATTATTCACTGGATTAGTTTTACTAAGGAAATGCAGTAAGTTGAGTGATTACTGACAAGATCTGTAATTTGAATCCAATACAAATCTGCAATATCAGCAGTTTTGACAGGTCATATTTCCAGAGCAAACAACCCCTAAGATTCACTGATCATGGTGCTCACTCAATAATAGCAACCTTCTTCAAATTAACATCAAAATAATGCAATAACAAAAGCAGGTCATAGAAAACAGCATCTCCATTTGTTTCATTGTAACCAGAAAACAAGGTTAACAGGTGAATAGATCATCCCTGAGTTCCTTGAGAAGGAATTTAAAAATCCACAACATGTTATAGTTTGACAGTTTGATTCCCTGTGCATCCTTAGCTCTAAATGTATTCTGCTTAATGTTATCCTCTGAAATCCAAAAACACTGAAGTGCAAGTTATATTTAATATATGAGTTATATGCCTTTGAAACTAATTTAAAAGTTTACGGTTGGTTTGATTACTACAAATGAAAATAGTTCTCCTTCACTGTGTTCTGATTAGCTAGCTGAATTTTCTCGGCAGCGATACTGCAGTAATAATTTTCTCTTGCATTGCTCCTGGCTGGATGATCTTTTTTCCAATTTGCAATCTGATTCTCCAAGGCTGAACAACTGAATTCAGCCATCTTCTGAGTCGTTTATCCTTCTGGGTCGCAGAGAGTGTTGGAGTCTATCCCAGTGCTCAATGGGCGGAAAACAGGAAACACCCAAGACAGGCCACTAGTCCTTCGCAGGGCACAATCAAATTCATATATTATTAAATATATGGACCTTTCCACTTAATTACTGCAGTCCCACAATAAGAAAACATTAAACATCAGCATTCAGACTCTAGACATTTACAAGGAATTTGTTATGATATATTTAAACCAAACATATTAATTACATTAGATTACATTAGATTACATTAGATTAGATTAGATTAGATTAGATTACTTTACTGCCATTATGTTTTTCACAATGAAATTCCTGCACAGCCTAAAATATGGAACTCAGATATAATACTAATAAAAAAAGGGCTGTTTAATAGAGTGCTGAGCCGCAGCATGCACATGCACCATCATCATCAATATGCTTCCAATGTGCTTAATTGAGTTTGTAATAAGATAAATATATACAAATCCACCAATTTACAGTGTGCTTTCTACCGGAGCTTAGCTTCTGCAAATCCTAACCCCTGAATATTCACTTGTGAATAATTTCTTGTAAAATAAAGTTGAAAGATAAAGATTTATCAAGAGTTTTATGTTTAAATCAAAACAGAAAGAGTTGTAGTCTGTAGGCAGAGGCATATTTCAGATGCACCCCTGCGTTTCAGAGCAGGAAGTGAAACTACATTCCTGTTCCTCATAATCTGCACATTTTTTTGCGCAATGGGTGAGAAAATAAAGCATTAAATGTGACCTGCTAAAAGTCATCACACATTTCCTAATTTTTCTAACTAAAAAGAAAACCTGCACAAAAATTTGCAGAAAAAATATTTAAGTCTGTTCTTTCTGGAGGATGTGTTATTTCACTTAGAAAATATGCAACTTGGACTATTCAAACTTTTGCACATTTTTATATGAAGTAAGAGGCCCAACACCACACACCCCATGGGGTAAACTAATGTAGGATACATTTGAAGCTCCTGCTGATGCAACCATATGTCTGTTTGCTTTTGCAATGATTTTGCTCATTCTAATCTTAAACATATCATGCTTAAAGCATTACATTTGGACAGGATGCTTCTGTGGGCAGATGTCCATCAGGTAATCAAAGCTGATGAATGTTTTTTTACATCATTGTCTACGTGCATGTATTCGAGTGTCTGTAAAAACTGTGTGTGTTCTTTTCATCTCACACAGTTAACTCGGCTTGGCAGGGTATCCATCTACAGGGGAGTGAGCAATGCGTGATTAGGATAAAGAGATGTCTGCTTTCTTACAGTTGCACTGAAGACTGTGTGTGTGTCTGAGAGAGAGAGAGAGAGAGATTTGTGCTACAGGGGCGTGTATCTTTGCTGTGGGGAAGGTCTGTGTAATTTGCTTCATTGAGAGCAGACAGTAGGTTGGATTAGATCTCTATCCTGTGGGCGGATGTCACTTTATCGCCTCCCTTCTCTCTCCAGTCGGCCACCGCTGCCCATACGCAGGCCCTAATTATTTACTGTGCTGTCATAGTACAAGGTCACGCTTGTTATACCATCATCCAATTCATACAATCAGATTTCTTGCAAAGAGAACTAATCTCATTCCTTCACAAGCAATTATCTTGATCAGACTGACTGCTAGCAGATACGCTGCCCTGCCCAAGATGAAGGTGATGACTTTCATTTAGTACCAGGCCTGGAATCTAGTGGAGCCCCGCGGCTAACTTAAACTGTCAATCTGTAGCGCCATTCGAAAATTTGAGCTAAATTAAAGAGAGGTCTCAGCACTGGATAGCGGCCAAAACAATTATGAAGCGCTACCGTGGACACAGCAGATGATGCCGGGGAGGACTGTGTTTCCCTGGCACACGTCCATGTCCTTTTTCATGGGGAAGAGTTGACTTTTTTTATTACATGTGAGCAGAAACCCAGCGAGGACTCGTACAGGAGAGCGTCTTAGAAAATGATATTCTGAAGGGAGAGTAATGTAAGTTTAATGAGACATAATATAAAGGGAAAAAAACTTTTAAAGTGCAAAACAGAACCATTACTGAGAAAAAAAGAAAACATGGAAAATGTTACGTTAGCCTTGAACAGCCTGAACAGCCTGAACAGCTTTAAGCAGCCAGGAACATGAGTGAGGCTGTCACAGTTAATAGATTAACAGAGCAATATGTAAGAGGACCAAATCTGTCTAATTCATGCTCCACAGAGTCCTCCTCCCCATTCATTCCTGCACCCATTTACTTACCAGTCTAGAAGAAATGTTAAAAGTTCAGCACCAAACTTCATTCCTTTACTCACCAAGAGCGTCTCCAGCGGTAGAAAGCCATACCAATGTTAAATCTTCTTTTTCTTGCTCAGAGCAGGCATTCTTCTTCTTTATCCCCTCATGTGGGGACTGAGTGCAGATTTGATGCTACAGTAACTTGTATCACCTCTTCAGATACAAAGTGGTATTACAAGACAGGACAGACTGAGACTAGCTGGTTAGCAAGCCAATGTCAGGCGATATCTCTATAACACAAATCACAAAGTGGTTATATACCCAGTTCTGTACAAAAGTCAGAGCCCACCCATCATTTATTTAAGTCAAAATAGTCATTAAGTTATTCATTATCAGGGGATATTTCTGAGGAGATCAGGTATGAGATAATACACTTGAATTAGGAAGTGGAAAGTCAAAGGAAAATACGTGAAAAAAAGACTTTCAAAATGATTAAAAATATAGAGAAAATGGGTGTCCTAACAATTGTTTATGATTCACTCATCTCTTAGACAACAACTCACAGTTCAGACCAAAGTGCAATGGGCCTGAAAGTATGCATAGGATGTGTCAAGAAGTTGTTGTTAAGAAGAAATAGAACAAAAAAAGAGAGAAAAAACTTAAAGCAGAAGGACTGACCACTCTAGAGTCCAGACCTCAGCATCACTGAATGCATTTGGGATTACTTGGATTGTGAGAAGCAGTAAATGTGACCAACTTCTAAGACTGAACTTTGGAAGCATTATAAAATGTCCCTGCAGATTTCTTTAAAAACTGCAAGTATGTCTTCAAATAGAATGGAAGCTATAATAAAGACAAAGAGAGGACTCAATAAATACTGAAAAAATATATTTATTTGTTGTGGCTTTTGTGTAATTGTTCATTATGTGTAATTTCTGCTTTTCACTGATACTATTAAAACTCAGCATACTGTACTTACTGGCTAGAAATTAAAAGTTATCAGTTTTGATAATCATTACTGGCCATCCTAAATATAAATCCATCACAATGAAGATCAAAACTAGAATATTTGTAATTACATTGTATTCTTTACTTTATTTTTTTCTTTATTATTATGGTATATATGTATTTTTTATCTTATTGTTTATTGATCTTGCTCTTAATTTTTAAACATTTTTATAGCATCTTATTGTTTCATGTGTTGTCAAACTATCTGACTGCTATTTGTACTGTGTTTGACTATGTATGTGACAAACAAACTTTGATATGATTTAATTGGTTTGACGTTCTCTGGGACATAGACTACATGTGCCACTTTTTAAAGAGTTCCACAAAGGGTCCTTTGAGTGACGCTGTAAATGAACCACTTTGGAACCTTGTTTGAAACAAACAAAAAAAAGATCTGTGATTGTAAAGAACCATTAAAAGGTTTAAAGAACCTTCCCTCAATATAAAAATCCTAAACCTCAAAACCCTTAGAAAATCAGCTGAAAGGTTCTTTTACAGCATCATTTTGGGGCTTTTATTTTTAAGACTGTGCTGTGTGTAGATATTCATATAACCTACGCCTGCTGTTATGGTTGCATTCAAAATTAAAAAGGGTAAAAAAAAAAAAAGAAAAGAAAAAAAAAAGAAAGAGCTCTGTGTAGGAGTCCACCTCTTCCTACCTTAGCATTCTAGTTCTGCTCCTCTTGTGTTTCTCTATTGCCATCTCCTGGCCTGCAGGAGCAAACAAACTTTCTTTTTCTTAAATGTATTTCATTTGTTTGCTGAATCCCAGTTAAATAGAAGACATTTGCCTGTGATGTTAATCTTGTTATAGGCCTATGCGATTAAATGCCTGTGGTCTGATGAGTGTATTAATTATATTGTAGTGTTTTCCTTTTCCTTTCTAATTACTTTACCCACATTGCTATATGTAATTAGCAGTAGTTAATTAAAGAAATGAAAAGTGTGCTCTCTCCAACCTATTACAGTAATCAGAGGGTGGTCGGCACCAACAGTCGATAGAGTGTGACAGATTACTGATCATCAAACATATTGATCTAATGATCTGTGTCGCATTTAGAAATGTTCTAATTACAGCATTAAGCTTTGTGTGATAGGGATTGAAATTCAGTCCTGTATGAGATTGTCTTTTGACAGTCAACAAAAATGATACTCTGCACTTAATTATTCTGACAGTAATCTCCCAGCCTCATTTAGGGAGTAATCAAATCAGGAAGAGTCAAGACACAGTCTTGAAGGTGAAACCACCGTTTCCTCTATGACATGAGGTACATGTTAAAAGCCAGAGACCAGCCTTTATTTAACTGCCAAAACAGTTTTAGTAAACTAACAAACACCCACTTTGGTTAGCATCACAGGGGGGAGAGGAGAAGAATGCCCATTCTACCCCCTCAGAGAGAGAGAAACACTTAGATGGACGTAGTTCATCCCTGAAAGCATATGTTTAACATAACATTGCACAGAAACCTCAGAAACTACATAATATACCGGACTGTGAACAAACCAGGGTTCTTGCTTGTAAAGCTGTTTTGCCAGTAAACAGAATACAGGAGAAAAAGTCTAGTTCATGGTTACTTATGTTAGTGGACTCATGCTAGTTCTTCTGCTAGCTCTCCTGCTAGGCCCCCTGAAGCTTCCTCCTTGGGGAACTTTTAGCCCGTTCCTGCATACAGAACAGCTTCAACGCTGGGATGTTGGTGGGTTTCCTCACATAACCTGCTTGCTTCAGGCCCTTCCATACATATCTATAGGATTAAGGGCAAGACTTTGTTTTGGCCATTCCAGATCATTAACTTTATTCTTCTTTAACTCTTCTTTGTGTGAACAACTTGTGTGCTTAAGGTTGTTGTCTTGCTGCATGACCTCTTGAGATTCAGTTCATGGACAGATGCCCTGACATTTTCCTTTATAATGTAATTCCCTGGTAGAATTCAGAATTCATTGTTCCATCAATGATGTCAAGCTGTCTTTTGGCGCAGATGCAGCAAAACAGGCCTAAATCATGATACTATCACCTTCAGTTCAAATTAATACTGAATTTGTAGAAATGTTTTGCCTTTAATATATCCTCTTTTGTGAGATTAAATAGCAAAATAGCTGAAAATAAAAAACATATGGTATGTGCTGCCAAATGTAATCATAACCACGTCATCAAAGTGCAACTACAGAACAAAATCACAGTCTATCTGGTTGCACAAACATAATGTATTTAGGACCTGCAGTTTATGTAAGAGGGAGAAGAGAGAGGACTATTTTACTTTAATACCTTTGTTTGATCTGTGATCTGTGTACGTGGACAGATTTTGTATTTAAGTTGTAAAGGATCTGAGCTTAATACACTATGAGGAAACAGATCAGATGTGTGTCAACTTGACCTCTCTCCTACACAAGTGAACTACTTCTTATCTAGCCATTTATTTGGTTTGTCTGTTAAGCTTTTAAGATTTTACAGGTACATTAGATTTGGACATTGTTTAAAGGATTTTGGTCACATTACTGGCCTTCCACTAATCCCATGACGTGTCAACTATATAGAAGTGACTCTTCACTCAAAACATAAGGTTCTTAAGTGGTTCCTGGTTTGCATGAAAGGTTCTAGAAAATGTCATTATATAGATGGCATAGAACCTTTACATTATGAGAAGGCTCATTCAACTTGAAAAAGTGGTTTTCACACTCTCTCATGTCTTATTAATTAAGTTCACTGAAAGGTTCCTTAAGAAACCAAAATAGATTCTTCTGCGATCTTGGTGTTAACTCTTTTTGTCACCTTTAGTCAACAACATACATTAATCAAACAAGGCATTTGGCGAATCATTGTCTTAATGCGTCATGGAGCAATATGCAAGGGTTAATGGAGCAATATGCAAGGGTTTTTTAAAGCATGGAATGTAAAGGAATAACAGTTTGACGGTATGTCAAGGACGTCTATGTATTGTGTTGCAGAGAAATCTACTTAGCATACTAAGCAGTTAGCCCTAGGCCATCCTGTCTAATACCACTTTCTACCTCAAGAGGTGATAGTGAGTCTCTGTAGCATTGTACTAAATCAGTTCAGCATGAGAGGACGAAGAAGTATCACTGCCCTGATGGTGTTTTCTAATCTTTTATCTATTGGTGAATTAGATCATTTAAAAAAACAGGAGCCAACGAAAGAAGGAAAGGAAGAATACAATGATGGCTGAAGCTCTTGGCAAGGATCATTATAACAACCACCTCCAACCACTCCCAGCAAGAAACCACTTTCAGCAGCGAACAAAAAAAAGTGGTATAAATAGAAGCAAAACCAAGAGGTAACATTGGTGTTGCTGAGTGGAGACAGTCTTGATCAGCAAAGGGATGAAGTTTGATGCTGAACATGGTGTTTGATGTCTTCTAGTGTGCATTTTCTGATAATACATTGCCCCCTATTGTTTGCAGTATAATTTTGACAGATGGCTCCTTTCAGTAGTAAATAGTCTTCTGGCTGCTGAGCAGACCTCACCACTGAACTTCATTATAAAGATAAGAAATAATCAATTGGTGCACACTATCCAAAGTTTATAATGCATTTTGCTTGCAGATCCCATTAACTTTAAACCAGAAATTTTATATATAAAACGATTACTGCCAAATAATGATGTGCATGTCTTAAATAGTTGAAAGATGTGTCATTTAATTACATCAGAAGAAAATAAATATACATTGAACAAATATAATAATCTTTCCAACAAACATACAGTATTTGCTTGCTGATTTTATTTACACATGCTGTCCCTTGGCAAAAGATAACATGGGACAGATATGTGGAGGGACAAAGTGCTAAAGCAAAATAAACCCAGAAATGATCTATTACTGTTTCATTCTAGCTCTACTGTGAAAATAGCCACATATTCACAGAATGTAAAACGTCTTTTTTCCCGGTAGATATAGGGGTCAGTAATAGGAACTTCGTTTCAGGATGTATGGCCTTCTTGTTTTGTTATTGTGCAGCTGCCTCTTTAGAATGTATGGAGATTTTCTTTTCAGTGGGTTATCGCTGTTCTGGTCCAGTTCGATGTATTCTTCATCGTAGTGGAGCTGAAAAAAGACACACAACAGAAAGGAAGGGTGAATAATAGCCTTCTCTTTTATTCACGTCAGCGAGACACGTGCGGGTGCTTGATGCAGGTGTGTAAAGGTGGGATGCAGTTAATGCGCGGTGGCGTGTTCTGATTGCTCATCAGCTCAGAGCTGCTCTGAAGAGTACTTGAGTGGGCTGTGTGTGTGGCAGAGTGTGCACTTATTGAACAGGCTGAAGAGTTGTATTAAAATTGGGAGGGTCTGATCTGTGTGGCGTGTGATCCTGTTAAAATGTGTTTAAAGCTTACATCACAAGAATGGGAAAGATCAGTGCTTGTGTGTGTGAGATCATGTATTTAGGTCTAAGTGGGGGCCAAATTTCAGGATAACGGAAAACCTGAAAAACCTGTGTGAAAATTTCATGAGGAATGGGCCGATTAAAGTCAACCGGAATAAGAATTATATTATAATGCATTTTCCTTCCATACTCTGAAGTATTTCTGAGTGAATATTAGCAATATTAATGATAGTTACGGAGCCTGCATTTTGGTTGATTATAAATCGGTATGGAGGGGGGGGGGGGGGGGGGGGTCGGCTAAGCCACCATGCAGCAAAAAACTGAAAATGTTCTAGAGGCAGCAAAATTCATAACATTTCATTGAATACTGCATGAAAAAATAGATAAAAACATTAAAAAGGTCAATTTTGATTTCAGATTTCCCTGCTCCCATAAATGTACCTTTACAAATATACGTAAATGCATGCATACATACACAAAAGTTCGGAATTCTTTTAAAAAAATAAAACCAGTTTTGGTGCAGATATATCAAATAATTCAAATACGATGGTAATATTTTAAATGTTTCAGACTATTTGTAGGAAGCTTTAAAAAGAAAAACACATTTGTTGTTTGTTTGTTTGTATGTGTTGATTAGTTAATAAAATACTTTAAGTGGTAATTAGTTACTGCCATTAGTTATAACACCATATAAGTTATTATGGGATAAAAATTTCTTCTTATTAAAAGCTATTTCCAAACTTTTGAAGGGTAGTATCCATATACAGTTACATGATATATTAAATGTTTGCCGCTGATGAAACTGATTACTCTGGAAAACTGCTCATTGTGTTTGAACGCTCAGTTTTGTGTGAATGCATGAATGCATGTATCTCTCCGTCTCTCTTTATCTCTCTTTCTTTTTCTTTCACTCTCTCTTTATCGTTCTGTGTCTCTCTCATTCACTTTCCCTCACTCTCATTCAGTTTCCTTCTCTCTCTGTCTCTCTCTCTCTCTCTCACACACACACACACACTCACTCATCTCTCCCTGTCTTTCTCACTCGCTCTGTGATAGATACAGATTGAGAGAGGGGACTGAACTATGTAAATCTGTCGCTTTCTTTTTGTCACTCTCTCTCTTTCAGTCCTTCTCTCACACACTCTCTCTCTCTCTCTCTCTCTCTCTCTCTCTCTCTCTCTCTCTCTGTGTCTCTCTCTCACACACACAGACACTCACATGTGCACTTTCCCTCTTTCTGTTATACTTGCTCTTTCTCTCTTTGCCTCATTCTCTCTCTCTCTCTCTGTCTCTCTCAATCTCTCTTTCATTCTCTCTTTCATCCTCTTTCTCTCTCTCCCTCACCTCTCTGGGGTGCAGTACTCTGCAGAGAGTTTGGAGGTTGTACAGGTCCTGCAGTGTCTGGCTGAGGGCCGCAGTCAGTCTCTGCTCGTAGGCTGTTTGAATCTCCTCGATGTTCCAGTCCTGTGTGGGCTCGCTGATGCTCCCCAGCATCCTGCACATGTTCAGTAGGGGCAGTGGCCACATGGGGGCACTGTGTCTGCTCTGCTTTACCAAGAGACATAAATCAGAGCTTCACATGCATTTCTAAATACAGCAGTAGACTTGCTTCCGCACATTACAGCTTTTCTTCATCTTTATTATCACTTTCTTAGCAAAGCAGAGGGGGGCCTTTGCAATAGTGTTCACAGTGATTTAATCAGATACTTTTACAGAACAATTAACACAAATTTCACAATGCAGAAGTACATTGGATAACAAATGGAAAACATTTAGAGAGAAAGGTTATAAATACTCTCAGAATTATAAATACTGTAGCATTCACTGCTATTAAAAGTAGCACAGTGGTGCTTTATTTCAGCTGTTGACAGCCGGAGCTACGTCGTACATGAGCAATGTTTTTCTCAGTTAACAGTTAACTCAGTTCACTTCTCCTTACTCCTGTTCTCTCTCAGCCCCTGGGCAAGAGAGTCCTGAGAAAAATAAACCCAATAAATTATGCTGAAGAACAGCAGCCTAAAGGTAACATGTCACTAACATTCTTAAATGCCGATGTGAACTACATAGTGCACGACTTTTAACGGTCAGAAGGTAAAAGATCATTATATAAAACTGAATTAAGCGAGGAGGGATGGACCTACTGATATTGTGAAACATTCAGACTACAGATTCCACCAGAGACACCATTTCACAAAGACAAAGCGTTATTTTGGCCAGAACACTTCTGTGTAGTATTATGTGCTTACTGTTTAGAAAATCTGAATGGATAAAAGTGTTCACGCACCTGGTAGAATATACAACAGAGAGCCAATTAAAGGCTTATTACTTAAATAAATGCTTATTGGGGTTAAAATTCAGTTACTCTGGATTAAGCACATTTCCCTGCCTTCAGTACCTCACCTTAAGCTGTGAGTGATTTATGACGTTCACAGTAGCAGTCTAACTTCATCTAAGCTTGGCTTGAGGTCTAGAAATCCAATTTAGCGCAGCTGACTGCGTGGAGCGAACTCGAATAATAAAGTGCTCTCGGAACGATAAGAAGAAACATGATGGAAATTAAAATATCTTACGACTTCCTCTTCTATCCAATTAGTTTGGTTTAACACTCACTGAGTACAAAACTCCATTCAGCATTAGAACTGAGAGAGGGGGATTTGTTCAGCATGACAGATGGCTTTGTCTCCAGCTGAAAGACGAAGGACCGGGAAATATCACTGCATTTCTTACTTTCCTGTGAGTCCTCTCACATACAGAATGGATATTAGACTGCAGAACTTCTAGCCTAATGTCTTGCATTTAATTACATACCACTTTTTTTTTTTTTATCTTGAACTGGACGAGTTAAAGGAACATTCCAGCATTTTTCAACCTCTCTATCTACTGTATTTGACTGTATATACAATAAGTTATTCCCTTGTTTACTCATAAAAAAGTGCCACCCTTTCAAATAGATGGGATGGTTCTTTAGAGGAATGGCTCTCAATCCAGTCCTCAGGGACCCCCCAGACGGTTAGCTACAACCTAACTTGCAACACTGAGCAAGCATGGGTCTCTGAGGAGATCCATTTGCCTTAGAGAACCATTTTAATAAAGGAGACATGTAAGTGTCAAGAATGCTTTTAAAATTTAAAGAACCTCCAAATAATGCAAAGGTTCTAGAAAGAACCTTTTAATTGTTTTTTTAAGCCCTTTAAAGACACTCATAAATCTCTTTTTCAAACATGGTTCCTTTGGGACCCATGGCATCGTTTAAAGAGCCCTTTGTGCCACACTGTTTTTTTTCTTAGATATTAACACAAAACTTTGTTGAGTTCCAACAGAAGACGATGTGTAGATACTGAACCAAATACCTTGAGCCTATTTGAGCGTTCTCTTCTGTGCAGAGAAATGCATTAAAATGATTGCTCATGGTAATCGATCATATGATGCAGACACAATAAACAGATATTAAGCTGACAAACACTGGAAAACACTATACCTCAACTAAAGTCAGTACGGTCTTAATTAGATTCCACACAATCACACATATCCACCCTACCTCTGTTTTTGAACAATTTCTGTCAGTTAGGCAAAATGATGTAGAAAATATGCAATTGCTCTTAAGTACCATAATACTAGGGCTGTCCGGCACACTCTCCACCTGCAGTTGTTATTGCAAAATGCTGCTCAATGGACCAGCATCAGGCAGCTGTGCATTATCACAGCCAAAGGCGTGTTACCTTGCTCACCAATGGATCACAAAGCTCTGGTTTTCATTACCATTTGATTGCACTGCCCTTGGCTTAAGTACCATTGACTGTGCATTGCAGCAGTACAGTGATCTCTTTGATGTCCTCTCATTGACTCTTTAGGCTGTGCTGTGATCTAGATTCTAGTAATCTGTGGTCGGTAAGCCGATCAATAAAGCGATGTACGTTATCCAGAAGTGCCCTTCACTTTGAAATGAATCAGTAAAATTCCTAAGTGAAGACGGTATTTTCATACTATGTTATTTGTCACTGAATTACCTATAATGTGACAGGGGCCTATTACTTTTATTGCCATTGTGGGGAATGGAGGAGCATAATGTTCTAGTAGATTGATTATGGCTTATTTCAGGTTTATGTTCGCATCTTGTTATATAATGATTATTATAATACTAATATTTTCATAACTTTCCAAAGTTCAGGAGCGTTTTTTCCTTGGGTATTTTGGTTCTGAAGTTAAAAAAAGCCTGTCTGTAGCAAACAGAACAGAGATCAATGAAAGTCATAGTGCCTTACAGTAAGGTTAGCTCATGTGTCCTTCTGTCAAAGGGCAAATCGATAGATAAGAGACTTCCTGCTGATTCCTAAGCCGGCTATATACTCCCGCTCAGTGTTAACAGCTGTCCTGCCCATTAAACTCTTTGTACTTATGAGAGCTCTCGTTATGTATATATCAATGAGCATTTGAATGTTTTAAGATCAACCCATCGGAACTGAAAGTGAAGAAAACAGGTGTAAAGAAATTATGACTGTACCTCTGAGGTGAAGAGACTGCTCAGCATCTCCTCTTCCATTGCATCCTTTCCCTCATCAACATCTGGAAACAAATAACAGCCAAAAATAAACTTACACAATGACACAGTATAGAAAAACAAGCTAGACAAAAATGAGCACAGGTGAATGGGGTGAATGGTGGAGGCCCACACAAAGATCATCTTTGAAAGATCCAAAGTACTTTCAATAAATACCCTTTGCTGTGAGTGCAAGTCGATTCTCATCATGCTATTGTGATTCCAGCTTGGCCGGATATGCTCAGTAAGCAGACACAAGTCTTTTTTTCAGATTCTTTCTCTGAGCTTTTAATCATGAGCTGCAGGTTTCCAAGAGACTCTAAGTGCTGCGCTATTTCAGTTGCACTGAATCGCGCATTACAGACCTTCAGTTACATCTTTTTCATTCAATCCATGTGATCTTTATTTTTCTGCTGTCAGTGTAGTTCTCTCTCTCTCTCTATTATTGAGTAAATCTGTAGATGAAGACTATTATATAGAATATTTAGCCAACTGACACAGATAATCAATTTTGCAAGAACAATGATGGAAAGCATTGAAGGGAAAACAAAATGTTTCCTGAAACATGTACATATAATTGCCAATACATTGAATAGAATATAATGGACATATAACATAATATAATATAATGTCTTACTTTTTGATTAAAGATTGAATGAAGAAATATGTAGTACTGACTTATAACTTAGACCTCACCATAAACTAAATCAGTGGCTCTGCAATCCCATGTACAGTATGATTTTATGTTTTTGGTGGTCCATCTTTATTAAAAGTTAAGAGTTAAGAGCTGAAAGGGTTACCAGATAAGTAGAATCAAGTGTAACAGAAAACACCTAAAAAAGAGTCTATGAGAGTGCTCAAGACTGCCTGTGCAGTGACTGATGTTCTTACCTGAGCTCAATCCATTGCAGACCAAACAGAGGAGCACCACGAAGGTCAACTGCACCTGCATCTTGCCGACAATCCTGCAGACTTCACAGCTTTAGGCTAGGCCCGAGTCCATAAGGTTAAAGGTCAAGCAGATGGAGAAAGACTGGAGAGAGTGAAATGGAATGAAGGTGAAAGACAGAGAGAAAGAGAGAGCGTGAGAGAGACAGATAAATGGAGATGAATTTGGAGAGAAACGGTCCAGCAGAAACTTATCCAGCCTGAGCTCTGTGCGTTCTCTCGGCTTGTTCAGGAATCGACTGAAGACTGGTGGGCTCCATTCCCCCCAGTATATAAGCACTGGAGTGATGTCACAGGGGCTGCTTCATTACACCTCCCCCCTCCCCTCTCTCTATCCTTCCCCTGTTTATTCCTCACTCCATCAGCTCCCCGTCCAGCTCATGACGACATCAGATGACACCACTTTTGCCACTTCAGCGACTGACGTCAAAACTTCTATACGCTCGTCGGATGCGCATTTCTCCTTTTTTGGGGGTGAACCGCTCAAGCAAGTTTGTGATTTGTCACTGAAGGAGGGATGATGAAAGGAATGAAAGTAGGGGTTGAGCTATTTGGATTAGTTCTGTCTGAAGGTGGTAAACAGGGACTGTAAAATGAATATTTCACAAGCAGGTGACTACATATAATGCACTGGGATATACGATATAACTGATTAGGAATACATATTTACCCTGGCTTCTGATTCCATGTGTGATAGGAATTTCTCTTTCTTAACACGTTCCATTCTTTACTAGTAAAAAAAAAGCATTGTGTAAATTGCGTAGAAAAATTAACCCATATTCATAGCTTACTGTTTCTGCACAAAGTGCAGGTTCTTAAATTCCAACTGATGCCACATTAGTGTTAATATGTAGATGAACATATATGAAGTTAATGTAATTACAATGTACTTACAATGTAAATAATTACACATTATTGCAGTGCATCAATAATAAGGCTAGACTACTATGGATAAAAGCTCTGATAATGCTTTTAGTTTTCTGTTTTTTGAAGGCTGCATCATTTAAAAGAGCAATAACATTTCAAAACTAAAAATAAATAAAGTTATCAATAGAATGTGAAGAACTGAAATGAAATAAAATAATTTGATGGGCTGTCAAAGATGTCTATGTATCGTGTTACAGACATATCTACTGAAGTTAGCATGCTAACCAGCTAACTACCCTGTTCTTTCTCGTAATACCTCAACAGATGAAAAACAGTTGAAAAAGAATGAAGAATGAAGAATGAAGAAGAAGCACGTCCATGCTCTGCAAGAAAAACAGTATCAATTAGCAACAACACTAGAGTTAACATTGCCATTACTTTCCCCCTCTGAAGACATCACTTACTAAGAAACAGATGAAGTTTGTTGATGATCTCACAACGATTCCTTACACTATCAGGTAAATGGGGGAGGCATGAAGAGGGAGGAGGAGGGATGTTGTGGAGTACGAATTTGACAGGTTGTTTGATCCTACATATTACTTTAAAGTAGTGTTTTATGTGACAGTGAAAACAGAAAGTCAGTGTAATGCATCTGAACTGTGATCTTGACCTACAGTTCAGTCCTGCAGCTGGTTTCCATTCCAGCTTTCATCACTGGTTCCTGTTGGACGTCATTTGCCTGTAGTCTAATTTTGCAAAAACATGCACATGAAAAGAACACATACAGAGTTAAACAGAGTAGAATGACCAGCTACAGCATTGTTTTATAGCTCTGTTTCAATCAGGCCTGGTGTCAGACTTGCTTGACTGGGAGTCACATGATGCAGATTACCTACCCCAAACTTTCCCCAAATTTCTAAACACGCCAATGATCAATTTATGTCATTATGCCAAACTATAGCCTACTTCTACCAGCAGCGCAGTCATCACCCTGCATATTCCAACACTTCCACTCTTTTGCCCTAATACAAAACTATAGTAATGGTACAGCATGGTAGCTATTGTATGATGGATGACACGGCTTATGAAGCTAGTACTCAGTTCAATTAGTTATAAGCGATTGAATAAGGTTTACTCAACACAAAAAATGCTTTTTGAAAGAATCGTTCTGTCATTTTTTAGGTTGAACAAACCTAATTGATTTACTTGTAACAAAATGAAGTATTTTTTTTTAGGTTGGACCAATGGAACACTTTTTACAGTGTAGTTTATTATAGTACTACAGTTATTATGGTCAAAATACATGAAACTGAAACCTCTCTTGCCTTTTTTGTTTCATAGATGGATGTCTTCATGATATGTTGACCAGAGAACTGGAAATGAATTTAAGATTTTCCTTTCAGAAATCTGCTCAGCTAATAACTAATAAATAAACAAAGTTTATTACACGGTTTAAATAACTGAGTAGGCCTATGTAATGAGTGACAGGCTTATAATACAGCATCATAAAAAGGACCATTTAACCACACAAAGATCAGTTTAGGCATTCAAGTGGTTCTTTGAGTTGTCATGGTTCTCTATACGCTAAGAAACCCAGAACACCCTTTATAAGGTCGTATGAACATCTAGTGGTGAACAGTGTTAACGTATCTGCTGTAGCGAATCCAGAGCCGTTGTTTTGACTGTGTGCAGCCTGAAGTGTTGAGTCTGGAGGTATAATGAAAACACGTGAACATTAACTAAACCTGTTAACTTCATACTCCTGTTAGCCCTGATGCTAATATGGGAACATTAGGTCTTATTCATTCTTTGCATCGTATCGTTATTCGGTTGTTTCGGCGAAACTCCTAATTACAGGAGGCAAAGGTGCTGTCATGAGGCACGGCTGTGTTTCCAGCCCTCCATTAGGTTCCCTCCCTCTGTGCTATGGGACAGCCCTCTGCTAACCAGACCTGCCCTGCTTTTACTCCTCCGCTGCTCACAACTTGTACAACTTTTTCCCACCGCGAGAGCCGTTCCCAGAGCCCTCCGAGAGATTAACCCTGCTTCTCTCCACAATGGACCCCAACTGAGAGCTTCAGGCCGGCTGAGGTTTTGAGCGATGGCGCCGTTCGGACGGAACTTTCTGAAAGCGCGCTTGAAAAACAGGTAGCCCACATCTTCTCACCCTTTCTTATTATCTGGAGTTCTTCTTGTTCCAGTCAGCGTTTCATCACTTCCACGACACAGAGGTAAAAGATAGAATGAGTCTAAAGAGTCGTTTTTATTCGTCTCTGAATGTTCTCAGTTTGTACTGGGTGGGAATCTGAGCCATAGCTGAAGGAGCTGAGAGAATCATGTAGGTAACACAAAAGAGAAATGCCTCTGCTAATGTAACCAGAGAAGCGGCATACAGTACAGTGTTGTTCAGCTGTATGGGCGCCAACGCTCGAGTTACCAAGGTGCTGTTGTTCAGCTCACTTGGAGGCAGGTGCTTTGTGTGTACTATTTTTTTAAAGAGAGAGAGAGAGAGAGAGAGAGAGAGAGAGAGAGTTTCCTATCAAGATGAACAGATATTATCTAATACAGATAATATTAGATAATAATAAGCTTTTCCTGGACTGTTTCTCAGTCTCATGTGCCAATGCAAAGATCATCCTGAGATGATAGAGAGAACATCTGTCCTTTTTTTCCTCAGATCATAACAGTGTTTTGGGCCTTGAACCTACACTGTTATTATGGTTTGATCCCTTGAAAATGCAGTGAGCATGCTTGGCTCTTGTGTGGAAGGATCCTGTCATCAATACTCATTTAATTGCTGTGGCAATTTCCTTAAGTGGCTTGGTTAACTTTTGATGTCCCAGGGGCTCCAGGTGGGCCTGTGGATTGTTGTCCTCAGTCCAAGTGTTTATAGTGGTATAGATTAAAGTGCTATACATGGTTAGCTTAATTAGTGCTGTCTATGCTATGTGTCCAAAAGTTTGTGGACTCCACATCTCTTCTGAAAGCAAGGATGTTAATAGGGTTTATAGACTCATCTAAGAGTGATTTACGTTATATATTTTCGCTGTCCAAAGAAAAACAAGTATATTTTTGCGATTTTTAGTTTTCTTCATAATTCTGTTATTTGTAATGTCGTTTACATTGCATGAAAAGTACATGGCAGTTGGAGCTATAGAAATGTTCAAAATGTGGTGCTAACACAACATCTTTACATTAACTTAGATTAAAAGTTGATAATGTTTTTGCCCTGTTTTTCTTTGGACAGCAATGATTTTGATTGGATTCAGTCACAAAACCTTTAATGAGATCAGGTATTGATGTGATATGATCAGTTCTGGATCACAAAAACATAAAATCCCAAAGGGATTGAATGGTGCTGCATCACTTCAAAGGACGTACTTCCACTGCCCAAAGGCCTTAAAACCCCTCTAACCGACAATAGGCTTCGGACAACCTTAGGCCCATGTGTGGCTGCTTAATAAAGTCCCCTTCACTTGGCTTTCTAAGTTGAGATTACAAGTTTTTTTGCATGCAGCTGAATCCAAGCAATTTTGGGCCTTTTCTGTTGGTCCTTTCATTATTATTAAATTTTCACACAATGCAAAGAGCAGCTGCTATGTTCAAATGATGCATTAAAGCAAAAATCAACAAAATGGGAGATACATGTTTCTCTTTAAACGGTGACTCTCTCTCTCTCTCTCTCTCTCTCTCTCTCTCTCGCTCTCTCTCTCTCTCTCTACATATATATATATATATACAGAAAGTAGAGAGACAGAGAGAGAGAGAGAGAGAGAGAATAAAATGAAAATGCGATTAGCTACATTAGCGCTGCTAGATATTAACATATTATGGACTTTTACCAAACTTTTCAGAGACACACTTTAAGAGTGTGTTTTTTTAAGACAGCTCTTTATGTTACAGTATGATTGGCTTTAAAGTATCGCACGCTATAATTATCTTGAGTGTTCAGATGAAAAATACATCAGAGGTAACTTAACTCTGATCGTCTGCTATTTCATGTGGTGCATAAAGGCCGTCTCATGCTTAGTGGTTCATTTTATTCATTGACGTGTTTGCTTTATGAATGCCATTAATATGTTCAGGAATGGTCCATTATAAGTAGGCTTTGAAGTAAATCACTGCTTTGCCAGACATGGTTATTAAACCTGCTGTATTATATCTCCTGAAATCAGTATGTCAGTCATATGCCAGTGGGCATTAGTGGTTATTTGATACACTTTGTTATGACAGTCAAATTAGAACAATCAGGCTGTTACAGAGTATTATGACAGTTACATTACTTTTCAAGTCTTTAAAGTTAAACAATAGACATCTACAGAGCGCTGATCAAGTGTTGCTTAAGTCTAGACTTTATTCTGTAGAGAAGTCCTAATCCGTGCTATTCACAGCAAAATCCCCTGTATAGTTTTCTCTAGTGTTCATTTGTGTCTAGCTAGACTCAATGACTCTACAGGTGTTTATGCAATTCTGTTGGTGTCAATTCAGCACTACAGGTGTGGATATTTTGCTGTGTTCAGAGGAAGGATGGGACTGTTTTGTCTTCCTAGAGATGCCTATCTAGCAAAGAAGTCTTGCAAAAGATCAACAGGCCATGATATTTATTCCTCCACAAACCCTCATCCTCTTTAGATAAGGTTCAGGAAATTCAGGAAAATTGTTTCTTGTTGATGTTACCCCATGTTAAAACTGCCTCCTGAATTCAGTCACTTATTTACGCATTTATCCAGTCATCCACAAATGTTCTTCTTTTACGTAGTTTGAAAGTCATATGGAATATTAAGCATTTGTTGTTTTCCTAATATGAATCTAATACATGTTTTTTGTGTTTTATGTTGCTTATTTATCAATCGGGCTCAGAAATGGCGTAAAAACAGATCTGTGTGCCCTGAATAGATTCAGTATTTTAAAAACGTCTTTGCCTTATTTTCCAGCAACAACTTGTTAAGGGTAATTAACCTGTGCAGTGCTTCGCTTTGCGCAATATATTGTTATCTGATTTATTTCTTCCTCTTCTTTATCTTCTTGGTCGAGAGATACAACTAGTCCCACAATTTTCGAGAAATCGACACCGTTTTAACTCTAAAATGTTCGGTCTGACCAGGAATGCAGCTTGTTTATCCAACTTTTTTCCCATTAAGACACCATTTCGCATACAGCATCTCAGGGCAGACCCCTAAGCATGAATTCAGTGTTGGTCTGACCTGCACTGTCTGTTTTTCCTTCCCTTGTTTCTCCCATAGAGTCCCATTCATTTTCGGCCCTATTCAACCCCTATTGTTTCCTTTATCCTACAACCACGAAACTGCATGTACTCACTCTGGGCAGGCCCGCCATACTCTAATCCACAGCCATACTGACCCACACTCCTCTATATGTAGTTTATTTATCCCTCATTCCTCCCATAGCAACCACAGCCTAGCAACAGCCTACCAAGACGTGGGAATTTAAGCTTCACAGCATTCTGTGTTTCGTTACGGAAATTTCCAGGAAGTTTCATAATTGGGGCACCATGGTTGTTCCACTGATATTACATTTACAAATATGTATGGAAAGTAAAGGTACAATGCAGGTATGGTGTCCTTATCAACAATTCGTGGGCATGTTTGGGATAATTAACTGTAAAACATTTGTAGAATATTATATTCCACTATATTAAAAAAATCTGTCCCACCATAAGGAGAGTTTACTAAGCAGTTATCAAAACATGTCCTGCCCTGTTTGCTAAACACATTTCTCAATGGTTAAATACCTGTTTTCTTAGATTTAATAATGAAAAATGATAACCACAAATGTGCAATCAGCCCTAGTTAATGAAATAGTGAGCTTGGAAAATGACCCGGACACATTATGAAATATTACTGTATTACCTCAATAAGTTGATCCAGTCAGATAGTAATAATAATTTACAATAATAATTTATAATAGGTAACTGTAAGTAATGAGAAGAGGAGAGTGTTTAGGTGATGTGGGGCTACTCTGCGAAAATGTCTGACTTTTGTTAATTTTACTGTATTTGTATATAATATGTACATAAACAATAAACTATCTTCACCTGCCCACAATTACAATGCCAGTGCATCCGTAGTGGTTATAAAAGCTATTGGCCCTTTCGCAGCAGGCAGTACAGCGAGTATAGCACAGTACAGTTACAAAGTCACACCTACAAATATCCGTACCCTACTTGAGAACCTGTGTATAACAGAACTATAAGAGTAGGCAGACTTCTCTTTAGAGTGATGTGGTCACATGATTTGTTGCACAAATCTAGTAAACACAAACAACAAATAGGATAATCAAGATCAGGTTTACCTCTAACTTCTGTTCTGGTTTTATGTGAGAGTCATAGCTTGTTGTATTTAATGGTGGACCCATACATTCCTGCTCAGCACGGCTTGGAACCGTGGCACACTGCTGGTACACAAATTCAGCACAGGTACTCGGGTACAGTACAGCTCACTGGCAAAATGTCTGATCATGAATTTATAAATATACAGTACTCCTCTGCCTGGTGGGCAAACACCATTAGATAAGCCAACAAGTGCAGTTTTAGGTTTAGGTTTTGTTCCTAGCAAAGGAACCAAGTGGTATTTTCAAAACATCAAAGAACCTAGTTTCCCTAGTACAAGAACAGAGATATAGATGTTTATAGCTTTGCTATTTACATGCCTTCAAGGAGTCGGCCTGTGTCCCACAGGTTGCTGAGTGCTGTTCCGTGCAGCACATGAATGGCATTTGTTCTTTCTGCTTCATGGCCAAGCACAATGTCTGCTCTGGAGGAGGACAGGGGTGCTCTGTATCACTCTCAGTGTCTGTCTCTAATGGTCACTGGCCTGACGGTGTTTGTTTAGCACAATGTACCGTTTATTTCACCTTCACTGAGTTTATCAGGGTACAACAGGAATAGATTAGCCTAATCTGCATTCCACAACAGTCTAGTTCATAAGTATTCTTACAAGTGCAACAGGGTTTTCCCCGGTGACTCACTACTAATTCAGCCTTTTGGTATCAAAGAATTACGTTTCTATATACCATTTTCCTCTACCTCCTGTACTACCTTTAAATGCCTCTTTCTGTTTTGATACTGCATGGAAGTGGAATTCAGATTTTTCCATGGCTTCACAATACGTAAATGTGGTGGGCAGGAAGTGTGTAACAGGATGCTGCTGGTGTCCACTGATTTGAAGACAAACACAGGTGCTTCCACTCACCCCATCTGCTAATTTCCTGTTCAGATGAAAAAAGCTAAATAGACCTTCAGTAACTTTAGAGAACAAAATCAGACTATTGTTAGAAAATGATTCTGTAAATCTTTTACTGGGTATGTTTTACTGCAGCTCATGGCTACCGACAGATATTCAGGTTACCACATAGTACTTACTATGACAGAGTGTTGCATAGTGTGCGTGCACTCAAGCTGTCATTAAGTGCTGAGGGATGGCTCACTCCCAGTATGATGTCAGTTAAATGACAGCGTTTTCCCAGCATTACCACACGTGCCTTGCCTGGATTAGTGAGAATTATGAGCAGTACCTTTATTATTATAATACAAACCTGTTTGACGTGCCATGTTGTACTTAAAAGCTTGGCATTAAATTTGACATTCAATCGGATCTGTTACATGAAGACTAATTTACTTGTACAATAACATGAATAACATGAGGATTCGGAGAGTACTGAGTGAGCACTGTTTCAGTACCGTCTGTTCATTGTGCAACTTATTATTAATATAATATTTAGCTTAATATTTGGCTTAATATTTACATCACTGCAGAAAAAATGTCTACATACAATGCAAATATCCAATGTGTTTTATGTAGTTATCAATGTACATTCATACAATGTAGAAACTGGCACTAAACTTACCTGGATTAGCATTACAGAGTAATAGAACATTTCTCTTTCTAGGAATACAAATGCAGCAGTCCAGCATCACACAAACATTACAGTTGTACAGTTTGACATATTGAGGAAAACATAGACTCTAATAAGATGCCATAGCTTTTGTACAGGCCATATTGTATGCGCTTGTTTAAGTTTGTTAAACTTACCAAATATACAGTATTAAAATGTATTAATGTATTAATACACAGCATTAATTGGGTATTAAAATGTGCAAATGCATTTTCTCTAGAGGGTGTAGGGTGTACTTATGTCTACCTAGAAAATCAATAAGGCATGTCACTGGACCAGGGCCGCACAAACTGTTGCATACCCACTACATCTGTTGAAATAGCTGCCCAATGCCAGTAGATAGTTTTATGCAGTTTTCTGCAGATACTAATATGATTCCAGTAACATCACAACTACAAACATCAGGGGTTTTACACATTGCTGTCCGTTACAGCACATTGCCGCTGTACATCTGATGGAACAGCAGCACTGCACATTTCATGAAATTGTTTTAGACAGTCTCTTTGTGTGGAGGTGATATGTCAAGTTGTTTGCTGTGTGAACAGCTCAGGTATTTACTTGGCTTAATTAAACTCTCAGGGTCCTCTAACCATTAACCAAGCACTTGTGGTTTTGCATACGTATTGCATTCCATTGGGGTCTTTTATCAAGGGTTCACACAATATACTACTTGTGTTTTTTTTACTGGCCTGTGGAAACTGAGATACTGTTGTGCTGGTAAATCTCAAAAGGCCAGATCAACAAACAGTTGTACTGCACACACATTTTGTCCTGGATTTGCAGTAAAGTAGAAATGTTGTCAAATAAGAGATTTGTACTTTCACTGGACAGAGAGACTATGACCTGGTCATACACGACAGTATCTGAAGTTGCCTAAATGTTTGAGCTTAATGCAGGTGGAATGGTGTCGTTTGGGTGTAACCTGTAAAGTCCCAGCACACAGCACTTTATACTGCAAAACGTTGAACAGTGTTGTACAATGAACTGTGCAAAATATTTGCTTGTAAAATAAACCAGAAATTATAGAATGATGGCTTTTAATGCTGTGACTGATTCTTGTTTTCTTTCCATTTTTCATTAAGTTTGTATTATATTACTGTATCATTGCTACATTTTTATTTTCTATCACTTCTCATGCTAAAATGGACCAAAGAAAACATGATGTAAAATACTAATAGGCAAATAAAAGCACATTCATGAAAATGATCTGTCGATTTTTGTGCCAGCCTCAGATAAATGCTTCTTTTCAAATCGTTACACACCAGCGCCCTAGATAACTGTGTCCACAGCTCCTCAGTAAATTGTTGATTAATCTGTTCTATAAAAAGGCTATAAAAAGACTGTTGACCAGTTCTTTCTCGTGACAAAACGGGGAAATCATTGACCTAAATCATTTTCTGTTTGTCTTGCCTTGAGTTTATAGAGCCGTTTTTGACTATTGCCCTCTCAGTGAGCATTTTCGAGGCAATAACTAAGGATGTTTGTGTTCAAGCAATTCACTCATCTGTTTCCTTGCAGATAATAAATTGCTTCTAAAAATGCCTTGGCTGTATTAATAAACTTGTTCTTCTTTTCCAGGGCTAAGGATGCAGAGGAGACACCAGGGAAGGAAATCCAAGTGCTGGTGTGCCAAGAAGAAAAAGTTGTCTGTGGTGTTACCAAACATACGACTTGTGCTGATGTGGTTCAGGCTTTACTGGAAGACCATAAGAACATACCAGAAAGTAAGAGGCTCCTGCATGGAGAGCCTAAAGAGTTCTGTCTGCTGGAGAGGTGGAAGGGTTTTGAGAGGGCTCTGCCTCCTCTCACCCGTATCCTCCGTCTGTGGAATGCTTGGGGCGATGAGAGACCCTTTATCCAGTTTGTGTTGGTGAAGGCCAGTGACTTCGTGCCATCCTCTACTGGTGCCAAGAGGGCCACGAAGTCCCGAGGGTTCAGGTCTAAGAGATGTGAGCAGGGTCCAGCACAGTATGCCAAGACCCTTCCTGCGGAGCGTCAGAAGCGTATGGTGAAAAAAGCTTTCCGCAAGCTGGAAAAGATGCAGAAGGGAGGATCACCAGAGGGTTCAGAGGAGATTGACAAAATGGTGCAGCTGCTCATCTCCCAAGACCACACCATCAGGCAGCAGATCCACCATATCCGAGAACTGGACCTAGAAATCCAGCAGATGGAACAGCAGTTGAAGGAAAGTTACTCAACTGACTCTGAGCTCACTGAAAGTTCTAATGAACAGTCACTTTCCTTGTCCATGTTCCAGTGTGAGGACCAACTGCAGGAGTACCTTTACACCAGTGATGGTGTCGAACAACTGGATCTACAGGTGCGCCAGCATCAAGAACTCATTGATGAGCTGTGCAGAGACATTGACCTGGAGCTGAAAAGAACCGTATGGACAGTAGACTCTGATGAGCTAGAAGGGGCAGCAGCTGCAGGTCCTGCATTGGATCTGCACTCTGTCTCCTCTTTGTCTCCTGCAGAACTTCAAGAGCTTGAAGACTTGCGCAATGAGCTGGATCTGAGCATGAGGGCAGGACTTTCGCTCCACACCCAGAGCCAGGATATGGAGAAACAGCTGCAGCACAACAGTACGTTGATGCAGTCCAGAAACCAGGAGTATCAGAACCTCATTGCCCAGCTGAGCTCACTGCAGCTAGTGGATTGCCCTGACCCACCAAGCCCTGTGTCCCTGAAGAGCCCAGTCAGGGCTGGTCTCTCTCAGCAGACAGTAGGGAAACTCAGACAGAACGTTTCTCCTACTGATATTACAGACACAGACTCAGACACTGGTATAAGCTCCACTCACAGTCAGGACTCACTGTCTCCTTGTATGAACAGACCACCGCCCCTAGACACTGATGTCTAAACCGGACTATATAGGACCTAGTCTTAAGGAGCCAGATGTGATCTCGTAACAAGCATACAATGTTTGAAGACAACTATAAAGGAATTTGGCTTAAATGTGGGTGGGAACAGGAAATTGTTGTAATGAGTGTGTCAACACCCTCTGACCCAGATAATCCAGCCGTTAACGTCATGGATGTAAGATAGCATAGAGTCATCACGCAGTACTCCAATTAAGCATTTAATGTTTATTTTACCCACTTTAAAAACACAAAATAAACACCTCAAACAAATCATTCAGTTAAACTTATGGTTTTACTTTTTATCCTTAGGACTTTAGAATCACTGGACAGCAGTCAAAAAGTAACGTCTTACAAATAATGGGATAACTTTACTCACTACGAAACCAGTAGTCCAATTACTCTTTAATTTACTTCACCATTAAAGTCTAAATCCCAAACAAATCTCTACCAAATGGAAAGTACAAGGGAAAACCTGAAAGTTAATTCAGTACGTTAAGAAGGTACCAATCACAGTGAACATCAGGCCTGTTACTATCACTGCCTTTAAACAAGCTGCTTGTTTGCTGGTTATGCTGATTTAAATGGTAAGCAGCTACTGCTGTTTGAAATTCAAGAACCTTTTTACTGGAAACTGTTCATAAACAGCTGCCCTAAAATAAAACCTTATGAATGCGCTGCAAAGCTTACAGAGCTGTTTCTGAATGAAAACCAAGACCTTTGTTTTCTAAATGCTTTTGCATAAGTAGCATCATTTTTAACGTAACGTCATTTTTAGTCATTTAAGTCAGTAACTGTAATATAATTACAAGAATTAAAACTGTAATGTGTTGCGCTGCTCCTTTGTAGAAAATGGTAACCACATTACTCGAGTGTGTTACTTTGTAGCACTTTATTGCCAAAAAGTGCTAAAAAGAGAAGGTAAGAAGAGGAACGTAACTGCTACACCATCGAAGGCGCAACTGAAATTTTAAATAAGAAGCCGACTTTAATCTCAATCCATTTTACATCTGGGAAGGCAAACATACCTCACAATTCTTGAAGCACACCATGAAGAGACATTTTTCGAATGAACTTAGGCATTAGGATTAGGCATTTCAGAATGTTAAAAACCACCTTTGAAAAGCTGTGTACCATGATCGGCCAGTCTGTATAGCTAACCGTTTGCGGTCACCAAATTGACCAAAGGTGCCAACTGATAAAGAGAATGGCTATTGCGTTATACAAGCTGTCCACTTGTGTGGGTTATAGGGTAGTGGGCAAAGTGTTTGGAGTAAACATAACAGTTCACTTGTATGTGCTGTGTGCCAAGCAATAAGATCATGTGGAACAGAATCACGGCGTACGGCATACGGCTTGCTGGCTGGCTGCTGCATAGACAGATACTGCTTCACTAGTTGGCAAGATGTTGTTTTGCTTGAACTATTGATTAACCTTTTTATTTAACCTTATTGATTTTAAAGGTGTGCTAGAGGAATTTGGGGGTAGGTTTAAGAGGGAACGCCTGTGGATATAGCCTTGTTAGTGGCCATTGCCTACCAAAATTTTAGCAAGTTGTCTCCAAACGAGATCACCTCTGGCCCTGAGAGACTTCAGTTGTATGCAACATTTTTGTCACCCCTGGTCAAAGTACATCTTTTATGATTTTCGAAGTGAAACTAAGTTAACGATCATCCACAGTGAGCATTCTTCTGGAATTTTACTGCACCATTACTGCTTCTTGACTGAAGTCAACATATTGGGGAAAAGATAATGTATGAAATATGTGCAGATCTTATGGTGCATTTCAAATGCCATATTTAATTATGTTCTCTCTAGAAGATGTGTACATTTAAGCAGGGGTGTTTAAACTTTTCCATATGTCTGTATATGAGACCAAACATGTTGTTCAGGCAGCTTGACTAATTGCTTTCAATTTAATTAGATTTTGTTTGTAGTGCTGTGTGCTGAAATTTAAGCTATCAGCCAAGAAGAACTTAAAACCTTTCCAAAGCAGCAAAGGAAGTGAACATTACTTTATGTATCTCAGCAGAGTACACATGGTTATCTACCCATCTGTTTATGAGATCAAGCATCCAAATCATCCGTTGTTACATGACCATTCCCTACTGGAGCTGTTTAAAAAAAACTTCCATGATGTCAGATGGTAACACATCTCCCAGAAATTGAATTCCATGATATCATCACATACCACTAAAATCTCTCCCAGGTTTGATCGACTGATATTCACAAGTTCCAGAGTTCTTTTTCTGAGACGTTTGTGTTCACTGCTGGCTTTACTATAGACTTTTTCTCCCAGGACTATTGGCTTTACATTGAATGTAAGCATTTAAGGCCTTAGCAATACCATTAAAATATGGTTATCAATGAAAGAATAATTGTTTTATATTAAAACATAGCACAGGAGGTTTTCTAGAACTGATTTCCCAAATCCTTTTCAAATGTGCAGCAGAAATCTGTTTGATAAGCTATGGCATGAGCTGATAATCATATGCACACATAGTAGATATGAAACATTTCATTTGATTTGAAATTAGAAAGAAAATAGAGTTTATTTATTATACAACATGCATTTTATTTAAAGCGACCTGCTATGCCACTGTTTTAGTAATGTATTCTCACGAAGCTGAGTTGAAATGTATGTACATGTAAAATTTCTTTCGCACTTCACTGAAGCTTTTTTGAAAATTATTTTTATGATATTTTCCCAATAAAATATCCCAATAAAATGGCGTGGACTTCCTTTTTCAAAATGACCATTTGCAGCTACAGTGTATGATGAGCCTGTTGCTCTTAGTCACTGTCATGTAATGAAATAGCACTTACGACAGGAATGGAGTCTGACCGAGGTACAATGACCAGGAATTAAAATGGAAAAACCTTTATACACCTCTTGAGTCAGGGCCAGCGAAGAGACATTTGAGCTCCTTTGCGCAAAGTAATTGGCTCGTTTTCTTCCACTCCAAACGCACAACAGGCCAAGCCAGTCCCATTAAAGTGTTGTTTCATTGCTATATAATGCAGTTCTCCTCCCCCGCTGACCACACGAGAGGTCCCAACATGTTATTCAGTTAACGTGCAGTATGACTAAACACAATAGGGATGTTTAAAAGTACCTCTTTATAATGCAAATCAGTTTTATAAATGGCACGGCAATCACAGCAGTTTGAAGGCCTTGGTTTTCCAGGCAAACATTGTAGTCTTGAAAGAATGTAAATGAGGTCGGGTTCATTATGACCATTTTGTATTTTTTGGTCACGCTGCGATAATTGCACTAATTCTTGCCCCAGTGCATATCAAGCAACAGAGAAACCCCCCCCCCCCCGCAGAGTGAGGCTCCACAGTGCCAGCGTAAGTCAGAGATGTCTCATCTTGCCACCATTACCATGGTGACTTGTTTACCTCTGCCGTGCATTCAGGGGGAACAACAGACCTGCCAAGACTCAGTCGTGTTGCAAAATGGCCGTAATTACTTTGCTGAAAACGGCAATTACTGCCCCTTTTTATCTCCCTCTGCTGCTGTGGTAGCTTCTCCAGCACTAACAATTACTTGGGCCGAGTCCCATAAACAGTCATTTGAGATGGCGCTTTCGAAGAGCCGCCTCTACTGTTGGACTGCAGCTGACTGCATACAGTGCTAGCATTCAGGTCTAGATGCTAGCAAAACCCTGAAACTGGTAATTGGCAAAATATGCGCAATGTGCAGTCAGACCTTGCCTCAGTCTGAGGACTGTGGGAGCAAAGTGTGTTTAAGTGATTTCATCGCGTGAGCCACTTGGACCCCTAGCATGAAACTTGGTTTCCTCTTAACTTGCTCCAGATAACCTCAGCTTTCATAATTGCTTGGTATGCTTTGGCTCAGATGAGCAAGGGCGAAACAGTCATGGTGGTTGATGTTTGCATGCTGCAACGCCTGAGCTGAGAAATGCCACACGTTTTTCCCAATCCAGTGAGAACCACAGATAGCAAATAAGTGAACCTTGCTTGCATCTGTGTTCACTGTTTCTTAATATGTACGCCTTAAGGGTGTATACTAGGCATAAAACAATAAGTGTTGTGAAAGCATTAGGTGCTGATTTGAATGTTACTTTAAATCAGCTAATCAAAGTCAGACAAATACGTTTTCACGCCCTCCTTTTTGAGCGCAGTAAAACAAATTTCCCCCGTCATTCCAAAAGGAATTCATTGCATATGCATGAAGCGTGAATATTAGCAGGCCTGTGAAAACCACAAAAGCAATTCATTTTGACAGCAACCCAATTTTCTTTTGTCTGAACCTTATGATAACGTGTTGAGAGCTATAATTATGTTTTAATACCATGTTTGAGGGGTGCTGTTTCTATTGATGGAGGTCACGTGGTGCTACAACTCATCCTCTTGCAATGGGCTGACCGAATGACTCAGAACAACTTAGTCACAAAACAGTTCCAATTACAAATCGAAATAGAATGAAATGAAATAGAATTAGCATAATTAGCATTCTTCCAAAGCTCTGCTCTAATGGCTTTGGCATGCTTTTTACACAGCAATACAACTTTTTAAAAACAGTTTGGTGGTCTGTTGTAAGAGATCGTAGGACATTGGAAGACTGGCTGTAACCAGTGTTTTTCTTGCAAGTTCATACCTGGATAGGTCAAAAGAGCATATCTCCTTCTTCCATGAAAACAGATGACTATCATCTGATCTGACACTGATGTTATGATGCAGAGAAGTCCTAAAGTCTGCTACTGTAATGTCAACAAGAAAAAAGTTTCCATTTAAACACTATCCAATGTGTTTGATGAAAGTTAGATATAGTGCTAACAACTTTGAAATAGTTCTTTTTTGTGGTCAAAACAAAACACCTACTGCATCACATCAAGTTACAGTCTCTGAGTCATATGGGAATAATACAAGAGGGAGAAGAAGAAGAAGACCACTGAACTCCATCCTTAAAACCCACTGGCATGTCTCAACAGGGCTGACTTCAGAGGGTAATTGCCTCAATCACAGCACTGTTACAGCAAGGTGTCATCAGTCGTAAAGCTATAAACTTTGTGGTAATTAAACAAAAGTCAAGACATGCAGCCGGCTATAAATACAATGCACTGAAATCTCTCTCTCTTTATGGAAACAATCCCTTTATTTAGATTCTAGATATGCTTCTTAATGTAATACAGAAAATGGACTTGTGTGAAGTAATTAAATCCATAACACACTATACGACCTGGCCACACTTTCTGTAGCTGTGTTCCTGCATCATAAAGCCAAACCTGAAGGAAACAGCCGAACCACAGTACAGCATTATTACCAAGACAGAGAAGGTAAATATGTTTGATATCTTCAATACAGGTGCATAGCTGCCAACCCACTTGGATAACACAGCTTAGTGACACCTTAGTAAACACCTGTGATACAAAAGTAATGGCCTAGAAACACCAACCATCCAGGAGAGCTGGGAAACCATTAACAGTCCAGCAAATCCTTAGCAACTACCTGGAACACCATAATAATGACTTAGCAGCATTTTGGCAGGCACCTTGGATCTCTTCAGGATGGAAACAGCTTTATCAAACCAATTTCTTCACTAATTGTTTTTTTTTCTAGTTGACCTTGTTAGTTCCTGTCACTGGTCATATTAAGCATATCATAGGACTTAAAACTATAATCCTATAATCCTTACTTGAAGTTGGGTGACTTCTGCCCTCCTCTAAAATGGTTTGAGGGTTTTAGATTACATCACCATGCACCACTGGGTGAAGAAAAATTACACTCACCATCCAAAGAATAGTTGCACCCAAAAGAAAGTGTGGGATTGTAATGCTATTGTGAAGTAAGATAAAGGTAACCAGGAACAATAAAAGGTGATACATTTAGACTTATATGGGCAATATTTACTGAGCTACACATACAGAAGTAGTGTCTATCAGTATGGTGTCCTTCGTTGTGGTGCTGTCTGCCAGTGGTGCTGGCACTAACAGGATGACTCATGGAGGGCATCACTGCTTGCTGAATGTCCACAGTCATGGGTCAGTCAGGCACAGCTTCCTTGTTTTTTACGTCAAATGTACGGCCGAGCGTGAAACTTGAATCATTCGCATGTCAAACCTACCCACCAAGTTTCAGTCCTGTCAGTTGATTCCTTCCGTGTGAAGCTATTTGTGCAAAATATTTTTTGACGATGAGTGTTTATAAGCCACTGATATTTCACCTATCTTTCTCACCACCCTATCTATCATTGAGCATAAACACTTCCTGATATTGGTTTTCATTGTGAAAATGGGTTATGAGGTATGATGATTGTTGACCTAATCTTCAACCTGTTTTCACCACAGTTTTCGTCGCTCCAGTTTCTTTAAATAGACTCTCCTCCAGTGGAATAACATCTGTAACAGTATGGATACAAGACTATCTGGCACATTCATGTACCTGTGTGTACTCCATGTTCTCCACCAACCGGGAATTAAAAGCATTCCAAATTTATTCCTCCCATTTTCTTCACAACTCTTCAAACAAACATTAAATTGCTCATGTTATGTTGAATGGATCTGCTAATGTTCTCTGAAATAGTTAAAACTGCTACTATGCATGGTACATCTGTAGTATGATGGAGAATATAACTGTTTCTGACCACCTATGTTGTATAAGTCCTCAAGCGTTTCTCGTTATAAGGGTTCTGCTGCTGCAAATCCTTCCTCAGCTCTCCTTCATGTGCCCTTCATTTACCTTGACATTTACAGTATTTGGGAGACACTCTTATTCAAAGTGCTTTGCACTCTCTTGTCTACCTAGAACATGTATCCTTATGCTAGCAGAGTAAACAGACCAGAGTCCAAGGAACCCTTGAAGCTAAGGCAGAAACAGCAGTTAGGGCTGATATATAAACATGAAGTACAGACGGTCTTTATTTATTTAAAGAATAAATGTCCAAACATAAATAATCTACTAATCCATCTGAAACAAAGGTCCCTCTATCTCCACCACTAGAGGTGAGTAGTAGCTATATTTACTCAGTAACATGTGCGCATGTGCATTGTGTGGACTTAATGGTTTTATTCAAGTACAGCTATATTTGCGAGGAATGTGATCTACTTTTGACCTGATTTCATTTTAGTCACTAACCTTTAGTTACTCATTTTGGTAACTGTTTACCCTGCCACAGAACAGAATGTCACAGAATGTCACGCTGGTAGATCCTGAATGTACTAAGAATCCCACTGCAGTTTAAAGGGAATTGCATTGATTTTGTAAGGTTCTTGCATAATTAAGTAGTTAAGATGTAAATAAAAGTGATTTGAGGTGGTTTGGTGATAGGAACCAGATTTTTGAAGGTGTGTGAAGGCCCCTGAATATCCCTCTTGGTTATGAATACGCTGTTTGATGGTCAAATAGTCTCCCAACAAAACAATTTTTTTATCACATTTAGACACTATTTTACTGTTATCAGCATTACATATGTGTTGTACAGATCATAAACCATGAGTCCTATCATCACTGTAACAACATCATCAGTTTCTCAACGAACCATCATGTCAAAACACTCTAAATGACTTTGTTTATTTGTTTGTTGTTTTTTTGGAAAATTCTACTGGAGTCATTCTGTCACCAAAGTATCGATACCTGTACCTGTGCATGGGTTTAGGCTACTCATTTCTGTCCACCATTGCTCCCTCACATTCACTGCAGAGTCTCCAGTGATCCTTTCCTTAAGAGCAGAGCAAGCCTCCATTCAATTCCATACTCATGTAACATGAATTCCAAGCATGCACAACCCCACACTCCGCATTTCCATTTCTATTTGTGTATATGCACACACATGCGCCACTTGGGTGGTCTAACATCTTTTCTATTACTCTCCCTTTATGGTGTGGGGTCTGTGACACTTTCATGGCTCGGCCTCGCAAGCCTCTTTCAAGTCTAATATCTCTGCCTATTCCTATGCTCCAACTTTACTGTGCACTTATTATTACTGTCATTTGTGTGCGCTCTGCCACAGGTGTTCTCTCAGGCTCATCAAAAACCCTTTCATTAGGGCCAAGCTAGTCTGCAGAAGGGGAGAGAGAGAGAGAGGGACAGAAAGAAAGAGACCCGAGGTGTCTATTAACAGACCGGAATCTTGCCATGCTGCTGAACAAAAGTAATTCAGAATTCCTCATCAATATGATGAGATTTTAGCACATGCGATATTGCAGTGCACAGTATTACCAGAAGAACCATCCAAATGTATATTTCTAAAAAGGCCAGACATCACACGAAACATTCCGCTCTGCAAGCTTTCATTACCCGTGTGTATCTTCCTGATTAGCTGCTCATATAAACATTGCTTTGCCACCTCACCCTGTGCACTTCCAAGTCACCTCTGCCCCACCAATCTCCTCCGAGACCCTCACTGTCTGCAGGCCTGCAAGTGTGGAGGGCTCCTGATTGCTTACCTCTCAATATGTTTTTAAATCAGTCATAATCAGCCAGCAAACCCGTCTTCCTCTTCCTCTGTCAAAAAGGGCCAGTCTCTACTGACACTCGTGAAGAACCATAAAAATAAGCACTGAATAATGTTGTTATAATGTCATGCAGATAGAAATAATCACTACTCATACATATTTACCCAATTCCCCCTTTCACAGGAATTCAGTCTAGATAACCTGATAAGTCTCAGACTTGCCTATTCACCTTCTGCTTTCTATTCAATAGCGTAGCAGTATTTGAAGAAGAAAAATGGGTGAAGGAGTGAAATGGGTGACTTTCTTTCTTCTTTTTATACATAAAAAAGTACAAAAGCTACTGTGTTAATGTCAGAGACCACCCTTCATTCCCTGTCAAAACAGCCATTAATTACAAGACACTCATATCTCTGAAAGGGTTATGTCTTAGATATCTAAATATGTTATGAAGGGGAACGTGACCGGAGGATTAGAAAATGAGTTAAAGTTAGTAAAAGAATAAAAGAGAAAATGGGACCCCTAACAACCATACAAGACCTGGGAGACCACCCACACTATCACCATCAGATAAACAACGCTTAAAGCTTTGATCTTTGAGAGAGATCTGAACAAATCCTCAGGTGTCTCTGTCCATCCCCCTACTGTGGGATGACTCAACACTATAGTCTGAGGGAATGTGAAGTTGTCAGGAAGTTGTTACTGAAAAAATGGACACCCAGAGAAAGGGAGAAAAACCTGCAGACTGACCACTCCAGAGTCCAGACCTCAACAACATTGAGTGTTTTTGGGATTATTTGGGCTGTGAGAAGTAGTAAATGGAACCAGTCTGAACTTTGGGGGTCTGTAAAAATACCCCATGCAGATTTCTTTGTAAAGTCTCCTGAAAAAATGGAGTAATAGAATTTCTTTTGCTGTTTTGATTTTTTAACTGACAATTTTGTGAAATGAATTTCAGAGCAGTATATTGTAGTATGAGACAGGTTGACAGATATTCTTTTCATGCTGAGGTTTCTCAGGTTTCTCAGCATGACAGTGTATTACTCCTCTTTACACAAAGCACTCTTTAGCGTGTGCATCCCTGAGTGTTGGTTCTGATGCAGATGCTGAGGCTCTTGTGACAGGAGCATATACAGAAACGTTCATGGTGGGGGCTTTGAACGGGTGGCAGGAGGTTTGAAGGTGGAAATGTTGAGGGGCAATCTTGGCTGTGTTAGATCCCGCACAGTGAGCCTTTGATCACACACGCACACATACACACGCACACACACACACACCACTCTCTCAGCCTTCTTGTACAACATGGTGGCGACGACACTAATCTCAATCCACTTCTTCCTGACTTCTTCTTTGAAGACCCCCAGCCTGTTTGGAAGATTAAATTGATTTGATATCATTTCCTCAGAGCCTTCTCCCACCCCTACCATGCACCCCCACCTTGTGCTTTACAAATCACTGTGGCAACCGAATATTTACCCTGTTTCGGAAGCCATGCATTCAGTGAGCATGTAGGTGTTGTTTAGTTTATGGTTGTTCCAAAGATCAAACCACACATAGCGTAATGCTTCTTCTAGAAAAACCTGGAATTGGTAGAACCTGCATTATGTATTGGTTCTTTGAAGCCCCTTTACTCTCACACATCTCATTTACCTAAAAGACATTCTTAATGAATCATCATTTGAAAGGTTCTTGGGGGAACCAAAAGTGGTTCTCCTGTGGAATTGCTCGAAATAATCTTTTTGCTGACTTTAATTTTAAGTGTGTACGCAATCAGGCTGGTACCACTGAAACGCTGATGCTCAATTAGAAAGCAATTAGATGAATTGTTGCTTGGAAACAAGGGATGGACAAAAAGAGCAGGCACATGCCAAATCGCAAAGTCTTGGTAAATACCTGTGAAGTGGAAATATTAAAAAGACACAATCATTTATTTGGGAGGCACTGACAAAAGACAGATCATTCATCATTTGAAGGGAACTTTGCCTCAGCGCTGCCTGGTTGTTTGATTTAATGATATATTAGTATTTACTTTCTTAGTCACATCAAACGCAACTGTTTTTAAGTCTAAAGCATCAGTAATAGGCGCTCTATTCATCATACAAGAATAACAACCAGAGCCACATTCAGTATGAACCAGAGAGCATTCTAAAGGGTACATTCCTGACCAGTAGCTCTGCTAAGGCCTCCGTATCAGTGGGTTGATAATACTGGTGCATGTGGATCTCTTTCCTCCAGCCTTTGTGCACTTGCTGGGAGTGGTTTCCTTTAGAGTCAATAGGGAACATTTCCTGTTGAAGTCTGGGTCCTGCAGGTCCATAGAGAGCAGAGACTGGCAGATTTCATTCTATAGAAATAAGAAGGTACTGCAATTTGCAGGGTAGAGCGGTGGAGTAGATGTAATAAACGAGTCACTGAAACATCATATCGCTGCTGTCTGAACAAAGAAGAAAACAACATAATTTCATTTTTAATGTAAAGCAATGTGACGAGACTTTTCTCCAAGTAATTATGTGTCATTGCTTTTGGTCCATCCATCATTAAATTCACACGATTTCTAGGACAACAGGCATTTTCAAATTATGTAAAAAACTAAACAGTGACAAAAACGGACAGCAGCAACTGGAAGAAAATGATGGCTACAAAAGATTCTGTATATTATGCAGTCTTACATACAGAAGACTAAACCTAAGTACTGTTAGTACATTTGTAGCCAAGACCTATAGGTGAGTCAGAGCCAAGACACTTTTAAGTAGTCCTAGTTAAGACTGTAAAAATAAAAAGAACAAAGAGGAAAAACGTGACACTGCTTTTTGTTTAATTGTACCTCTATTATTATTCAGTATATATAAAATACAATATATTTAGTCAAATATAACATTAAATAATATACAGCTTACAAATATTTATTCACTTATCATATTATAGTCTTTGTCCAACTGGGCCTTTTAACTTATGGAAGTGAATGATGGTGAGGTTATTCTTTGTCCTTTCTTCTCTAAAACTTAATCAGAATCACAACCTAAAGTCAGCTGAATATAAACCAAACAATATAAATACATTTTATTATGAAATGAAAACATACAAACATAATTACAGGCATTGCACTCAACTGGTGTCATGCCTGCTGGTTCTACTCTCACCTCCGATCTCCCATAACCCACCACCTGATGTCACGTATCCGTCCTTGCCCAATCACACCCCGTTGCCTCATTCTCGGTCTCCTGAATATTGATTAGTCACCTGACAATCATTTTGTCTGTTTGCTTAAATACTTCTCTCTCGCACTGGCTCATTGCGAAGTATTGCCACTCTGTAGCATACCGAGCACCCTTTCTGTTTGATCTTGTTTGTTACTTTGGCTTTGACTTTATTTTGATTCTCTGGTTACTCCTCTTGTTTATTCCCTTTGGTACCTCTGCCTGGTCTGATTGTCTGCTTGGTTTGACTCTTGCCTGTTTATTGACTCTGACTCAGTTTAGCCCTCTGATTGTATTTCTTTGTTCTTGGTGTTGCTGTGTTTTGGGTACAAACCTGTTTAATAAACTTTGCCTTGCTTTTAGCTCAGCGCACGTCACAGTCTGTTTGTCCATCGTCACAACTGGTCAGTTTCGAGTCCAACATTACCCTGAAACTGAATCAAAACTGAGGATGTTAACTAAATATAGAGACTGGTACTACATCACTGTTAGCACACATGCTCCACACTGCAAGAAATAATACCTTGGAAAATATCAAGATACTCAATGTTGAAACTGAAAGTCATTTTACTCATTGAAATGATTCTATTGGCAGATAATTGTAATTAACTGAGAATGTTTTGGGGTTAGGGCTATTCCATAAATATAATGTATATGAATGGAATATAATATATAGTAATATAAATATATATTTTCTCCAGTATAATGAATCTGGATTCTAATTAGGGTGCTTTCACTTGCCAAGATAATTTTTGCAATGTAGCTTTTTTGGTATATACCACTAGAGTTAGTGTATTCTAAAAATTAACCTTTAAACATATTTACAAAAAAGAAAGAAGTATGACGAAACTGTAATGTATAAAATGACATGATATGAAGTGCTCTGTATGCATCCAGATACTCCTTTTATTTAGCTTCTTTAAAGTGCACCCATTACAGATGCAGGTGTTCAGTAGCTAGAAAAGCATTGATATTAGAATGGGATGTTCTCGAGCAGCCGCACAAGAGCCTGAGGTCACCATGTCAGTTCCAAATGTCAGCTAGAGGGGTATAAAGCCCCCAGCACTGGGTTGTGAAGCAGTGGAACTATGCTCTCTGGAGGGATGGAGCTCTATCCAATACACTTGGGATAAGTTGGAGAGAATTCATCATCCAGCATCAGTATCTGACCTCATAATGCTCCTGTGTCTGAATGCAATCAGATCCTCACAGCAATGCTCCAACATCTAGTGTAAAGCCTTCCTAGAAGAACCTGTTTCTGCAGCCTTGAAAACTTTGGATAAAAGCAGGTGTCTACAATCATCTCTAGCAGTATGACAGAATGAGCCTGTTAGTGCTGAAATATAATGATTCTGTTTTTCAGTTTAAATTCAAAGCAGTTCTGAATGAGTGTGGTTAGAACAAGAGGCACGCACGCCTCTTTCTTCACACTCCAGTAATTTATTACATAAGTGGAGAATAGACTTACAGCTTGGTTCATATTCCCACTCTGAGCCAAGGTGGATCCAGTTGCAAGTAGTGAGTTCAGCCAAAGGTTCAGCAGTTAGAAACTCAGGGATTTTTGGATTGCATGCAGTACACAGCTCGGCGGAGGTGGAGCATGTCATGTAATGGGGTTTGGGACGTGCATGGCACTAAAACCTGACATTCTATAACATTGAAATTTAGGAGCACTTCACATTCCAGCTGTGCTATCCTGCATGCATTTCTGCCATGAACACCTCAGGGCTGGCTGATGCCAGCATAATCACTACCTGGAAACAAATGACCCCATCCCTCAGCCACCTATTATTTTGCTTTTACACATGGAGGTAATTACTCCTCCTAACACAATGCCCTTCGCCTGCAGAGATGTGTGAGAAGCCTTAAAGACTGTCCAGTGCATGTCTGACTAACACTGTAAATCAAACTTTACCTTATAGCTGCTTTACTGCAGGCAGGAAGTTTATGGGCTCACCGAACTGAACGTGAACTTTACTGTCATCTTCTATAAATGGTCAAAAACACAAGAACGAACATCTAATGCAGCATGTTATTCTTCAAAAAAATAGCAACCATGAAAGCAAAATGGACTTTCTGCAAGACATGGCTTGAATTGTCCTCGCTATTAAAGGACTGCAGGCAGTAGCCCTGTTTGGTGCGTGTCCAGGCAGATGTGAAGTTATACCTCATCAGAAAATAATCAGAATTCCTGATTTGAAATATGTGGCTCCACTTCCAGCTATGCAAGTGCATAAAATACAATTATACAATCTCAATGAATTTTCAACCACTGATAAAGTACTCTAGTATTCATATTTTTAGGCCTGTCAGCCACATATAATAACATATGTTTATAATCAATTCATACATAGACAATATTCAGAACTGTAATTTTTACAGGAGAAAGCAAAAACATTTTTTTAAATGCAAGTTGTAAGGGAGGTAAGGGATTTTATGTTGGTCCAGTCGCTTTGAAATTTTCCAACAATGAGAGACAGTTGCTGAGCTCAAATGTAAATGTTGAAAAAAACTGCATAAAACTGAGATTTTTTTTTTTGGACAGTGTCAATATATCTCTCAACTCAGTCCTGCTTAAAGAGCTTCACAGTATATTTAAATAAACAACAGTTTTTAAAAAATGCAAAAAGAAGACTAAAATAAGAAAGTATCCAAATGTCTTTACTGTATTAATGTAGAACAGCTACTGGAGGCCTTTCCAGGGTGTTTCCTGCCTTCCACATAGTGGATGCTGGGATAGGCTCCAGAGTGACCCAGAGGGATTAGGTGGTTTGGAAGGTGAGTGAGTGAGTACAGCATGTTTCATACATCTGTAGTAAATACTCAATATTAAGACTCACTAGACTGCACTATGTATGTTTTTGTTCACGCTAAAAGAAGTGCCAAGAGATAAAATGTGGTGTCTATGCGATGCTGTGAGTCAAGATTGAAATAATCATTTAAATACTAGAGGTGTTGGATCGAATGCAAATTCAACATCACACCAATACAGATGTTATAACAATGAGAAATAATCACCCAGGAGAAAAAAAGTACACTGAAGCATAATTAATTTAAGTATATATATATAATTAGTATACTTCCTTGAACTTATAATTAATGTACTGAAAGTGTGCTATTTTCATGTACTTAGTATGCTAAATACAATCAGTGCTATTAAATACATACAGAACAAATTGTATGTAACTGTACTATTTTGAGACACCTCTTCATTTAGAGATATTTAAGTACATATTAAAGTACATTTCTAGTACATTAAAATATACTTATATTTTATACTAATATATACATTTTGCACTTGTATTTTGCACACAAAACAAAAAACAATAATGTGCTTGAAATGTACTTGCTGGTATTGAAGTACATTTCTAGTACTTTAAAATATACTTAATAATCACTTAAATCCTTGGAATTTTGAGTTTTCTTTGAATAGTCTTTAAATGTGCCAAATGGTAAATAGTGCAGCTTTGATGGGGTTCAAGGGGTTAACTGCTAGACCTGACACATTCTTGTCATAAAACAATAACGACTAGTCAAATAAACGTAAATAAAATTAAATAAAGTAATATAATTTCATAATGGAAGAAATCCATTCAAGAAGCATAAATTTAAACCCACAGTTTAGGTCCTGCCTCGACATGAAAGAATCAAACCTGCTGGCACAGCAGTCAGAATACTCACTTTTCCCCTATTCTCTTTTACCAGGATGTGCAGCCTTACGACCCCATTACTGTACAAAAGCAGTATACGCTTACAGCTTATACATACTTCAACTGCTATAATCCCCTTAGGACTGCCAAGTACATTGCGTACACAATATCCACTAGTACCCAAGCAGTCCAGTTAAAACCAGATCTATTACAATAGGATTTTACACAAGTGTTTTGTTGGTTTGAAGTAGGCTTAGGCTGTGCTTTTAACCGCTAAGCTACATATTTGCCTCATCTCATAGGCAGAAAGAAATAGCATTTGTACAAAAATGTGCTCCAAGCTGTACAGAAGCTCCAAGCTGCTTCCTGTCTGTCTGAGTGTGGAAATAGTGGGCATTGTGTGCATGCTGCACTTGAGGGTCCTGAGGGGAATATGGTGGTTGAGGTATGAGCAGAAATTTTATTTTTGTCTCTCACTCTTTCTTTCTCTCCATGGCTTCTGCTCTTTGCTTTCTTTGGCTGCTGTAGGGTTTGATGTGCTTTTGTGTTGGAGGATGATGTCACTGAGGTTACTGGGAACACCTGCTGGATTTACGCACAGAGCTGCTAGATGGGGGAAAAGAGGTTGAGACCTGCACCTTTGAGAGTGCATCTGAAAATTAGTCTGTGTTCTACAGCATTGGTTTTTTAACTTATCCTGAAAGAAGCATTGCGCTTCCTGTGCTTTGTGGACTTGCCCAGCCATCCCGAGGCCTCCGCTCTGCTCCACTCCTCCTTGTAATCAGCGAGGCTGCACTCAAGGGTGACAGCTTTCGTTTCAACAGGAAACACCCTCCATTGTTCCTGCTGGGTGGCTCTGGGCTGTGATAGAGTCAGTAAAAACCCATTGCAAGTCTCAGATGACCACTCCATACCACCAAACATGCCAGAAACACTCATTCCACACTTTGGAGGAGGTTGACCCTTACCTGCTGAAAATTCTGTTTACTGTAATTTAACTGTAATTTAAAATCCTTGCCTCGCTGTAAAACATGTTTCGCATGGAAAACATAGCCAAACCTCAACTACGATTTTCTGTTCTGTTGTTAAAGTATTGTGAAAAAATGCCTCAGTCAGCATATTCCTAACACTTTCATATATGTTTAGGCCTGTAGACAGTAAATCAGATGTCTGGTTCCTATCACCACTATTGTGAACTAACTTCTTTAGGACAGATCATCATAACCATTTAATTATGCAAACGTTTTGTCAAATGTACTGTATGATTCCAATCCGATAACTCTGTCGAATTTGACAAACATCTCTTCATAATGGATCTGTAAATGGGAAATACGAAGTGACTTGGGTAGTAACAGGAGACGATAGTGCTCATGCACAGGACAGGAAGGAAGGGGAGGGCAGTGTCAAGAAGGAGAGATGGCTGAGAAGCAGCCAAAGGGGATCTGAAAAACATAGATTGATAAAGAAGTTCTTAGATCAGGCGATCAAGGCTCGTGTTAACATCTGTAAAGTGTTTCAAGGGTGAGGAGATCTCAGAGTTTTCTCAGAAGGTGAAGATGGCTTTCTATTCTCCAGAACCATATCTGTTTAGTTGTTGGGTTTATTTACTTTGCTTCTGCAAATGATCATTTCTAGAAAGGATTGACACTTTTACTGCATTATTGTCTTAGTACACTCTACCCACTCCTATCTTTTGGTGCAGACATGATATGATCTCCAGTCCAGATAGGGTTTTCTGTGTTCCCTTCGATTCTTATACACTGTTAACCTCTCATTTAACACTTTGGAAAAGGTTATTACAACTTCTTCAAAGTGGCCACATTAAAATTTTTTGCTATTTTCACATGCTTTTTTCTTTCAATGGTCTTTGCTCATGGAAAACAGGAGTAACCTTGACTCTATTAATGCCTGACTTCCCCAGGCAGCTAAATCCCTTTCCTCACCTTTGTGGAATTCATTAAACTTTCCCCCCTAAAGCACTTTTCTCACCAACAGTGCAGGCAATCATCTGAATCTTGCTCTAGGAACCACACAAAGACACTGCTGAGACGTGAACCTGTAGGAGCTGAACTTAAATTGGGTGCAATTTTGTAACCGGTCTGATCAGGGAATTTCTCCTTACTTTCAATTATTCCTCAGTTAGGTTTACCTGTGGTTCACATCTAGAGGTCTCCCACATAAGAGCAACCCTCATAGGGATTTGTTCACACTTAAGAATCAAGCCTGCTCGATCACAGGAACACATAACCCCTATCTATGCTGGGGATCTTATTGTGTCTGCAGGAACCCAGTAGCAGAGTCCTGAACCAGGAAGTACGACTTCATGCATGTAACTCATGGCGAGCAGTTAGAACCCACTGTTTTGAAGTAACTGTGAAAAATCTAATAAATCAGTGTGTAATATTAAGAATAGTCACTATCAAAACATGTATGTTCTTTCAAATAATTATTTTTGTGTTTGTGTGTTTTAAATAATAATATGGTTTTGTGTATATACAGTTGTTTTAAAGTGGTGTTTGCTAGTCATATAGTTCACAAGTGGTTTTGAGTTAAACTGTAACTGCTGAAATATTTGGTACAGTTTTGGCAGTGTTATGATTGTTTTGTTAGTGCTGAAATTAAATATTCAGTCATTAATTTCATAAAATAAACATAACTAAGGTAAGATCGTAACTGCTGATCGTCTAATATGACCTGATGCCACTGACTTTTAAACGATTAAAGGCTTTACAAGGCAACTTGCAGCACTATATTTTAGCATGTTTTATTAAAAGATTAAAAGTAATTTTGTATCAGTGTAAAGTGTAATTGCCTATGTCTATGCTAAATACCGCAATGTTGTCACTTATGAAGGTTAGATATAATAGGATCTCCGGTTAGTCATGCAGAGTAAGAGGTGTTTACTACTGGAAGCTCATTTATATTTTATAATTCCTCTCCGCCTCCCGGCCTTGCTGATTCATATCAGGATAGAGAGTACATTAGGTGCAAAAAACCACAACACAGGAGCCACAGAAAAGAACAAAACACAACAGTTTGATGATAGTTATGGCTAGTGGGCTGCAGCAGCTCCGCTCTTTCTAAACTGAGGAGTCTCCAGTGTGGAGTTCAAGGCAGTTCAGCCTAAGGCTCAAATGGGAAGTCTTTGTTTTGACATTCTGGGAAGGATGACTTTGTTCTTACTTATCTCTCTCTGCACTGTAGTCTCTCACCACCCTCTGTACACACACACACACACAAACACACACACTAAGAAGTGTAAGCTTTCATGTGCCAATATCACCACACACAGAGGTCCTCAGACTGGAACCTCTAAGGAGACACTTTTGGGAACAGACTCATTTCCAAAAATGTTCTTTGACTTTAATGTAGTAAGTAGAGAAAAAGTCTAATTGCTAGAGAAAAATCATCTTGAACATTTTGAAACTTGTGCGAAAATTATGTTTTTATTTGAATAAAACTTCACTATCAACATATGGCGTGGTCTGATGAGCCATGTTACCAGTTGTCAAGTTGATGGTAGGGTTCATGTGTGGTGCAGACCCCATGAAGCCATGGACCCCTGTTGTCAACAAGGCACTGTGGAGGCTGGTGGTTCCATACTGGAGTCAGGTGTGTTCTCATGGCATGGGTTGGATCCATTGGTCTGCCTAAACATGTCATTGACCAGTGTCCGCTACATTTTACTGCATGGTGACCATTTGCAGCCCTTCATGGACTTCATGTACCCCCACAATGATGGGATATCCCAGCAGGATAGTGCACTGTGCCATCGGGCCCAAGTTGCCCAGAATTGGTTTAGAGGAGCGTTCTGGAGAGTTTAGATGAAAGGTGTGGCCTACATGTATGCCTGACATGAGCCCAGTCGATGCATTCCGCTATCATTCCTCGTTTGAACTCAGATAATTCATGTCACCTTTCCATGAGTATGCTGGCCATTGTTTAACCTCTCTCACAAGGTAACTCCTCACGACGTATACAGGTGTGGGTGTTCCCATGGCATTCCCTGAGGTAGTGCCATTTCAGTATCAGTTTACATAATGCTATTCCATGATTTGTGGTATGTCAGTGTATATGCAGTTGGGTGTGTCTGAGGTAGATAAAAAGAGATGCAGGGTATACAAGGGATAAAACAAATATGCAAATACAGCTACTTTCTTCACAATATGGCCTTTGGCATGCTCAAATGCAATCACTCCTTTTTGCTTTTGCTTTGCACCCATTTTCCACACATGGAACGAGGAATGTCCTGCACTGTACCACCTCTTCTCAGTTCCAGTAGTTGCAAATTAAGTCTGTGTTGAGGTGTGGATGTGATGTGGATTGTTTGTAGAGATGATGATGATGATCCAGGTAAGAGGTGTAGTGACATACCCATTGACCAATACACCAGTACTGCTGGTTGTTCAGCAGCCTGATGGCCCGGGGGAAGAGCTGGCTGATTCTGGACTTTATGCCTCTGTACCTCCTGCTGCTGACAACAGATAGTGGCTTGAGTGGGTGTAGTCATTTAGAATCTGGTCTTCTTCAGGCAACAGTTGATGAATAAATCCAGGAGGTTTGGTAGTCGAATCCTGGTGATGTACTGGGCTGTCCGCACCACCCGTAGGCTGCAGGCAAATCAGATTATTTTTCTCAAATCAGATCTTTTGGATGACTGTCCGCACTGTTATTTACAGGTGATCAGATCGGATTTGCGTGTCCAGACATCACCAAGCTATCTGCATGGGTTGCTGTGGTAACAACGTAGGCATCAGTAACCACGTAGCTGCGCTGGTGACATGGGTTTCCAACTTGGATGCAGAAAAGATGGAGGTGCATCATATCTCCCTGCAAACAATCGCTTTGTCAAGTCACAGTTCAGAACTCTTTGGTGTTCTTCTTGAATCCCAGCACTTCTGTCACTCTGGATTCGACACAAAGGATCCTTGTAAATCCAATTTAAGCAGGCATTTTCATCCAGACTGAGACACATCTGTAAAAATCTGATTGGAATCACATTTCAAATCACACCCAAGTGTAGTTTAGATTCAATTTGCAAAAAACAAATTTCATGTGTTTTCTGGCCATCTAGACTAGTAGAAATCAATCTGTACAAATTTGGTCACATTCTGAACTTGGATTAATAAACCAACATTAAAAAGAGATTTGTGAGTGTGAAGAGCATTTAAAGATTTAAATAACATATTTGAATGTTTTTGGGACATGTACACCTTATTGGTTCCTATACGTCTTACATCCAGGGTTCCTTTCAAAACGCCAGGGGAAAATCTGTTGTATTTTTAAGTTGGTTAATCTTGCTAAAATCTTGCTTGTACAAATTATGTCCTGTGAATAACTTTCCAAGTGTACAAAAGCCTTATGCTAATGAATCTTTTGGCTGAATTAACAAACCTATATTCCTATATCAGCGGCCACCGACCATGGTCCTGGAGTTTTACATTCCTGCAGAACCTAGTACCACAATCTGCCAATCCTGGTTCAGGTAATTAACTTCTTCAGAAGCCCATGATTGGCTGGATCTAAATACACTGATGTTAGGTAAAAAAGGGGGAAGCACGTTAGATCAAACCAAACTGCAGGAACATAGCAAGGCTGGTGACCATTGCCCTATGGTCCCCTTTTCTCTGTTCAAGTTTTTTCAATTCAAATGATGACCGAAAGCTAACCTGTTAAAGAGCTTTCTTTAAGACACTGCCATATAAAAGCTGGATAAAGTGTTTATTGAGCCATGAACACAACAAGGATAGTTTACAACATGACCTGCCCATTTCACCCATTTCTCTTACCACTCATGCTGTTGTGTTTAGTTCTGCTACAGTGACAAAGCAGGCTGGGAGTGTTGGACAGAGGGATGGTAAGCACACATGCTCATGAGAATATTAAGCCACAGCCAGACAGACAGATAGGTGTGATCAGTGGTATAAGCCATGTTATATAGTCTGTTTTTTTAATATAACATTCCCCTATAAAGCCTACAATAATAAAATCTGTGGTATTGGGTGGAATTTGTTGGGGGTTTTTTTGTTCGTTTTTGCTTTTTGTTTTTTGTTTTTTTCGGACCACTTTCGGACATGTTCTTATGGCTAAAGTTGCACACACAAAAATATAATGTCTGGCCCAATGTTTAGGTCTCAAATGCAAAATCAACATTAAACTAATGATTATGACAACATTTATTATTCAGTAATAATTTACAGATCTTTAAATCCTGTCCATTAGTGATTCAGCCAACATTACACAATGTTCTCCCACATGTTGCATGTAATGACACATTTCCAAACCCGAAAACTTATATAGTGCAGCTTTAAACTTCAAATAGGTTCTTCACACTCAAAAAAATAAAGTAAAATTATATAAAGAATTATTTTGGCATCTTCTAAGACTATTATGCACAAGAACAATTGTCATTGTTGAACAAAAAGTTATGGATCTCCAAACTGCTAACTTTGCAGTAAAAGAAAAAGCTTTCTAATATGTAATGTTCTGTACATTCATTTAACACATTCTTGGAGTATTTCCTCTGGTCCATTCATCATGCAATGTGCACACAGTGTAAATGGTTGCTGATGTTCTAAATGTTTTATAACAATGATAATAAAATAGAATAAAAATAAGTTTTTAACATTCGGATCATGTTTCCCCCTAAGGTACTGTGGCCACGACTCTACATCAGGGGAGAACTGACCCTGTAGGGAATGCTCTGAAATGACGCCTGGACTAGGTTTCACTCCTGCTTAATAAGTAAAAGAGGTGGAAAGAAGATGAAAACGGACCGCATTAACCCATTCTGTAGAGTGGGGGTTGAAATGGTATATATTGTATGTTCTGGTTTTGTTAAGTTTAGCCTTAGAGGTTCAAGCTGAATCTGCCACCTGTATTCCAACCTCACATCATACTTAAGACTTTTGTGCAAGCTCTTCAGACTCACTTTGCTCCAAGTTCCAAAATGTACATTAAAACCCCCACAAACAAGCTCTGTGTGTGAGCTCAGCTTTCAGAGGCTTGTATAATGCATGCTTCATAACTGCACCATCTTTCTGTAGTTCCTCCTACGATTCGATCCAAACATTCACTCAAGCACACTAAAGTCTCATCATACGTAAAGCAGAGGGTGGGCCAGTTTTATCCCCACAGGATGCACTTTCTAATTGTTTTTACACCTCAAGCAAAAACCATTAGCTTTCAGCTACTGCAGCTATAACTGTAAAGTCTCCAAAAAACTGACATGAAATGATGTTTTAACGCACGACTGGAACTCCCAAATGGTATCCAGGGGCTCATTACTTACAGCTTATTAGGAACCCAAGAAAGCATCTATGGTTCCCTGAATGGGTAAATTGATCTTAAGCGGAAGGATCACAGCAAACAATTACAAAAGAGATGCCTGAGCTTAGAGCTACAGCAACGCGGTGCTTACTCTCCATCTTGAAATAGCATCTCAGAATATCTGATATGAACATACTGTATATACAGAAAGATGATCACTGGGTGTTTCTGAGAACATGCTTCGTTGCTCTTATAGAGTAAATGATTACATCTGAAGCGGTGCACAGATTTCAGTACATTTTTTAAATTTCTTGGACGATCTGATCAATTTGTTTAATGACACAGTGTAATTTAACACCAGGCTACTGCTGTTTATGCTTATCACTATATTAGACATAATAAAACTGTCATACTGATACCACTCTGAAGGAACCTTGCATTATATGCTTAAAAATAAAAGTGGTTCCCCAAAGAACCTTTCACTAGCTGGCTCTTTAAAGTATTCAACAGTAACCACATAACCGAAAGGTTCTTTATTGGGTTTTCATGCCTACATTGTTGGATTAAGTCCCTGTCAGAGTTTGGGTTTCTTTGACATTGTATCTCATTCATTCGGTTTGGTTGGTGTCATGCTGCAGTGGTTGACATGCAAGAAATACGTGTTCACTGTGTTTTAGATTGGCCAGAAATTTGGTTACTTTCACATTTTCCTGCAGTCAGTGACCCATTTTATGCAGTTTCTTTATGAATAATTAAATGTTTAAGATGTAAACAAACTGATTCAGAGAGGTTTCATGTGAAATGCTCTTAAAAAAAGTCTTAAAACCAGTGGAATGCCCCCTTATCTATCTGGAACCTGTCCAGATCTATCTCTCACATATATATGTGACTCTTATTTTATTTTTTAGTTTTTTGTTTGAGAGGCCGGTGGTGGTGGTGGTCATAATGCTTGCTTGTCAAGAGCTTTAGCCATGTGTGCGTTTTGCTCTTCTTTTCACTGGCTACCTGTCCTTAAATGATCTAACCGAGAGTAGAAACTTCAACATGACTGTCAAGAGACTACTAAACACCCCTGTTGGGACAGTGCTACTTCCTCATCTTCTCATGTTAGACTGATGACAGACTTATAACTACAGTGGCTCACTATTGCCACTTTAGGTACACAGTGGTATTACAATACAGGACAGGCCTGGGGAACTGATTAGCATGCTAACTTCAGGACATATCCCTGCAACAAGATACATAGACGTATTTTACATACTGTCCAAACTGTTTCTTTATGTTCTGTTGATAATTTAATTAATGTTGGAAAGCGGTGGACAGACTTTGTGGGCAGACATTCATATAATGACCTTCAAAAAAGAAGTCCAGACTGAAACACTCCTTATCACTGCAGCGAAGTGTGAGGCAACCTGGCTAAACTGCTGTAGGCTGAATCAGGCAATGTATGACATTCAAGCTCAAAAAAAAGTTTTTGCAGCTTAATTTCCTTAGTTCATGTTTGTTAGTTTTTGGACTGTGTGTTGACTGTAGAGTGAATAGTACATTTTGAAACTTTTATTTTGAAAGAGTAAGGAAATTCTGCAACACTCAGTCCTTTGTATTCATTACCAGCAGCAACAGTTCACGGTTTAGTAAATCACTGCTAGAACACAATGATTCATGTGATTTCAAATTAAACTGCCCACAGCGATGAAATACAACCACAAGCAAAACGATATTACCAGAAGACTGAAGTCCTAACTGAACCTCATCAGATCAAACTGCAGGATGGCTATATGACCATGCTTTGGCAAGCATTTTGAATTTGTGTCATGCTGATTGATAAGCTCTTTAACAGAGCATTTTCATTAGGCAAGATTTCTACATTATCAGGACTGTGTGCTTGCACTTGTCAATTGCTGATCTCACTCCATGTTCCACGCAGGTCGCCTCGATAGAGTGAAATTGACTGTAGTGTGATTTATGATTTGTTGCTTTGGTGAGACAACACCATTACCACAGTGGGTTTATCTGAACAATGCCTGTTCCTAGATGAAATAATAAGCTCTTAATGTGAGTGAATACCAACAATAGCCTCCATGTTGCAGTCAATCAATAAGAGATGGCAACTGGTTGAGGAAAAAGGGCCATTTGACTGGTGAATAATTCAGAGCTACGAGAAGGTTTAATTTCTTTATTTTTGTTTGGGGAGTACGCACTGTGACAAATGTTCATAAATGAATGGAATTACAATCATTCTAATGAGCTTGTTTAGCCAAGCATGGACTCAAAGGTCTTCAATCAGTGAGGGCATGGACCTCTATAAGCTCCGCTAGCATGCCGGTTAACTGATGAATATGATAGGGTTTTTTTCTTTTCTCTTTGCCCTTTGACTGTTCGAGACCTGTGACCACTGAGCAATATAACTCAAATACACTGAAACCCATTTAGACCATCATTAGCGTTTGTTTCTCCACCATGCTTCAATCAAGACAAAACTTAAAGCACAATGTAACACATACATTTGCTGTCATCTTGCTAGTTTATTGCAGAAACTAAACTGCAGAACAGATTCTTAGTGATGTCATGAAAACCAACATATCACTGCTGTTGGAACAAAAACTTGTATCTCTAAAATGATAACTTTACAGGAGAAGAAAAAACTTGCTGTACTTTGTAAGTCAGTTTAACCAGAATTGTAGTGTATTTGAGCTATTACTCATCTCACAATTTAAATGGCAATATATCAATTAATTAATGCTGAAGTTATAAGGAGTGTTCCAGCCAGGACTGCTTTCTGCATAAAATTGTCATGTAAAATTTAATTATGACTCATTTTAGTACATAAACTCACACTATTGAACCTAAAAGTGAAACAAATGAAGTGAGTACAATACTTCAATTACAAGAAAAATGATATGAGAATGGGAATATGGACTCATTAAAATCCTAAAGTGCAGTTGGCTTGCCCTCCTCCTGAGAGTGCTGTGTAATCCATAGCATATTATAAAACCAGCCTTACTACCTTTTGGACATTTAATGTGTGACATGCTATGTGCCTTTACAGACAATACCTGAGCTTTTTCCACCAGACCTTGATATGGACTTTGCTTTGGGGTGGCTCAGTGATTCACTTGTGATGTCACAGAAAGGCACGTAATGCTGGTTTTACTAATTACTATGTTTAACTTCCAAGCATATGAACCACAGAGTAATATCCAATAATGGGCCAATTACATCAGAACAGAGGTCTGGGTTTTTTGTCCTCCAGACATGCTGATGATCCAGACCAAAAGATGAAACACCATTACAACATATTCCCTTTAATCATGGTACTGTTGATCTATTCAGACCTATTATCTAGAGGCTAATAGCCCCTGCAGCAGAACATAATGCTCATTGTGCTAATATAATGCAACCCATGAACACATGTTTTTGAATGTTAGAAAGGGCACAGACAGTGCAGGCCATTTCATTTTAGCAAATTGCCATTAAAAGTTAATAAATCATGCAGGCACAACCTCAATCAGCATTTAGACCCACTAAAAGGTTTTGGATGCCCTGTCTTCAATTCTCAAAGGGACTATAACATCACCAAGACTAACAAAACAGCTGCTATGGAATCAATTCACCTTTCTGAGGGATGTCACTCAGTTTTTATCAAAGATATGAATCACAACCACACTGGCCATCACAGGAAACTACTGATGAGGAGAGATGAGGAAAACTGGGGAGGTTACTAAGGCATGTGCATTTGGTAAATAGGTTAGGAGGGATCACGATCAACCATACACCACTGTATCAAGTATAATCCATAGTAAAACATCTTTTTAGAACTGAAAACGTGCCTGCTGTAGAGGCTGTATTTATACCATTACACCATTACACTGTTGATGTTATTTAGCCATGCCCCCCCCCCCCCCCCGCCCCTTTGCAAATAAATGTGTGCTTCAAGTTTAAATCATTCATAGTGTTTTCTCATTCACAATACTGCAATAGGGTGTGAGATCAGCTTCTTCTTGTGGAGGAGGGTCTATGGTTTTGTCCTGACAATCGCTGAAGGTGAAGCTCAGTAACATAAACATTAGATCTTATTCAACATCTTTAATATACAGCATAAAGCAGGAAGTAGCTAAAAGAATGAATATATTTACCTACAATATGGATTTGTGGTAGATGGTCATTATAGCTGGTTATCAGGTTTATACTTGGTTGTTTGTTAGCTATGTGAAGCAAAGAAAACGGTTTTGGCTGACATTAACATTAGCTAGCTGGCGTAACAACCAGGTTAACTTCACTTGACAGTAAGAGTGCACAAGAATTGGAGATAGAAATAATGAAAATGTAAAAAATGATAATATGATTGATAAATAATCCGATAAAATAAGGACAAAATTACTAAAAGTAAAAAATAAGTAATAACACACAAAGTAATAACAAAATAAGTAAACAGTTAAAGGCAGAGTGGAGGTGGTTACAAATTAAAAAATAATATTTATTAAAAAAATGTCACTGAGAAGGTCATATAGTGATAGTCGTATTGCAATTTATATCCCTCAATTCCTCAAACTGTAGATGGAATTTAAGTTCTATTGAAAGCCAGTTAGCTGAGAAGATTTATACCAGTTAAAACAACAACAACAAAAAATGATCTCTCATTATTTCCTTGAGCTCTTGTAAAAAGAAGCTGAAGGAGACTCACAATGCTAAAAGAGCAAATCTAATGGAGGCCTTGATCAAGAAGAAATCAAGTGACAGCTATTTAAGTTTTCAGTCCAAATGAAAACTAATTTTTTTATAAAATGAACTAAGAAAATATAATATTTGTCACTAAGATCACAAAGTTCTCTCTCTTAGATTATTAATCATGCCTACAGAGCAAAATCGCACATTTTTGATTGCACCAACCGAGACTGAGATGAACTGTAGTATGGACAAGTCACCTCTCATCATACAATGTCCATGCATTGGTGTGCGACCACAAAGCCTGCACCAGCTGCTCCACAGCCTGGCATGTGATAGCACAAGTAGCATGTAACACGTGTGTGTGTGTGTGTGTGTGTGTGTGTGTGTGTGTGTGTGTGTGTGTGTGTGTGTCTGTGTGTGGCTAACAGCAACTCATTTAAAGTCTCTCTTACTGTCTGGCCTTTCCCATGGGCCTCTGTGCATCCATGGTCACACTAGCCTGTAACAGGATGCTACAGTATTTTGTTGCTGTTGTTTTTTAAACAAAACAAAACAGATGAGTATGATGATGAACATATGATGTGTTCAAACTTTTGCATACAACTGTAGGACAAGAACTGATAGTGAGCTGATAGTGAGCCCCCAGTATAGAACCAAACAGACTAGAACAAATGTTGTTTCTGTATGACTCATTGTAACCATAGATAGGTCTATATTAGGAGTGAATAACAGCATTCATTTATACGCTTTTGCTGCTAAGCCAAATAGGCCACAAAATATGGAGCATTTGTTCCGAAACACCTGTGTCCTACTTGTTGACAATTCTCGTGTAAACTGGTGCTTTGCAATACGCTGTCCACTTAAAGCAGAGCACCGTGTTTGGATTTTAATAGCAGTTAAGTAGTGTGCGACTGAGGAGATTAGATTCATTAAATGGCACAGCTGCGAGTTATGAGAGATGTTACAACCAATTTATGGTAATATTGGCAGCATCCTAAAGGGAGTGGAGTGAGGCACACAGCATGATTACAGTAATTTTCCAATTGTGTGAGAAAGACAAAGACATTGACTTGCTAATCTGTGGTAGAAGCGAGAGCTGGCCGTCTATTCTCATCCATTTAAACGTTTGAATAAGGAATACGAGGGTCAGCCGCACATCTGCTAGAACACAGTAATCAGTCTTATACATATGTTTACACCTCCCTAGTAAGATGAATGGAATGATCTAGCAGTTAATGAAAGTAAGTTGTGCAATATTGAGGTTACTGCAATACTGCAAATGCAGACACTTTACACTATCTCACATTTTTCCAAATTTGCCATTTAATGAAGACAGTCAGGACAATAGAAAGTCATAAATATGGGTATATTTAATCAGAAACTCAATAAATACCGCTTAGTATGTATGATACAGGCTCTGTATAAGGGTTAGCTCTGCCTTCATTCCCATGCGTATGTGTTTGTGAGGTGTCTACACAGCATCACAATGCCTCAGTAATAAGGAAGGCCAGGACGGGTGCCAGCAAGCAGGCCCTGCCTGTTTTTATATTTGCTTCCATTATCAGCCTCAATAAAATTTGAGTGATTTCCAAGAAGCCCATGAAAACACTTTATAAATCTGTCTGAATCCAGCTTCCCCTCTCGCTCTGATCTTCCATCTCCGGCTGAGTGACTCGCCCTGACACTTGAAAAAGGAGAGACCGGCACCGAGCTTCTCTTTTATAACGCACTGATTCAAATCATTCACATCAGCTTGGCTCCTGCTCCCTGTGTTTGATGTCTCACTCTGGCAGATAGCTTATCTGCATGTGGAGGATGGTCCTACAAAAAAATTGCTAGCTGGGAATGCGTCACTCCAGTGAAGGCATTTTCAAACTATTGCTATTTTCAGAAAATTCCTTCTAATTAACTCACTACAAATGAAACAGTTATTGAATTCTGTTTTAATCATATGCTAAATAACTGAATTATTTTGTAACTTCTTTCAAGGTGCCAAGGGGTTTTTATTTAAAGCCATGCTATGGAAGAGCTACTTTTGGTTCACTAAACTAACTTGAGTGCTTTGTTTGGTGTTTGTTAAAGAAGAACCATTTTGCAAGTGGGATGTGTATCTAGCCCTAACGTCATATACTCAGTGCACAAAATGTAAACTGTGTTGAATAATATATAATTTTTATGAAATATTGTTATACCAAAGAGATTAAAATAGCACAGGATCATCCCTAAATCTTAACCCTCATTAAGAATATGAAGATGTATGAATATGCAGAAATATTCTAATCATTGCAAATTATGCAAAAATTCCAAATTCCATTCCTTTTTTGTGGCACGAGCTGTGCAGACAAGCTGACACAAAGCTGGAACAAAAGTAAACTCCCTTGGTAATACTAATACTCAGAAAATAAACCGTGTTAAACCATGAATTAAGCAACAATGGCTATGTGTTTAACAGTTCTAAATCAAGCTGTTTACACTAGTGCTAGCCCGAAGGCTAACCTAGCCCAGCAAAATACTGAAGAAGCTAGCTCTTGTCTTTGTGTTATTCAAGGTACTACTTTCAGGTTCTACTGTCCTGAGGTTCCCTACTTAAGCTCTTGGAACCCCTAAATGCCTCAAAATTCTCAAGAGGCTTGAAAATAAACTTGTGACATTTTGCTGTTCATTAGAGAAAAACAAATGCTCAATTACAAACCTGCCATCGCCAATCATCTTTGGTGTTCTTAACTAACTTGAGCAGCAGCATAGGTCTGCTTCACCCACTCAGTCCTAACAACCCGGCATACCTCTGAAAAACTTGCCATACAATTTGCCATATCATATTTGTAAATATGAAAACTTGAGTTTGGTGAAAAAAAGTGAATTCTTACTTGTTTCTCAAACCAAAGAGAGAAATTTACACATGTAAGATCTTCATTAATGTGAGGAAGAGCTCATTACCAAATTTTGGTCTTTTCAGAAGAAGAACTGTGAATGAATTATTGCCTTTAAAGCCAGCATCAGGGGGTCTTTCATACACTGTGGTCATTTGACTTTACTTGTTCGGTTTTTAGTCTTCATCCTCTGAACTTGCATTGCAAGAGCCTCCATGAGCTGGGGTCAAACCCATGTTGTTGTACTGAAACTGTTTTAGCCTGTTCACTAAGCTAATGCTTGCTTCAAATACTAACAGGGAATGTCTATAATATTCTTGAGCTCGATCATGTGTGAAATATGTGCAAAACCTCTTGCAATCTGCAAACAGATGCACTAAATCACAGACTCACTAACAACAAAAATGTCGGAGGATACTCACACCTTATTCTTCTAGCACAGAAGGATGGGAATGATATGAAGAAGTGGCAAGTTACAAATGAGAGTATTGTTACATACTTTGAGGAATAATTAGCAAATGATAGAGAGCTATACTAGTCATGATGTCAGTTCCACACACAACACCATACGGTCACTCCCTTAGATTTGAGTATTATTAACACATTAATGGAGCTGTAAAGCTGTAGATTGCTAAGCTAGTATTACCTGCAATTAGGACAGCTCTCCATCATACCTAACCATTTATTAGTAAGATGTTTATTAGACTTCTGTAGCATATTCAGTAACAAAGTTTCACTATGTTGCAGTTCTCTCATTAGTCTATTCTAATATAGGCACCTGAAACAGGATCATTTATGATGTACAAGACTACAATGCTATTTGGCTCCCCATTAAATGTTTGTTAGTTTGTTTTCTCCAGAACTACTGAGAAAGACAAACTACACTGTTTTTAATGAACCTGCTCTATGATAACACATGTGACACAAATACCAAACTATGTAACCATAATTAGTCATCCAAGAGGAGTTTAAACATGTTGTAAGTGCAGGGGCTCTTTTAGGGCGTCCACATTCTAGGCTAGTGATCTTAAAGACCTGATCTACTGTTATCCCTACTATGACAACCTGGCCTTAAATTCTGAGGATTTGTGAAAGGAGGGAGTATGAGGTAATTGCTGAGGCCTTGCTGGATTAAGCCTGACTTTAGTGGTCTGGATTTTCCAGGATAAGCCCTTTCTTTCATTTCTCTCTTTAAGATTATCTTTTAGAATCTCGCATCAGGTGAATACATTGGTGTGATTCAGCAGCCAGTTCAGTTGGACAAACATGCACTTACAAACAGAAAGAACTTGCCTGATTCGAACTTTTTCTATTTATTTTTTATTTTTTTATTTTTTCAAGCTGTGTCCCATGTGTACTTCAAGCACAAGGGAAACATCATCTTAGAAATGTAGGTGCTAATAGAGGTTCTTTGGGGAAATACCATAGAGAAATGAATGTTTGTTCCTGAAGGAAAGTGTCAGCAGTTATTTACAGTAACATTTTTGGAATTAGAAATGCATGTGTGGCAAACCTTTTTAAAGTATAATGAATGTCCACATCATGGGAAGGCAACTTCCTAAACTTCCTAAAACGTATTGTTTAGCATCCATTTGTGTCTTTTCATCTATGAGGCAACAATAAAACCCCAATGCCAAAAAGTTACCCCTGAATTCAGCACAGCAGGACCAGTCAAACACAGAAATAGACTCAGTTCAAACTGCCCTCACGGAAGGCCTTTAAAATGCCCCCTCCTGGCCCTGCTGGAGCCAGAGAGGAAAAGCAAAGGAAAACTGCAGAGACTCTGCCTATCATTCCTGCTGTCTTGGAGGCCAAAGATGTGGAGGATGGATGGTATCAGCAGGCAGCGAGTGGTGGAAAGACAGAGGCGCTGGTGTAGCGAGTGCTGCAGCAGTCAGGAGTCCATTATCCACCCACTAGATAAGGTTAATGCTGTGGCAGTAGCTGAGAGCAGGCCTGGACCATGAATCTCCCTGAAAGGTCAATCGCGTTCCAGGCTGCTTTTGATGTTTTATTCAGATTGCTCACTGTTTGATGGAAGTGTGACCATACAGACAACAGGCTGCCAAAAATGGGAGAAAAGAAGCGTGTGTGTGTGTGTGTGTGTTTGCATGTCCTTTGTATGCGTGTCATTGCAACAAATAATATATATATATATATATATATATATATATATATATATATACACAAAATACAACATATAGCTGAGCTCAGCCTATGATGTCACTGATGAGATTCGACAGGAATTACCAGTAGCATGCAGTCTGTCTCCCCAGACAGTCTAAGTGAATTCCATTCATTAATAATTGAAGATACATGTCCAGTATATTATGCTGGATATATACTGGACAACCCCAGTCAGCTTTCCACTCATCTCCACACAGTTTCACATGGCATGTGTGTGAGATGATGAGGAGTATCAGCAGTTGGCTGCACTCAGAGCAGGTGGAAGTTGAATCCAGCCAGACCTCGCATTATTGTCTAGGGACCAGGATTAAAGTTAACCCCTTAGAACAGTAAAGCAGTGATTAACCAATTCTACTTGACTATAAAACAGCACAAAACTCTGACATTTATTTATTTATTTGTTTATTTATTTGTTTGTTTGTTTATATTTTAATCTTTAAAAATATGCACCTTTTCGAACACATCCTAAAAGACTGGGAAAGGAGCGTGTTTACTCCTGTGTTACATCACTATTCTTTTTAGTACCACTTAATAATGGTCTGTTTACTGAAACACTAGTTGGGGATATTGTATCTTGAGCCTCATGCTGCACCACACGTTTTCACTTGGAGATGGACCTGAACTGCAAGCAGGGCAGTCTAGCACCTTCAGTTTTTACGCAGCCATGCTGTTGTAACATGTGCGGAATGTGGCTTGGCTGTGAGAAAAAAAGACTTTGCTCAAAAAGCGGTGGCCCGAGATCTTTCAGCATTAATGGTGTCTTTACAGATGTGCAACCCCTGTCATGGCTACATCCCCCATACCATGGAAGACCCCGCATTTTATTCCTTTTAGTCTTTACCCAGATAATACAACTTCTATAAACAGTCTGAAAGGTTCACTTGCCGTTATACAATACACTGTGCATTAGTCAGTTTCAGTTGAGCTTAAGTGCAGAGAAATTGAGATGTTTCTTGCTGACATATGACTTTCATTGTATATAGTACAGTTGTAACTTCAATTTGTGGTTACAGAGATGAACAGTGTTGACTGAAACATGCTGTTTTAGAACGCTGTACCAATGAGTTCTTTCCAGGATGCTCTTGTTCTAACCAAGCTTGACTGAGTCATCTGTTCAGGATGTGTTTTTAAATATTACATAATGTTTCTGCCCTGTAACATTTTTTAATGTGTTGCTGGTATCATATGCACAAAAACAGGAAGCTTAATAAGGTAAAACATTTAAGGGGCAATTTTAAAAGCATTTTTCATATTTTTTGCATTTCTCATATTGTCCCAGCTGTTTCAATCATTTCAACATACAAAAAAGATGGGTATCTGAATGTTCACATTATATGCACAATCATTGCCTTTACTAAGGAACCCTTAAAGACCCCCACTTTTAAGTTTCAGTTTAGCTAAGAGTGCAAAATGACTAGCTAAACAAAACGTAAGAAGCCGTTTCAAAGGATTAATGTCCTAGTAAACTTAGGAAGGTTATTTGTTCCACAATAGCTACTAATTTATTCTTATGAAATATTTTAGCAGTGAGAAAGGAATAGAAGTATGTGAGCTTCCGTGAGTCTTTGAGTTTAAGGGGTTAAATAATAACAGGAAAGTAGTCTAGACTGTAATTACACCACAGAGCACCAGCCCAACAAGCCAGTGACTAAACACTCGACAGCAACAAACGGGACAATCATTAACAAACAGACCAACCACCTAATTCTAGGGTAAATACCTCAGGCCTGACAACCATTCAAGAATGTGAAGAATGTTTAAGATCGGAGCACTGAAAAAGCAGTGAAGTGCAGAGGACAACCTTGAATGAGTCGCAGTAAACCTCAATCACCTATCTTACATTCATTCCTGCCAGCATACATTAACTTCTGTCATTGTAGAAGCAGGTGAGTCATAAATGCCCACTGTGTCACTCCATATATGTGACATCCCATATATGGAGATTGAGGCAGATGATAGACAGAGAGGTTTTAATGCAAAGGTTTGTGTTTTGTAGTTTAACAAGCCAGATGAACAGTCCAGTATTCCTGCTGTTATTATTGTCAGCAGTACATATAGCAGCACAAACGAGATAATGAAATTTAGATTGAAATCATGCAAATTATCCTGTTTGTTATTGCAATGTATTCAGTCACCTTGAGCTTGCTTTCCTAATAATGCATTTGCTCATCACATGTCTGGGAATTAAGCCGAGGTGTCAGGCCTCAGTGGTGTATTAGCTTTGTGTTTGCATTCTGCTCAGAAAATGAGAAGTCTTGCGGGTGTTTTTCCTTTTTTTCTTTTTCTTTATTTTTCTTGATGAAAGTGAGTTGCGGAAGTACCACACATAGGCCTTGACTTTGTATGGACTGCACAAACACGCAAACAGTGCAAATCTGATGCACCATAAAAGCTACACAAAACAGTCACTAAAATCCTGCAGAAAAATATTGCCATTCATTCATTTTGATGCCCAAAGAGCATGTGGCTTTGCATCACAGATGAAGGCTTAAAAACAGAGGAGCATACGTGCCACTGATGAGTCCAAAGTAGTGGTGACTGTGGTGAATACTGATAAGCTGATCTTTGGAGAGGTGTGCCCAAGCAGACCAGGCCCTCTGGGACTCCCTCTCTACGCAACTCTCATAGAGGCTTTGGCAGGTCCCGCAGAACTCAGCTCCTCCTTTAAACTCACTGGACATGTGTTAAAGGAATATTGCAGCATTTTGTGCTACATCTGTGTTGTACTTTGATTACTATGGACAATAACGTCTGACACATTGCTCTGTACTGAGAGCCTATTGACGTCAACACACATAATAGAGGGGGATGTGCAGTTACTGAATTCATGTTTAAAGTATGTGACTATAAGATGCAAAATTGAAACTACAACCCAGATAACAAAATGACGTCCATTGGATGTTCTCCTCAATAATGTAGAAGTTTTGAGAATGTTATTTTGTAGGTTTTTCACATCCTTACAACATTTCAAGAACATCCCCATGCATACCTTAGTAAACCATTGCAGGATATTTTTTGACTCCCTCTCCTTACCTCAAAATGACAGAATAAACATGTATAATTTCATATAACTGAAATATCTTCACGGAAAATATAGCAGACTTGTTTGTAACATTGATGAACTAACTTAACAATACAGCACTCCAACAGTACAGGTCTGAGGATGAGGCAGATATGAAATACATTCTTGTTAAAGCTGTTCTAATAGACCTATTCATCCAATTTTCAGATGCTGGAGTAATACCACTTTTGCCAACCCTGAGGGTTTTTTTGGATCCCTGGCAATTCGGCAGGAGCCTGTGAAAACTCCACCCATAGTTCTATGTTCGTGATACAGTTTCACAAATTCTTTCCTCTGGAAAACTATTCCCATCTCGGAAAGATGAATTCGAGATGCAGGGAAACTTTTACTGGAACGTGCAAAGTGAAAACATGTTACCTGGATGCTTGTAAAAGCTGAAAATTTCCAAATGTAACTTGAAGTGGTGCAGTATTAAACCATTAGCTTGATGCTAATTTAACATGGGAAAGTTGTAAGGGTGCAAATTATCATAATTTTAGTGGTGAATAAACAAACACTATTTATTCAGTACTTCCACCTTAAGTACTGTAGTATGATGAAACATATGGATGTGCATGTTTTGATTATATGATTAAAAAGTTGAACTTAAAGTAATTACTGGTATATCTCCTGCTGTCTTTTATGTTGGAGCATTTTCACAAGGTTATAGTGGTCTCTAGCAGAAGTCCTACATGATAATTAAGCCCATGGAGAGCATCATTGTGGTGTTGTAATGATAGTTTTAGTGAGTATTTTCTTGCACATATTGCGCATGTATGAGCGATGAATAGGACTGCTGTTTAAAAATGACACTGAGACTATAGTTCAGATTTCAGTCATTTGTTGATTTTGCAGGTGAATTTAAGTTAACACACACTCTACAACAAGGATTCTTAATCTTTTTCACAGTGTACTAAGGATGTAAATATTTCGCCTCCCCCTTCTTAGTCAACCTGGCCAAAAAACAAAAGAGCTTTAAGCTCAGCGGTCAGTCAAAACCCTCCCTCAGTAACGAGGTCACTCAATAGAAATTCTTTAGTAGCTTATCTGCCATAGCCTTTTGGTGGAGCCAATTAGCAGAGCTCATATGCAGTCATCAAAATGATTTTCTCTGTGTTTGATAAGGTGTATAGCACCACTCTTGCAACCCCCCATATTATGATCCCCAAGGAGGTGCCCACCCCAGAGTTAAGAATCCCTGCTCTCAGGAAAGAAACTTAAATAGGGTGTTTTCTGCTAACTTTAAGGCAGAATTTCTTTTTTATTTGTTGAGTTTAACATATTGTGAAAAACAGAAAAGGTCCCTGAACTTTAGCGCAGACAACAATGTTCAATTCAGGAAAAACAGTAATTGTGCTTTCAAGTGTGTTCTCTGTAGAGGACATGTTAACTTATTTTCACCTCTCATTTGACCTTGGGTGCCAAACCTTTTGCATACATCTGGAAAGGTTGGGCAGTTATTGTGTTATATAACATACTTATATCTGTACATGACTGTGAGAAAATTCCTTGACTTTTCTGTTTGGAGCTAATGGGTTTTCTATTCTTCTCTAAGTGCTGGGAAACACATTGAAATTATTGCCAGCGATGATCGACCATATGCTGCTGTTGCGGCAGATAGAGATTAGGTTTAAAAACGATGGAATATTCCTGTAATGGAACATAAACAGCGCAGTGAACGACTCCTCCCTGAAGACCTGAGGTGATAAATTCCCTCTCAGAGAGTACAATAGCAGCCCAGGCAGTGCAGGTGCTGAGTGGGATGTATACAGGGTCACACAATAGTAGGGAAGATGCAGCATGTTTATAGGCATTGAGTCAAAGGGAGTCATTTGCTTGCTGCATAAAGAAAGGACAGGGCAGATGTTAGACAGGATCCTTTCTCTCTTATTTTCTCTCACCTTCTCTTCTGTTGTTCACTGTAACACAACAGTGAAGTGAAGGTAAAGATGGTGTGTAAAGTACTCTGAAGTGGGCGGTATGTCAGCATGAGGTCCTGTGTGCAGCTTTGGTTGAGACAACTCTAAACCTACCCCTACAGACATGCACAATAGTAGACACCCTCTGCTTTTGATCTGAACACTTCCTCATATCTGAGGTTCATCTGACTGTGGAAAGAGTTGAGGAGGATGCAGGCATTAAAAATATCTCTGCTTGACAGCATACTGGCCTTCCACAGCCTGAAAAGGTACTGTATGTGTTTTAACTTATCTCACTCTCCACCACCGTCTTCTCAAACACTGTACTGACTGTCTGAGAACAAGTAGACTGTTTTACAATCTGATCTTGAGTGATCTTGTTTGACAATGTTGGACGACTGTGGAAAAGTAAAGCCCGGAACCAGTTCATTTGACACATCGTATATATTCACCCATCACTTTGTTAGGACCACTATACTAATACTGGGTAGGGCATTGCTTTGCTCTCATAACAGCTCCACTTCTTTGTGGCATGGATTCCACAAGATGTTTGATATATTCCTGTGAGAATCTGGTCTGTGTTGCTCATCATTCTTCAGGCAAACTTTTATTCTGCACATGGTCAGCAACAAAACTCAAATAGGCGGTGGCATTCAAACAATGACTGATTGGTGCTAACAGGCCCAAAGTGTGCCAGAAATATTCCCCGCATCGTTACACCACCTCTGCCTGGACTGGATTTATGCTGTTGGCACCAAAGTATGAACCTATGATCTGTACACCTCAGTAGAATTCAACATTGATCAGACCAGGCTACGTTTTTCCAGCTGACCAGTTTTAAAGAGAGCCTGTACCCACTGCAGCCTTAGCTTTCTGTTCCTGGTTGACAGAAGTGGAACCTGACAGTTTCTGCTGTTGTAGCCCATCCACCTCAACACTTGACATTTGTGCATTCTGCGACGGTTTTCTGGTTACCATTATGGAACAAAGTGGTCATCTAAGTTACTGTAGCCTTTCTGTTAACTAAAACCAGTCTGGGCTTTCTTTGTTGACCTTTCTCATCAGCAAGGTGTTTCCACTCACAGAACTGCTGCTCACTTGCACCATTCAGTGTACATTCAAGAGACTGTTGTGTGAGAGAATACCAGGAGATGAGCAGTTATAGAAACACTCAAACAAGCCTGTCTGGCACCAACAATCATGCCAAAAATCCTATTTTTCCCTGTTCTCATGGTCGATGTGAACATTACCTGAAGCTGCTGCTCCAGATCTGCATGATTTTATACTCTGCACTGCTGCCACACAGTTGGCTGATTAGGTAATTGCATGATTAAGTAGGTGTACAGGTGTTTCTAATAAAGTGCTTGGTGAGTGTGTATATAAGTATGTACTGCATATAAGGTAAATGAACTGGTTTCAGTGCTTATTTATCCTTAGTTGTATAATGTACCCAAACAAGATCACAATGATGTATGAAAAACAGTTTATATGGCTGAATTTCCGCACTTTTTCCAACTAAAGGTTCTGTAACATTGCAACCATTCACTCCCTGGTTCATTTTAAATTATTGTGATGTCACAGAAATCAACAACCATATTTACCAACAGATTATGTAATTCCTGCACCAGCTGATTAACTTCAATATGTCCCAGGAGCTGATGGTGCAGTTCTATGTTGCCGACATAGAATCTGTAATCCCCACATCCATCACAGTGTGGGCGAGCTCAGCCACCAAACAGGACACTCATAGACTGCAGCGCAACATCAGCTCTGCAGAGAAGCCAATAGAGTTAAACTACCCACTCTGCTAGAGCTGCACACTTCCAGGACTAAGAAGCATGCAGAGAAACTTGTCACTGATCCATCACAACCTGGCCATCACCAGTTCCAGCATCTTCCCTCAGGCCGGCGCTTTAGCCAAACAAGGATCAAGACAACCAGGCTACACAGAAGCTTCTTCCCACATGCCATCACACTCATGAACAGCTGAACACTACAATGCACACTACAATCCAAGAGTTATAGGAATGTGTTTTTTGTACTTTGTGATATGTACTGTGCCTTGTAAGTTACTGTAACCAAACACAAATTGCTTGTATGTGTGAACAAACTTGGCCAATAAAGCTTGATTTTGATTCAGATTCTCCCTGTTCAGCCTTCAGCACTTTAGCAGTGCTCATTCACACTGACAGTTTTAAGGGACGTTCAAGCCTGAATGGCTTTTTGAACAAGGCACAACACAGGGCCAATTACAAAATAGCCTGTTTAATTTAAAGAAGTTAAAAAAGGTAAAAACAAACAAACAAACAAACAAACAAACAAACAAATAAATAAATAAATAAATAAATAGCATGATATAAGAAACTTACTTAAATATGGAAATATGGAAATCCTGAGTCCTATATGAAAAGTCCTATATTGTTTCTTTCTTTATTTTTTTCTTTCTTTCTTTCTTTCCTTGAAATAGCATGTTTTTTCATGACTAGTTGGCACAAAGTTTTGATTAAAGACATATGAAAATATATAGTTATCAGATTTCATGCTTTGATATTTTACCACATCTGCAGCTTAATGTGAAGTTTACTGCATTGGATAATATATGGAATGAGGTAAATCAGGAGTGTGGTTGATGGTTAATGAAGTGGTCTCTCTGTAACAGATGTACCCAGAGATAAAAGATAATTATAGAGTCTGTGAATTTTAAATGATCTATTTGGATCATGATCAGGAACTGTGGCTTCATTATGGTCCCACCCTAAATAACTCCCAGAGCTGCTTCTGTATATGCCTATAAATTAAACGAAATCAAATAATCTTGTCAGGGTTTCCTTCATTTTGTTTCGGACTTACTCTAACACTGCCACCTGCTGGTAGCTCTCACCAGTTTAACTCTGCATTCCAAAGCATGTAGATCTCCAACATCAACATAGATTTAATCTGAGGTAATATAGTACATAGTACATAATAATTGAAACTATTTAGCTTTATTAATTAATTTCAGTTTGTATTGTCTTCGTTTACACACATAATAAGTAATTGTAAATATGTAATCAGAAATTGTAATATATATAATCAGAATTTGAAGGATATCGTTGTTGTCTCCTGGCCTATTCCAGCATATACTTATACCTGAGACAATGATACGTTAACCATGATCATTTTGTACTGAATCATCTGTGGATTTGTCTCGTTGTTGTGACCCTGATTGCCATCTTCTCATACATTCTTCAGCACGGCTGCCATTAACAAAACGAGCTACTTTTTCTGTCTGAGTAATTTCTTAGACAAGTACTTTTGCTTCTGCTTCAGCGTGACTTCACAGCACTCTTTCCAAACAGAAGACACAAAACAAAAGCGAGATGGAGGTGAGAGAGACGAGGTGACTTATGGAAGTGAAAGCGCTTCAGTTTGTCTCGAGTTAAAGTGCTTCAATTGTCTCTTTTCCTTATTAGCAGTGCCTCAGTACACAAGAACATTTTCCAGACACTTACTGAGTTATTTTTGGCTGGGTTTGAATCAGAGCTCTGCTCATTCACGGAAAAATAATCATAATGATGAATCACAGTCAGCGACCTAAATATATGTACTGCAAAATTACAGAAAGCCACCTACACAGAGAGAGAGAGAGAGAGAGAGAGAGAGAGAGAGAGAGAGACTGTAAACATGTTCACATTTCACTTCATTTTAACTTATCCAAGCACAAAAAATCCATGTTGGGTTTATTTGCTCATATACGTACCTCTGTGATTGCCATAGCACTGCAAATAGTTCATCTCATCACAAACATAGACTGCAGTGGGATCAAACATGAACACAGCAATACCATCATGGTGTTGGATACAGGTGTCCTGCTTCACTGTTTTGCATTGTTAATGTATTGTATGATAACAGAATTTTGTATTAAACAGTTTTCTTCACCCAGTTGCTGCCTAATTAAACGGAAAGCAGACATGCCCAGGAAGTCTACACTATGAATGTACTACAAACTGTAGCCTGTCTGTTGTCACGCACAAATTTTCAGCCAGTTATTTACAGGTCAGTTTCTGACTGCAGGATGTCTGTTGATCAGATGTTATTTGGGTGATGGAACATTCTCAGCAGAGATGGAACACTGACATGATATTCATATGGTAGAGTATCTGGTGCTGGTGTGAGCATATCAGGTTTTACACACATCAATGTCATTGCTAGGTGTCTGACCCTGCAAAAATACCTGGTCAAGAACAGCTGTAAGGCCAGACTGACCTCTGCACTGCTGAAAAAATTATGTATTGGCAAGTAAAATGAATCTGATATCTAGCTGACATATTTTACATATACTGAGTGTATTATAAGATTATTAAGATTTGGGCGATGCCTTTCCTGGCACAATTCTGAGGAGAGTTTCCTGAAGACTGGGATTTTTGCCACTGCTGGTAGACTCGTATGACCGTACGCTTCCATACACCTGCAAATTCAGCTTCTTTCTTCACACCAAGGCCTTTGGCACACCCAAATACAATCACTCCTTTGTGCCAAGAGCTTTGTAGGAGCCTAAAGTTACTACCAACTTTTCCAGTCCGGTGTGTTTATCTGCCAATATAGAGAGATCACTTTAAACTCTAAGTAAAACATCTATAATTTTTTTTCATACCATAATAAGATGAAAAAAATTGAAATATAATATATAAGATATTTTTTCACACCAAGATATCATTTTTTGTAGTGTGATGACTGATGAAGAATGTGCAGACTGTTCGAAAATGCATCATTTACTACCCAGTCCATAGTGTTCTTATTTGGATGCAGAAAGGTTGGAAATGGTCACATAAAAAATAGCTATGACACGTTTTGGTATATAAAATCAATTTAATATTAGTGAAACTTAAGGCTATAAAATAAAAGACAAGAAAAAATGTCATCAGAAGTTGATCCTCCTCCACGCTCAAGGTGGTGCTGTAACGTAAAGGGCTTTTAAGTGAATATCTTTTATTTAAGACAATGATATGTGTAAAAGACTGGTATGTGGAAAGGACAAATAAAAAACACTAATCTAGCAATACTGGATTAACGTGCATTCGTCTCAGCATAGAGTTGTAGAGGTTCTTAATGGTGTCCTGTGATAATCCATCAAATGCAGCTTGACTATTCTCACACAGGTCCTGCAGATTTTGCAGTAGAGGTGGAGGTGGAGGGACAAAAGGCCTTCTAGATGTGTGACACGTAACAGCAAACTGTTCATCTTGGCACTGACCACGGTGCCTCCACACACAGATTCACTGGTCATCTCCACCAAGACAAAAGCAGGATTCATCACTGAAATGACCCGCTGCCATTCTGAGTCACTCCATGACAATACCACAACACCATTCCAGTCTTTGTTGACGTTGACGTGGTGTGAAGGGCAGTTGTCGTAATGGTCTGGGTGCATGCGTTGTGCAGCCGTCTGTCAGTGGTGCTGACACTAACAGAATGGAGGGGATCACTGCTGAGTGAATGTCCGCAGTCGTGGCTATTGGGGTTAGTCAGGTACATCAATAAGGCCCGTCCTTGCTTACGGCACATGTGTGGCAGAGCGTGGAATCTGAATCATTTGCATGTCTCACAATATCAGACCTACCCACAAAGTTTCATTCCAGTCACTTGATTCCTTCTGGGCGCAAATATTTATGCAAGTACTGTTTTAACAATGAGTATATATGTATAAACACACACAGAACCTCTTTGGTTTCCCATCACATAGAAAAACAATGGCATACTTTTACAATGTTACAATTATTTTATCATGTTACAATTATTTTACTTTATTCTTGTGAAATGTGAAAAAAAGCCAAACGAAAGAAGAATTCACTGGAGATTTAAGAAAGGTTCATAAGAACCTTGACATTTTTGCTACTGCCAAAGAAGGAAGATTACAGTGGTATGACAATATAATAAGGGGAACTGCAGGAGAGTCAAGTATGTAAATAAGCAGTCACACACAAACAATCATATACAAAGTTTGAACACCCCTCAAATTGCATGTTTGTGAAAATGGGTAACACAACCTCTACAGAGAATGCATGCAAATATTTCAGGCTTCAGTTTAACATATTAGAATAAATAGTTGTTTTTGTTTTATTATTCACCAGTATTTTTATTTCTGATAAATAAACAGTAACTGTGTATTATAAACGTGCAGAAGCCTATTCTCTGTAAAGGATGTATAACTTATTTTCACTTAGAAAATAAAAAAAAAACATTGTTTTGACTGGGATTGCCAATCTTAAGCATACATCTGAGCATGAACAAATTGAGAAGAGGTCTTCCATGCTCGCACTGGTGACTCGCTCCTTTCACGCTCACCCTGCTTTCCTTCCTCTGCAGTATTCCTCCACTGTACCTTGTCCAACTGTGCAGTATAATTACTTCATAGCCTCCAGCGATCCTTCACTGCATATTGGCATTGGCAGGTCTGCTCCACAAACTGATGAAGGTTTTCCTTTATGTAGCACAGCAGGCCCTTATTGAGTGGCAGTGTGACATAAGCTTACTGTAACATGGCACAAGAGTGTGGAAAAACATGAAAGTGCTTCTGAGCCAGAACAAACCTAATCAAAATGTGATGTTCTTTTTCCAGGAGCCCTATTTGCACCTGCAGAGGGCGCCCTGACACACAGTATTTTTGTCAACCTTCTGTTTTATGTGGATTCTGCCTTCACATCAATATGTACATAGTCACGACTTCCCGCACTGGTGAAATCCACATGTTAGGCCATTTTCATATCATCATTCATATCAGCGAGGAATATTAAACCTATTTTTTTAGGAAATGTAATTAAAATAAAAAATTAAAAAAGTAAATATTGTTTGATGTAACATGTAATAAATGTTAACCACGTAAAAGTCTATTTGGAGTGATGGTATACACAAACACTTTATTAAGTTTTTATAAACTAAGAATAACAGTCTATTAAATAACTTCCAAAGGACGTACAACAATGAAATATTCATCCAAGAAAGAACCATGTAGGAACATTTATGATGGTCCAGAAACGACATAACTTTCATGTAAGTTATACATTATTGCCAAATAGTATGTAGCATACTATATGTAGTATGTAGCAGAAATCTTAATATTAATACATTAATAATGAGCAAAATAGTTTCCCAGGCCATACAGTCCATATATGCTAAGCTGCATATACAGACCATTTTAAATTAATTGTTTTTTGTGATGTCACTGGAATCAAAGCATCTGACTATTTAGTCTGCAGCAGTTCAGCTCCACTCATTCATGCTGATATAATAAGGAGTGTTTCAGTCTGGATTGAATGAAGTCAATCAGAACAGAGGTCAGTTGAATACATAAGCCTTTAAGAAGCAATCAGGCTGTTTAACTCTAAGGGATAAAGAGAGAGTTGACTGTAAAGTCATCTAAAGATCTTTTTCCTTGCACACAGACTAAATTGATATTATAGCTTTTTAATACCTATATAGTGTACAAATAGGGTGCAAATGCCAAAATGTCTTCTACAATACTTTGTAAACGGGCTCAAATCCAAAGTATCTGCAAATATTGCAGTGTTGTAGCATACGAGTTCACAATAAAACAAATGAAAAGCTTGTATAGGTAGAGATCTTGAGTAAGAATCAATCACAAACATAACAGACATTCTGTGGTAACATTTCTCCACGGACATCTACATCTTAACGTGGACTAGTTTCCCAGAGAATAATCAGAGCTAGAGGAATTCAGCCACTGAGAGAAAATGGGTTCAGAGGGAACATCCCTCAGCCCAAACCCTCAAGCTTGTCTAATCATCAGAGCTGGGGGCTCAAAGTAAGGCGGATTCCCCCTACCCAATGCCTGATTAGAGGCACCCAGTGGTGGGCTAGAGCTGCCTCCAGCAGCCTGATGTTTGCTATGCTCCGCAAAGCCAGGCTCAGTGACACAAACCCCTTTAGAGTAGCTCTGTTAGAGCAACAGTGTCACCCGAGAGGGGTTCAAGCACCGTCAGTCGACAGTTGATTATGGCCGTGATTAGCAGATGAAGGCACACAGAGTATTCTTATCCCTTTCTACAGCAGCATCCACAAATAAACAACGACCCCAGAACAACAGAATACCTAGAAAAATCCCAGACAGCAAAGAGCAGCACAGATTATTCATCAACAAAAGTCATTTCAGTTGAAAGAAAGTGAAGCGTAAGAAAAATGCTACCCAAAAAGAAAAGATTCCAGTATGTTAACCCCTTAAGCTTTAATTTAGGAGAACCACTGTAAAGCCTCCTCAGCTGTCAAATGTAAACTGGACAGGGATATTATTCAACCTAAAGGTGAAATTGCAGATGTTTAAAAATATCATCATAATTCAGTCTTTAAGATGTAATCAATGTTACATGAAAATAATTCAGAAAAATTTGCCGATTCAGATTTCTTTACAGGGTTGGTGATGGGAACCAGGGCTCACAAAGACTGCAATGCAAATACGGCCATTTTATTCACTATCCAAAACCATCAGGGAACTTGGATGTTGTCTGAGTTTTTATATATTATGCTGACAAAAAATAAGATAGAAAATGATGAATTATGATAAAATAGTGGTACATTTAACGACAGTATGATTTCTTTGGTGACTATTTCTTCTTACAACACCCCTCATGTACCTCCCTGCCATAAATGATGTTGTAATTGTTATTGTTTTTAGTGTTTTAGGACAAAACAATGTTTCTGAAACTGAGCAAGGTATTGGTAATCATGTCATGTAATAACTTTCTCTGAAGGGACTTTTAGAGGCATGACACATTCAAACATCTGGTTCCTGTCACCACCACTGTGAGCAATTCTGATGCCGTAATTCTCTTTAGAATGGTGCATTTCAAATCAAACTACTCTGAATGACTTAGTTTATATGCGAAAAATTGAGTTACGTAGAGATCTTTGGTACAATTCACGATGTCTTGTCGGTAACTATTGGCGGTAACTATTATATATTTTTGGTAACTACTATGAAGCTATTATGAAAGTTACATTGTTAGTGAGCTCACATTCACTTTAAAGAATGTTTCTAAAAGGTTCTTTCCCTGGATGTTCTAGGTTCTAGGAAAAACAATCAATTGATGCAGAACCTTTACATTATGTGGAGGGTCTTCAACCCCTTATATAATTAGACTTATTACTATGTGGTGATATCAAAATTTCATATCATGATAATTACTTAGCCTTTTATCACCGTGTATGATATTGCCATAATACTGTAAAAACAGCATGCTTAAGAAGAAAAACAAATGTATTATTTTGCATAGCAAAAAAAGCACTAAAAATCTATATATGTATAAATAAGTAAATGAATAAGTTGTCAATTGTCAACATAATCATCCACTGCTCTATGGGTGAAATAGGCAGTTTTCTTAATGCAGTGATGATATTTTCAAGTGTCCATGCTTGCTGTATATTGCTGTAATTACTGGAATTGCACAGGAGAAGGCAAACACCTTCCTAACTGTAGGCTAATGTACAGAACGTTTATTTTGGAGAATTTCTGTTGGTCCATTCATCATAAAATGTAAACACAATGTACAGGACAGCTAGAACCATAAAATTGGACATGTTTTTCTTTGGACCAGCACATGCCTACTTATTATATCCTTATTATACACTAATTATATACTACCCGCATAGAGCAAAAATAGCTGAGTTAATTAAGCATTCTTTACTATGGGTGAAAAGCACCTACATTTATAATAGCCTGAAAATCCCTGCATGAGGGAAGCAATATTATCGGCTCAAGATAACTTCACTTGAAAAGGCTGAACAATCTTGTAATAATGGCGTTACCTCTAATTGGGATATTTTCACTAGTTGAGAAGGCATCTTGCAGCTAAAATCAAAATCAACATGTGTATCAAGCATGAGTTACAGCCTAATGAACTGAGTCTTGCTTCTCTAGAACTGAGAGCAAGCCGTTTGATATCCTTCATCCCATTATGAGTAGCCTACACTCATTTTGATTTTGAGTGAATTATGTGGCTAATCTAATCTCAGAGCAGTTCATTCACAGTCCCTCTTTACTCCTTCAGTGAAGATTAATGAGGTGATTAGAGTCCAGATTACTGTCTTCATGCAGATGAGCCCACTCTCTCCTGTATTCCAGCTTTCCCTAGTGGTCACATCCCACTGATAGCATAGAGGCACAGGAGTTCACATGAAAAGTGAAGGTAAGACAGCACAATTTTACTAGCCCAAGGCAAAACAAAGGTTATGCCTGAAATAGATGTACTGTGATATCGACTTAATGCCATTAGATGGTCCATTAATCAAATTCATCTTTAGAAGCGAAAAATGCCAAGGAGAGGTCAAGGGGGACTCGAGAAAGAAAAATGATCTCTTGGCTCTTTAAGCCTAAAGGAAACTGATGACACAAACTCGCTAATTTCACTGGAAAGTTACCACTCAGAGCTTTGCATCATAAATCTATGGTGGTTCTTGATGTTCAGTTCTCTTTAGGTTCCTTGCCACAAAGACGTTCCCACAAAGGGAAGTGAACTTCAAAGCCCTGCGGGGGGAAGATGCACCCTGACAAAGTGGATCGGCCTCAGATGCCCGCAGGGTCAGCAAATCACATCAATATATGTGATAAGAAATGAACACGTCCCCCATTAGTTCATGAGATTGTGGCAGGGTGATATGTCACTGTCCAGCGTCCAGAGATTACTTCCAGTGGGAGTCTCAAAACGCACGTGTTTTATCATCAAAGGACAGAGTCGCATTCTCCATCAACACACAGCGTTTATCACTCAGTCACAAACATGCCTTAAAGTGTTGCAGTAACATGTGACTGTGTGCATTACTTTTAGCTTTAGAGCTTACAGCACTTTCATGCTAAAGGGATAGTCTAGTGTCTTCCAACACGTCTGTACTGTATGACTGATTGAGTTCCTTTGAGCAGTAACTTCCCTGTACTTATAAACAACAACAGAAAAGCAGCTGACTGAAAACACGCTTACAGGAGAAGCCACGGGTTGGTTTCAGCATCTGCTTATCAGCTTTTATGCTACGTGTATGTTTAAGTCTGTGGGTTTTCAGGAAAGTTCAGAGAAACACTTGGAAAACAATTACCTGTATTAATCGATTGCATACTACAGATATAGAACACAGACCTTAAATGACACCAGAATATTCCTTTAACACGTTTCTGTTCTTTCTGACTGTTTTTTTTTTATTTTTTGTCTAAATGACAACAAAAAAGAAAGTTATAGAAATGTCTCCTTAAAGTGTCCTAAAAAGACAGGGGCATCTAACTGCCCTCTTATGATAGGAAAAGTGCAAATAGAGCCAGAAATGTGTATTTTGTTAGGTGGTGCTAGGTGGTTGCTATGGATAATTGCTAGAGCGTTGCTAGGTTGTTGCTATAATATTTCAAGTGGTTGCTAGGTGGCTGTTGGTGGAAGAATCAGAAGAAGAAGTAGAAACAAAGACGGAAGAAAGAAAGAAAGAAAGAAAGAAAGAAAGAAAGAAAAGAAGAAGAAGATGAAAATGAAGATTAAGATGAAGAAGAAGATGAACGTGACTTAGAAGAGCACCAGTCAACAGTCCCAGAACACCTGTTAAACCACAAGAATCCTGTACACAAACACACAACACCATTACTGACTACTGGACAGTGAGTAGCAATGAGCAGCTGCACCTACCACAGCGTGGTTGCTTCTTTGCCCTGTATGCTGTATGTATATACTCGTGGTGCTCATGGTGGGCAGAGTCTGACTGGGCTAGTATAGGCAGTAAAGTAGATGAGCTGGTGCAGATGATAGGGATCAGGAGCTTTACAGCGGAGCCTCAGAAGAGAGTGGTCCTGCTGGGAGCTCTGCAGGATCCTGATTACAGGGGAGGGGGCCACTGATCTGTCATCTGATACGTGTTTTCGTTTAGAGAAAGAACTGGGTAAACTTAGTCAACAGTTGAATGAACTGATCTTAAACTGCAGTTTAGTGCTCAGTGCACAGCTCATTTAACGCCTGATATTACATGTACTGTTCAGTGATAATTATTTAGTCCAACATTTTGGGCACATTTTTAATCTTGCAAATAGAGAACTGTTACTGCTACTGCTGCTGCTACGACTAATACCTAAAACTATCGTCCAGTGTATACTGGATATTCATGTTCAGTTCCGACATAAATGTTCTAGCTTTCATACCTAAAAATACAAGTCATTTTTTTCCCATTGCATATTTAAAAATAAGACCCACAGAACTAACGTCTCCAGGTCTAGTTCCCACGTCTCTGAGACAGCTAAACCATCATACCAATAATAACAAGTTAGTCCTTTCATCATTTAATGCCTCTTGAAACTGACAAATTTGGCTAATTAGCAAGCTTGCTTGCTTGCTTGTTATAAATATTGTCAGATAAAAAAAAACATGCTGCAATGTTCTGTGTGTACACCCTCACACTAATGGCTATAATTACACACCGAGCAAAGCTTATTTGTTTCTCCTCTGTCAAGTGGAAAATATAAGAAAAGCACTCGCTCTGTGGAGGCAAGAATAAATGATAATAGTAATCGACAGTTGTAGTTGACTGTCACATTTTGTGACACTACTGTGCTTGTGACTTCATCTTTGCGAAGCTTTCTTTATCTTTGGCTGCAAGTGCTCCCAACCTGTTAAAAAGCAGACACCAGCATGCAGTTCATGATGGTCTAAGCTGGTCTGTGTTAGTTTATGCTGGTCTGGTGCTGGTTTAGCTGGCCACCCCAGCATGGTTCACAAGCATACTGACATTAAAACACAACACAGGCTGGTTTTGGTGGTGATCGGCTTATTGACTTCCATTGCTGCTGGCCAGCATACCAGCAGCCAGAACACAACCCACGTGACCATATATACTGCTATGACCATATACTGACCATATACTGTTTTCTTCCAGTAGGGCACACCAAGAAAAGAATACAAGAGATACATACTGTAATGATGGCGTAGAACAAGAACAAAGCCCTGTAACTTGTCTAACCTGTACCAAAACCGCTGATCAGTGTGGGTCAGTGTGGCTCTCTGACATAACATTTCAATGTGACTTTTAATTCTAGCATTACGATCAGGTGTGGCCTAGCAAAATGAATGGCTCTTATAGACCCACGAGTTCATGGCTCATCCACGGACGTCACGGCTAATTGTGGCACATGTTGTGTTTGTTTGTCGCTGATAATTAATTGTGTGTTTATTGCTTCTGTTTGTCGTGGCATCAGCAAACATCGTTATCACAGCAGGGTGCTGCTTCATCTAACTATTCATGGCCACACTGCTCATCAACACACGCCACCTGACTCACCACTCTCAGCAGAGTGAGGGGCTGTGCTGTCTGCTTTCACTTTTTGCTGTGCATGTGTGTGTGTGTGTGTGTGTGTGTGTGTGTGTGTGTGTGTGTGTGTGTGTGCGTGCATACTTCATCGTAATGGAAATCCTGGGACTCATCCCTCTTAGAATTAGTTCTCTATACTGTCATGAGCTCATCTTGTCTGCTGACAGGACGTGCTTAATGTCCTGTTCTCATTAGAGGGAAGTGTATAGGCCCCTGTGTAACACACACGGTCCTGCACACCTCCCACACTCTCTCTGAGCAGCATTTCATCTTGTCTAGCACTAGAGGTCAATTGAAATCAAATTGACCAGAATAATTTTTTTTCACAGGAGAAGCAGGTGGTTTTTGTTTTTTTCCATTTGGAGAGATAAAGATTTGAGCTACGGAATTATGAAACCCTCAGGTCAGGCATGCTTTCAGGAAAAGGTTAGAGTTGTCAACAAGAATGTAATTATTCCATGCTTAGAGACACCTATTGTACTACATTCAGAAAAGTTCACCATCAAGGTGCCAAAAAGAGTTTCTTGGAGCGATGCTACAGAACAGGGCTGTTTTAAAGTATTATTATAATGCTTATATTTGTCTTCTACAGTTGTACCTTTCCACTTTTTGTATTTTTTTTCCTTGGGACTGTATTTAAACCTTTTAAGCTTTTAACAGTGGTGTTATAAAAGGCGCAGTGTTGTGGTACAATTAAATGTTCTTAGCACTGATAAAAAAGCAAGCCTCTCAAGAAATCGAACAAATTGTCGTTTTAAATGTGGGAAAAAAATAAGCAGCATACAAAGGGTTTGAATTTGAATGTGTTTTTGTAACATCTGCAGTTAATTAATTATCTCCTGAGTAATTAGGATTATTCTCAGGGGTGCACTAGCAGAACTCATATAATATACATATTTGACCATGACTAAACCCACACCAGCAGGAGCTCACATTTGTTTGGAGTTATACCTTGACACATCAGAAGTCATGGGAAAGTGGGATGTAAATGATTTTGAAGAGGTAGTACATCAGGGGATTCCCTGGCAACGCCCATACCTGCATAAGTTGTGATTTGTTATCTTGTGACTCCATTTGTCTAAACTCTCCAGAATGTTCTTTAAACCGATTCTGGACAACCTAGGCCCGATGACATGGTACATTATCCTGCTAAAATATCCCATCATTGTGGGGGTACATGAAGTTCATGAGGGCCTGCAAATGATCACCAAGTAGTGAAACATAGTGGGCACTGGCCAATGACATGTTTAGGTGGACCAGTGGACCCAACCCATGCCATGAGAACACACCCCACACCATTATGGAACCACCACCAACCTGCACAGTGCCCTGTTGACAACTAGGATCCATATCTCCATGGGGTCTGATCCACACATGAACCCAACCATCAGCCCGAAACAATTGGTACTGTGACTTGCCATGCCACATGTTGTCATTCCCAGGGTCTAGTTAGCAATCTCAGCCCAAGTGAGCCCATGGAAGCTAAAGAAGCCTGCATTGATCTGCAGGTGGGGCCTCGTGCCTTGAATATGATTTCTGCCAAAGTTGCTTATCTGTTTGTATGGACAGTTCTAGGCAGACGCCATTAGTAACGACCATCAAGCACCTGTGGGCGACCACTGTGCTGTCCACTGTGGGTAGTAATGCTTTCTATGACATATTTCCAATACACATGTGACAGTGTGGATCAAGGAATGTTAAATGCCTGCATAACTTCGAAAATGGAATGTGCCATCCATCTGGCATCACTGTCATATGCCTCATTTAAACATTTAAATGTGAGCCGCCTTGCCATGAGCACGCTGGTCAGTGTGGCCACCTCACCGTGAGATAACATCACACAACTTTTACAGGGGTGGGTGTTCCCAAGCCGTTCCCTGAAGCAACACCACCTCATAATCAATTTACATACTTCTATCCCATGACTCTTTGCATATCAGTGTATATGTACTTACCACTACAACTACCATAAACACTAGAACTACATATACTGCTGATACCATACAGTTGTCATTAACAGCAGTCTGACTGCTGTATGAATGAGGCTCAATACAGCCAATCAACAGACCTCATTTACATATATTTTGTTATGTGCAGTAATAAAAACCAGCATTAATAAAGTGATTAAGAGAGATTGGAAAATGGGTAGTAAAAATGAATTATGACTGTTTTCAGCAACCACACAAATGTAATAAGTGGAGCTCAGGGGAAAAGATAAAACTTGAGATGATGTAGGATATTAAAGATTATAGTCTCCCCACATGAACTGGCAATGAACACAAACCTGTTGTTAGCGAAACATGTTTGCTAGCAAGTTATTACACTTTAACCCCGCGGGTTCAGAAGAACCAGGTTTGTTTCCCTAAAAAAACCTTTCCGTGGCTGGCTCTGTTGGACCTGTCCTATATCAATTCAGGTTCCTCATAGAACCGCCCGTCCAAGCCAAGAACCATTCATGAAGAGCATAAAAGAGGAAAATTCACGATCTTCAGTTTGTTTTCAACACCTTCAGCTCTTCATCCTGATATTTTTCTTTACCACTGTCCACATACATCTTCAACACGAGTGTTATGGCTTGTGATCTATATGACTTCATTCTGCCCTCAATATGCGGCCTGACTGTGTGTGAGAAGCCAATAAAAAAATCACTTCACACGCAATAACTCATTCGGCCTCTATCGCGCAGGAGAAGGTTCTGGGAATTCCTTCATAAATCACGAAGCTCAGAGCTGCAGCTCGCAGCGCTGCTCCTACTGAACACACCGAACTGTCTTGAGTGTGAAGAGCGATCGCCGGCCCCCGACTCACCAGGCTCTGCAAACACCGGGGCCTGCTGCACGCTGAGAGTTTTCTTGAGTGATGGGACCCGGCTGAAACGTCCATCACAGAGTGTACAAGGCACCCGGATTGAAAGAAAACAAGTCAGGCAAGATGCCCACCAAGAGGCCTAGACTGAGCTCATAGGTAGTCTGTAAGCCTATCCATTTAATACGCATTGTCCCTAAGCTCCTTGTTCAGTTTCATAAAGCTGCGTAAGAGTCAATGCATCTCTGATACAACGCCCTGCATACACCTCTTCATCAAACAAAAATATGTTTCAGGCCAGCGTCTTATCTCAAAACTATTGCAAAACAATGTTTCAGGTTTCAAACAGTGTGCTCATAATGCTTCAGACATCTGGTTCCTATCAGCACCACTGTGAACAATTCAGTAGTTTCTTAAGAATGGAGCATTTCACATCAAACCACTCACACAAAGACTTCATCTTAAAGATGAGCTTAATGTATGTTCCTAGACTATACACCATGTACAACACTAACAGGTGCCTGTATTTGGTATAATTGAAAAGCTGTTTGTTTATGTGGGGCTTATAATATTGAGTCATGTCTAGGTAAAAACTGGCCAGCTTACAATTCTAACACCTTAAGACCATTAGCTGCATAATGCAAAAAGCAGCAAAGAATAATTATTGAAGTTGTGAACATACTGCTTAAAAATGTACTGTACACTAAGTACTTTTGAGGTCTAAAATGCACAATGACCCTGTTGTGGGTAGATTGTAAGCAAGGGCATAAGGGTGAGTTTCACAAGGGGGGTATTTGCTACTAAGAAACAAAGCCCACCTCATCACCTAAAATGTGTTAGCTAGTTATAAATTGGTTACACTGTAGCTAATACTAGGCATACTAACATTGTGTACAGTCATATATTTATTTATTTATTTATTCATGTATTCATTATTCATTATAAATGGTTTAAAAATAGTCTATTATTGGTTATTAGTTAGGTCATAAACACTTTATAAAGCATTAATAAGCGGTTATAACACATTAATGAAAGGGACCCAAATGAGCTCCTCCATAAGATGTATATGAATATGTATTGAAGCTGACAGGGTTTATGCGGACTGTTGGACATGATGAAATATGATGAGTAAACATCAAAATCTGAGCTTTAACAGTATAAAAGTATGTGTGTTCTCTGTTACACTAACAACAGGTCACTGTTGCCTGTCTTATTTATGTGTTATAACTGCTTATTAACTCTAACTTTATAAAGGTATTCTGAAGGGGTACCATTTATTATATAATGGTACAACTGAAATGAGATGACAAAACAATTTATGTTAAGGTTAGCACTGAAAAAGTCAGAAAGAAGATTAACATTAACATTAGACAGTGAGGCTGCGTCCCACACAACACACTTTAGAGCTTTACATACTACACTACTGATAGCACTTGTAAATGGCGCTGTGTTATGTTTGCATACTATTTAGTATGGCAGTGGCCAGTTTGGGACAAGACCAGAGATGTGATGTTCCATAGTGCTTTTTGACAACTTGAGCACAGTTAATGTTAATATTAGCTACCCAAACACTCCTAGTATGTTACTACAGGAACAAGAACTTGTACACAAGCTGTTTTAATAGCTAGAATTAGCTGTCGTTGCTATTTGTTGTGCTCTTGTTACTGACTATGACGGATAATCTCTACCAACCAGATGATCCGACGAGGTGAAAGCTGGAGCCAGTAAAACTGGTGATTAGCGGATATTTAAGCATAGCATGATTTTTTTTCAGGTGCAAAAGTTTACCCCCAGACAAGCCTATACAAAGCCTGAAAGAAGCCACACAACACAAAATTTCATGCAGTTGGAAGGTTGACTGAATAGCTGCCAAAACATGTGCTTTCAAAATTAAATCTTCAGTTTTTTTCTCTCCTAAGGTGTCCTTTGTAGGTGGTAACGGGTGACTAAGAGTAAAATCTTACCCGGTTCCCAGCCAGTGATTGTAGGTTCTGTTCCTGGTGATGCCACAGCCATCCAGGATTTAAAATTCACTCTTCCTCAGACCCTCCCTCCATCTCCCCAATCGCAACCACACTAGCCACCATGGGCATCTGTTAGCTGATGTAACCCAACTGGTATCAGAATTAGTATTCTCTTCCAAGTATTTTGAGCTGTCCAATGATTGTGAATTAGCAGCAGTTCAAGATGTGGTGACTGGCTTCATATGTCTCAGAGGGAGCATGTGCTAGCCTTTACCCTTATGACTTGTGGAATAAACTGTAGGACCAGGGTTGGGGGAGCATTGATTTTGCAGAGGAACTGTGTAGCAGAGTCATTTCGTCTCTCTAGGAGCTTAACAATGTCATTCAGTCCACAGGAATGTCATGTAAATTTGCAATACCAGCAGGAATCTACAGTCATCACGCTGAGTGCATAAACACCAGTGGAGTAATCCAATACTTGTGCTCAAAAAATCATCACTTTTAAGACAATTGATTCAAGTAGAGGAAAATGACTCTTCCAAAAACATTCCGTCAGTAGAAGGGTAACATCTGAGGCTTGATCTCAAGATGCAGAAACCAACACATAATGCAACTTGTAGACTTGTGATTGAGTACAGGTAGATCAAGTAAAAACTAGATTCCTTTCTTCACAGACACACCTGAGCATAGGAAAAGCCACTCATTAAAAGACAAATCATTACCACTCATGTAACTCTCATAAACTGCCTCCCAGTGCAGTCTGTCTGTGAGCACATTAGGCTGCAGTAACTCTACACCTGCCTGGCCTTTATGGTTATTGCTCATGTGAATAGCTGCAGAAATGCAGCACTGTCCCTTCCTAATTGAATTTGAGAGAACCTTCCGGCTATTGTAATCCAATGAACTGATGTCAGGCCTCTCTGACAGTTTTTGGTGGACACCCACATTCACCGGTGGTATGGAAACTAAATCCTAGTGAAGTGTTTTTGCTTGCAGAAAATATTTTCATCCAGATCCAACTGGAGTGCATATCGCCGTTGTTATCGGTTGAAAACACTATCTACCTCATACATTGTTTTAATTGTTAAAGAATACTTGGAATAAAATCTCGTAACATTTGTGAATAATAAAGTTGTTGGTTATGGGTCAAATACAGCCATATTTCATTGTTGTCCTGGGATGTGTCTTATTCACAAAGCAACCTACTTAGTCCATATATGCAACTTACTTTCTATATGCCGACTGCGTGGACTGCTATAACTATTTTCCAACATTGCTTCTTGGAATTAAACAGTTTTTTTTGCTGCTGTATCTTTAAGATATATGTTAATATGTAAATTGCCTCTCCTCTGATTGGCTGCCCTATATTTTGCCTCATTTAAAAAATAGTCCAGGCTGAAACGTTCCTTATTACTTCAGAGTAAATATATGCAGAACTAGTAGGCAAAATAGGAGTATATGGAAATTATATGGTTTCAGCACTGAAACAGCAGTTATCTAATTATTCAAGTGGTCATGTAAACAGGATACTCTGATTTCTTACATTTCTTAGGCCTAGAAATCCTATTAAATAATCCGATAGAGAGAGTTTTAGAATTTTAGCTCAGTACTCTGTCCATGTGCACGAACAGAGCACCGTCCTGGGAACAACAGCAAGCAGCGTTTAACACTGCAACCACAAGATAGCAACACAACACTTTGAAACCAAGAGCATGCTTGGCATAAATAAAATTGTATAAATTCATCTACTAGATGATAATTATCCATATTTTCCACTACAGTGACTTGATGCAAAAAGAGAAGCAGCGGCATTATATTTGAGTTTTACATCACATTTATGTCACGTCACACGAACACCTTCTGTGAGTTTAATGACCGGTTGCAAAGCAGAAATCTGATTGCTGCCTGACAGATCTGCCATTATCTGATTACTTAAGTGCATGTAAATGTGTTAAAGGGTTAAAGGGTTGACTGACAAAATCAGATTTACTGCAGTTATCAGATTATTAAGTGCATGTAAACACACTCAATGAATTCAAAATGGGCTGTTTTCTATACATAAACTGTTTGTAAACAGTGTAAACAATTGTAAAAACCTGTCAAACTCTTTAATTCAAAAAAGCAATAGCATTTATATAGACCTATTCAAAAGACAAGAAAAAGAGTTCTCTGTCAGATGGCACTTTTGGTTCTTTGAAGAACCCTAAATGCCTGGTTGTTTAGAGAACCAATTTTAATAAATAGAATGTGTAAGTGTAAAGAACAGTTTTTTTCAGTTTAAAGAAGCTGCACATCATGTAAAGGAAGAAGGTTAAATTGGTAAAGAAACATTGCATCACACATGCTTCCTTAAAAAACCCAAAGTGATGCTTTTATGACACTGCTCAAATAAAACTTTTTTATTTTTTTTGATCACACACCAAAAAAAACACCTTGTGAAACCTTTTTTTCTGAAAGTGTTGGTCCGATATCTCCTATAAAAATGTGTTCACTTTGCTTGAGATCTGGTGACTGTGAGGGCCAAAGTATATGATTTGTAGCACTATATTATGTAAAATGTAAGATCGGTGGGAATATGCATTATGTGTTTCTTTGCTTCAATTCAATGAGAAAAGAACGGGCCCAAAAGGCATCTAGGCTTCATTTCCAGTGCCTTTAAAACCATTTTGAAAAGCTTGAAATGGCTGTGTGTGTCTGTGTGTGCCTATTTCAATCAATCCACATCTGAGTGGAATTATGATGGGAGAACTCATGTCAAACCTTGTAGAGCTATTTATTTAATGACCATTGAAATGACCAAATAAACCTCCAGTATAAATAACAATCTGTTCAAAAGGATGCCAAGAAGCTTATCTAAGTATAAGAAACAAGACCAAACCAGAAAAATCTTCTGGGACGGCTGCCACTGTAAAGACGAATCCAAATACTGATAGGTCAGGCAGAGGAACCTGCATAGGAATACTTTCCATAACCAGAGTCCAAAGAGTTTTAGCACACAAAAACGTGCTTGAGCAGCTCTGTTTCTGGGGCAGGGCTCTTTGATATGTGTGTGTGTGTGTGTGCTGTACGCTGGGCAGCAGTGTGGGTGTCTCCTCCCCCGCACGTGTGTGAGCTGCTGTATTAATGACTCAGACTCACCTCGCAGGGTCAAACCCATTCAGCCTCGCTGATGGATCTCGTCTGCAGCGGCCCGCAGTGGGATCGCGCTCCTCACATGTGCCGCTTCATCCGTCTTCCAGTTGAAGAGGAACACTCGGACCCTCCTGCTGAAGAGGAACACTGTGTGTGGGGGTGGGCTGTTGAAGCTGGCAGTTTGGCAGAAGAGAAAAATTGCCACAAAGCACAAGCTAGGAACATTCATAAACAAACAGTCTGAACAGTTACTGTGAAGAAGGTAGAGACGGGATACAAGCCATATTCCCAATCTGACAGCTCCCTGCTCCAGACTGAGCGAGATAAGGGCTACAGATGACTTCATTGCTTTTTAATGAAAATAACATGCTATCAGCTGAACAGAAATACTTTATGTAGTAGACAAAAAAAATGTTCTCAACTAGTGAAATGATTGAACTGTAGTTCAGGTGAAATGAAAAGAAATAACTTTTGTGGGACTTTTCAGCATCTATCAGCAGAGGAATCACTGTTTGTTAGGTGCTATTGCTGCAGAGCGTAACATAAAAATGCTAAACACAAGAAAAGTAAGCACAACCAAATGTTAACAGCAGGAATGAGTAAAGAATGAAGTTGATGTAGCATTTGTATTTTCACCTCATTGCTACTGGCCCATTGGTCACACAATGTGAAGGACTGTTGGGGTTCCCAGATTACATCAACACAAATGCAAAACTACAAATACAATACAAATAGTATAATGTATAATTCTTTGAACTGTACTAAAGAATATGATAACACATAGTTTTGTTCTCCTTTGCTGTCTGCTTCAGGTTACATCAGGACAGAAATGTAAAATTCTCAACTCCTGAAAAATAGTTTTAACTTTACATCCAGTTTGCTTAGAGACTTTGTTGGCAAAATTGTATTTATAATGGAAAAGTTTCATTCTAAAATACATGCATCAGTTTGAAAAGAATTGTTCTATGTTCCTCTAATAAAGACAGTAATAATCATGATATAGCATTATATGGTTGCTATATATATTTCAAATCAAAGTGCAATTTATACTTAATTAAAAGACATACAGCTGTATGAAACCATGTCACATGCAAATTATCAGTGAAGCAAATTGTTACTTTTTTTGGTAGTAAAAATTGAGTGAGGGCCTATTATATATACCTTTATAATACTTTTATAAAATACTGTATTTTAAAATTTGAACATTTACATTAAACACAGTTTTTTAAATTTTTCATCATATTATATTATCATCACCGTCATCATATCATAGAACTGGCTCTTCTCGGCCAAGAGAGAAATAACAGACAAATCACAGGAACTGGCAAATTATCAATCAGTAATTTAATGAAATATTTTATTGAAAAAATTTTACCACAGAGGATGAAGTGCTCCTCTGATTGTGACAGAGAGTTCAGGCCAGCCACAGTTCTGAGCTGTACACAGCTTTGCTTCAAAGCACACAAACAAAATGTTAGTATGTCAGAGACATCACCTTGGCTCCGAGTCCTGAGAACAGAATCCTGTTAATCTCTTAATGCTAACTGTGCCACTGTTTCACATCACCGTAAGTGCGTCAGAGCTTATAAGGCACATTATTGCATTATCAAGTGTGTTTAGAGAATCTTTTATGAACTACAGCTAACTTCCAGTTCCAATTTCAACATGTGAGGAAGTACGGTGGTCTGGAATTCTGAGGATCTTCAAAGGTATCATCCTTTTAGGCAGTGAGGAGCCCAAAGAACAGGGAGTCCTTCTTAAGAAACATAAGGTCCATGACTGGGTCTCTATCCATACATTAATTTTTTAAGGCTACTATGAATGAGAGTCTGAGAAAGGGGCTCACATGGCCCAGGAGATGTTGGCCGTGTGCTCTTTGGCCTTCATCCTTAGGACAGCGATGCTTGAGGACCGCCGCTCAAATTCAGGTTTGCTTTCGAACGCTGCATGCCCGTTGGGCGCTGGAGCCAAGAGCGAATCAGCGAAGAAGTTGTTGAGGGAGACGTGATTGACACCGAACTGGTTTTGCTGGTGGTTGGGGAAGCCCACATAACTGTGCTCAGGGGCTCGAGGAGAATGGGGGTATGGGGAGGGTACACAAGGTGGGGAACCCCGTGGGATCATACAGGACGACACCACAGAGCCACCGGGGGATGGAGTCGTCCACAAGTTGTTGGGAATCTGCACAGAATGAAAAAATGAGAATGCTTCAATTTATAATTCCATTTATCCATTTATAATTCAGTCATCAAAATGAGTTATTCGAAGCAGCTTTGTGTGAAATACTCCATTCCAGAGAAACTCAGCGAGTCTGAATTATTCACAGTGGTCATGATATGAACCAGACGTCTGAAACATTTAATGCCTCTACATGCTCTCTAACAGACAGCTGACACATGAAATGGTTGCGTCTTAATATGTGCGGTATCCTGCCATTCATGATGGAGATGTACATGTAGTGCAAGGAAAAAATAACACTTTAAATTATGGATATTAAATAGCATGGATATTAATTTTGTGTCTCGTAAAATAGTCCCCAAAGATATTTTTTTCTAATGAACTACTTTCACCATGACTGACATTATATGACCGACAAACATTTTATATATATATACAAGATTTGAATAGTAAATAAAATTGCTGTATTTGTGTACATATTGTGACCCCTGGTTCCTATCACTATCACAGTAAAGAAATTAGTGAATACGTTTATCTATAATAAACCACTATATGTCAAACTATTCTGAACAACTTTGTTTATATCACAAAGGACTAAATTACTCATAAACATTGAAAAATTGGGAATTCCCATTCAAAGCTAATTTTTTCATGAGAACTCTAAAAACTATACGAATGCTTAATTTTTTTGCAGTTTTTTGCAATTAAATAAATTGTGTGTGTTCCTTGCTAATTATGCTATAGTTTCCTTCATATGGCTCTGATGACCAGTTATCATCTTCTCTACTGCACTGGTTATTATTATTATTATTATTATTATTATTATTGTTGTTGTTGTTGTTGTTGTTTTTGTTGTTGTTGTTGTTGTTGTTGTTGTAGTTGTATAATTGTATAGTCATATGTATAATCTTCATTAAAGTTTTTATATCACCTTACACATTAGCCTTAGCATCCAAAGGTTTATACCATCTTTGTGATATCAGATAAAACTAATAAGCCAGAAATGAAGACCATAGCCGAGGCTAAAATAGATAGCAGATAAAACATTTTTGCAGGGTTCCACAGAGGAAAATATGTATCCAGACCATCATAAAACAACAAGTCTGAGCGTATTAATCAATTATGATTGCAGGGATCCAAACTGCTCTGGCCAATCAGCTGCATTACATTGGCTGCACACAATATTCTTTGAATATCAGATATGACCTCAGTCTTAAGAAAAATAGCGATGGTTGCATCCTGCACTATAAATAAGTCCAGCTCTTATACTGTCCAGATGTTCTTCACGGTGCAGAGATCCTGCAGCTGCTTCACTCCTGAGTGCTTATTTGCTCATTAACCTATTTGTAGTCTATTAGATAATGCAACGCACGCAGCAATTCAGAAAGTATCTCTATTATTTGGAGTAGCAAAAGGAGCAATGCAAAACATGCACTGCTTAAAATTCAGGGCATCTCACCATTTATGAACTTAAAATATGGGTTTGGTTAAATAATAAAAAGCCAATAGCATGTGACATTTGGTTGAGTAATAGAAAATATCTGTTAACGTCTTATTAACATAAAACGACTTATATTTGAGTGTATTTCTTCGTGTTCATCAAAATGTCTTCTATGGCCTAAAGACAAGCACATTGAAAGGTTGGCTGAAAGGTGCCTTAAGAACTTTTCACAGTGTTTTTGATGGTCATTCCTTCAGTCTTGCGAAGAAAAATAGCACCCTCTTAACAGCTTTCTGTTTAATGTGATGAAAATGAATTACACTGATGTTACAAAATCTGATTGATTTAATCTTGAAGATGTAAATAAAGTCATTCAGAGTGGTTTGTTGTGAAAGACTCTAGAGAAATGTAATGAATCAGAATTGTTCACAGTGGTGGTGAAAGGAACCAGACATGCGAAACGCTCAATGCCTCTAAAAGCTCTCTCACAGAAAGGTATTACATAAAAAGATTACAAACAGAATATTTTACAATATTTTTAAGATAAGATTTTGGCCTAAAACATAATTCTTATATCCATTCATGGCGACAGAGATACATGCAGGGTACGGCAAAAAAGACCCCAAAGAAAACGTATTGTTTTTTCTGATGAACTACTACTTTACAGTAACCAACATTACATGAAAAACTTTGTGAAACGTGTGCCTTCACATTATACTGCATTTGCAATGGCTCTAATTGCGCTGTAGACATTGCGATCCTTGGTCACCACTGTAAATAAATTCAGCTCAATACGTTTCTGGACATTTTCGGTATGCAGAAACAGTATATATATACCACGCTGTAATCTGAGGATGTCTGCTTCTTTCTCTAAAATCAGATATTGATATTCTTCTGGTTATAAAGGGGTTATAAAAAGCATTAAATGGTGAGAGCATCATTCTTTAAAACCTTTCTGTCAGATACAGGAGGCCTCTGCCGAGCACTAACAAGGCTTTAAGAGTGGTAGATTTGTGGATAAAGAACAGTTTTCTCACCTGTGAGTAGGTGTCTGTTCTTGGTAAGGCTGTGAGCTCGTATGTGTTGCTGTAAGGGCCTTTGGGCTGCTGCAAGTGTCCATATCGCTCCCGCTTCCTCCACTTAGCCCTGCGGTTCTGGAACCAAACCTACCCATCAGAGTTCAACAACACATCAGTCACCACTCAGAAAAGACTCATTACACACACTGGCAATAACAGCATCGTTCCTCTCATCCTAACTTAATTAAACATTTTTCAACATTTCTGCATAAATAAATGGTTAAGACATAAACAAAGTCGCTCAGAGCGGTCTGCTGTGGAAATCTGGCGGCCGTTCTAGAGGAACTTGCACACTCAGAATTGTTCAGAGTGGTGGTGATAGGAACCAGAAGAGTTTAATAGTCTCCTCACAGAAAAGAAATGTTTAGAAATGTGTCAGCTGACGCCTGAGACCCTTTTACTATAGATTTGGAATAAAATACACTTCCATACACTCCAGTCATAGCAGAGAGGCACACGCAGGAAACAGAAAGAAAGAATAGCCTTTTCAGATTTATCATCATTACATATAAAAACCCTCAGATGTGCATTCTGGGTAATAGACCAAATGATTTTATTTGTGTTGTAGGCTTTGTGACCCCTGGTTCCTATCACCACCACTGTAAAGAAATCTGAATCAGGAAGTGGTTTTAGAGCAAACCAATAAAAATACCTTTATTTAAATCAAACTGATGGACATTTGACAAATCGGTGGATTTCCCCTTTAAATGCCGCTGATTTGTCAATTTAGCAGCAGAACTGGATCTATACGTATTTACAAGGCAGCGAAAGTACAACTGATTCTACATGCAAAAAACATACAGAAAAACCTATAGAACAGAAAAGAAAAGAAAAGAAAAGAAAAGAAAAGAAAGGAAAAGGACTTCTTCGTGTTAAGCAGTGATTTTGCCGTTTGTCACAGTAACTGAATGGACAGCAGCCTGTCAGAAAGAAGCCCGGGTTCCTCTGTTAACGACTGACTACATGCATAGATGAAACTCATTCAGCTTGCGCTGCTGTACAAATTATGGCGTTACTGCTGGACCTCCTTCCAGTCAGCAGCCCAGGCTGTGCCTGTATCTCCCTCTCTGTTCCAGGGTCTCAGTATGCGAGTCTGTTAAATGAGGGTAAACCAGCTGTATAGCTGTGGCTGGAGAGTCTCTGACCTGCACTCTGGCCTCGGTCAGTTCCGTCCTCATGGCGAGTTGCTCCCTCACGTACACGTCTGGATAGTGCGTTTTCTGAAAGACCTTCTCGAGCTCCTCGAGCTGCGCGCTCGTGAAGGTGGTCCGGTGGCGCCGCTTTTTGCTACTGGACACGTTGCTGTCCGCTTTCTCCGCCAGCTCGTCCACGTCGCTGCGCTCGCGGCTCTCGGGGGCGCGCGAGCTCTCCTCCTCGGCCTCGGGCGCGCGGTACGCGGGATCTGCGTAGAGACACGAGCCTTTCACACTAAGCTGACACTGCGCACGGACTGTGCAGACTACTACCGGCATTAAGATGTACAAATACCAGACATACAGAGGAGTCTGTGTATGTAATCCGCAGTGTTATATATGCCATCCGCTTTAACAGTGTACAGTTTAAACTGCAGAGCGCGCACAATGACGACTCAGTATCCAATAGTAAGCATATCTGTTTGCCATCCGAGCAGCATTTCTGAGTATTTCTATTATTTAAAATATTGAAGTTAATAAGCTGAAGTGTAATTGTGTTAAATATCAGTTAAATAAAGCACTCTGAGTTAAACTCTGAGTTGACTGACTTTGCTAACCCAGAGAAATAATAAGTTTTGCAGTAGAAAATCTTTCGAGACTCAACAGTAAATAGAAAGCAGGCTCTCAGTGAGGCCTCGTGTACACTCAGTAAAGCCTGGAGTATTAAACGTGTGCAGTGCTGATATGAGTCCAGGTGTATGTCCGGACATGAACTTACCACGTCTGTTAATTCAGCCATTACTGGAGATTCTACTGTCATACATTACAATTCAGGCCAAATGTAACACCAGCGGTGAGAGAAGCGAGGAATGATGAGCTTGTGAGAATGCAGACAGTATGTAGATCTTAGGCTATATATCAATAACCTGTGTGCGCTATAAGAAGAGCCCTAACTTACAAAGTGCCCAGTTGCCTTATAAGCTTATTGAACAGTATGGAAGTTGACAGTACGTAAAACACACATTATTTTTCTAATAACTTACTATTAGAAGTTTAATGAACTCAATAATGAAAAAAAACAGGTCACTGTAGATTATAACACTCAAACGTGTTTTACAGTGCACTGAATCTGAATCGTACATATTACATTTTTATGATTTTTACATTTTTATCACAGACTGACCTATATACAGTCTGTAAACATTAAGTAAAAAACAATGTTAAAAAACCTATGCAGCCTACAATAAAAGTACATATGTTATGACTACAGGTTGTAGTATGATCTCTGACTGTATATGTTTTAACAGTCCACTTTATAGACTCTATTTCTAGTAAAGAATAGTATAGACTCTATAAACCTATAACTAGCACCATAGATAAATATTAACAACCTGTGCATACTACTATAAGATCATAGGCTACATGCTTTTCATACACTCGTAAACTATAGTAAGATTATATTATAGTAAGAAGTAGACTAGGCCTATGTGTTGATTACTTATGTAGATTACAGTAAGATCATAGAGCATATTTTTAAACTTGTAGTGACTACAGTAAGATAATAGACTACATGTTTATAACCTGTATGGACTACAGTAAGATAATAGACTACATGTTTATAACCTGTGTGGACTGTAATGCAATAATACACTATGTGTTATAATACACTTAATGTTTATATTGACTGCAGTAAGACTACATGATTATAATCTGTATAGACTACAGTAAGACTACATGATTATAATGTGCATAGACTACAGTAACATAATAGGCTACGTGTTTATAACCTGTATAGACCACAGTAACTTCATATACTATATGCCTATAGCCTGTGTAGATTCCAGTAAGATCACAGACTATATGTTTAAAATGTGTACACTCTACAACATGACCACAGACTCCCATACTCACTGTTTTGGTTGTCGCATGGCGAGGCTCTCTCCATTCTGCTGTGCTGCTCGCTGTTCTGGAGTGAGTAGGAGTGCACACACTTGGGTGAAGTCTTGTCGTAGTACTGCACGCTCTCTAAACTCTCCATCACCTGCTCCAGCGTGCTGCCCGTTCCCATGTAGTACTCGGTGCCCTTAATCGCTTCACTTTTCATGGGGAACTTGTCCGTCATGTATTCCATCATCATCATCATCCGCGGGCCTCGCTTCTCTCCCCAGGCTGCTCGTAGCACACCATAGGAGTCTGGCTCTTTGGCAGTGTGTGGACGCGCCGATTAGCGCACGCGGTTCATTAGTCTAGTCTTAAAGGGACTTTGTGGGGCTCTCTTTATACGTCCGAGCGCTGGGGGCTCCCAGCAGCCTCCCAGCTCCTGAATATGGAGAAGAGAAACTCCACCCACGGACGGGAGGCACGCTCAGACACTCAGCAACCTCTCAGTCATCAGCAGCGAGAAATAATCAGGCTTCCCATCACTCAGGACCCGCATGGCCATCTTTTCTAAACGTGCAGGCATTAACGCGCGCGGTCAGGCCAAGAATCAGCACGTGAAAGAATCATAGCCAGTGAATAGTGGCACTGTCACAACTTTCCAAACCTTACGATGGAAATAATGTAAGCAGTGTAGACACTCAGCTATACGGTAATTTCAGAATATACCACAGCTAGACTCAACAGAACTAAAGCATGTATTCCTGAGACAGGAGACAGAACTGCTTTAATGTGATGGAGAAACTGGAGCAAATGATGTGATGCACATTGTACAGGCGTCTTTCTTTTAATTTAATTATTTTATTTTATAGAATGATAACATATTTTAATTATATGTTATCATTGTAAGCTTCCTAAAGCTGTCATTCTCATTCTCCTAGCAACCAAAGATACACTAACATTCACATCAGCCTCTACCCAGATGACTGGAAATTAGATACATTAAAGTGTGATATACATACATATACATAGAGACACACTATATGTCCAAATATTTGTGAAAACCTCTTCTTATTAGTGAGTGCAGCTGTATTAAAGTGCACCCACCGCTGACACTGAAGTTTAATTGTATGACGGCAATAATGTAAAAAGTGTAGACACTCATCTATACGGTCACATCAGAATATACCACAGCTAGACTCAATGAAGCCAAATTATCTACTCCTGAGACACTGGAACAAATGATGATTTACACCGTATAGACAAGCATCTCTCTTTTAATTTTATTTCATATTTATTTTATCTTCTATCTTCTTTTATTGAAATCTGCTTTATATTGTCAGTAACGTAATGTTTTAGAGGGTTTTATTTCGTTTCTGAAACGCTGTGATTAGGAGCTATTTATTAACAGAAAATATAAAAACGATGACTATTGTTGTTATTATTATTATTTGCTGTTGTTGTTGTCCTTAATAACACTATCATGTTTTCCCTTAAAGTAGTAGTAGTAGTAGTAGCAGTAGTAGTAGTAATAATAATAATAAAAATAATATATTCCAATTGCCATAATAATATACAAATGTTTATTATTATACAAAAAAAAAAAAAAATAAATAATAATAATAATAATAATAATAATAATAATAATGCCTATTATTATTGTTATTATTGTTGTTGTTGTTGTTAGTAGTAGTAGTAGTAGTGTTTTTACATAGGCTTATATTCGCCTTTCAACACTCTTATTCAGCACCTTTACCAGTGTAATTAATCAACTAATTACGCACTTATTTTACACAGAGAGTGATTAATGGCTCGTAATAATTACTTAGCTCTATTAGAACTCTCAATTCTACTGGCCTACTGGCGAACTCTCCTCAACTTCCTCAACTTCCATGTTTTTAAATGTTTTAAAGTGATCATTAAAGTGATGATTAAAGTGATTATTTCACCACGTCAAACGAAATATGCATTTTAAACAACATCTACATCTACATATATATTTACATCTACACACATATATATATATATATATATATATATATATATATATATATATAATAGTGCTGTTATTACAGCTGTTCTGTTCAGTTTCGTCCGCATTATATAGAAACATGTATATATATTTTAATGCTAGAAGTTTTATAGAGTAGTCACATACACGAAATACCAGTGCTATATCAAGAACAATGCTACCTTTATTAGAGAAATAAAAACGTATTTAATATTATATATAAGCTGTTATTCATACAAAACACTCCTTTATGTCCAAAACTGCTACAAATGGATCTACAGCGCTTCGGACAGGAGCGTGTCATGTTTAATTATAAGGCTAAAATGAGCATTGTTTATATTTATAATGACCGTATTAGAGTATAATACCTTATTATAATACCACTATAAGACACTTTTCATCCATGAAACAGTCATTATAGTAAGAATGTGCGGAAGCGGCTCTACGCCTGAACACTGCTGAGGAGCTAAACCAGATCAGCGACCAGCCAGCAGCCCACAGGACACAAACTGAGAGCGGGGGCACTTCACAAACAATCTAATGACAGTCTAATAATTCTGATCCATTTTGTGGGCGAACAACGTGTTATTTAAAGTTATCCTGAGGGACAGAGTCATTCCACAACATTTACTGAGTGCTACGCAGCCTAGCAATGGCTGAACACCAGAATTAGAGCTCACTACACACGCAGTCTGCCTGTTTGGTTTATGAAGCTCCGCGGTGTAGAAGTGGGCGCCGTGGTGTCAACATGTCGGTCAGAGAGAGAGTGAGAGAGCCGTCACGCAGAGTACCTGGACGATTAGATTTCAAACAGGAAAAGTGTCATCTGAGCAGCCTGTATAAAAGAGAGCACACATCGAGAAGCTCTTTCTCATTTAGCAGCGGCCCGCACCACCTGCCAGGCCAGCCATTTCCAGCTCGGCTAGCCGAGCGCTCGCTGACATTGCGCCGGTTAGAAGGTGCCACTTCACACTCAATAAAAATAAATAGGAGCGCTCTAAAGTAGCGGGGGGCGGGGCTTACGGAGCCGCGCGAGGGCCTCACGCTGAGGAGAAAATGCGAGAAGTTTCTGCGAGGTGCGCTCAGATTTTGTGCTTCGACTTTCAGACCAAAAAGAAAGAGTTATTATTATGTTAGGTTTCCCACAGACGACAAAGACATTCATTCTGCACACAGCCAGGCCTAGCATGGCGCTTAAGGTGAGTGACCTGAACTCGGGCCTACACACACTGGCCTGTCATATAAACATTACCTCACAAACCTATCACAAATAAAACCCTCTGTGGAAGACAGGTGTCCTACACATTCAGTTTTAGAGCTTTCAAATCATTTATACTGGCTCCTAAAGCATCCAACTTTCTAATAGGTATATAGGTATCCTATGGAACACATTACGTCCTATGTAATGTAATACATACACTATATGGCCAAAACTTTAGCATACAATCCTTGGTGCCATTAAGCATTATTTTTTGAGTGTCAGAAAAAGTTGAAAGCCTCCAACACAAAGTGTCCTCTAACTCCTTATAATATTAAAACCATCCAGTTACCCAGATACACCAAATTGCTTTCTCCTCTTTGGCATCCGAAATTGCCATGTTGGCTAGAAATTAAATAAATTCAAACATGATATACATACATATACATATAGACACACTACATGTCCAAATGTTTGTGGACATTCATTCTTATGAGTGAATTCAGCAGCATTAGGGTGCACTTACTTTTGATGCAGAAATTCAACTGCACACACAGCTTGTACAATCTCCATAAAAAATTAACAACAATAGAACGGCACGCTCTGGAGCAGACACATATGAGTCTAAGGTTACCATGCCCAATACCCAACATTAGCTAGAGGGGTATAAATTGCCCCAGCACTGGGCTACTGAGTAGTGGAACTGCCCCAACATAAGTACCTGACCTGACTAACGCTCTTACTACTAAATGCAATCAAATCTGCACAGCAGTGTTACAGCATCTAGCGTAAAGCCTGCCCCAAAGAGCAGACAGTTACTGCAGCAGAGGGGGGCAGACTTCCTTTTACCTTTTTAACACAGTTGATTTTTAAAGAAACACTGGATGAGCAGGTGTCCACAAACTTACAGTTTACATGTCCATACAGTGTACATGTTAGCTTCTTTGGCATGTCAAAATATATTTGTAAAAATGTTTGTCTCTGAGTATAATACAACAAGAAGTAACAAGTCTTTCTTGTATTAAAAAAAATAGTGGGCTGATGGAAGAACAGCATAACATCACATAAGCTGAATCTTAAATGGCTCCCTATGTAGTGACGGTATGGCTCCCTTATGACGGTAATGTAATGTCAGCCTCTACACTATAAAACAATAAAACAACAGCTTCTACACAATAAAACATTATATCCATAATAGATATGGACCCATAAGCTGTATGCCCTTTCAGCTAACCTTAAGTGCACTATTTGGGGGTAGATGTTATAGGTTCATTATCTATGCAGAACACTATATGGAGCGTAGTTAGTCATGTAAGATTCAGCTCTAGAGTTGCTAAATTAATTTAACAAAGCAATGATAATTTGGTATGGGCTGCCATGAGGGGAGGTTTAAAAATGGTTAAAAAAAAAACTGATGTACATAAATCACTACTTATTGTATAACTCTTATTAATATTTATTCTAATATTAGTGTTTTTATGCACACATATATACAAATAAATAATTAAGAGAATATTTTATTGTTATAACAATCAATTATGTCAATAAGCATATTGTGAATATTGTTAGAACTTAATGAACACTGAACAATTCTATGTTTCATTACAAAGTGAGCATAGATATTTGTTTAGGTGGTTTGAATGCAGTGCAGCTTGTAAACCATTGAATAAAACTAAACTGTAGTTGTAGTTCAATATTATTACTCTTACAGAATTGTATATGTAGAACTGAAGGTTCTATTTTGTCTTTTTCAACTTATTAAGTCTCACAAAAACTACAAATCGTGATGCATATTGTATATTGTGAAAATATCTTGGTCTAATAATTTTACCATATCACCCACCCCTACTACCCACTTAAATAGCTTTTTATAAATTGATACATTTATTAATATCTCTGGTGCCAAAGACTTTTTCACAGTATACAGTACAATGCTTGTAAGTGGCAATTCAGCAAAGACACAAGCCATTTATAATTCAAAACAGTTTTACTGCTTTCAGATGCTACAGGTTAAAAATACTGTGAATGAATATTATACTAATTACACTCAAATGCTGGAGAAGTGTTGGTGAAATCAGTTAAAGTGAGGGGTTGCAGTGAGTGTGCTGTTTTATTTTGCATGCATGCACACACATGCGCACATACCCACAGACAAACACAACCTATTTCAGTCGCTTAAGTAATGTAAATGATAATAAACCGTCTGGCCTGGCTTATGCCCCCAGCTGCACAGACCAGCACAGCCGTGTCACCACAGTCAGTGCTGAAACTACTCCATATGGGTTTTAAAAGACCTATTCACTTATTGCAAAGCCCCTGCTTCTTGTCAAAACGGCCCATCTGTGGTAAAAAGCCTTAGCTGATACATATTTATTTCCCCAGTAACATGTTCCTGGTTAATTAAATAAAATGTAGGCTATTAGAAATCCAAACAAACCTACAGAGGAATTTATTGCTTTAAAGCATCTTACTTAACCCTGTGCAGCTTGGCTCATGCCAGCAATTGTAGAGATTATCTCTCTTGGTTTGGCCTTTTAGTGGCTGTGGACAACAAGTGGTATGAATTATCCTCCTGGCATCCCTCAATGACAGAGGCTAGCCCAGACTGTCATGTTAATCTGATGTAAAGTGTTTTTTCATAAGGACATGTGGAAACATAGCAAAAGCTGTACTCACATGAACTTTCAGAGATGTAGTTGTGATAACAATCTCACTAGAGTGAACTTAAGCGAGGGTTCTTTGTTTTGAGATATGAAAAAAATCTAAAAATAAATGAGTCTTTATGATGGAATATTTAGCAGTGATAATTACTGATAACTACCCAACTGTTAATTCAGTTTGTAAATATCACGTTCAGGTGCTGCTTAATTACATAGTAAAAATCTTTTCATAGAGAAGGCGGAAAGTGCATGCTTCATCATGGCAGCTAGGGTGACACTGCAAATCTGTTTTAGATACTAGTTTATTAACTGACATGCTGTTTAGCACTGCGGGTGCAGGAATCTGACCCAGCAGTAAAACTCTATAACTGACTATAAAGCCAAAACAAAAGCAGAGCATATGAATATGGAGGGGAGAACGTAAATAGTCTACATGCCACTGACTCACGGACAGAGTGCCCTTCTTCTCTACTACTGGTTGTTTGTTTTTACACTAATTATCTTATCAGCCTGCGGCCGTCGCCCAGACAGTGCCTGCTCTAACCAGTGCATTTATGGCTAGACAGCTTTCTGATGTCCGATGTAAAAAACACAAATATGACCACTCCAATCTGAAACTAATAAAAGACAAAACACAAGACTAATCACAATGCTAATGTTTACAGAGCAGACTTTTATATCCTCTATTTTTCTGCTTGGGGTTGGACTAGTTTGGCAAGAAGTCAGAGATTCCAGAGTATCTGTCTCTAGACATGGCTTATTTGTGCTTTTAAGAGAAACTTGTACAAGAGTTTATGAATTGCTAATACTTTAATGACCCTGATCTTTGAACAATTAAACAAGTGTGCTTCAGGAAATTTCATTCCCCATTTGTTTCTTAATTGCAACACAGGGAATAGGTCCAATATAATAAGGTCGAGAAAGTACAAATATTTAAACAAAGCCAAAATGAATTACAACAAGAGTGAGCTGGTTCCTATTCCCTGCCATTGTTTGCATATTAAGCATGTCATTTTAAAATGGTTCCCACCCTGGCCGTGGTCACATTAAATGTACTGATATTTGAGAATACACGCATCCTGGGACTGCCTGCAGATATTTGGGCTATACCTCATCCATTGCTTTTAATTAATTTGCAAGGGAGGAAGCTGAAATTCAGTGTAACAGCAGCTGCAAGGAATTTCAGCAGAGATCAAATGTGCATTGCAAGGCTTGTTAAAAGCTTATGTTAAAAAAACATATCCATCACCCCCCGGAACACGCGCACACCCACATATGTAAATAAAAATACAAGGCACTGCTTTATGAAACATTATTATCTCATGGTTGTGAACAAGGAACTTTCTTTCTTTTTTACTTGTTCACTTTGGCCCTCTTCTTCCCTCCGCCCCAGCCTCCGCTCAACTGCACTGGGTTGTCTCGGAACGAGATTCGCTCTTTTCGAGATGGAGCTGAGGTGACTCTTTTAGGAGACAGCACTTCTTTTTCTGTGAAAACAGAGTTAGCACTGTCAATCAAATCTGCCTGGAACATATAACCTATGTATCTGCAAGAAAGTAAACCAAAGCAAATAAGCTCTAATGTGTTCATGTACTTTTAACATAGTCTCCTATGCCTAAAATGTGGCATGCATGTCCACAGTGTTATAGCATGGATATGCAGCTCTTTATTAAGCTGAGCATCAGATGATGTAGACGGCCTCAGAGAAGCTTCCACTCCAGTGTGTGCTTAGCACAGATCTTTCCAAACACAGGGAACAAAGCGAGCCCTTTTCTGAGGCTGATGCGTTCCACGTGTACAGCCCACGGCCGCAGTGAGCGAGGAGTCGGTGAGATGGAACAGCGGGTGAGAACCTTTCTCACGCACTGCAGGTACCGCACACACCTCAACATGCTTCCACACATCCAGCCAGGGCACATTCAATCGCTGAGCGAACTGCAAGTAATCCACAACCAAACAAGCTCTAAACCTAGATTTTCTTCATAACAACAATTTCAGTAATGCAAATTCAGTACATGCAAATATTTGCATGTAATCCTTTTTTTTTATATTCTAACATTTTCAGAAGCATTTGATTTGCACTGATTTTGAATTCAGATTGTTTATGGCTTTTAAATAACACTTGAAGCACAATCAAACAGTGAATAATTGCTTTAAAATAGACATTTTGCTGCCATAGTGAGGAAGCCATTAAAAAGGCCATATGCTTACCCACTGTGACCAAACAAATTGTCTGTAGCCATTTTGTTTCTATTAGCTTTGAAAAGGGACAAAATAGAAACAGAAACACTAAATACACAAATCAGGACATTTCCTCTATTTGAGCACTGGAAATGGAGGGTGTCATGTTGCATGAAGCTTACAGAGTATTTATTGAGCATCAAAGTAACTGAATGTAGAGCTATGAAACACTATTTTCTTCTCATTTAACTAACCTGCAGGCTACATTCATTTAATTCCAGCAAGCATGGTTTGATAAAGAAAAATAAGTATTATTTTATATGATTTAAATATGTATTATTATGTATTAGTCTCTGCCTTTCAAAACACACACTGAAATTCTGGCTACAGTTAAACAAACAAATCATAATACTGGCTAACGAATCCGAACGCTATAAAGGAAAATATTCTCTGCTTACATACATATACATATTATAATTTTCCATTGCTAATTTGATAAGAGCACCCTCTGATGTGAAGAGAAAGAGCTCTGTTTAAAACTTTTTCTACTTTTTCAAACTTTCCCACATAAACAGTGCATGTACCTGTGTGACACGCACAACTCAGCCAGTCCACAACCTCGTGGATTTCATTTTCGAATCATCATCAGAATCTAATTTAGCCTCGTTAGGAGGAACAGTGCTGGGCCTTCAGCTCCATAGATCAGTGTGTAAAATGTGCTGAGTGCTGCTTGTGTCCCTGAGAAGCATCTTTGTCAGTTTGAGGCCTGAGACACTGTGACAGTGAAGTATCTCATTCAGGCTCTGAGACTTTTCGCTGCCCTGTTTCCTGCTGAAAAAGAGACAGAGGGAGATACACATCTCCTTCACTGTCGCCTCATTGACCCTGACATCTCCCCGTCTAGCTTACCCATGCACACACACCTCCCATTATCATGACTTACCACTCAGCAGCGAATACACAACACTGAAATGTGAAAAATCACATTTATAATGCCTGTCGTCTTTTCCAGTGATGATCTGGTAAGATGTCTGTACTGTATCTTAATATCAGTTTTCCCTGTGCGCATGCTTACACACCCACCTACCTGCTTCTTCACTGGTGTATTATTTATATTGGCACTTAATCCTCATGATTCTCATATCATCATGTAGAGTCTGTTGAGAAAGATTCTTTCCTAGAAAAATTCTTTCCTACTTATTCTTTTTATACCAGATTCCAGATTAATTCAGTTTTATTTTGGGATGTGGGGTTGAAGTTCCTGGATGCTATACTGGATGTATTATATCTAGTTCTTAGACTTCAGGCTTGCATTTCATGAGTCAAAAAGGAAAGGTAGTCAAAAACTCAATGTTCAATAATCACTATTTCTGTGTATATCTGTATTACAGTTCTACATAGGAATTAATATATTTAGAAAAAAATGTACTTTTTATAAAACTCTCTTTTAATCTAGAAACCACCACTTATTCAGTTATATTTGACTAGCTGAACTGCAAATAGTTGAACTAAGTCAACAAGATCGCCACAGGCTGAAAATAAGTGCATGAATGTGCATTTGTAGAAAGTGTTTGCTGGGTCCATATGGATATTTAGGGCAATAGTGTCATAAACAAAATACATACAGTACTGTACTAAAGTCAGAGACCACATTCAAGGACAAGTTATGCATTTCTCAGGAAATATTTGTGTAAAGAAGGGGGAAGTCAAATAAAAATATGCAAAAAATAAAACTGGTTCAAATATTGTTTAAAGATATGATAAAATGGGACTTCTAGAATGAAAATCTGGTAGACCACCAAAACTGTCACCATCAGTACTTTAATTCTTTGACAGGCAGGAGAAAATCAAGCGTCACTCTTCAAAGCAAACAAAGAATCTGCTGACGTTCTCAGAACACTGGACTAACAACCCAGAACCCAGACCACAGCATCATTGATTGTGTTTGGGATTGCTTGGGTTGTGAAAAACAGAAAATGCAACCAACTTCTAAAACTGAACTCTGCATATTCCAAATATTGCAAACATCTTTGAAAAACTGAGACCAAGTACCTCAGAAACAAAGAAAGCTGTAGTAAGGGTAAACAGTGCACACACTAAAGTTGAGGCTTCTGATAATTTTCTGCTTGTACTTGATGGAGCTCCCTTTGTTTATGAAAAGCCATAGTAGATATTTATTTGCCAAACAGTGAAATGTTGATTATATGTTTGTTTGCATTGTTTACAGTTTGATTTGGTGAGATGGCTGCTGGATATTTTCTTATTACTACAGTGGTGGATTAATATGCTATTATTATAATTATAGTTAATAATTTTACTATTATGCTAGCAGAGACTAACACCTACCTGCATGTCCAACTGAGTGTCTGCGCACATGAGCATGATGGTTATGAGGTGGAAAGAAGTCAGGGGCGTCAGACCACAACCTCGCAGCTGAATCTGGACTTTCTCTGTAACTTGCTCCAGCCTGAGAAAAGACCAATAAACATACATAAATATACAGAAAGCCATCAGCTCAATAAACTGCTCAGTACATTTTCTACAACACAGATTTTATATTGCTCTGAAGCAACATGACTTTCAAAAAATCAAAATGAATAAAAATCCTTACCACAAGTTGAACCCTCCCACCGTTCAGAATATCAGGATCAATCTCTGGCAGGAAATGATCACTAGAAAGGTGTAGGTAAAATTACCAGGCTAAGCATATTACATACCATATTAATTTTATATTTATGTTACATCATCAAGCCTCATGTGCAGCTTTCAGAGATATGAGGTTATGTTATGACCACAATGACATACAAAATAGTTCAATCTAATTAGCTTGAAGAATGACAGACACACCTTGCACAAGCGGCAGAGCTTCTCTTGGTCTGGACAGCTTGTGTGTAGAGCCACTGGTATGTTCGGTGTTGCTGCAGTCGTCCTGGTTCTCCATTCAATGCATTCTCAACACTTACTTCTGCTCGGCCAGCTACGCCTGACATCAAACATCAATCAAAGTGTCCAGTGAGATTATTTGTTTTTGTCATGCACACTGAGCGACCATTTGCATCATGGAGTCATCAAACTTTCAGAAAGAATGGAAAAATGAAATATATCATCCATTTTTTAGATGCAGGGCCACCAGATAACACACAGAAATGAAACTGGAAAGGTTTCTTTTTTATCTAAACCAGAAAAATGCTGAATGTTTGACAAGCAGTTAAAGCTACAAAGTTTACCAAGCCATGAGAGATCAGTGCACCCGGCATGGGCTGTTTACATTTGAGCTTAGGAGGCCATTTGTTTTGGACAGCTTAGAGTGGTATTACTATAATGCTCCAGCAGTGGGTCACTGAGGCAAATGAAGAGGTTTGCTTTCAGTAGGTTTTGTGGTCTCTTTTTAAACCTTCTGAGCTGTGATATGAACTTAGATCGAACATTCAGAAAGTAAGTAGGCACTTGATTTACGGCCAGTGTCGAGACATGCCACCAGAAAGCTGTAATTCAAAGCAAACATGAGCACTCAGCGGAGAGCAATGCAGGCGGGGAGGAGTGTGAATCGATAACAACTTCTGACAGCCAAGCGCTGGAACTAATGAGTCATTTATTTAAGTCACTCTCATGGTTTTGCCGAGATGTAAAGGGCAGGCAAAGTTTATGGGTTACAGTTGTCATAGGTTAATTGAAAATCCACTAAAAATGTCAAGCGATTAACTCCTCACATGCAGTTCAAATGGAAGAAATAGGTAGCACTCGATTGTGTTGAAAAGTAGCAAAACGTCCGGTGTTGACACAATTAGACTAGGAATATTAAAGAGAAGGTTGTAATTTAACAGACTTGAAATGATTTAAATAACAGTCAAAGCAAAATGAGCTTTGAAAGCAAAATAGTCTACGCTGTTAAAGTTTATATTAACTTGTGATTTGTTGTTACCTATATGCAATTAGTCTCACTGTTTATGACCACATTTCATATAGGGCTGTATTCTATTGTGGGAGCACTGCAGGTGATCTGGAGAATTTCAAACCCACCAAAAACAATTTAACTTTCAGCATAATGTATGAATATAGCATATAAATACTCAAATCTTAAACTGTAATACAATATAACTCTTTTAATCAACAGTTTTATTACAAAATAATGTTCATCCATTTGTAACAATTTACACATTTATAACATTTAAAGCATAGGAGCCGATGCATTTTGTGAATGCATTTTTAATACGATAGTAAAGGTGGTATTAATCAAAATATACCACAAATATTTGCTGTATGTGTAAGGCCTGCTCCAATATGAAGCCATAAAAACTGGATAGTAATCTGTAATGCTTTTTGTAACAAAACCCTTTAATTGTACTACAAAAATAGCAAGTGTGTCAATAAATATTGAGAACGTTATATTTTTTGTACAGTGTCCAGACCCAACAGTTCTTACCAACTCAAAAATAAAACCTTTATTTCTAGTGTAAATATGAATTTATTTTTAGTTGGCAACTGAACCAACATTGTACTGTGTTATGGAACCTGACTTTTGAAGTCACAGACTATTGCTTTAAAAAGTATTATGAATTTAATAACTATTTAATGGCAATTATATACACAATATGACACATATTTACACATTATATAATTATATAAGGTATGGCTTATAAATGGCTTATAAATGCATTGAGAATGCATTAAGAATAAAGGAGTCATAGGACATTTTACTGAGTTAATTGTTTAAAAATATGTAACCTCAGGAGCAGTTTCTGATTATTTTAAAGACTTTGCTGACATCTTATCAGGGTATAAACAGAACAAATTGTAGTTAGTTAACACACATGTTCTCATTAGAATCAATTTCTAATGATGCTAATAATTCTAATGATTTACTTAAAAGCATTTTTGAAACATGAGATAAATGTAAAAATAAGAAGATTTATGATGTATTTCAGTGATTAAATGTCAATGGTAATACGTAGTTTGGTGCGGTGGGGCAGCAAATGTACTATTTATATTAACGTTTCAAGTAATTCATTCTAAATATATGCATAAGTTTTTGTGAAAGACACTTAGGTATAAAACATCTTGAACCTGTCCTTTACATCGCATTGTAAATGTAATATCGGTGGTACCTTAACCATGGCATCACCCATGCACATATAGAACATAAGACCCCACTAGTGTCCAGTAGGATCTGGACCCCCTCTGGTCCCCATGTGTCCGCTGTACGCCCCACCCTCAGGACGCTGGGGGGCCCCAGGAGTCACGCCTGTTAAGGGGGGCTCTTAAGCACATTAAGTGATATGGAACTGGCTATGGCAGCAGTCGTAGGAGTCATGTCACCATATCAGAGAATCAGCTCTTTCAGGCAGTGAGCTGCCAGGCTGAGTCTGTACTGCTGGGGGTGGGTCAGGGGGAGCAGGTCATGACCTCCTCACACTAACCCCTCAAAGAACAGTGGGCAGGTATCTTAGACAACCCTGTCCGCCCCAGAACGACGACAAGGTCAAACATAGTTTACTCTTACAAACTTACAATTGAATTAAAACTAACAGAAAAAAGGAGAAAATGCTATGATAAAAGCCTCTATCAAATGATAAAAGACTCATGTTTTGAGGAGCGACAAAAATAAATAATCATTTACCTTGATGACCAAGAATGGTTCAAATTGACAAGAGAGGTCTGGATTACATGACAGTAAATGCTCTTGCTCACATGACGGACAAATTTTAAGGCATTTTGGGACTGACTCATTAAACTGGAATTCAGTCCTCCAGATCTGTCTGACCACAGTGAAGCCATGGGTCAGCAGAAGTCGCATGTGCGAGCACACACACAAATACAGCAAACAAGAAATGGCCTCTTGTCCTGCAAGCACGTAAGAATCTGCATGTGTGTGTGCATATGTGCGAGTGCAAGTGTGTGTGTGTGTGCGCGCGTGTGACATACCCATGGGGCTTTGAGTGTTTGGGAGTTCTCTTGGCAGACTCAAAGAAGGAGGTCAGGTCTTTTATCGTGAGGTTCTGTCTCCTACTTTCTTTTGCCCTAGGTCAAGCCTTCACCTCCAGAGAGCAGACCACAGGCGGTCAAGCAGCGGTCAACACACACACACACACACACACACACACACAACACTGCACACTACTCAAATACTACAGAGGAGTACAAAACACTGATCAACTCTGCAGATCTATCGTAACTATCAATGGATCGGTGTGAAAAAAACACATGAAAAAAACTGCAGAAGTTCAACAGAATTAATCACCTAGTATTTTAAATGCTGACAAAGAAAGGCAAGGTACAGCTGAACACACTGACAACATCACACATCATAAGGTGTATATTTAAACGGTCACTTTGGGAGAAATATTTTTTAAATAAAAGAATATATAATTTTCAGTGCTATAAAAAGTCCATCCATCATTTATTTATTTTTCAGTCAAAATGGCAAATTAAGTATTATTCATTTAATCAAGTATTATTCATAAGTTATTCATTTGCAGAGTTGGGGGGAAAACAACAGATAATTACACAAAAGCCTCAGCAACTACATACTAGCTTTGTTCAGTATTTTTTCGGGTCACTGCTGCTGATATTACAGCTAAGATTGTTTTTCAAGAGATTTGCTTTGCAGGGATACTTTTCCACACCAATATTTTTCACATTTCCGAAGTTCAGTTTTAATAATTGGTTGACTTTTCAGCCTCTCATGATCCATGTAATCCCAGTCTGTCACAGTACTGAGGTCTGGGGTGGTCAGTCCATTTATCTGAGGACACCAGCAGTTTTTTGGTTTGATTAGTAAATTCTTATTTTTTGGTTAGGCTATTGCTCAGTAACAGGTTCTTCACAGCCACACACCCTTTCAGGACCATAGCGTTAATGTGTCTACTTATATTTATTTTCAGGTCTGATATTCTCCTCTCTCTCAAAGATCAAAGCTTTAAGTACTGAATATATGATCGTGTTGTTTAGGGTCTTATTTTCTCTGTACGGTTTAACACATTTTTGGAACTTTTTGGAATTTTTCTTCTAAAAAATGAAAATTTTTACTAATGACCATTTTTCACTGCAAATTAAACAAATGACAGGTGCTTTCTGACTTATGTTTTAAAGTGAAAAGCAATATGAATGTATACTTTCTTTCATTTCCATTACTGAATCACCTGACTGTCTTAGTTATTGTTATTTATGTTACTCTGTACTATACATGATCTCACTGAATACTTATCATGCTTATCTATATCGGCATGAGCATCACACTAATCATGTTATATACGGAAAGGAAACACAGGAAACAAAGCCAAAGCGTCTGCAGCCAAATAAGGCTTGCAAACCGTTGAAGAACTGAAAAACAATAAATAAAGACATAAAAGAAACATAAATTATAGCACACATTGCCTTAAATAGTCAACTGAGTTGAAATCCTCAAGTAGAGTGATTTGAAATCCTTCAGTAGAGTGATAATGGTGCAATGAATTATCACCATACTGTAAAACTTAGTCTGGGTTACTTACATTTGTTATCGAAAATGACTAAAAATGGATTTGTCTGTACATTTTGTCAATTAATTACATGCTATACATAGGCTGTAACTTATCTAAATACATCTCAGGTTGGTCTTATCACTCTATTAAGTGCTTTGGGATTTTGGGATTCTACACCAAAAGTGAGGAGGTGAACAGATGTTACATTTTCTCTTGATCAATTTCTACTTTGAGGGTTCTCAAACAAATAATACTTTTATTTCTATTCAAGTATATTTATGAGGAAATGAATCTACTTTTATTCTGTCACATTTTAGACATGAATATTTAGTTACAAATTCCTTTTTTGTGTTTAATTTCATTCTGTTACATTTGTGACAAAAACTGGGCATACCTGAAACTCTTACCCAGTCCTGATGGAGACAGAGGAGGTCAAAATATTGGGCACAGGATTTATGTGCATTCCGTGAGCATACGCTCACTAAAGGACAGCATTTCACTTGCTGTGTAAATCAAGTTCCATGGACTAATGAACCAGTAAAAGCAAGGGATACAATCTGGTGTTAAAGTCAGCTCTCTGGCTCCTAAGGGCCATATACAGATATGCACAAATCTATCAAATACAGTCATACAGTCAGGTTTAAATAGCCCTGGCCAGATTCCACGTTCTTTACTCATCTTCTAAGTAGTAATACTGTAAGCACATATCCTCTACATAGAACACACGTCTGAACATACTGAAAAAATTGAAACATTAACTATGACCTAAATTAAATTTTGCCCATGCAAACGTTACGACACGTATTATGGCATGGTTTTATTTTCCCTAATCACCAAAGCACTAAGCACTAAAATTAGCAGAACAATAATATCATGTTTGTTCCCTGTAGAGGATGCGTCAAATTGCTTTCACTTTTTGCATATGACAGTGGCTTACACAGTTTTAAGGCTAATATGTTAAATGTGATCTACATAAATGCATTTATTAATTTGGATTTCACTCATTTCCAAAAATAACCCACAGTGTATAGGATAAAAAAAATGTCAGTCGATCAAATGCCTTTTTTACAAGGCAGATACTATATTCAATGTAATCTACATTTATAACAATGAATACTGGATGAATACCAACCAGCAGAATGCTAAACACTAATCTATTACATGAGTCATTTTCATTTTGAAAAGAGCTAATTTCCTAAAAATGTCAGTGGCAAAGGATTATCAGTGTAAACAGCTTCTCTTATTTCTATACTACAATGCAAACAATATGTTAAATGTGATCTACTTTCAAAACTGAATACTGGATATAGGCCACCAGCAGTTTCCTAGTGCTTAACTCCCATGTTCAAATTCACTGTTCCCAGGGTCATATTCACTCTTTCTGAAGGAGGAATAGCTCCAAGGGCTGCACAGGTAAACAGCAGCTAAGTGCTCTTTCACTAGAGGCTGTACTTTGGGGTGCACGGTCAGCACACGCGTCCAGCTTTCCTCCAGTGCTGACCTGTGGAAGGCACCAACGCCACCCCCCAGGGACACCCTTGCGCCTCGGGCCACAGGCCGCCCGCCGCTCCCCTGCACTCCCCCAGCAGGGGCTTGCATTTCAGCCCCCCGATCCAAGCCCCCTTCTGGAGGTGATTAGCCCCCCGAAGCCGTGACAGATTCTTTCCGAGATATCCGACTCGCTCGTGTTTATTTTATCCAGGCTCTCTTTTGTGGATGTGCTGGACATGAAGTAACCCACTTGAAAATGGGGATCAGCTTACATACGCCAGGGGATCGGTGGAGGAGTCGCAACAACAAAAAAAAGAAAAGAGAAGAAAAGAAAGAAAGCAGGAAGGAAGGAAGGAAGGAAGGAAGGAAGGAAAGAAAGAAAGAAAGAAAGAAAGAAAGAAAGAAAGAAAGAAACCCCTTACAAGAAAAGAGGAAATCTTTTGCTTTTACTTACATTGACTTTTACCGGTACTAAAAGGGTTTTGGAAAGAGACAGAGTGAGAGAGAGAGAGAGAGAGAGAGAGAGAGAGAGAGAGAGAGAATGGAAGACAGAGAATGAAAAAAAAAAAACAAAAAGAAAGAGTGAGACAGATGGAAAAGAATGACCTCCATATCTCCCTCTGTGTACATATTTCTCTTGCCACTCAAATCTTTCAAATCTTCCCTCCAAATCTCCTTCATACCCTTCCCTTAGCACCCCCAGCTGAATGGCCACTTCCCCCCAGTGGAGCGGCACTGGGCTACAGACACATCTCTCTCTGAGGGGTCTGGAACCCCTCAGTGGTCTACCTCCTCTACACTTAACTCGATTTCACACTTCAGGTCGGCTACAAAGTCCTCTTGAAATACAATCATCTTGTTTATTCCCCATCATCCCAAACAACTTAATGGCTGGCTATTTACAACCGCATCATATGCCTTCAATTTGATCAAGTGATGCGTGTGTTTCTGTGTATTACACGCAAGGTAGCACAGGTTTCCCAGTGTATTCTCTCCCACGAACCAAACAGATCTAACTGAGAACACTTTCCTCAGAAATGTGGCCAAAAGCAGACTTCATCAGTGAGGATCTGTAAGGACCAGTGAGGAGCACAGAGTAATTAGAATAATATTAACATTCCCCTGTTAGCTTTCATCCAGTATTAGCAGCCTAACTATGAAGAACATAATAAACCAGAGACCCTAACTCTTAAGCCAAAATAATGGTATAATAACATAGCTATAACAATGCATCTCAATGGTTTGATTCCGTGATGCCAATTGTGAATGGGCATTATAAAGCATAATCAATTTATTAGACAGAATTTAATGCTGTTGCATTGCTTGAGCACCAGCAACAGCATTTTCATCGAGAAGCTGTGACACAGACATCATTTTTCATATTTTAAAATTTCTTCAAAATATTGTGAGAATACGAATCGTAAAAATCTGCTGAGTATATGATTACACTATTGTTTGTTAAGCTTACAATAATGTAAATGTATACTATTACTATCTACGGCCTGTCTATAGTCTGTAACTAAGCACAGTCTTTTCTATTTACACATTATTCATATATTAGAATTATTGTGTAAAGGGAGCTCTTAGATAAAGGCGAAGCAACAAAGAAAGAAAACATGATTATTTGCATAATATTAATAGTAGAGATGCAGTTAAATAAAACTTCTGAAACCAAAATTAGCACACACCTGGCTGAAAACCAAAAGAAAGTTTTTTAATCTTTTAATGTACTGTTTCATAACATTCTGTTATTGTTATTATTATATTGTTATTATAACAGCATGTAAGTTTCAGAATGTGACATGGACAGGGAATGATAGCACATCCAAGGATATTAATTGCATTATTTTATTTTGTGCTACATTATTTTATTATAGTACTTATTATTTTGAGTCTACAAATGGCATCAGCATGCTCACAGGGACTTCCCTTTTTGCTTCTCATGTTTTGCTGCCTTAACTGCATTGAATGAAGCGTTGTCTCTGTTGTCCCTTTTCTTGATAGTCAACATGAACAATGAATGATCTCAAAACACCTAACGGCACTCACAGAAACAGCAAAACACATGGGACTGTTTATCTACTGACACTAAAACCAAAATAATAAATAATTAATAATCTAACAAAGATGAAAAACTATGAAAGAATACTGTATGTAGAAATAATGAAAGAATAGAAGTTGATATTATTTTGTTTGTTACAAAATACCATTTTGTCCAGCACATACTGCTTACTTCAGTCATTTTTTTACTGTTAGCCAAACAAGAATAAGCCCTGAGTTGTTTAATTTCTGTTTTGAATATATGCACATCTTCACTCAAACTATTGCAGGGCATGCACAATGAAAGGCGGTATGGTGCTTCGTTTTTGTAGTGATAAAAAACATGGCAGCACAAAGAAAACTCCCAATTCCATGTGCTGGACATTTTACAATGGTTAATGCAGATATGCACTGCAAATGTATTAGCCTAATCTGTGATCTGACAAGTAAGATGGTAAGACTTGTGTTTCTTGCAACTTGTTATGGCAGCCCTACCTTTAATGTCATCTCTGCTTTCAGGCTGGTGTCTTTTCTGGGTATTTACTGGCACAGGCTGCTTGCTGCGGTTCCTGAACAGGGCCAGACGCACCACTGGGTCTGCAGCACGTGAACACAAAGAGGAACACAGCCAGAGTGAGCTTACACGGAGCCCAGCATGGTCCTTTGTCCTGACACGCACAGACATACATGGACACAAACCGCACCTTCACTTTGCATTAGGACATCATGCGGCTTCAGTAGGAGCAGAGGCTTTGTGCGCTCCACACAGGCCCTCATTTCATAGACCTATGATTGGATCTGTGGCATTAAGAGTCAAGCTCTCCTGACCCTGATCAAAGCCGGCCCCAGGACAGGCCTCTAGGCCAGAGATCCAGGTCTTGACTACTGTCTCTGGGGTTGCTCTCATGCTCACAGCCCTGTGAGGTAACCTCAGGACCGGAGACTTTCCAATAGCTCCCGGTAATAAAAAACTGGCTTGGGCACTCAGAGGGGGGCTTGCAGTATGAAACAGGCACTCCCTGCAAGTGCTCTTAAGTTCAGGCGAATCGAACATGACGGGGAATGGGGAGAGCAGAGGGAAGCTGCTTGCTGTTACTGCACATTAAGCTGCAGCAAGAGGAAAGGCTCCGTGCAAGCGTGGCACGACTTCTGACCAGAGACATAGAAAGGAAAAACAATAACAAACCCTCTGAGACAGACACTGTTTTGGGAAGTGGTCTTTTTTCCATTAAAGCTCTTTTTCCTAGTGCACACTGGTTCTCCAGCTGATCACTGAAGGCATTCCCAAAGGAGCTGCCACAAGAGGAGATATTTAGCTAAATATGGGCATGCATGGTGTTCTGAATCCTTCCTAACCTGCAGTTTCATGCTCATGTTACTAGAGGTGTCCATAAGGACGAGCAAGATTCAATCTTTACTGAAATGCATAATTGTAAAAAGTATGGCTGCAAATATAAAGATGGAGCGTGCTTTAAAGAAAGCTAAAGAAAGCTATTTCCAGTAAGGAAAATCTGAATACGCACTGCAAATTGTATTACACTATACAGGCATGCTTCTCTTTTGCATATTTCCAAGCCTTTATAAAAAGCCCTGGAAAGATATGATGGCCATTATGGCGACAGAATGAATGCATGCAAAGCCAAAAACAAAAAAAAACTTCATTATACTCACCCAGCATTTTTTTCTGCTGCTTATTCCTAGCCTTCATCTTCTGGGCTCTTTTTAGCATGAGGCGAGCGGTGGAGCCACTGCTGATACCCCTGAGGGGAAAGATGGTAGCACCAGTAGCGGAATTATGCAGCTCAGCATGGGTGGGAAACGTGATGATATTGTACTGCCATATTTTTAACCATACTGCGGGATATGAACAGCTCTTAAAGAATACCAAACAACTGCATGTTTTGTTACGAAGGAAGTTTAAATAATTTAACTGGATTTAGTGCACCACGGCATGTGAAACGTCAAATGAAGATATTGCATTCACTGCCGATATGTCACTACTGGAGCATTGTGTCTACTCCAACTTATCAAACTTCAGAAAAATGAAATACTGTGATGTGCATTGTGTATCATGAGTCCTACACTTCAGTATCTGCAGCAATCACAAGACTTGTTCTGTTGCACAGCATCTTTAACACTGGATAGAATTAGTTCAACGATGAAGAAACAGAAACATACCATTCCTCAAGAATTTTCTCAGACCTTTCTGACAAAGCACCTAGTCCTAGTGTTGAAGGTGAAGATTGCATTCTGTAAAAACACAAATCATCACCAAATCAATAACTTCTCCATATTTACAAGACATTGAGCAAACAACTGCTGAATCAGTGCCAGTACAGGTTTCACCTAATGTCAGGTTCAGGTGACAGACTCTGCTCTGATGATGCTGCTGCTGCCTCACTGCCCGTCCAAGCCTGTTTGGGTTTCCATGGCAACACAGGTGTACTCTTATGCAGCTCTGGCAGAGGAATAGGAGGCTAAAAGGCAAACAAAGGAAATTGTAAAACGATCTCTTAAAAAGTAGTCCGGTGAAAATATAACACAATTTCATCATATTCCCATTACCCTAGACGTAGCCCATCAGCTAGATGTTTGGCGCCCAAATTAGTTTAGCGCTGGAGCTACAAGCCTTCAGTTCCTAAAGAACTCCACTGTCACCCCAACAGTCAAATTTGTTTCCATAAAAATACATCACCAAAACGTCTCTCAGCTTCTTCAGTTTTAATCTACTGGTTTTGCATGTATTGATCAACCACCTCAGGAGCTCTAGAATCAGTTTTATAGCAACTGAACCAGGATCAGTTCCCTATAATTTATAAGTGCTTTATAAATACTGGCTGTGGTCTTGTCTAAAATGGGTGACTGGTGAAGTTTCATTCCTTTTATAATTAAACAATAATACACACAAAGACTGACAATCAGTAAAACAATGCCAATTATCTCACATTATAGAACAAACCAGACTGCTATATATTGGCACTAGAGTACTGCAGTCGTAGGCCTGAGGCCGCAGAACTTACTTTTATGTGAAGCTCAACTTGGTTCCGTATTCATCCACTCTGTATTCAAATTATCCACTCTAACTTAAATGGAGCAGCAGATTATGCTCCCTCTGATTGGCTGATCTAATTTTGTGCCTCATACCACACAGTGTATCCCCCTACATACCTACCTTCCTACCCACCTACCTACCTAGCAGTGCTTCTAATGAGTTTTGTTCTGCTTGAACCCACAGCATCTGTGTTTAGTGTACTTATGTGTGGTTTGAGATGCCAAGTAAATAGCAGCCTGAAATCTCCAGCATTTAGCTTTTATTTAGTTTTAGTTTTCATTTCTGATTGCTACAATAACGAATGAGATATATTATATATTATATATATAATTCATATAATTAAATTAATATAATTAATATATTATACTTGTACAATTATGTCCTGCTGCTTCGTTCTGGCTGGTGAATAATACTTGAAGAGCTTCAGCGTGGCATTATCATGCAATATTGGCACACATAGCATCACATTGGGTGGATGGAACTGTGATATGATGTTAATTATTATATTGCGGGGCAGTAGGACAATATAATTTGCTATCAATAAAAATTCCTACAAAATGTGCTTATCTGAATGTATCCAGGATATCATCAGTACTTTACCACTTTCCAGTACATGTTCGATTACAAATAGGGCACTGTTCAACTGTTGCAGTGTAAAATGTGAAATGCTAAATACAAATCATTGTATTCGTCATCAGAAATGTCAGATGTCAGAAAAAATAAATGACAAAATTAACTCCAAAATACTGTATGTTCATTTGCAACAAATCTGCACTGACATATAATGCCCTGTGGAATGGAAACTCTCAAATCTAGTGAGCATACTGTGCACTTTAAAAACTTCTTGAAGAATGGTGACATAACATCTTTCCATATTGCCCACTTCTAGATCTAAAAAATACTGACAAAGGAATTCATGAAGACCTGAACGTGTTTAGAGCAGGTTGAGAGATATTTTGGTGCTGCATTTTGATGGAAATTATTTAAGCTATTTGGGTGACCATAGATTTTTAGTGTTTGTTAGCAGTGTTAGCCTAAAGAAGCAAAATGTGAATTTCAAACGGGCCTTGGCCAATTGACTACGTCCACAGTAAATGGAAAATTGAGTATGTTAGATTTTTCATTAAACCTTTAAAGTCCCACATTGCAACCCCATTCTGTACTGACTGACACTTTCAAATCAAAGGAAAGCACTGCTTGACAATAAGCACTCAACATAGGTCAAGTTTTTTTGCAATGTCATACTCTCAAATTAACAGCTGATAAATCATCTTGACATTAACCTTGTACTGCTCAAACACTCAGTTAGAGCCTTTCTTCATGCACCCGTTTTATTGATCTCAGTCTTTGATTCTGAGGATTAAAGCTCTTTCTGCAGTTACTATATCCCTGTTCCAGCAGCTGCACTGCATCATCGCCTAGCTACTGTGATGCAGACAGTCCAGCTCAAGGCCCCCTCTGAAATGGCCTGTTCTGAAAAATGACATCTGTTGATTCGAAGGAAGTTTGTGGCCTAGAAAGTAATTGTGTTTTTGGTGGTAATAAATCTGATGATTAATCACTCAGAAAGGCTCAAATTGAGCCGGCCCACAGACAGTGGGAGGGCTTTTCTGCCTGTTACCTTTGGCAGGAGCAGCTGTTCCGAATATGGCTGCAATCCGGACGACGAGGCATCGGAATGCAGAGCTATCCAGTCACTCTCCATCGCCTCCTATTCAACCCCCAGAACACATGCACATCTTGAGAGAACTGAAATAGAAACTCATCCCACTGAAAATTAGCCAGCATCTCAAGATTTGCACTGTTGATGAAGTGCATCCTGTTGTGGTTATTTGCTTCAAAGCAAAAGGCAAATCACATTAGCCTAAAAGCCCTGAACTACTATTGATGTGAGTGCAACACAAACATTCAAGGTCCTGATGACATGATCACTTCAAAACAGGAAATGAATAGTTGATGAAGACTGTTACATTTGCATTTTACTAAATGAAAACTTCAAAGTTTCTTTTCTTTTTTTTGTATTTCATGAAATTAAGTTTCATGAAATTAGACACTCAGTTTAAGTGTATCGTTCTTTTTATATATATCATGAATCACTTCTTGGTGCATATATATGGGGTCTCTTACAAAGAGACTCGGGTTAAAGCTAAGTAAACCAAAAGCACTCGGACTGAACATCGTGGGTAATAAAAGTTACGGATTTGCCAAGCTTTGTTCCCTGCTCATTGATTACTACACTGTGTCTAAAGCTAATTACTGGTGACAACTTCCCGCCTCCCTGTTAAGACTGCAAGTGCATTGGCTGTCAGCACAGCGGTGCAGGCTGTGTAGTGATTTCACAGCAATGACAGGAACACCATGCGTCCGCTCCTACCTCATCAAAATTGAATTCGTCCACGTCCACCTCCTCAAAGGCCTCTTCCCCCTCTGAGATCTGGGCGAGAGTGAGAGCACGAGCCAGTCTTCTTCGTAGCGCATAGCCCCTCCATATTGCCTGTGGGGGCAAACGCATGAGACTATGAATCACCCACAAACGTAAATATTGTGTGTTATCCCATTAGGAAGATAAAACATGTTAACCTCTGTTTAATTGCCTCATGGTCTGCTGTTTGAACTCTCTGTGACTTAGGCACTATAAGACAAATGGAACACCAGGATGCCCTTAAATCTCCATATTCCCTATGGGTGGGGCGGGAGGGGGGACTTCACAACAGCACAGATCAGGATTCAAGTGCTCCCACCTCGGTGAAACGTTGGAATTCGATTAATCTTGTTTTTTTTCCCTCTCTGTCAAGGCCTTGGGGACTCATCAACCACAAGTAAGGGAGAGAAAGCCTCTCTCAGAAGTTATGTGTGAAAAGAATGGCCTGTTTTTAAACGTACTGTCTGCCTATCCAAAACAAGCCTGTGGCAGTAATAGTCCAATGAAGATGATTTAATTTTTTTCACACTTTTCATTACCTTCATAGAAGCTGAAATGTAAAAATATTGACAGAAGCTTATTACTGTGGTGCACTGTGGTGATAGTGAACCGAAGTGATGCTGTTTGGTGTTTGTTATATAGTAGCTCAAAAATGTAAATCTTACTTGAATAACAGTAGCAGCGTAGTCTTTGTTAAGAGGTTCAGGACTCTTTTCATTAGGTCCCAGCCTCCTCTGAGGACTCCATTTCCCATTAGCCCTTGCAGGTTGCCCTGATGGGGCCATTTGTCTAGTCTGTCTGTGTTTCCGCCAAGTGCTCTGGATCACAATGGCTGCCATGCTGAATGATAACACAGAAAGCAATTAAATATGACTGAGTGCTAAGGTTATGGGAGAGTAAATGTACATCACTGAAGTCATGGCTCAAATCAATTTATCAGTGTTCAAACTGCTGGGTAAGGACAAGCTTATCCAAGATCATATGCAACTGATTTAGAGCTGGCAAACAGATAATGAAGCATTTTTATGTAACTGTGTCTAACCCTAAACCACAACAGATACATTACTGTGCAAGAAAAAAAAGATTCCTTTCCTTTATGCAAGTTCCACCCAAAAAGGCAATTAAGTCCAAGTTGTTCATTTGTCAGTAGATATTTCTGAGAAGATTAGATGCAAGATAATTCACTTACATAAGAAAGAAGGACAAGTACAAAAAATAAGAGTTCAAAAATGCTTAAAAGATTAAATGAAAACGGGACTACTACCAGTCATGCAAGACATGTTAGGCCACTAAAACTCTCACCATCAGACAAATAGTACCAAGAGCTTTCATCTTTGAGATTAAATCAAAATTAAGCTCCACTCACACTGAAAAATATCCACAGGGGTTTCTTTCCATCCTTCTACTGTAAGAAGAGAACTTAAGACTATGGGTCTGAAAGGATGAGTAGCTGACAAAGAAGCTGCTGTTGTTCTCAGAACAATGAACCAGCCACCCCAGAGTCCAGACTTCAACATCATTGATCATGAGATGATAAAATGCAACCACTTCAAAGACCGAGCTTTGGAGGTGTGGAAAGATATCCCTGCAGATTTCTTTGAAAAGTTTAGAGTAAGAATGGAAAAAGTTTAGAGGAAGAATGGAAGCTATACTGTAGTAAAGGCAACTTGTGGACACACTAAACACTTTTTTTCCTGAAGGCTACTTGCTATGTAGTGGCAGTTTTAACTGGACTCTAACTGTTCTCTGATGTTCGCACAGTTCTGTGCATCACTTAGAAAGTTTACATGGCAAACAAAAAAAAAGAAAATAATTATTGTCACTCATACTTTTTAAGGTCCATTTTGGGTGCCTTAATGGTGCGTCTGCTATGCCTTGATTGCGGTTCTCTGAATTTCTCGGGTGGATTTATGCAGCCACCTGCACAACCAGCTGGTAGGTCAGTTCCTAGATACTCCAGATTTGTTTTGTGGACTTTCCCAGTCAGGTGTGCTTTTGGCTGGCTCTGAATCTCCTGCTCCGCTGAGTTCAGATGGGCCAAGTCCCCTTTAGATACATCCTGCAGGCAGCTGGAGGCAGCAGGTTCTTGGATTGCTGTCTCAGAGACACTGCTGTCTCCATACTCATGAGCGTAGCGCTGCTCTTCAGCCAATCGGAACAGCTCCACACTATGGTTTCTGACCAGGAGCTGAGCATCTACCACAGAGGAAGCCAAGCTGCACAATACACAACACACACAGAACATTTTGTATATTCTGTAGATTATTAGAAAACTTTCAGCATGCAGAACAGTAAAGATTAAATAGCCCAAAAGAACCAAAATACAAAGGATCACTTCCATCCAAACACAGGCAAGAAAAAGACATTTGTTGCATTATTACTTATGCTTAGCAAGTTGTAAAAGCAGTTTCTTTCTTTAAAACTGTACATAACGATATAAATGTATTTAGAACTGTTTTAAATTGTATTTATGTAAAATATAGAATATGAAAAATTCTGAATGAAAGATTAACACAACTAAATACAAAAAGATTTTGGTGAATTATTGCATAATATTATTATAAATATTGCATATTGCCAGCTTGATGAAAAAGAAAACAAAAGACACTTGACACTAAGAAACATGGCTGCAACGTTAGTAGTTTTGCAATTTGTCACTTTTCCAGGGGATGAGAAGAAACAAACAGAGTTATTTGAATCTACATTTGCTGTTAAATTTGATTTAATTGTTTTTCATTGCTTTGTGTATCTGTCAGATTGCACAGAAATTATGTTGCAGGCAACTCACAGCCTGCAACTAGTTAAAAATATATCACAAAGATTTTTTAAAGTTTCACATTTAAGCGGCAGAACATGTGTTGCTACTTTCTGATATAGTTTTGTGTGTGATTTACTCAATACTATTAAAATTATCTGCAAATGGTACTAAACTTTCTGAAAAGATTTTGGCTAAAATAAAAAAAAACAAAAAACAAAGAATGATTGTGGCCATATGCTTCATGATGTTGCACTGTGCAATGTCGCTCTTTCATATAATGAGTCTTTTCATCATGGGGATTAAGTGTGTACAAAGGCATCTCAATCTCATGCTAATTATTCTATTAGCAACGGCTGCTTCTCCCCCTCCTAATCCTGCCCTCTGAGCTCTTCCCTACTGTCACCTTCAATAACCAGTGCTGACCACACAAAACACCAACTATTCCGATTCTCAGACACACACACACACACACACACACACACACACACATATATATATATAAAGCCTCCTTTAAACACCCAAGTGGAGCACAGAGTCCTAAAAAATTGAAAGGAAACAAAATTCCAGTTAGAAATGCACTAGAATAAATATGATGACTAATTAAATTAACAACTAACTTGACTCCATCATTAAACAAATTAATGTCAGACTGATTTGATAGGCTTGCAGTCAGCAAATTGCTGCTATAATTAGCAGAATACATGCCAAGGAACATGCAAAACATCCACCAAACACAGGCCCTCTGCTTACCAACAACTTAAACAACCTTGTGAAAGCTATTTTTTAAAAAATCACAAAGTGCTTTCGACTTACAATTACAAACCTGCTGTCCCTAACATGAAGATATGCAGAGCTAAGTCAAGTTACATGGGACAGAACGGTGACTCAGACTGAGTAAACAGTTGGTGATATCAGTCCCTCTAGAGTTCAGCTGGTGATTCTGGGCTTGCTAATCAACCCAATGCAGCCACGTCACCCAGTCTGACAGTGGACTCTTCACCTTCCCCAGAGCTGGGGATTGACACTAGGTCAGGTCAGGCTGTGGCAGCCTCTGTGGGGACCCAAAGGAAGCTTTGTGCAGAGTGCATAGCAGAAGGGTTAGAGGGCTATCGCTAGCGCTCCCAGCTATAAGGGACCTCTGCCTGATCCACAGCATACACAAGCCCCGGTCTCTTGTCCTTTAAGAAACATCATTGCAAAGGCTCAACCAGCCCCCTTTTATATACACTTGCCAGTGACCACTGACCCACCCGTATGTGGGCAGCATGAAGAGGCTTAGTGCTGAAAAGTGAAAATGTGCATCATGTCAGCGTTTGCTGAGGCATGCATATATAGACCAATATGGGCATGCTTGATTAGCACCTGCACTAACGCAAATAAATTGGTCCTAATCGTTACTTCAGTAACAACAATTTGCTTACAAATAATGAGCAGCTGCGTTCATCTTTCTCCTTCTATGCTGCGATCAAACCAAGCCCTCTGTGCACTTGTACACTTTGCTTTCCATTTAAAACAACATTTGAAATAAATGAGTTGTACACACATTATGATTCATTTGTTTGTGTTGTTATAAGAGGAGAATTTTTACTTTTGCGTTATTTAGAATGGTTTGATGTGAAATTCTCCATTTTAGAGAAACTTACCCGTCACAACAGTTCACAGAGACAGTGATAGGAACCAGATGTCCACCTCTAAAAGCTCTTTCACATAAAGTTATTTCATGAAATGGTTGTAAATATGCTGCCTGATGACTGAAACATTGTTCATTGTTTTACAGATGTTTTGAGAAGCTTTTGGCCTAAAATGTACTTTTCAAAATCCATTCATGCTGGAGAGGTACATATAGGTACATGCTGCATATTGTGATGCAAAACAGATTTTACTACACGCACACACACATACATATATATATATATATATATATATAT